>CM047812.1:105606426-106263698 GCA_026214975.1 Gentiana macrophylla | reverse complement strand
CCCCATGTTTGGCCCTTTCCACGGAGGGGTGATGACGTTACGCCCGGCGTTCATGCCCTCTATGGTTGGGGAGGATCAATTGCTAGTCTTGGTCGACCGGGCGGAGATTAAAATCTCGTTGGTCGCCTTCATTTTTGCCGCGTACTCACCATAACTCTTTATTCTTGCGAGATCGGCCTCGCCAGAACTAGCGGGCGAGAGCCTCTTTGTCCGGGCCCTCTGTGTTAATCTGTCTTCGGGCGAGCTCTGCCTCCAATTGAGTGTTTTTCTTCCTCAATTCTAAGAACTCACGGAAATCGACGGCTCCATGGGCGGGGTCGCTCTCATGCGACCTCGCTGGGGTGACCTGCTTTTCTGCCGGGTTGGGTGTGACAGGGTTAGGCAAAGGATTAGCCATGATGGGAGGTCTGCTACAAGTCTGACAGCAAGCTTTCCAAGGTAGGAGGTGGGATTATTGCCTCTGACACAAGCCAACTCTGATATCCTTTTCAAAGAGTAGTTAAGGTGACATGACTGGATGTGATCTGCTGTCAGATTTTATGTACGCAACATCCGATGAACCTTTTATCCTCTTCACAAGCAATCGATCCCGATACAGATATGCTATAAGTTGAATTTTATGGTGTTCACACCGTCCCGATCAGCATTCAAATCGGAAAAACGCTAACCACAGCCGTTTCTTAGCGGTTCATATAAGATTATCCCAATAGTGGTGAATCTTCAAACGCAAGATTGGGATAGTCTACACAAACACATGAGCTATTTTTCAACGGACTGTGAAGACAAAGATAACCGATTTGATGATGATAAACTGGAATAAAAACCTGTTATACAAGGGAGACGGAGATCGGAACGAGCTAAGCAACTATAGGGGGCACGAAGGTGTTGAATCCTTTGAAGAAATCTTTCCCGGCAACGGAGCCAATTGACGGGTCCGTTTCCGTCAGGTAGTCAGGGTGGCAAACCTGGATGTGGGATATCTGGCCTCTTCGTGGCGTTCCGATCAATGAGGTTATCGCCGTCGGACGGTGGCGTTTATCGAGGTTGGTGGCGGACTCACGGTGGTAATATGAAAGCAATAAATGAGAGAGAGAGATGCAATAGTGCTCATGAAAATAAATGCGCAAAAGTTGTTCTATATCTTCATTAATGTCATAGTGGGGGTATTTATAGGGAAAGGATAAAGCTGTAAAAGACTACTCGTGCTAGCGGTGTCGATGCCCGACAGATGGCAGTTGGCCCCGCATTCTATCTAAGCTTATGAACTTTCCATTAACCGGTGGAGTTTCTCATATAAATGGGTCCGCCCGTCTTCGCGGGCGCCCCCTTATCTTGAAGATCTTTGGCGGGAAGGCCAAGAGTTTAGCGACGTCGCGCGGTCATGTTCGAGGAAAGAGTTTGACTTATGCCTCCGGCGAGTTGACCGGGAATAATGGGACCGTGTCGTCGTTCCAGATCATCACCACGCATACTAGTTGCATCTTATGAAGTTGTCACTCGAGCACCCATCTTTATCATCATCGCCTGATCGCCTGATCGCCTTTGGCGGCGGGTTAAGAACTTACTGGCCAGGCCAAGGGTGAAGCATTTTCTTGGCTTGGACTTCACAATTGTTTGCCAATTGGAGTTACAAATACATGATGCAGGGGTGAGGCCGTGCTTGCTGTGTGGCCACCCGGAGGAAGATATTCGAGACGGTCGTTTTAGTTTCATTGTGTTGAGGAGGTGTGGTCTCGATTGTGGAATGGATGCATGGAGGAGGCTCTCCTCGCTTGCTCAGATTTCCGGGGATTGTTGAGTTATGCATGCGAAAAGGAGAAGTTGGTTACCCTTCTCACGCCCTTTTGGTATATATGGAAGGCGAGATGAACGTGGATCTTTGACGGGAAATCTATCAACATTTACGCCCTCAAATCTAATGCTGGTGTGGAGGTAGTTGAGTACATGGAGTCTATGCATGCTTTACTGGCACGTGCGGAGGTGGGCCAGCGGCATGGGCACCTCCCCCACATGGGATTACAAAGATCAATACGAATGCGGCATGTGAAGCGGAAAATTCGGGGATAGGTGTTACATTTCGTGATTGTGAAGGTCGAGTACTCGATGTGGTTTCCCAGATGATCACGAGTTCGTTGGTCATTGAAGCCTTGGAGTTAACAGCAATTTACTAGGCACTTTTTTTAGCAGTGACTCAAGGGTTCTGTCAAGTTGTGGTGAAGACTGATTTGTTATCATGTGTTCAGCGTCTACAGCCCGGGGAGTAATCATATCCTCTCTTGGATGCCTAGTGTTGGATTACTTATGTTTAGCTAGGGCTTGGGAGTCTAGTTTTTTTTTCTTTTTTTCAGCATTCTTGTAATAGACGTCGCACTTTCTTGCACAGACAAGTTTGTGTCGATTTTGTCTCTTGGGGTGTGATGAGAGTCAAATTGGATATCATTTTCTACGTGATTAGACCCCGTTTATACCTCGTTTTATATGTTTCCAGAGACATTTTTTTGTATTTTGATGTATTTACACATTGGTTATTATTTCGAGACCTACGACGTAAAGTCCAGGATTCTTGGTCATTTTCGGTGTATATACTATACTCTCGGTCACCCTAGTGTCCTGTAGGGGTTATGTGTGGTATTTGTTATGATTTTATACAGGTATTAGGTGTTCGAGATGACCGGAAGGCGAGATACGAGGGTTGGAACGTGTGCCCGAAGTTTAAACGTTCAAGCGGATCAAAACTCCTTGGTACTACAACCATACCTTCCATTGATCTGCAGTTTGATCCACCTTAGAGGCATTTACTGGGCTGGACATCTTCATGAAAGTTGTATACAATTTCATTAGCTTTCCAACGCATTTTGAATTACTGGATTTGGAGATCTACACACAAAGTTATGGCCGGTTTACGGAAAAGAATGTCCCAAATCGACTCTGTTCATAGGCCGGCGCCCATAATCTGTAGGCCACGGCCTACAGACTGTTTTGCCCATTTTACCCTTTTAACACTATAAATACCCTCATTTTGACATTAGGTCACCCCCAACATCAATTTTCTGCGTATTTCAGCCTATTTCTACCATTTTCTTAGATTGGATTGCTTTGTACATAGTTTTAGCTTAGTTTAGATCTATTTTGTTGTAATCTGAAGGCTCGTATTACTAGCTATTGCAATTTCAATTTGGATTTCGTTTTCTCTCCGGTGTTCTTCGTCTCGATTTCGGTAATTTCAATTTCTTCTTGCTTTAGATCTTGATGATTGTTACTTTTATTGTTGATTTCTTGTATTTTGTTTTTAGAATGTGTAGCTAATCGTTTTGTAGCCGGGTTATGCGATAATCTTCGAAACCGAACCTTAGCTTGTTCATGTTTTGTTCTTGATGTGTGATTTCTTGATTCTTGATGTGTTTGTAGTTCTAGTACTTATGCTTAACCACGTTTGTTGAATTGGCCACTTGATAATCGTATTACACGTATCGTCTTTACATATGTATTTTGCGAGAGGATACGGGAAAAGGGGTTCTAGGATCACCCTGTAAACGACTGAGTTGTTCAGATTCGGTTTCGTGTGTGAGGTTTATATCGACTTGTCGAGCGTCTCATCGATCGTAATCGTGTTAGAGTCGATTAAATCCGTCGTGATTTATTGAACCCGACATAGGAGGGTAGATTATTGAAATAATGTCTATTCTCGGAAATAGGAGACGACACCCTACAAATGACATCAAGACGTTTAGGTGAATCAAGAATATCTCTGGACTTAGCTAGGGTTTGGTAAGTTGTTGATTGGATCATAGCTCGGCTATCGCTTTTAATTGTTTAAAACTCTTGTTTTAAGTTAGTCATTGTAAACATAGCACGTTATAGTTTAATAACCTTCTCAAAAAACTTGTTGATCTAAACTGTGGGATTACGACCTTACTCGCTAGTTTTATACTACAACTGACTCGATACCCCGTCGGTCAAAGTTGGTATACTATAAAACGGCCATTAGGGTGTGGTGCCGCCGGCGACTAGATGTTCCTGATTCGTGTGCTTTTGTGTTGATTTGATTTAATATAAAGTTTTCCTTCACACACACACACAAAAAAAAACAAAAAACAAAAACAAACAAAAACAAACAAACAAACAAAAAAAATTGTCAGAGGACTTCAACGAACCTTTTCCAAAAAAAAAAAGTTCATCGACAATGAGTTATATCTATATTAAAAGAAAATAGTTTCTAGAAATGCCGATTTAGTATACAAATTGGACAAGAAAATTCCCCGGAACGACTTCGGAAGTCCATTATATTTCTTTCATTTTCTTCACCCAAATGCATTCTCATGCTTCCTGTTCATTCTCTCATATACCTTCAACACCATTTTTAGAATAATAGAAGTGCAGTAATTAATCTCAGTTCTTCCCCTAGAATTCAGAACTTGCCTAATTTTATGTTAAGAACACAAATTCAGGTTTCCATAAAGGACATTGACAGTTGTGATGCAAAGAATTCATTAGCATTTGTTGATCATATATGTGAAAGATCTTTATGCTTACTACATGAAAATTAAGGGATCGAGGTTGCCGATTTTCGATTCATTTAGTAAGGTCCCTTGCTATATATGGAAACTAGAAAACGTCCGATTTAACTTTGTGGGTGTACTGTGAAACTGATGCTATGATCCGTTTAGCGATCTTATTTCATCGTTAAAACACGTGTTTTAATGTTTATTACGCCATATTTAAAACGCATGTTAAAACATTGGAAGACACTGAAGATATCACTGCATCATTTTCATAGGAGATGGATTCAAATTGCCCAATTGGGCAGGAGGATCTTCCAATTTTTTTGTCTGCTACTTTTATAGGAATCACTTGCAAGAAAACAACTTTAAATTAATTTTTCAGCATAAAAGCATTTAAGAATAAATCCTCAAGTTTCACCAAAAGTAAGTAATAGAATTAAGTATGGGACTTAATTATTAAATGCTGAAGGGGTTAATAATTATCAGATAATAATCAATCAATTAAAAAAGTCATTATGGAAACTTTGAAGTGTTTGATGATTAAATTTTTTAAGGTTCTTCTTATGGGTAAAGCTACTATATGTTGGGATATTTGAATTAATGTGTGCGTTCAGAATTGTTGTACATACTATTAATTAGCATTGAATGCATCTAATTAGTTTTAATTTCACCATGTTAATTAGCACCTCTTATCTTTCATTCAAACATTAAAATATATCAAAAGAGAAATCTTAAGAACCATTCACCAATTAGCAATTGGGACCCTCTTAGCTCAATATGGTGGTGGGCTGATTCTTCTAATTAATGACTTATTATAACTTTTATGTCAGATTTTATGACATAAACACTATTGAAAAAAACAATTGTATAGGTCACCGAATGAATCATGACTTCATTAATGTCACAAACTACTATCAGCCTCACCAACTATATGTACATCCAATGGGCTTTATAAAAAAACAAAAACAAAAACAAAAACAAAAAACGTTGACTTCCAAGATGTTGGAGTCATTTGGTTGGTTTTGCAATGCTTGATTTTGACTTACCATCTTGTTAGCCTTAGCTCTTTTTAATAAAAATGATGTTGTTAAATAAAAAACAATATACCATTAATGAGAAGAAGAGAACTATATTTTTTTTTTTTTTACGGAGTCGAAAGATACACACACCGTTTTGCGTCCCTAACGAGACTTGAATCATGGTCTCTGCCAGATTATACTAGTGTAAATCACTAGGCTAATACCTAGCTTGTTGGTAGAAGAGAGCTATACTTATTGGCCGGTTCATTGTGCTACATATAAAAATAAAATATCTTTACACTTTTTAATATGGTTTCCAATATTCTTTTCAATGAGCTATAATTATAATGGTCGACATATCTACCTATACTAATTGAGCAGGTACACTGCAAACTCGAATCCACTGTTACCAATACATCTCAAAGATTGAAACTTTATCTTCTGGTTGATAGTTGGTTGATAGTTTGAGTGCAAACCGTCCAAGCGTTCGATCTCAGAATAAAGAATTCACACGAACAACCAACGAAATCCTGATATGACTACTATTGAAAAAGTTTGGTTGTTAGGCCAATTTTTCTTCTCCCAAAACTCTCTATCTGAGAAGCTTTCTCTTTTCTAAGGAATTGGTATGATAAAGTGCTTGTTTCCTCTTCCCTTATACATTATACAGGGAGAACTGACACCTCGTGTGATTAACTCCTTGAAGTATGGAATAAGAAATTGATTAGGATATTTAAAAAATGATCTTTTATTTAAATTATGATTTTAATGGTTTATCTTTGAGTCAATAATACTAATCCCTCTTTTTGTGCTACTTTTTTTTTTTTTTTTTATTTAGAGAAAGGGGAATGCCCGTGCAATGGGGATCTTCAACCCAATCTCTCGTGTTACATAGAATAAATTTTTGACTTTTAACTTCAAATAAAAGAGAAGGTAGAAAAAGCTTTTAACTTCAAATAAAAGAGAAGGTAGAAAAAGTGAAAAAGAGTGGAGAGTTTTCATTTGCACAACGGTAATTTTACAAATGCACCACACTTGACATACACTACATTGATTCAAAATTTTGAAAGCCGGTTCTTGAGTCAAATTCGGCTTTTCGAAAATCGATTTTCACATTGTTAGGATCGATCAAGTGCTTATCGTTGTACTAAGACCAATTTGTGTCAGTAAATGCGTTATTTTATTTCTTATCATTTAAGAGTGTGGGCAATCTGTCTCAACCCTTCCCCCCTCAAGTGTTGCAATTTTATGGGGGGTGGAAAAATACATAACTGATAGATTTAGGTGAATAACAAAACAATTGTCATTAAGGAAACAATGAGTTTATAATAGGCTTATATAGAGAGCCACGAAGGCTATAAACGGAAAATACAAATAATGTAAATCTATCGTCTAATACGCTCCCTCAAGCGGACGGAGCTGAGCGAAGGCCAAGCTTGGAAACGAAAGTAGAAAATGATAACTGCGGCAATGGCTTGGTAAGAACATCAGCCAACTGGTCTGCAGCAGCTACACGAGCAACACGAACAAGACCTCGCTCAACATGCTCACGAATAAAGTGATAGTCAATAGCCACGTGTTTCATTCGTGAGTGGAAAACTGGATTGACACTTAGACGAAGAGCACCCAAATTGTCACAGAAGATCGCTGGTGTGGAACAAATCGAAAAACTGAGATCTGCAAGCAGATAGGTCAGCCAGGCAATCTCTGACACCGCATCTGCAACGCACCTGTATTCAGCTTCGGTGGATGAACGAGAAACTGAGTGTTGCTTCTTGGAACTCCAAGAAATAGCATTTCTGCCCAAGAAGACAATGTAAGCAGAAGTAGAAGTGTAGCCAGGCACATACTCAGAGGACGCTAGATCACGGTAGCCATCTTCCTTGTTACCCGCCCAATCAGAATCTGAAAACGCATGTAAGGCCAGAGGCGAATCCCGATATAACTGCAAACCCATAGTAGAAGTGCCAGACAAATAACGCAAAAGGCATTTGACAAGCATCAAATGATACTCTGTCGGTGCATGCATAAACCGCGAGAGCTTATTAACAAAGAAATCGAATATCAACTCGTAAAGCATAAGTATCGCAGGCACCCAAAATCTCGACGATCTTGAGTCGGATCTCGAATAAGCGAGGAGAAATAATGGGATCACTGAAAAAGCATCGGGTGGCATAGGCGTGAAAGCGCCTTAGATTCCTCCACGTGAACTCGAGACAAAGAACTCACGTGTGTACTGGTCTGCGTAAGTAACATACCCGTGGTAGAATGAGTAACCACAACTCCCAAAAAATACGACAGAGGACCTAGGTCCTTAATAGAGAACTGGGAGCCCAACTGATCAATAATACTCTGAATCTGCTCACTGGAGCTACCTGTAACAATTATGTCATCGATATATACCAAGATAATAGTAATGCTGGTAGGCGTGCGACAAACAAATAGAGACGGATCAGCCACAGAGTTAACAAAACCCATAGTAAGAACAAAGGACTTAAGCTCATGGTACCAGGCCTGAGGTGCCTACTTAAGACCATAAATTGCCTTGCGAAGTTTACACACAAATGTAGGTTTTGTTGCATCCTCAAACCTGGGTGGTTGAGACATATATACGTCTTCAGCTAGTGTTCCATGCAGAAAGGCATTATTGACATCGAGTTGGCGAAGAGACCAGCCTAAGGAAACCGTAATACTGAGAACGAGACGGATCGTAGCAGGTTTAACAACAGGACTAAAAGTTTCGAAGTAATCCAAACCAGGACGTTATGTAAACCCTTTTGCAACCAACCGAGCTTTGTATTTATCAATTGAGCCATCCGGTTTCCTCTTAATTCTGAACACCCACTTACAACCAACTATATTCAAACCATCAGCAGGGGGAACTAAGGACCACGTGTCATTGCGAAGAAGCGCACTATACTCATCAGACATTGCAACACACCACTGCGGGCATTGCAAGGCCTGCTTAAGAGTTGAGGGTTCTGTTTCAAGGTAGCGATTGTGAAGTTGAGCTTGAAGGTTAAAGAGTTGACGGCGTTTGTAGATTTGGTTTTGAGAGCGAGTGGTCATGGGATGTTGAGATGACGGTGGTGTTAATAATATCATCCGCAGCGGAAGCGATTTAAGGATCTAGATCTATAAAATTACACGTAATAAAATAACTAGATCTACTCTACAAGGGGGTTGTAGAACATACCTCTTGGATCTCAAAATCCAAGTTGAAGAACCGCAATAGAAAGAACGAACAAGGTGTGAAGAGCACCACGATCTTCCGTACGTGTGATCCAAGCAACTCCCAGTGGAAGGAAATTCTCGTCTCGAATCCTTCCGATATACTACCCGGAAAAATCTCCAAGATTTTCCTCACTCACCCTTGGCCGAAATTTCTTCCTCTCTCTAAGTGATGGAAGTCGAAATTTTATTGTTGTGTGTAAGGCTTGGGAGAACTCTCTTTATATAGGAGAGTAAAACTTAGCCTCCAAGGATTTAATAATTAATACAAAATCAATTATAATAATCCTATTAAATAAAAGATAATTCCATAATATTCTAGAACAAATATAGAATAATATTTATCTTTATTTCTTTCCATAAATATTTATCCAATAAATATTTTATGCACATGTCTTATTATTTATTGAGAGAACAAATCTCCCAATAATTAATGACACAAAATGTGGCGCCACCTTATACCCTAGGTATAAAGGCTTCCACACATTTCACATACTTGGGCCAAGATTATGAAAAAATGTCTTTTCTACATATTTAATTATTTAGCCCAACTAATTTAATAGTCCACTAAACAATTAATTCACATATCGTTTTAATAAAGTCCAACAAGAACTAAATCAATATTATTAGGATTCGACGTCCGAGAATAGCTATGCTATATTAGGAGGCGCGTCGGGGACCATGGACTAATAATCAGCGGCTCCGATAAATCAAATAAATAATTATCTTAAGAACATAATAATTATATTCGATAAATCAATCAGAGGAATATGCCACCATAATCCCGTGACTGCACTCCTCCGATTATGAGATTATATTTATCTCCTCACGAGAATAATAATAAGCGTCCATTGATATAATCATTACATATGGATTAATCCTCCAAAGACTGTTCATTCTAAATCGGGAAGTTACCGTTAACCCTTTCTAGAACCTCTTATCCTTATTTACCATTAACCCCTAGTGATCAAATAATTCATACAACTCATGGTAGCTAATCGGTGTAATATGAACTCCATGGATCGATCGGTTTCTAGGATTAACAAGCAGGGAATCGTTTCATCTACTTCCGAAATGGAAGGAATGGATTCAATAGATCTGTGATAACACGACCACTCACTCAATCCAAGACAATGCCAAGATGGGGTAATTCGGATCACAGACTCGGTGTAATCCTTAACCGTCAAGTCAAACTTCATAACCGATTCAAGCAGGTTGATCGTGATCACCTCAGATTAAGATATATCCACAAATATGATCATTCATTGATTCGAAAAGAATTCTCGATTACGGAATTATATCGTGAACTCTAATCAAATCGGTCCAAATTTCTATATGATATATCTATCATATATAAATGCCCCATTAGGTTCTCTTAACCGAAAGTCCGGATAAGACAATCACACCTATTGTGTTTAGGCGCATTCATAGCACGTTAAAGGAGAGACCCGATACTCTCGATTAACTTCACTACGGGCTAATTGTATTTTAAGTACATCTTCACTAACTCAATTCTCCGTGTATATACCATACATCGAGTTAAGTGATTACATAAACGATATACTTTAGGGTTTTTTGTAGTGTAAATACTATTGTCACATCGGTGATTATGAGAATAATAAATATGAATAATAATGTCAATTCATTTATTAAATAAAACAATTATAAAAATTGTCTTTCGGGCATCACACCTAACAGGTGGAGGAGGTGGCGGTGGAGGAGGTGGTGATGAGCTGGAAGTAGATGAGGTGGAAGTGGGGGAAGAAGTAGAATCACTGCTAGAGCTAGAGTTGTGAGAAACAGAAGAAGGAGAGGAGAGGGAGCTCTCGGGTGGCTCATAAATGCCCTCGGGTGGGATGTGTGCCGAGGGAGGTGGGTGGTGAATAGGAACAGCCGTGGGTTCATAGTAAGCAGGGGGTAGAAGAGCAGTTAACGGAGGTAAGGAAGAATCAGAGGTGATGCTAGCAAAGGGAAAAATGTCCTCCACAAACCGAACATCACGCGAAATATACATTCGAGACTCGGAGATGTCATAACAGAGGTAAGCACTTTGTGTGAGGGCGTAACCAAGGAAGACACATGGTTTGGATGTAGGCGCAAGCTTGTGCGATGTATATGGTTTAAGCCACGGATAGAAAAGGCAACCAAAGACTCGAAGCTTAGAATAGTTAGGGGGCTTAGAGAGAAGTTTGAGATGTGGTGAAAGCATATCAAGATTTTTTGTTGGCATTCGATTAATGAGGTAAACCGCAGCACTAATGGTATAAGACCAGTAGGTAATCGGAATTTTGGCATGGGCAAGAAGAGTTAGGGCTGTTTCAACTATATGCAAGTGTCGGCGTTCAGAGATGCCGTTGAGCTGCGGCGTGTAAGTGGAAGAAGTGAAATGAGAAATGCCATGATCAAAGAGAAAAGGACGTAACTTGACGTACTCGGTGCCATTATCAGAATAGAGAGTTTTGATAGGCATCATCAAATTTTTCGACATATTGCTTGAATTTTATGAAAATATTATATACATCAGATTTACATGCTAACGGGTATATCCACATGTATCGAGTAAAATGATCGACAAAAGAACGTAATATTTAAAATTGTCAACTGAATAAATGGGTGACGACCAAACGTCGGAATAACTAACCTCCAAGGGTTGAGAAGTACATAATGTAGAATCCGAAAAAGGGAGCCTATGGCTCTTATTACAAAGACAAGAATCACAATAAGAATGCGAAACATTAGATAATTCTAAAAAATTGTTTTTTGCAAGATTATGAATAACAGGAAAAGCTGGATGGCCGCAGCGGAGATGCCAAGTAGCTGCAGAAGCTTTGGATGCAGAGAAAGCAAAGAGAGCTTTGGAAGACCACAGATAGGCTCCATCACTGACTTGTCCTTGGTGCAAGCATTTGCTCGTCTTCAAGTCCTTAACCAAAAACGAATCAGGTAAGAATTCAATAGATACAGAATTGTTGGATGAGTGGTTGGGGGGAGGAGAGGGCTGTTGGGGTCTCAGGTAGGAGGGTGGAGCTTGCGGCATGATGGGTGGTGGAGGCCGAGGTGTTTGGGGATAGGGGTAGTAGGATGTATTGTGTGAGACATGCATAGGACGGGGTTGATGATAGGCAGGGAAAGCCGTGTACACAGGGGGTGCAACAGACTGACTTTGTACAAGCAACACTTCATGCATTAGCAATTTCTCATGTAACAATGGCATAGAGATAGTATCATCACGAGCCTAAATGGCGCTCACAAGATCCTTATATTCACTACCAAGATTTTTCAAAACTATCTCAACTAATTCATCATCAGGCACTTTAGCATCTAGAGACGCTAGATCATCCGCAACAGTTTTAATGGCAGTGAAATATTGAGAGATTGACATCGTACCTTTAGCAATAGAGTGTAGACGCAGCCTGAGATGTCTAACACGGCCCTTACTCTGTTTCCCATACGTATCAAGAAGGGTGTCCCAAGCTTGTTTCGAATTGTCCGTGTGTTGAATCGTAGCCATATAGTCATTGTCAACCGAACCCAGAAGCAAATTATATATCAAAGCATCTTGTTGTATACAGTGCAAATGAGCCGGATTTGGTGTGACATCACCGGCCGCATATGTAAGCGTGGGTGGCGGCTTAGGTGTATCACCTGTCACATAACCAATGAGGCCATGACCTATGAGCAAGGTGGTCAATTGAAGCTTCCAAGCCGTAAAGTTTTTGTCATCGAGCTTGGTTGGAGCATTGACGGCAGGGTTAAGGGAGATAACAGCGGACGGGACTGGAAGAGAGGTAGACGCAACAGCGCCTGAGATTGCGGAGGAGGAAGATTGCGTGGTGGAAGCAGCAGAAGTAGCCATAGGGGCTGTGTGGTGGCCGGCGGTGGCAAAGCCCTAACGGCGGCTATGAAGAGGATGAGCAGAAAAAAAAATTAGGGATCGGATTGCTCTGATACCATGATAGATTTAGGTCAATAACAAAATAATTGTCATTAAGGAAACAATGAGTTTACAATAGGCTTATATAGAGAGCCACAAAGGCTATAAATGGAAAATACAAATAATATAAATCTATCGTCTAATAATAACATATATACAATAGTGTATTTTTCGAATCTCGATGGGGGGACGAGTGCCCCCTACTTATAGGGTGGATCCGCCCCAGCATGCATTCAATCTTCATATAGTCGATTTTGGAGTCAAGAATAGTCTTTCAAAAGGTCGATTTTAATTTGATGCACATGTAGTGTGGGTATGGTAAATTCGGAGTGGTGCAACTAAAGTCTCTCAAAGAGAATCAATTTTCGGGAAGAGTACAACGTGATTACACAAAACACATGGTCTAAATACGGAATTTCGTACTTCGGCCTAAGGATTTTGATGAAGATTTAATTGATACTCCCTCCGTTTATTTATTAGTCGTTTTTGATATGGACACACAAACTAAGAAAGTGATTAATGTGAATGATATATAGTATTAAATGACTAGACCGTCCTTCTTTAATATTTTGAATATATTTGTAATCATTAAATAACTATATTGGAATTGTATGACCTTTGGTGTTTTTGATGCATTGAAAATGTATTTTTTTATTATTTAGAGTATAAGACTTTGATTAAATCTTGTAATTAATGTGAAGGCGTAAGTTGAAAAACATAATAAATGATGTATTGATAATCTAAAATGACAGATATAAGTGAAAAAAAACAAATTGTGAAAAGTAAAAGTTAAAAAAAAACGGAGGAAGTATACTTTAGGAAAATTATTATATGATTATTACGACTATTTTAAAGCGAGAAATTATTTCAGTAAACGATAAAAAATAAATCCGTAAAAAAAATTGCGGAAAATCATTATATGATTATTGCGACTATTTTAAAGCGAGAAATTAGCTTCTTCTTTTTATTTTAATATCAAATAAAAAATAGCTTCAAAATAAGACAAAACACCCTTCAAAAAAAAAGAAAAAAAAAAACTTTTTTAACATTGATGATAACATTGAAGTAATGAATAATCTGAAATTAGATATTCCAATTTTGTTCCAGGAAAATTAAAAAAAAATAAAAATAAAAAATTACAGCTTTAATTTCTCCCTGCAAAATGCAAAATGCCAAATGCAAATACAAATACAACAAAAAGCATTCTTTTCAAAATCATTCTTAAAATTGATCTGCAACGGACCACCACCAATAGCAAATTTGAGGGTGTGGAAGGTTAAGATCCGGTAAAACCGGCCTTCCATTTCGGCGACGATTAGTGTGCTGAGCAGGATCACCCCGACCTGCAGCATTTGCCGAGCGCAATGGAGGTGCTAAAATAACAGCTGTTGCTTCTTCCGGATCTTCTTCCGGAGGGTGCACTCTCATATGTGCGGATAGACCGTATCTACTAGAGAAATACCTGTCGCATTCTGGACAGTCAAACCTGCATTTGCGTCAAAGAAAATTGAAGTGACTATCCAGACATCAATTTGTATTTTTTAACAGCAAAAATAAAATATTTTAATAGAAGAAAAAAATCAAAAAACAAAGCAGGGGCGCCTAAAAAAATAAAATTAGAAACCTAATTAAGGGAGTCATGTGCCCCGTGATACGTACCTGCGTTGCGCATTTGGAATGCGTCTTCCAATGTGTATGCGCTCAGGAGAATGAGGAGGAGGCGGTGGTGGAGGCGGTGGAGGAGGGGAGTATCGGGAAGTGACTTCAGTCACTTCACTCGAAGGCTGTTGGGAGGGGGTTTCTGAAGAAGAGTCGGAAATGGTGATTGGCATTTTGAGAATTCGGATTCTTTTGGGTTTTGGGATACGTTCCGATACGAAGAAAATCAAGGTGAGATGGTAGGTTTATATAGGAGGGTGGTGACACTAACGCTGTATTGGAAAATTAATGTCTAGTCCGTTGATTTGAATGCCACAAAGGCGGGAAAAATATATCAAAAGTGATTTTACTCCATCCGTAATTTACAAACATATTAATTGATTTGAATGCCACATTTATTTAATACAATTTTACACTATTAATTGTATTTCAATTGTCTAAAATTAAAATTTCTTTTAGCTTTGAAACACAATTTAAATTTTTTTTTTTTTTTTTTTGGCCAAATTTGATGTAATCTAACAACGAAAATACTATTTTTGTGCAAATGAGTATTAGAAGTTTTTTTTGAGGGTGAGTATTAGAAGTCAGAATATCATAATAATAAAAAAAACATATAAATTAGTTGATTCCAGTAGATGATAGGGGTAAAATAAAAATATGCATTAATACTTTTGTCATTTTTTTAACAGCAATAATATTTTATTGATTTGTGAAAAACATTTTTATAACAAGAGACGACGTAGAAAAAAGAGAGTTTATGAGAAGGAAAAAAAATAAGTATATAATTGGTGAAAAATACACACCCTAATTCTTAACCAAAAAAAAAAAAAAAAAAAAAAAAAAAAAAAAACACACCCTTAAGGTTTAGGCTAAAACAAAAATATGAGGCAAAAATCTACTTTAACATTGATTAAACAACAACAACAACAACAACAACAACAACAACAAAAAAAAAAAAAAAAAAAAACCATTCTCTCCGAGGGAAAATTAAGAAATGACCGAGTTTTCTCATCTTTTTTTTTTTTCCATCGATTTCAAGTATTCATATTCTAAATCTATGCCCCATAGAATCCTAACTATTTCACTAATTTTTGTTTTTGGGATAACTACAGTTTTAATCCCTCGTGTTTCTTTATTTTCTCAAAATAGTCTATATCTTTTACTGTTGCGATAAATACTCTTATGTTTGTGTTTTTGTGACGATAAACACCTCTATTATTTTCATTGTTACGATAAACACCAATATGTTTTTTGTTTTTGAAACGATAAACGACACTCCCTTAGTTGTCATATAATTGTAAGAAAAACAAATACATGTGTGTGTTTCTCGTAACAAAAACAAATACATATGGATATATAATTGTAAGAAAAACAAATACATGTGTGTGTTTCTCGTAACAAAAACAAATACATATGGATGTTTATCGTAACAAAAACGCATATATATGGGTATTTATCGTAACAATGAAAAGTAAAAGATAGTTGTGAGAAAATAAAGAGACATGGGGGATTAAAAGTGTAATTATCCATTTTTTATTTTACTTTTTGTCATATTTCAAATAAGGTTGCACATATTACAGCCCCACGGAATAAAACACCAGTGTTGTTTATATTTGTTGTTTCCATCTCAAATTTTCTTAATTGCTTATATAAAAATAAAATAAAATAAAATCTTAATTTGCTACATATTTTTAACCAAAATCATAAATCAAGCAAAGATGGAGCTAATATCCCATCAGCAAAAAAGGGTGACCCCTTGTGAAAGAAAAAATTAGGCCACCGCGTTTTTCTCGTTTTATGTCATAATCTCACACTCTAACCAATTGTCTTAATTATGGATGATCTCGTGCTATGGATAATCAGAGTATCACATTTAACATGGGATAATATTATAACGTTCTCACTGCTTTGTCCTTTAAGATATACAAATAAACAATTATTTTGATATGTGGGTATATAATTACTAGATTAATTATGGGTATTCGGGTCAAAATTAGTAAAACATGCCTTTTAAATGTTACAAAATATTAGTATTGCATTGCATTGTCTTGTTGTCTAAAAATCATTGTAAAAATATCATTTTTGCAATTTAATTATAAAATAATAAAAACAATTATATTATAGGAGGATGGGTATCGTGTGTCAATGTAGGTCAATTATGTTTGACCATATCTAATTTATTCGTAGTTTCCATCTAATATTTTTCTTACTATATTCTTATAAACCAATGAGAAACTAGAGTATTAATGCGAATTGGTCGTTAACGATCGATATCGATGGTCATCTCGCGATTAATAATGATTAATCCAATTGTTAATGATCTGAATTCATCATAATCAATAATGCAAATGACCATTATATGACTCGTTGTGACACTACGGTTGTGCTAATATCATTATTTGAGAAATTAAGCAAATATGTGGGTCCCACATTTGAAAATAGGAGCACTAGTACTGTGTTCCTCGCGTGCAGGGGCGGCTACACCTTATGGAATAAGGGTCACTCGACCCACTAAAAAAAGTAGTACCGTGAGAATTTTTGTAGATGACACATATATATGTGAACATGACCCGCTTTTATTTTATATATTGATCTGTATTCATCCATTGAAATATATTATATAAGACTACGTTTAATAATGATAAATTTCCAACTCGTATTATTAAATTCTTGAAGCCGTCCATGCTCACGAGTTCCGTCATATATTCACACTTTAAACATCTCTCCTTTGGATAATTCTCGTGATAGTGAGAGTATCACTTTCAACGTGGGAAGAAATTATAAAATTCTACTTGCCTTAATATATACGAACAAACAAATATTTTTGTGGTTAAAAAAAATATTTGGTAAGCGAGTAATATTTGATACTTTTTTAATAGAAGTTTGCTATTTATTAATCAAGAGAATTTCAAAATAAATACAATTTTTTTTGTGTGGGGTTGGGGAGGAGAGAATTAGGGAGAATGAAAAAAAAATGTTTTTTAAGCCAGTGAAAAAATGTTAAATTAAGTAACAAGACAGATTTCAAAACAAAACAAAAAAAAAGTAACAAGACAGATTTCAAAACTTTTTCATTTTAGAAGCAAAATATATGTATCATTTTAGTTGCTTATTATTATCTTAAAATAAGTGACTATATCAAAAAACATTGAATCATATTCTATCATCAAACATAATTAAGAGAAAAGAATATTAAGGGAAAAGATAAAAATGGGTCAATGAGGGGATAGATAAACGAGGGTTATTTAGAGAAAATGTAATAAAATGAACGGTCACTAAGGCAATAAGTATACTAAAATCTACATAAATAGTCTTGTCTTGTGTGGAGATTGAATATGACCTAGTGCTAAAAGTCGTTACACTTTCTGATAAACATTATAGTTCAATCTTCATCTATTCCCCTAATATATATATAATTATAAAAAAAAATCTCCCAAATAAAAGAAATAATAGTCATGTATTATGCACACAAGCAAAAGAACATCTAATTCCGTGCATTATACAGGTTGGCCAGTTCCATCATTGAATGATTAGTTACCCTAAATCCCTGAGCATTGTTAAATTATTATCTTTTTCAAAAACTTAAACCGAAGGCGATATAGATAATTAATATTTTATCTATTTTAACACGTCATCTCAAACGCGGGTCTATATCAAAGTTTTATATCAACTGACAACACTTAATAAACTGAGCCAAACAAACCAGCCACAAAGATCAATCTGCGCTAATAACAAAGAGGCTCAACACTTCCACAATATAAATGGAGGAAAATAATGTTGACAGCGGGGTTTGTTTGTTTGTTTGTTTTTTTTTTTTTTTTTTTTTTTTTTTTTGACTCTCCTATAATATTTTTTTTTAAAACTGTGTCTCTCCCATAATATTCTTTATCAACAGCAACTTAATTGTATTTCTATTTTTTCTTTTTTTGTTTATTTTAAGAGAAGCCTTGTAATTTTATTGGAAGAAAAGAGTGTTACAAGGTTCTTGGCCCTCTCGGACTCCTCTAAAATGCACGTGTCATCAATGTATTTTCCTCATCTCCTTAAAACTATAGTCCGGAAAACCCGATGTGGGAGAAACCGGATGCTAGGGAAAGAGCGTAGATCTCCATACATTGGAAAAAAAACTATAAAAGAAAAACAAATCCAAAGCAACGCCTGGGAGGTGTATCCCCAGCACCAACACAATGAAAAGAAAAAAACAACTTTAATCAAAAGAGCTCTCCATGAAGCTTGAATAGGCTGTCTTCTGATAATGCCGAATATTATCACGGTGGTCAAGCGGTGGTGTCTGGTGTAGTTATCTGGCTTATTTGATAGATTTATGGTGACGGCAGCCGGTGGTGCACGGTGGCGAGGTGGTGAAGTGAATGAATGCTTAAGAGAGTGAATTTGACAAGAGTTTTGTTCTCTTTGTCTATTTTCGCATATATTTATGAAGTCACACAAGCCCTCCTTTTATAGGCAATGAGAGGAGCTAAAGCTGTGGGATAGGGACAGATAAGCATAAAGTACAGTGATATTAAGCGGACAATACAGCTTGGCGATGTTGTTATGTGGTCGCCCGGGTCGCGATCTGCGAGCTTGCTTCCTTGTCATGTCTTGACTTCCCTTCAGTTGCTGCCTTCCATGGCTCGTGCGATCTCTTATTGGTTTCTGACTTAGATAGCAGGTCGCCCCCCTGAGCGACTAGTGACCTTGTAGGTTCGAACGCTCTTGGCGGGGGTCACCCTTCCGCGACCTTAACCAGATGGTTGTTGCCGACGCTATGGCCGCGGTCCTGTTCCATCCTGGTGGCTAGATAGGTTGTTTCCGGGGACTCATAGGTGGCGTTATATTTAGACGTATCATCTTCTTAAAGCAAAAACAGAGCCTTGTTAGCCTTCAACCAGGAAACTCACCAACAGCCACGTGAGATCAAGCAAAACCCACAACAAATGAGCCCATAGAACCGGCAAGCATATATTAATTTTTGAAAGCGACATGATATATCCTTCTTCTTGCAAAAAAAACCAAAATGGACTTGAACTTGATGTAAGCAAACAACATTAATTGAAAACTACACAAAAAAAGAGCACCACAGCATCCATTAGCAAAGAATATCCAGAAAGGTTTATGGGATAGATAGCACCTCCTTTGCACTTTTCATGTGCAAATGAATAGTGCTCCCCAAGTAGAACTGCAAAGCCAAGGGATCCACCATTGAAGTCTGGGGTGGCTCCATCTCCATCAAGCATTAATTGACATTTCAACCCTGTCATCAAGAAGCAGAACCAGCAAAGGGATACTAAAGTAAAGGATGTGCTTAAAGAACAAGAAAGGCAACAACCTGGTTGCACTCTTCATAAATATGAAGAGTTCTTCCAGGAGATACAAGCAGCTGATCATCCAGTACATCATAATCCTCAAAGCTGGCAAAGAAAGGGCATCTCTTAGGATCAATAGACCTAGAGAGCTTTCCAAGATTATGCGATCGATTCTTTGATGGATGGAGGTTCTTAGATCTAACCAAAATTAGATCTATACGCAATGGACGGATCACGATTTACATATCATAAAACATAATCAAAGGATTTAACAACTACAAGGGGTTAAGATCATGTTACCAATATAGGGGAGAGAAGCCTTGATCTTCCGATGTGTTCTCCAAACGGGCGGTTGGTGGACACCCTTCTTGATACACGAGCCTCCTTGATATGCAAAGGAAAAATCCCGAAGATTTTTCCAACTCGAACCCCCAGAATAGAGGCCAAATTTTTCGGCCAATTTCTCTCGGTGAATAGTGTGAATAGTACCTCGCCATTAGACTTGGGAGAACTCTCTTTATATAGGAGAGTAATCAATGTCCTCCAAGGATTAAATAATTAAGTGATAATTATCACATTAATCCTTTTCCAAATAAAAGATAAATAAAATGATTATCCCAAACAAATTAAGATAAATCATATTATTATCTATTATTCCATGAATTATCATTTAACAAATAAAAGATAAATCACATGTTAAATAATTATCCAAGAAAACTAATTTCTCTCTAATTATTAGGACATTAATGGCGCCACATATTGGGTCAAAAAGCCCACTTAAAATGTCTTTATGTGTATTATATTATTTAGCCCAACTAAATAATATCCATCCATATCAATTAATTAGCTTCACCAATTAATTATCTTTGAGGCCCAAATAACAAGATTATTAGTCCAATTACGGAAGCCACTTGGGGACCATGTGACTATATAACAGAGTAGCTCCAATAATTAATTATTCATCGAGCGTAAAGTACATTAATTATTAATTCCGGGATTACGCCACCATAAACCCGGCCCGAACTCTACCGATTATAGATGTATACTTATACTCAACCCATAGAGCGAATAAGCGTCCATTGATATAATCACTACATACGGATTAACCCTCCATAGATCGGTCCATTCTCGAGTGGGAAGTCTCTCCAAACCCGACTCGAGAATATCTTATCCTTATTTACCATCAACCCCCTAGTGATCAATTAGTTCACATATCCGACTAGTAGCTAATTAGTCTAAATATGAACTCGGCCGATCGATCACTTCTTAGGGCTAACAAATAAGGATTGTCTCTCTACTTCCCATGAGGAAGGAATGGATTCCATGTCTGTGAAAATCGAACTACTCACTCATCCGGAGATAGTGCCAATGAGAAGTGGCTTGGAACACATTATTTAAGTGAACCGTAACTAACACATCAAACACTACCCGAGACAAGCAAAGCACCTCGTGATCACCTCGGGATTAAGGTTGATCCATATATGATCATCTAATGATTTAATAAGATTCCTCGATTACGGAATTATACCGAGAAATTGATTAAATCGGTCCATCCTATATGAATGCCATCATATATAAATGCCCCACGTAAGTACCCTCTCACCGACAGTCTGGTAAGACTATCACACCCTAAGGTGTTGGGCGCATTATTGGTGTTTTAATCAAGAGACCCTAAACTCGATTAAGTTCACCACAGATTAACAGATTTAAGTATATCACCACTAACTCAATCCTCACGTGCATGCCATGCACCGAGTTAAGCGATTACATAACCGATATACTTGGGGTTTGCTGTAAGTGTATTACTTACAAGCACAAAGCAAGTAATAAGGTGAGATAAATTCTGTCATCCATTAAAAACAATTACACAAATTGTCTTTCGGGCACTACACCTAACAGTTGCTGAGTCTATTGTGTTGTGTTAGCTTTTTTGGCAAGATAGTCAGCAACTGTGTTCCCCTCCCTGTAAATGTGCTGGATTTGAATATGATGTTGTGTAATAAGCATTTCAAGATGAGCAATTTCTTCAAGATATATCCATGGAACATCAAAATTTCCCCTTAACATTTGGATCAAACTGTAGGAATCTGATTCCACTACAATATCAGCTCCACCAAGCTCCAAACAACAAAGAATACCTGCCTTCATAGCTTTGATTTCAGCTTCCATATTGGTACCAATCCCACAAGCCTTATATTCAGCCCCTAGGACTTTACCAAGGTTGTTCTTGATCGCAAAGCCACCACTAGCAAGACTTGGATTGCCCAGAGAAGAACCATCACAGTTAAGTTTAGGTTGGAAACCTACAGGAACTGCCATTGAACTAACTGTAGTTTATTTGGTGCAACAGGCTGCAAGGACATCAGGATTCCACTTATGGTAAGAATGCTATCTTCTTCTGAGTGCTTCCTCAGCTTCATTTTAGGTACACCATAGTTGATATTACTTATTATGTCATGCAAAGCATTGCAAACGAAGGAGTTGAGTCCTCATATAGAGCACTAGTTCTGAACTTCCAAAGCTCCCACAAGGTAAAGAAGAAAATAAGTTTAAGAACTTTTCCCAAAGCACCTTTATAAGTGTTATGAAGCCAAGAGTGCATAAAATCCTTCCAGCTTCTAGTATCAGCTTTAAAATGCAAGAGATTTTGAAAGTGACTCCACAGATCTTGAGCTTTAGAACATTTCCAAAAGGCATGCAGAAAATAGTCTTCAGCTGTACAGAAAAAGGACTTAAAAGGCCCATGAAAACTAAGTTTCCTCAACTGCAGAGGGAAAGGTAGCAAATGTTTATGCAGTCTCCATAAAAAGAAGGAGACTTTGATTGGCAGATGTTGGCAGCAGGGTTTGAACCCAAGACCTTGCGTTCCGATACCATGTTGAACTACCATCTCTCCCAAAAGCAATGGGGTAAAATAATGTTGGCAGCGGGGTTTGAACCCAAGACCTTGCGCTCCGATACCATCTTGGACTACCATCTCTCCCAAAAGCAACTAGGCACACAACAATTCTGAGCCAACTAGGCTCACAAAGACCTACTAAGCCAACAACAAAGAGGCCCAACACTTGCACAATATAAATGGGGGCAAATAATGTTGGCAGCGGGGTTTGAACCGAAGACCTTCCACTCTGAAACCATGTTGAACTACCATCTTTTCCAAAAGCTTAAGCTGAAGGGATGAGATAATTAACATTTTATACACTTTACAAACATTATAAATAACCCCAAATTATGTCCGTAGGGTTGGTGGATTTGTAGTTCTTCTTGGTTAATTAGAAGTACAAGAATCATCCATCACTTGTTTCATAAATTCAAGGTAAATATTCGTTCTTTTCTATTATTCATTATCGTTCTTCGTTAGGGTTTCGTGGTACAATAAGTTTTTCATAGATATGTCAAGTTGTATTTCCCTTCATAGGACGTTCATACATCGTTGTTATAGTATGTTGTTGTCTTGTTTCGTAGGATCATTAGCTTTAAATTAGTAAGAAGGTTTCTTCTCAAAAAGACATGTTTGCTCTTATTGTTTTTTTAAATTGTTTCCAATGTCTGTGACGATACCAAATCTCGCACTTCCACGTGGCGTCACGAGATGGTCCTCTTGAACAAGAATAAGTGATAGCCTAAGGGTCGAGTTACGGGTTGAGACATCGACAATCGACATGATCAGAGAACCGAGACGATGGGTCCATCTCGATACCGCAAGTCGGAAAGCTCGGGGTGCAGACAAAGTCCACTCTAGACAAGCAGGCCCATTATCCATGTGGTTACTTGCATAAGTGGGTAAAGCCCATATAAGCTAGTAAAAGCCCAAAGGGCTAATATTGTATTTTACCCAAACCGACATGGTTTAGGGTTAGGGTAATGAACTCCCTATAAATATACACTTCCAAGAACTACGTGTGACTTGATTCCTGGAACCCAACAGGATACGTAGGCAACCTGAGAGAGACCCCAACAGGATACGTAGGCAACCTGAGAGAGACCCCAACAGGATACGTAGGCAACCTGAGAGAGACTCTCAGGCTCAGTCTAAAATCACCCCAAAATCATCTTTGATTCAATCATCCCTAGATTAAATTGACCCGAAAGTATATATGACAAAATCCAGCATCGTCGGTCTGCATTGATTCTTCTTGTTTAGGACTATGTGTTCATATGTTTGGTATAAGTGGTGAAAAAAACAATCATGAGATGTTTTCTGATTCGCGGATATAATTTTGGTTTCCATAACCGCAAATGTGATGACAGTTTATGATCTATTTTATGTATTATCTAACCTTAAAATGAAATTTAAATTTATTTTGAAGTAATTTTTTCCAGCATTGGTGTCTACTATTTTTTGCAATTTGTGCACGTCAAGATGTTGGAGATAGGGTTTTTGTCTTGATTAGTTGATTATGAAACCTTCATGTGTACATTTATGTAAAGTAAATATGTAAAACAAACATGATATTTGAATGTGTGCTTTAAGAATTGCACATATATGCTATTAATTAAATAAAACTGGGTTCATTGAAACTTAAGGTGAATGTATCTTTTTAGAGAAATATTTATCTTTTGATCTATTTTTACCATGTCAGCACTTCTTATCTTTTATATATATGGAAACATTAAAATAGATCAAAAGATAAATATTTCTCTAAAAAGATACATTCACCAATTAGCAATTGGGGCCTCTTATGATTTATAACATAAATTATTTCTTTAGATTTATAACATAAATTGCACCCTTAATTATCTCGGCTTATTAATTGTAAAACACTTGTTAAAAAAAAAAATCGTATTTTCATATTGTACTCCCTCCGTCTAATTTATTTGTCATGTTTGATTTTTCACATAAATTAAAGAAAGTGTAGTTAATACTTTGAATCTCAATAAATGATCCAGTATTTTTACATTTATACCCTTTAAGTAAATATTGGAGCATTTAATGATATAATTTTTATTGTAAATATTGTAAAAAGACAAAGGCATTTGAAGAAATTTGATAATAAATGAACAAGGTGGTCACTTATTTTAAAAATAAACCAAAAAGTAAACGTGGACAAATAAAATAGAACGGAGTACTAGGTCACCGAATGAATCCCTTCAGCGAAGTCACAAACTAGTATCCACCTCACCAACTATAATCCAATTGGTTTTATTAAATAAAGGCCTAGGCCCGAACGACCATTTTCATATGTTAATGGTGTATTTTAAGTCTTATTTTATTATGGAAACGATAGTATAAATTTATAACTCATGCACACACTTTGGGCCACTAGAACAAGCCTAATTGGCTAATTTTTTATTTTCTACTTAAGATACAAGATCGATACGGCCAAAATTCATATCGAATTTCATCTAAAAAGGTCTAATCATTACATTATTTTTATGCTCCCAAAAATAGTTTTTATACATTCAGGAGGTTTTTGAAAATTTGTCTAAGGTTATAGTCGGATGCATCATTTTCACATTTCAGTCCTTTTTATGGAACATTGTGCAGTCCCTGATGACACTGTCTGTCGAGTATATCAATTAGGCCCAACTTCATGTGTTCGATTCGTTACCATTTTTAACATTTCAGTCACGCAGGCCGACTATATCAAACATGCAGGCCGACTATATCAATTAGGCCCAAATTCCGGTGTTTGATCCGTTACCTCAAACACGCAGGCCAAGTAACTTGCATATTTGCACCAACGAAACTATTCCGATTCCCCAACTCCTATTAATCCCGCGCTTGTAGCTGATGTTTTTTTCAATTTTTTTTTTGCTTCTAAATTCGGGTTGAATTATGCAGGGGCACAGAAAAATGTAGGCCCATCTGGTGTAACTATAGTGATTGTAAATAAAAAAAATACTAAATTGATTGTGAAAACATACACTACATATTAGAAATCATTGCACTACAAAGACTTTCTCAGCACAAACTGGTGAAAGTACCTTAATCAGAAAGGTCATCAAAAAACCGACTATTAATTAAGGACGAAGTTAGCAGTTTCTTTCTTGTCATTCAAAAAGGTTAACAGAAGCTTACAAACTTAAATGTCTCGGTTCTTGCCTTTTAAGATTATACAAAACCTCCCTCCCTTCAGATACAACATACAGATGGGGCACTAATATACATGATTGAATGATGTATCCAATCTAACCCGAGAAAGCCAAAAAAAAAAAAAAAAAAAAAAAAAAAAGCTTTTATTTTTGTAGAGCGTCTTGTGCTAAACAGAGGAGAAAACTTCAATGATTTTCATCCCCACCTTCAAGTGAATAGGCTATAATACATACACATTATCACAGCATCCAAGTGTCTGCTACTGCTGCAGCCCTTCTTTGCAATTGCAGCCACACTTTTCTTGTGTCCTTCCATTTCCTTATAAATAAAAAAAACAGCCACAAATATTAGAGAATTATATAAAATATTCGAGACGCCAAACTATAAACCACACAAAAATAAAAAATAAAAACACGAGCGGAAAATGGCTTGGACACTGCTTGACAAACAGAAATACTGAGAAACCTCACCAGCAGATCTTCCTTCAATGCTGCTACTAGCTACTTGCTCGAAAAATTCTCTGCTAGCATCTGCCCGTATAATGTAAGAAAAATGATAAAAACAAGTGTTGTACAATACAAATGCTATAGTAATCACCATCTCATACAATCGATCGCAACCGATAATTACAGCTTGATTTCTGATTGGCATATACTTCAATAAATAAATAAAAATAGGGGTCTATTATTCGCACCACACCCAATCTACTCATGCACCACTCTACCTGTGCACCACAACAGAACCGACTTTGTGCCTTGAACCGACTTTTCATAGATGCATTGTGGGAATAGACTTTGAAAACCTACGAAACGTCGGTTCTAGGCTCCAGAACCGACTTTCACAAAATCGGTTCTGCTGTGGTTCACGAGTAGATTGGGTGTGGTTCAAATAAAAGGCGATTTGCTATATGATCAACATACCATGCTTCATAGTAAGAGATGGATCTTGCTCACCAACAAAGCCAATCACTTGGGCAGGTATTCCAGCCACCATGCTTAAAAACCAAAAGTAAAGATAATTAATTAGAACCCCGCGTATTCAGATCATGCAATCATTTAAAACCAACCACCGGAAAAACGAAAAACGTTTTTTTTTTGAAAGAAAGGTAAGTTATTGAACCTATGAGGAGGAACATCCTTTAGAACAAGAGAACCAGCAGCTACCATAGCTCCTTCACCGATTTTTATATTCCCAAGTATATAGGCGCTTGCACCGATAAGTGCACCTTGTCCAATTTTGGGATGACGATCACCCGTTTCTTTCCCTGTTCCTCCCAAGGTGACACCCTGACAGATTTTTTCCTATTATCATAACCTATAGTCCAACTAGAATCGGCTTTTGATAAATAAATAAAAGTCGTATTAATTACCTGCATTAGTGACACTCTATTTCCCACTACAGCAGTCTCCCCAATGACTACACCCGTTGCGTGGTCCAACAATATTCCTTCCCCAAGGGTGGCAGCTGAACTAACAAGCAAGCATTAGAGAAAATTCATAAAACTAAGTTCTTAGACAACACAAGCCTCTAACACCGGCAGATCAGTAATGAAGAGCCGTTTTTTGATACAAAGGATATCGACGGGTCAACCTCATGCATTGCATAGTCAACAAGTTACAGAAGAGAAGACAAAGGGTATACCTGGATGTATGTCAACTCCAAAAACCTGAAGAAAAAAAAAAATCAATAAAACGATTGCTCAACATATATATCCTCAAAATAAAGTGCAGAAAACACAGCTACCTCACTGATCCGGCTTTGTAAAGCCGATGCCAAGACTGTGCGCCCTTGGTTCCACAGTGCATGAGCAATACGATAAGTTTGCAAAGAATGGTATCCCTAGAAAATAGTATAGGCTTCATAGAGAATGCATACAAGAGCATAAGCAAACAAAAACGCTTAAAAACACACAACACGTAACATCAAGACACTCCCCAACGTAAAGCTCATTTTTATCGTGATGATAAACATTCTTTTGTAAATCTCATCACTGAGTACATCTGCAATACCAAAATCGGGACATGCGCCCAATTAAGCGCCACCTAAGAGTATTAGCATAGTCTTAATATGCACTTGCATATTGTACCATTCAACTAAGTGCATTCATAGTAGTTTCTAAATGAAACCATATCTCTGAAAATATGAAAAAATTTAGGAACAACCCAAAAAGCCATTGAATAACATCCGGGAAATTCAATTACACGCCCCTCATTGCACTAGACCATTAGATGTGTAATAAGTCCTGAAAAGTTAGGGTCCGCTGAGGTAAGTCCCTAATTTGGGAATTATTGTAGCAATCTTTAAAACTTTTAAATTGTTCAAATTTGGTACGAATATGAGGGAAGATAACGTTATCTAGAAGAATGAATATCTAGGTATACAGATAATGATGCTACTATGGGTTCGTATTATTTTATACTTAACCAGAGCCGTTCGTGAACAAGCTCGAATTTGGCTTGTATAAGCTCACGTTTGTTTGATTACATAAATGAGCCAAGCTCAACATATTATTATGTTTGTTTAATATTCAAACAAGCACAAGATAGCTCATAAACGTTTGTTCAGGTTTGTGAAAACACATATGTGAGTGTATACATTGTAATCTTTGGAAGAAGCGAGTAAGAAGATAGTTTGCAAGAAAGAAGAATCTTATTTCTTGATGTTGAAAAGTACAATTTACAAGGAGTATATAAAATAAAAGAAACCCAATAGTCTTAGACAAATACACTGCAGGAACAAGTAATTAAATATGCCTACAAAGTTGTCACAATGGTAATAATACTTAAAGGACAACACTGGCCTAACTAATAAAGGATTAGGCTAATGATCCAATGATAAACAAATAACAAATATCAGAATACAATATAAAATACATATATTTCATATATAATTCAACATATATAGAGAGAGAGAGATAGGCATACATACATAAATATATGTGTCTGAAAATCGTGCATATATAAAAACTCAAAATGCTAACCCTAAATCTCAAATGTTATCTTATGGTCATATCACCCTTGTCTGTACTCATCTTCTAATTCTTCTCCACCTCAATTATCTAGTTATTATTACAAGATCGAAAAAGCTAAAAGACGATCAATCCATTTGTGTCATTTCACACTTGTAACGGAGATCGAGTTATAGAACGTCATTAGAAGTTGTAAAGAGAGAGGTGAGCTTGTTTGAACTCGACTCACGCTCAGTTACGGAAGGGAGCTCAAACATAAAATATTGTTCATTGATTAAATAAACAAGCTCGATGTCTCTCGTGTATTAAATAAACTCAAACTCAAACATCTGATATTTGATATTTGGTGCTCAGTTTGTGTAAACCTCTAGATGAAAGTGGAAATGATGCCCCAAATACCCTAAACATAACCAAAATGAGAACAACCCAAAACTAGATTACTACTTCTCCACTAGCTAGAGTCCAATTTTTCCTTGTACAGATGTCCATACTATTCCAGGTAAAAAGTTACAGACCACAAAATTAGATGCAAGTAGAAAGATCTCAAGATCACATGCATATATAAACCACAATAAAATTCATGGGAGCTGATTAAAGCTTCAAATTAATGAAAACGACAAGAATATAACACTAACACCCGTACCTTTAAGTATAGTAGAGCTGAAAAATATGACAAGCAAGAAGGATCCCGATCTTTAAAAGCCTTCAAATCATATCATGCAATCCAAATCAACAACGAACCAGAAAAAAATTAGAGCCACATAAATGAATAGGTCTCACATCATAATAATTGTGCAAAAATGTTTTGTGCACTTTGTTGTGGCACTACTTGTTAAAAAAATAAACATGGAATGCATTTATGGATTCATGACAACAGCAACAAACCTGAATATCAAGACGAATAGCCCGCTGTATGCTTCGGTCATGCATTATTACATCAGAAAAAATATCCCTTAATTGTGTAGCCAAAAGTGTGAGATTTTGCAGACGGTTTGAAAGCACAAATCCTAGTGCTTGCTCCAAGCACTCATGGGATAATACACTTGCAAATAAAAAGCTGCTCAAAATTGGCTCTTTTTCTGCCTGTAAAAATTTTTCAACACCCAAGCCAAGCCAAGCCAAGCCAATACAAGTTCAAATCCCAATAGCATCAAAAATTAGTAAAAGCATGGAAAAACGATTATATCGCAACAACGAATGACACGACACACTTTTGCATATTAAATCCATTGATCATCATACAATCAAAAGCATGTTATGTGTTGTGGTAGTAGCATCCAAGTAAAAAGGTATATGGGGTTGTACCTCTAACTTAGCTTCTTCTCTAATAGCATCCCAAATGGGGTCACCGGGTTTACAACCGGATTTCGTAACTGAGACAACTAAGTCCGGGTCGGGTTCAAAAACACCGACCGCATAAACCGGAAAAATTTTCTCTAAACGGTAAACCATTGCCGGCCAAGAACCAAAAGTACTCCTCCCCTCCGGCGGCGAAATCATCTGGGTTGGGGAAACCCAGTTCTCTTCACTCAAACAAGCCATTTATTCAACGACCCATATCTTAGATAAGAAAATTCCTTATTTTAGCGGGAATTTAATAGGGGAATATGCGAGCGAGGTGGCTGTGGAGCAGTGCACTAAGCCAGAAGAGTACGACTTTTCATTACTAATAGAATTGTGGTGGGGTGAGGAAACGTTTATGTGTGGAAATTATCTGTGCCAGAGGAAAAAAAAAGTTTTGCAGAATCTAAAAAAAAAAAAAAAAAAAAGTTTTGCGTTGTAGTTATGGGGAATTTTTCTTTTTCGTTTTTTTTTTCCGTTCTTTTCTATGGTGGCGTTGGTTTAATCGGGTGGCAATAATTGCAATAATAATATTTTAAAAAGAGGGTTCTATTGCACACCCTTTTTTATTACTAATGATATCCTATTATTCCGACATCATAAAAAATTACTTCGTCATCCGATGATTTTTTATAAAAGTAATGTTGGTGCTACTGGTGTTCCTTGTTGAACCAACGTCAGTGACACTGGCGTTGGTGTTCAACAAGGAACACCAGTGGTACCGACGTTCTCTTAATAAAAAGTGTTAAAACTTAGAAACGTCAATCCACGATTTTTCACTGGTGTTCCTTGTTGAACACCAACGTCAATGTGGTGTTCAACAAGTAACATCAGTGTCACCGACATTTTTTTCATCCGAAAAAATAATCAAAAAATGGGTGTCAATAGTAATTTGGGGTGTGCTGATAGAACCCACCTATTTTAATCTTCAGTTATAATCGTTTGTTCCCCAATGACGTTTGATTTTTTTTTTATTTTAGCGTGATTAGGGTTGGCAAATTTCCCGATAATCCGGACTTGTCTTGAATCCCATTTCGATCCCGTCCCGAAAAATACGGAAACGGGATCGGGTATAAAACTCAATCTTGTCGGGTTCCCGATCCCGACCCGAACACACACACACACACACACACACACACACACATACCCTAAATACTAAAAACATAAACATACTACACTCTCTGCTTCTGTCGTTTCTCAATTTCTCTGCATCCCTTTTTTAATTTTTTTTTAAAATTACATCATATTTTCGGGACATTCATTTTCGACCCAACGGCATCCCAAATATTCGGGTATCCTGATTGTCGGGACCTGCCGCTTATCGGGTACGGGCTCGGAAAGAAAGTTAATCCCGAATCTTGTCAGGACGGATTTCGGGTTGGAGATTTACGGGTCGGGTCCCGACCCGATGCAACCCCAAAGCGCGATCAATTTTAAAAGGGGGGTTCTATTTGGACCCCCCTTTTTACTACTTGCACCACATTATTGATTATTTTTCTTTTACTTTTGCACACCACGTAATTACTACTTACACAACATTAAAATAAAAAAAACTTAAAAACTACACTTTAGTCCCTAAAATTATACAAAAAACTAAAATAAATACAAATTAAATAAAACTACTAAATACATACACCTTTTCTTCTCCCACCACTTTAATTCAAACACTTCTTCCCCAAAAACCTCCCAATCGGTGGTTACCAAAATTAAAAAAAAAAAAACTCGTAAATTGAAAGAGAAGAGAAGAGAAGAGGAAGAAGAAGGAAGAAGAAGGAGAGTTCACTTGAATTGTAGAAGAAAAGAAGGAGAGAAGAATAATCAAGGTATGTGAATCTTTGAAAATGTGTTTGAATGTTTGTGGATTTGTGTTTAAATGGAAGTGAATTTGTGTTTGATGTAATGGGTTTAAATTCTATGTAATGGGTTAGTATTTGGATGTAATGGGTTATGTTTATTGGGTTGTATTTTGGTTTTTCGGCCATTTTTCGGTTGGAAGGCGGGAAGATGATGAAACGAGGGGCGTCGGTGAGACCGGCGCCCGTTGTAGGTTTCAACGTCATTCAGATCGACGCCCCGGCTTTGTGTGTGGGAAAATTAGTTTAGCCCCTGGAACGCTGGTATACATGGCGTTGTAGTTGTTCCTACAACGCCGATTTGGGTGACGTTTTAGAACATTGGCTTGGCAATATGTTAGCCCTTAAACGTCGGTGGTTTTGGCGTTGTATTGACCTATGAAACGTTGTTTACGGTGGCGTTCAGGCGTTGTCATGCCAATGTCTGCACTTATAAACGCCACCGGTGATGACGTTGTAGAGGCTTTTCAACGTCGATGGTGTTGACGTTTGATGACGAGTTTAGAGGTTTTGTTACTTTTAGAGATTACATTGGCTATAACTTGTTTATGGTTAGTCTGTTTTATGAATTTTTTATCAAATTATTGTTAATGTTACATTGTATGAGGTTTATGTCTTATCCTTGAGCTTTGTTTATGAATGTCAACTTTCTTTGTTAGTTGATTTCTTCATTTGACTGACAATTTATTTCTTGTATCATGTGTAGGAAATTATGACTAAGGCGAAGTGCAGTAAGATCAGACGCTGCTGAGATAGCGATGAAGGTACAGAATGGATGAAAGTCTTCTTTGAAGCACCCCTCGAAGCTCAAGTTCACCTAGTATTGTTTACGAACATACAAGTGTGCCATATAAAAGAAGTAGTAAACGACTAAAGAATGTGCAAGCGAGAGATAGGAAATGCGAATGAGCCAAGCGAAATGGTTTTTAGAGACAGATGAGGTAGTTGAGACCAATGAGTCAGTTGCAGTCGACAATTCTTTCTCAACGTGTTCAAACTTGCTCATCTCTCTCTTAGTTGAAGAGTCCTCAACAAACTTCCTCTTGTTTCCGGAACCCTTAGGGCGGCCACGACCCTTGGTTTTAGTTTTTGGCTCTTGAAAAACCGTATTAACCGGTTGACAAATGTCACGTATCTTCATGATCAACCGTTGTCTCTCCCAAACATCTGCCATCTTCAACTTTTCTTCTAAGGCAGTCAGAACCGGCACATAGTCTAACTCGGATTCATTTGGAGGTGGCCCTTTGATATCTAAGGTCTTCCAATGAATATCGATAGTGATAAAGGGATGCATCTGGCTTCTTCTTAAATCTAGCCATCTCATGTCTACTGAGGGCAATCCATGTGTCTTTCGAATAGTACATCGGCACTCCTTATTCAACGCATCACTATCATTGGTTTTTTCAATTCAAGATACAACAAGCCCAATGCGTATATGGATACACGATGTTTAAGCTCTTTAAACAACACAACATCTTTATATTTTTTGGCTCCATGAAAGAGAGCGTCTCGAATGACTTTTTGATGTTTTTGATCTCTTGATCGATCAAGCAAAGACCGGCTTCCCACTCTGCAACCAAGTCCCCAAGCCTAGTTTTTAGCCAGTTTTTAAATACTGAATGCATTCCCTCGACTCTCGAGGTTGATGTGTTTCTCAGATGAAAAACAGAGTTGGTCCATGCAGAGACGAATGCCTCCTCATGTGCGTTCAACCATGTACAAGAGGCATAACTCATGGCGTCTTCACTAAAAATCTTCTTACACTCTTCCAATCTCTCATTCAACTCATCTTCTCGATTCTCGATTTAACAACCTCTGTCCAAGCAGTCATCAAATCTTGCCAAACTTCGGCTCGTAGTCTTCGTCTTCATATTCACCACAAGACCTTTCTCTATATGCCACCTGCATATCAAGTTCTTTGCTTTTGGATAAACCACCCGTAAAGCGTTCATTAATGCTTCTTCTCTATCTCACGTCACGATACAACATGTTTGATCACTTTTCACACCAATTGCTTTTCGAAGCATAGTCAAAGCCCACGTGTAGTTCTCTTCCTCTCCAAACAAAGTAGAGCAAATCCTATCGAAAATGTCATATCCGCACACGTAACGCCAACAATTTGCAAGAGGGCATCTTGTACTTGTTCGTCTTTGTACGTACAATCCATAAGCATCACGGTAGAAAGCACCTTGCAAGGGACAAGCTTTCATTAAAGGCCCAAAAACATCCTTCACTACATTTCCTTCGTCATGCCTACATTCCACGAATGATGTGTTCTTATCTCGCCAATTTGAAAACCTCTTGCATCATTGTCACGGCCCTCTCGTGCCTTCTTCTTTATCTTAGCACGAACATTGTAGATCGCCTTTGATGACGTCATGATTCTTCTTATCATCCTTTCTCAACATACGTAGTATATGTTTAGGCAAAATACCACATGCGAGTCATTGTTGCAACAAAATCAACTTGTTCTCTATCAATCCGGCCGAGGTATGCATGACCTACCCTCCTCGCACTTGAATAACTTGTGATTATGTACACCATTCAATACTCTAACGGTCCACACCTCCCTAAAGTTATCCTTCAAGGTTTTCAATAAACGGACAACCGCATTTCTTTGTAGACGATTCTCTTGGCTTATTTTTTCCGGTACCGCTAACCTTTTCTCGTATTCTCTTGAAATCCACTCCTCTCACATTGGTATAAAATGAAATGTGTCCGCTTTCCGGTCATGTTGGATCTCTTTTTTTCACAATGACAACGCCTTTCTCTCTTGCCAATGCCTTCGAGGTGTTTGGTGACGGCTTCATGTGAATCAAATACCTATGAATAATATATGAATGTAATGAATACCAAGTCAAGTTTAAAAATCACATACATTTAGATAGTATAAGTTTTAGAGACTTACTTGATCAGTTGTAAAAATTGAAGTCAAATCGACTGATAACTCTTCATGTGGGTCATCCATCATTGCAAGTGTGGTATCTCGAACTTTCTGAAGATTTTCTTGATCTTCTTCAATCATTTCATCAGCCAAAAACTGCAAGGAAACGTATAATTGTCATAGCCAATTGGATGAGAATAAGAAAATAACATATCCATTTAATAGTTTCTCACCTTCAAATACTCCTCGTCGTCGTTAAATCTAGTAATGGCCCCTCATCATTGCTTTTGTCATGATTTGCGTCATTACATTGTTTCTATGGATTCAATAGTAATAAAACCAAGTAAAACACATACTGTCAAAATGAAAAATTACAGATCCGTAACGCGTCGAAACCGGCGTTGGGTTGGCCAAATCAACGTCCCCTTCTTTGGCGTTGTAAAGGAAAGCCTTTTCCAGGCAAGAGTCAAGAAAAACGTTGGCTATATTGGCGTTTAAAGGTAAACATAAACGTCGATTAAGTCGGCGTTAACAACAAATATGTTTAAAGTTGGTTGGAAACACAAGCGTCATTCGGACCGACGTTTTAGTGGTCGGAGGAGCGTCATCAAGGGTAACGTTTGGGACATGCATATTCATCTTCTTTCTTTGGTGTAAACGCGTCAACCATGGTGACGTTACTTAATGCATTACGGCGACGATGTGGGTGGCGTTCGAAGCTTTCCATTGACGCTTTGAAACGTAAAAAAACGACGTCGGGGAAGACTGGGGTGATCGGACATGGCGAAATAACACTATTTTCTTCCATTTATGACCTCTAAACATGATAATATGTATGTAGGAAGATTACCCATTAACTTAAATCACACATTGAACATAAACAACGAAATTTTCAAACAAGAAATTACCATATTTGAGGAATCCATCTTCTTCTCAATTTGGCTTGAAAATGGTATATCTTCAAGTGAGATTGCTACATCTTCTATATCACAATGCATTTGTTGTTCATTGTTATGAATTGATTCAAAATGTTGACTTTCAAAATTTGAATTGGGAGATGATGAAGGTTCCATGGATGTAGAGAGGAGGAAGATGAAGAAGTGAAGAAGTAAAAAGTGAAGAAGTGATGTAGATGATGAAATGTTTTATATTTAAGTGATGAAGTGATGAAATGTTTTATATGATGATGAAGAAGTGTGTTTTATGTTTTAAGGTGTTAATTGAATAGAATGATCAAATTGTTTATTTAGGTTTTAGGAGGACTAGTTTATAATTTCATAAATATGTGGTGTAGGTAGTAATTATTTTATTAATTGTGTAGTGTGAGAAGTATAAAAATAATCAAAATAATCTTGTGGTGCCAAAAGTAAAATTTTGTGATACAAGTAGTAAGAGAGCAGTGCAGTAAAGTAGTAAAGGAACCAAAATAACCCCTTTTAAAAACTCCAAAGATATCGTCTAGTTTTTGCACTATAGAATTTTTTTCAAATATAAAAGACTTATCTATCAAACTATCCCATTATAATTTTATTTTTTTTAGGAACCCATTATAATATAAAATACATTTTTTTTTTGTTGAGGAAATACATATCTATTACAATAATGTAATTTCTTCATCAAATATTTTTAATGGTCTTTAACCATTGTGAAACTCCTTGCTTCTCATCGAGGGTATAAAAATCTTTTTATGATTTCATATGTGTCCTGATAATTTTAATAGGTTAAGTTTTAATTAAATAAATAGATAAGATAAGATGGTCAAGGGTATTCAGGGGATTTTAAAAGTGTAACTTTCTCTTCAAAAAAAAGTGTAACGTCCAGTAAAGGCAAAACGGGAAATGTATGAACCCTATTTATACCCAAATAACCCCCCTTATTTCATTTTACAACCTTGCAATTGTCGGCTGAAAGAAGAAAGATTGGGAATTTCTGTCGACTCAATGGCCCCACTACCGACTCACCGGTAACGCTAGCTTCCAGTGTTGCATGCGGGTTGTCGGTATGCACAGTTCATAGTGGATTTTGAGGAGCTTCAACTTCAGTTGGAAAATGTCCTAGTTGGCTTTTAAGTTCCTAGAAGTTTTCTTGAAAAGTTACATATGGCTTTCCTCTAGATAGAAAAGTTGTGCTTGAAATCAACTTGGTATAAGGAGCTCAGTCAGTTTCGAAACAGCCTTATAGAATGGTATCAACTAAGCTTAAAGAACTCAAGGAACGTGCAAGAAAGGTTGGATTCGAAGATCATCAAGTCCAGTGTTAGATGGATGGCAGTTTGAGATTATGCACTGACTACAAAAAGTTAAGCAAGTTGGCGATAAGGAACAAGTATCCCTTGCCTCCCATTGATGACTTGTTTGACCAGTTACAAGGAGATGAAGTGTTTACAAAGATAGATCTGAGTCAAGGGTATCATTAGCTAAAGATCAAGAAGGAGGATATCCTAATGAGTGCCTTCAGCACTATGTATGACCATTATGAGTTCCCAGTCATGCCATTTGGTTAGACTGAAGCACATGTAGTTTTTATAAATAGAACTCATGAATGACTTGTTCAGTGATTAATTGGATAAATTTTCATAGCCTTCACGGACGACATTCTTGTCTACACAAGGGACGAAGATTAACATGCTAAACATCTCATGATGGTTTTTGCAATGCCTCAAAAAATGAATAGCTTTATGCCAAGTTCAGCAAGTGCGAGTTTTGTTTAGAAGAGTTGCAAATATGGGACGTGTTGTTTCCACAGATGGTGTTATAGTAGATCTAGCCGAGATAGAAACCGTATTCGAATGTCCACGCTCTCCCATAGTGACAGAAGTATGGAGTTTTGAGTTTTATTTGGGTATTAATGGAAGTTTGTTAATATGTTTTCTTCTATAGCTATTCCTCTTACACGGCTTACTCAAAAGAATGCCAAGTTTGAGTGGACTGCAGATTATAAAAATTCCTTTCAACAATAGAAGTTAGTAACAATGCCTATCTTGACCTTGCCATCTCCAGATAAGGAGTATGATATCTTACAATAAAGATGCTTCTTAAACTTGTTGGGTTTTATTTTGATGTAAGCAGGGAAAGTTAATGCTTATGCCTCACGCCAGTGAAGGACTTATGAGAAAAAACTATCCCCACCAATGACCGTGAATTGGCTGCAATGGTCTTTGATTTGAAGATTTGGCTGTGACATGCAAGGTCGTCACAAACCATCAGAGTTTGAAGTACTTCTTCACCCATAATGAGTTAAATACGAGGAAAAGATGATGGCTCAAGTATATCAAATATTATGACACTTACGTAAACTATCATCCTGGAAAGGCTAATCTTGGGGAATATAATCTAAGTAGAAATTCATACTCAGGACAGTTTCGTTTGGGTATGGTTATGTCAGAAGGTAGCTCGGTGGTTTTAGTCTTGACAGCTCAGTCGGATTTGATGAGGAATATTAAGGTACCTCAGTTTCTGGACTTCTTCTTGTATAGATAGAAAAATATGGTTGGAGAAAAGACTATTGAGGACCTTGAGCTATGTGAAGATTTATATAGTTTGAAGGCCGGTTGTGTGTGCCTCGAGTTCCAGGGTTACTTGGAGAAATATTAACAGAGGCTCACAATCAGGGTTTACAGTTCATCCGGGCAAGGACATGATGTATCATGACCTTAGAGGCCACTTATAGCAGCGTAAGATGATGAGAAGTATTGCTAAGTTGCCCTTGAGGGTGCAGTTTGCCAGTAAGTGAAAGAAGAACATCAAGGACCAGCCAGATTGCTTAACACTTAGAGGTTCCTTAGTGAAATTACTAGGGATTTCATCATAGGGTCATATGCATTACGCATGTTAGATGGGCCATGATTAAATAGTGGCATCATTTTTACGTCAGTTATGAGTTCTCGAGAATCCTTAACATCCATAAAGAGTGCCCACACCAGGGGGTCAACATTTTGTAATTTGGGTGTATGTTGGGCCGGTTAGATGTGCTCTTCCGTGGGTCTATGTTTAGTAATAGTAGACCAGATAGCTTTTCTATTTATTATCATGTAAGGGTGTAGCCTAACATATCTATATTTGGGCCATGAGTGTAACCATGGTATAATTATGACCTCCATTTGTGGTTTATACAAATGTATAATGCTCTTGAATCATCTGACACACTATTTCATGTACGTCATGTCACATATGGTAAATTAGTTATGGCGATGGAGATATGATAATCATGTGTGGAAATAAAATATTATTGAGCCAAGTAATGAAAGTACGTAACGATATGATAAGTATGTTATGGTAATTATAATACAGTCATATGACACGGTAAGTAGGGTAATACAAGAGTACGCATTAGTGTGTTAGGATGCATTGAAGTATGTCACGTCCATATTCTCGATATTCATATGTCCGGTTAATTATGATAATTATTAACATGTACTTTGAAAGTATACTTGCATTAATACAGAACTATGTGTGTATTTCCCAGATACAACATGATATGGTCGGGCGTATAACAAACGGGTTTGGGTGATTTTAATGGTGGATATCTGGCGGAAGTGAGTGATTTTTTCAGTGATGCGCGGGGGTGCTCAAGAAAAATATGAAGATGATATGAAGACAATAAAGTTGTAAAAAGGCGAGCTCGACTGTCAACAAATCGGCATAGGTTGTCTGCTTTCTGTATTAATATAAATTAATATGAGTTGTTTCTTTCGGGCCAGGTACAATGCCGCTATTTATAGAGACTAGGAGAATACAGTTACAAGGAGTGATTAATGCATAATAAACATGATTAACTACGTGACTGACGTGACATCGTCTGATTGTGTGAGCTTCATGATAACCGACACGCACCTCTTGCTCATAACCGTTGAGCATTAACTCATGTTGCCTGATCAAGTAGGCTTGGTCCGAGCTGGCGGACTGCGAGCTAAAAGGCAAGTAGGTTAGCCCCCAGTGCTTCGTGCCGACTGATGGGAGTCAACTTTACATGATTCCGGTGCATCTTTTACCCCCGTTTATCCCACTTTTAGCACGTTTCTTGGTGATTTAGACCGTTTTAGGGGCAATATCGTGAATTATTAGCACGGGGAGTAAATCCGTCACTTTGATAGTTTACTACCTCTTTTTAGTGATATTGACCCTATTCCGAGCACTTTTACCCTCTGGAATGTTTTGGATGTTTTTGGTTGTTGTGATGATGTAGGAAATGGTGTCTCGAGAACCCGGAAGGCAAAGAATTATGAAGAGAAGCATGGTCAAGGTGCAACAATGAGCCAAAGAAGAAGAAAGATGAAGAAAAGGGTGAGAAGTTTTAGTATCTCAACCCTTATGTTTCTGGTTCAGCAGCATTTTGACCAATGATGGAGGCATTTTCTGGTCATGACTTCTTCATGAAAGTTGTAGAGAATTGAAAGATCTTTCCAACGCATCTTGAATCACCCAAATCGGAGCTCGGATGAAGAAGTTATGAAGGTTTTACTACAGCGAGAAAAAACAGCAGCATTTCAAACGCACGTTTGGACCTTTCAAACGTGCGTTTGGGATTTTTTTCGAATATCGAGAGCAAAGGGAGCTGAAGCGTACGTTTAGGAACCTTCCAAACGTGCGTTTGGCTCATTTCCTGCTATAAAAAGCTGCAAATTTCACACAGAAGAGGGGAGACGCGAATGGAGTTGTTTTAGGGTAAATTTTGGGCGATTTTCTTCGTTTTTAGGAGTTAGAATTAGTGTAATATACCGTTAGAATCGTCTTTCAATCCTCTCTTTGATTCTCTAACTCTTAGCTTCGATCTATAACGTTTCATTGGGCAAAATTCGATCTTTTGTATTCAACTTTTGTGCTTATCTTCTCCAACTCGAATTTCTGCAACTTTATGGTAATTTTCTTCTCTTTTATGCTTGTTATGCTTCTCCTTTACTACTTTCTTTATGTTTTAACTTGTATAATGTGTAGCTAATTCCTCCCCATAGTCGAATCATGTGAAATGTGGTGAAATCACCCTTTGGGTGATGAAATTGGGAGTGGGTAGTGCTTTTTATTGTTGTATCTTGCACGTTTCACGTCTTAGAACTTGTTATAACGGATTTGGGCTAGATTGATCACCTAGGTCAAACATCACACACACCACTCTTGAGAGTTTTTCAGAGGAGGGGGTGTGGGAAAAGGGTTCTAGGATCGCGGTGTAGTCTCGGTTTAGTTGTTAAACCGAGCTCATCGTGAGGTTACTCGTTTATACGTTTAAGCGGCTCGAGTGCAAAACATGAATTGTTAGGAGAGAGTTGTTCAGACCTTAACATGGCATAAGGTGTTAGAAGAGAGTTGTTCAGACGCTAGCACCGGGTTTAGGAGTTCGCACCCGTGAAATTGAATGCAAGAGTTCGTTTAGTATAATGCACACTCTCGGTTTTGTCATTCCTTGGGGTGAAATTAGCTATTTTGATCATGGTTCGGCTATGTCCCTTTTCTCCTTTAGACTTGTTAGTTTAATTTACTTTAGTTTAATTGAAGTGTACAAACATTCCAACAACTTGTTTGACTAGACTAAGCAATAAGTTCACTTTGGTACTTACAAGCACATCTTCTCTGTGGGTTCGACCTCGGACTCCTGTAGCTATACTAGCAATCGACCCGGTCCACTGCCGGTTAGAGAGCTTGTTTAGTCACCGTTGTCTTGAGTATTTTATAAATTTGTTTGGTGAAAATAACGCTCATCAAAATGGCGCCGTTGCCGGGGAAGATGTGTGCTATTTGTGATATCTTGCAAGTGAGCCGAAGGCTTGGGCCTAGGTTTTATTTTATTGTTTTCTTGTTGTTTGGTGTTTTGTAGTGCATTGCCCGGAGTTTTTGAGAACCGCTTGAACCTTACATTGCTAGAATGGAGACCTTTGCTAAACAAAGAGGAAGGGCCTTCTAGTTGGGAATTTGATTGCTCGATTTGAAGGTTTGAGTCCGGAACAAGCGGAAATGGACCAAGACACTAATCAAGTTGGTCGTGGAGGCCAAGTTTTTGTGGAACACCCTTCTATCGGGGAGGTCAAGGAGTTACTAATCGAGCTCAAGGCCAATCCTTAAGTAACAATGTTCAACAAAGGGTAAACTGTCAAGGAAAGGACAAGGTGGAGCAATGCCACCGATGGACCCGAATGCTATGAATTGGCTCATGAATCAAGTACAAGAGCGATTTCAAGCATTAATGCAAGCTCATATGCAAACTCCCAATCCGGCACCGAATCAAGGAGATGTGCGGACTTGTAGAGATTTGGTCATGCCACGGGCCGACTTGGTGGGGCATAGTCCGATAAGGTTGCCCCCGATCACCGCCAACACTATGAGTATTGGGAAAAATATTATCAATATGATTAGGAACAACTCAACCTTTAGAGGGACGGAAATCGAAAATCCTTATTTCTTCCTTGATCATTATCTCGAGGTGTGTCAGACTATAAGGATGGAAGGTGTTAGTGAAGAGGCAATCAAGCTACTTTTGTTCCCATTCACTCTAAAAGACCAAGCAAGGGCGTGGTATGACTCCTTAAGGCATGACTCTCACACACTTGGACCGAGGTGGTGCGCACATTTTTGCTTAAATACTATCCACCGGGAAAAGTTTTTGATTTGAAAGAGGCAATCATGACCTTTGATGCTTATGAAGACGAGTCACTACTCGAGGCATGGGAACGGTATAAGGCCTTGTTGCGCCAATGTCCCATACATGGAGTCACTCTTGGGGACCAAGTCCATTGTTTCTTGCGGGGACTTGATCAAGATATGCAAAACCGACTTCATGCTTCAAGCGGTGGTGATATAATGATGTTACAACCTGATCAAGCGTTTGACCAAATTGAGCGGATTTGCGGAAACTTCAAGACTTTATGTTTCCGAGACAAGAAGAGGGCCAGAGCGCAAGAAACCGAGTGAGATGAAGTCGGTAGGGAAAAGATTGAAGATGCACACCATGAGAAATTGTTGGACCAACAAGAGGAATCTTTGCAAAATCTTGAAGATCGAGTAGTGCAACTAAATGAAAAGAGGATGTTTGAGAAAGAAGAAGAAACAAGAAAGGAGCTAGAAGCCGTGGGAAAAGAGCGAGAAGAGGCTCATTCAAGGAAAACGAGAGAGAGGATGATGATTTTTATCTAGATGAAGCGTTTTCCGAGCTAGAGATTGAGTTGGGATCGCCCATGTCACTAGAGAGGTTCCTCTCGTGGAGTTTGACTGTGGTAAGTTTCACATTCTTCCGATTACACCTCACTACGATGTGAACATTGATGATGCCTTGGTGGAATGTATGGTGGAACCAACCATTGCTAAGACTCAACATGAAATCTTTGGTGATGAAAGTAGCTCGTTTTGGGATGAAGAAGAGATGGAAGAGGTGCAATGTTTGTCTATTACACCGCTCCCGAAGAAATGCAAAGACGATTACTTGGAGGAGTGTATGATAGATTTGAGCACATTTTTGAAGAACCGGATTACGAGTTTGAAGAGAAGGCGGGATCGCCCATTTCACCACCACTCCCGATTGAAGTGTATGATGATGCAATTTTGGAGTGTGTGATGAAATCTCATGAGCTTGATATGACATCCGTGGTAGAGCTACCGGAAGAGTTGGAGGTGATTAGCATACCGGTCCCGGACTACTACACTCTTTACTCCCGGTAGATGAAGCTCACAAGATTTATGAAAGGGAACAACTACCATGGGATGGTAATTTCAAGAAGAGGATGATGGCGGATTTCAACGAAAGGGATTCCCAAGAGCCATGTGCGGTAAGTTCCTAGTGAACTCGTTTTCCCCTATGCATGCTATGCTCATTCTCCTTGAATTGTTGATATTCTTGAGTTCGGATTTCGGTTGATGGTTTTGGTGATTTTGATTGAATTAAAAATGTTGTCTTGAGTTGGTTTGAGTCCTTTATGGTTTGAGTCCGTTTGGTGCCACTTGGTCGAGCCAACGACGTAAAACAAAGGCGCTTTGTGGGAGGCAACCCACCTTTTTGGTAATAATTTTGTTTTTGAAGTGGTTTTTGGGTGCAAGAGGGGAGAGTTTTGTCTCACAAGAGAGTTTGGGGTGAGATTTTCTTTTTGATTCTTGCTCTTGTACATAGACGGGGATGTTTTTATGTGAGCCTATGTGGCCTTATTTTATGCGTGGATGCTCTGTGTTTCTTTTGATTAGCTTTACATCCAGTGCACTTCCCGTCTAGTATGGTTGATATGCTTTGATACCTTGATTGTGGCATGGCTTCTATTTTTATATATCTCGTATCTATCACCATCTTTTGCACGTGGATTTTTCCCGTGCATGTGTTTGCCTTGTTTTTCTGTCTACATGGTGTTCAGGTACTCGAGATGGAGCTTACTAGAAGATGTCACGTGGGCTAAAGTGCGCCTTTCTGCCGGGTTTTGGTCAAGCAGCTAAGTCTTTTACTCTTTTATCTCTCACACACCGAGGACAGTGTTTCGTTTAAGTGTGGGGTGGGAGACTTATTTGTTTTCTTGTTTTAGTTGTTAAATGTGCTATAAATGTGGTATGCTTAGCCTATGATCGGGCTCGAGTCGATTTTGGGTAATTTTAAAAAATTCAAAGGTCTTAACACCGTGTTGTGTGTGTTATTTTCACATTTGAGTGGTGATCACCTTAGTCGGGACCCGAACATGTGCATTGCGGTTTGATATTATCTTGAGAATGAAGTTTATTACTTTCACGAAGCTACACCTTGTGCACAATTTGATTGCTACCACCTTTCATATCACTAGTCTTGAGGCGAAATGTCATAGGTTTACCTAAGTAGGACATGGGATGACGGTTTTGGCGTTCTCTTGACCCTACCATAGCCAAATAAGCCTTAACCGGAGCAGTTACCCTTCGTAGCCCCTCTCAGCCTTGATAGAATGGTCTGACCACCATTCGCTTATAGCCGTTTTGTTACTTAGTCAGAAACCTACCCTTGAGCCTTATTATGGTCACATTTCCTTCATTTTATACCCAACGAGTGGACTTAGTCTTTGTTAGACCACACTTGCTAAGGCAAGTGTGGGGTGGAGAGATGATGTTTTTGATTGGGTTGTTGTTTCTCGTTTTGAGCTATAAAGTGTTGAGGAGCTCGTTTGGGCTTGGTGTTCGGCTCTTGGGCCAAAAAAGAAAAGAAAATCTCTTCTTATCTCTTTCTTAAAAAAAAAAAAAAAAAAAAAGAGGATGTACATAGAAATAAAGGCGTGGAGTCAAAGTAAGGAGCTCAATGATAAATTTTTATGATGTTAGAGTTGGGATAGTGAGATAGGTGCTAGTGTGCTTGAACTCACCTCACGACACTTGAAACATAGTCGAGTTTGGCAATGAGTCTGGGTGCACTGGTAACCTATGGTTCCCAAAATGTCAAAGTTGATCAAAAAGGAGTTTTGGGTGGTTTGCATGATAAAGATGAGTTGGTACTTGGTTGATTAGGTTCACTCGTACTTTTTTCTCCAGTTCCCAAAATACCCCTTTCGACTAACCGAAATCACCCTAGCCTAACGTTATAACCGCTCAAGTCTTGCCCGATCGTGTCCAAACTTAGTAAACTAGATTAGTGGAGAGGCTCGTGATTATGAAACGGTTGGTAGACTTTTGGTTGGGATTCAAGCCCCGACAATCATTTTGAGCATTTGGTTTTAGCTTGGCACCACACACACTCCATTTTCTTGATAATGTTGTACCAATGTGTTTATGTTCGTGTTTCTTACTTTGGGGCCACCTCGAGAGTGTGAGTAGTAGCACTACATCATAAAGTTGAATCCCTTGGTTTGTTTTAAAATGCCTACTTTACTCGAGGACGAGCAAAGGCTAAGTGTGGGGTGGTTGATGGGAGTCAACTTTACATGATTCGGTGCATCTTTTACCCCGTTTATCCCACTTTTAGCACGTTTCTTGGTGATTTAGACCGTTTTAGGGCAATATCGTGAATTATTAGCACGGGAGTAAATCCGTCACTTTGATAGTTTACTACCTCTTTTTAGTGATATTGACCTATTCCCGAGCACTTTTACCCTCTGGAATGTTTTGGATGTTTTTGGTTGTTGTGATGATGTAGGGAAATGGTGTCTCGAGAACCCGGAAGGCAAAGAATTATGATGAGAAGCATGGTCAAGGTGCAACAATGAGCCAAAGAAGAAGAAAGATGAAGAAAAGGGGTGAGAAGTTTTAGTATCTCAACCCTTATGTTCTGGTTCAGCAGCATTTTGACCAATGATGGAGGTATTTTCTGGTCATGACTTCTTCATGAAAGTTGTAGATAATTGAAAGAGCTTTCCAACGCATCTTGAATCACCCAAATCGGAGCTCGGATGAAGAAGTTATGAAGGTTTTACTACAGCAGAAAACAGCAGCATTTCAAACGCACGTTTGGACCTTTCAAACGTGCGTTTGGGACTGTTTTTTCGAATACTGAGAGCAAGGGAGCTGAAACGTACGTTTAGGAACCTTCCAAACGTGTGTTTGGCTCATTTCCTGCTATAAAAAGCTGCAAATTTCACACAGAAGAGGGGAGACGCGAATGGAGTTGTTTTAGGGTAAATTTTGGGCGATTTTCTTCGTTTTTAGGAGTTAGAATTAGTGTAATATACCGTTAGAATCGTCTTTCAATCCTCTCTTTGATTCTCTAACTCTTAGCTTCGATCTATAACGTTTCATTGGGCAAAATTCGATCTTTTGTATTCAACTTTTGTGCTTATCTTCTCCAACTCGAATTTCTGCAATTTATGGTAATTTTCTTCTCTTTTATGCTTGTTATGCTTCTCCTTTACTACTTTCTTTATGTTTTAACTTGTATAATGTGTAGCTAATTCCTCCCCATAGTCGAATCATGTGAAATGTGGTGAAATCACCCTTTGGGTGATGAAATTGGGAGTGGGTAGTGCTTTTTATTGTTGTATCTCAGACGTTTCACGTCTTAGAACTTGTTATAAGCGGATTTGGGCTAGATTGATCACCTAGGTCAAACATCACACACACCACTCTTGAGAGTTGTTCGAGAGAGAGGGTGTGGGAAAAGGGTTACAGGATCGCGGTGTAGTCTCGGTTTAGTTGTTAAACAGAGCTCATCGTGAGGTTACTCGTTTATACGTTTAAGCGGCTCGAGTGCAAAACATGACTTGTTAGGAGAGAGTTGTTCAGACCTTAACATGGCATAAGGTGTTAGAAGAGAGTTGTTCAGACGCTAGCACCGGGTTTAGGAGTTCGCACCGCGAAATTGAATGCAAGAGTTCGTTTAGTATAATGCACACTCTCGGTTTTGTCATTCCTTGGGGTGAAATTAGCTATTTTGATCATGGTTCGGCTATGTCCCTTTCTCCCTTTAGACTTGTTAGTTTAATTTACTTTAGTTTAATTGAAGTGTACAAACATTCCAACAACTTGTTTGACTAGACTAAGCAATAAGTTCACTTTGGTACTTACAAGCACATCTTCTTCCGTGGGTTCGACCTCGGACTCTGTAGCTATACTAGCAATCGACCCGGTCCACTGCCGGTTAGAGAGCTTGTTTAGTCACCGTTGTCTTGAGTATTTTATAAATTTGTTTGGTGAAAATAACGCTCATCACCGACCTGTAAAGGGCGAGCACAAGACTTTATTGATTGACGCTCGTTGTCTAGCCAATGATAAATATCGTTAATGTTGAAATAGTGTCCTAAACCCAATCGGGTTGGACCGGATCCGACCGGATCAGATCATTTCTACTATTTCTTTATGTTTATACATATATATTAAATGGCTTTTCTGTTATTATAGATTTGTTCGTATAACGAACCAATTACAATAGTGTTATATGATAACTTCCTTAGTATTAAACTGTGATAGAGAAACCATGATAGTGATTATGGTTGATGAGATCTCGACTCACTTTATTGGTTTGATACTTAAATGTCTCTAGTCATATGTGCTATTAAATAGGACATTAATAGTACGATTAAACTAGCACGTATTAGATATCTTCTATCTTATTGAAGGTGGGGATAGATCTCATCTATCAAAGTGTAGGGACACTTGGACTGTACGTGGACGTGTATTAGAGAATGCGTACGTTAGACTGACCCACTTACTTTCTTAAGTGTCGCACTATATGGCGGTTGTGTAATTATCCTGAACTGGAGTCTTCATGACATCACGGTGTGGATTGTCATGCTTTGACACTATTGAGGTTTCCCCTAGCCAAGGGGTGATCATGCGGTAGTGATTGAGTGTGATACTGAAGCATGCGTAGGATTCATGTTGCTTGTCCGGAAATCGCGTATCCTATGAGTAGGAGTAAATATCCGAAATGACCTTCTTATAAGGAATGTCTTACTCTCGTGAATCTTTGTAAAGTGGAAGTAAACGAGTTACTTCGAGAGAGTATGATATCCAGATTATAAGATACGGTCGTTAATGTATTGACACTCGAGATACAACTGTATGGATATTGTAACAGCGATAGAATTCTATTTACACTGTAATTGTTTCACATGAAAGGTAGTAGTCATTGCATTTGACTCTTCCGATGATTGGGGGTCACGACGTGTTGCTAGACACTATTCCGTGATCGTTAGGTATGAAGGACATTTTCGTAATTGCACTTTGTGCCTACGACCAACATATTCGGAAGCCTATCGGGTCACACACATAAGAATATCTAGCCGGATTTAAATGCGGTTATAGTGATAACCAAATAAGAAAAGGTTTATCTCGACTATAAAATGTTATAGTGATAAATTAATATGATGGTATTTATTTATTATGAATAAATATAATACAATATATTAATTATGTTGATGATTTAGTTATATATATATATATATATATATATATATATATATATATATATATATATATATATATATATATATATATATATATATATATATATATATATATATATATATATATTTACACAATGTGTAAATTGATTTATAGTAATATAATAAAAGATATATTCTAAAACAAAAAAAAAGATATATTCAATATTGGATATTGTCAATATATATCTTGAAAATATTTAATATAAGATATTGAGTATTTAATGAGATGAATCTGACTATCTAATTTCCTTATTTTACTTAGTAAAAATATTTTCTTTCTTTCCAATCTACTAGGAAACTTCTCCCAATGAGATTGGGAAGTGCATGGGGCGCAGGTCACTGTATAATGGAAGGTTTGGCTATCTCTTTTGTAAATCACAATTAGAAGAGTTCTAATTTACTAGAAAATTAAGAGCTTCCTAGAGAGAGATTTTGAGAGAGAGAAAAGCTCGGTCTAGCAACCGAGTTTTTCTGGTAGCAATCCATGATGGGATTCCGGTGAGCTGTTCGTGTGGATTAGCGGTAGAGGCCGAACGCTTGGGTGGCTTCATGCACCACAACTCTCCTTAGACGGTCAAAGCGTCGATATTTTAGATCAAGCAAGATAATCACCGTCTACTACTTATTATGTTTGTTGCTTAAACGAAGTCGATCCTGGTTAAAAGGAAATAAAATTTTGAATCCGCTGCGTTCCCGCATAGATTTCGTAACAGTTACGGCATGAGGCGAGTTGGATTTTAACCCGGCCCGGTCCGGCTTATAAAGGTGCGATCTGATTGAGCCGATGACCCTATTTGTCATTGGGCCTACGTACAGATCCAACATGAATCAGCGGGCTCCTTTCCGGTCTTGGCGTATCACTACCATGGTTCTCTTTTAATTGCATTTTCTTTACTGGGCCGTCGTGTTCACCGCTACTTAATATTTTCAGATAAATGTAATGTAGAGATCGATGAGACATCAGAAGGCTCGTAGAAGGCAGTTTGGGTGCCTCTTAGTTTATCACGTTTAGGTTGTTTTCTATTCTTTGATAACAATTGTATTTTATTATATTTCTTGGGTTGCGCACCCGCGATTAATTCTCTGACATTTATGTCTTTTCTGTTTTTTCCTTGAAGTTGGAGATAATATATAGTGAATTAGTTGTATTTCTTTAATTTTAATGGAATTTGTGTATGCAGCTTTATTGGGAATCGTTATTATAGCATATTTTGGATTGTACATCTATTTATTTGAAGTGGTAGATACATCTTTATCATAAAGTATGAATTTCTAGGAATATGACATACGAAGCTGCAGAAGGCGCCCAGTATTGGGCGCATGGTTGATTTCTAATTTTATGTTTGTGTTTTATCCGTTCGGTTTTGAGTCTGATCAGTTCTGTAATTTAAATACTTGTTTTTATTTCCACGTGTTCTAATTAATGTATCCTTTAATCTTCTCCGGTTTGTATGATGAGACTGTTTCGTAAGGCTTACGTGTGCATTTGATCACGATATGTGCACGTTCCGAGCGACATATGACCATTTTAGCTTTGCCTATGGTTTGGACCGTTACATTTATGGACAATCTACTATGTTTAGTGTGAGGGTTCAAATCATGCATGTATGAAGCGACATCTTTCAATAAAAATGTTTAAAGACGATATGAGTACATGCACTAAATCATTAACACACATCATTCGATTTACATCAACCGGTAATCTTAGGGACGGGGTGGTGTAATATACCACATTGAATAATCAAGAGAAAATTGTTACGATATAAGGTTGAGATTTAATGAACTTGGTAACTCGGGTTAACCATTATAGGTCAAGTGATGACAATGAGCCTAAGTAGTTTTTGGATCCATTATGCTTCAAGTAGTGCCGTCATTCTCACATTGAAGAAGAATATTAAGATATCAGGTTGAGATATAATTGGCTTGGTAAATCGGGTTAATCGTTTTAGACTAGCGTCATCATGCAAAAGTTCTAGTTCGTTACATGGGTTAGGGTACAATTTTTTTATATTTAATTACTTAGCTAGAGCTAGGATTGTCTTGAATACTAGTATTAAATGATCTCTCAAATACAAGCTATTTAACCACACACTTTCATTTTGTTGATAATAATTAAAAACATTTATATTTGAGAGAACACTTAAGATTAATATTTAAGACCATCTTGCTAGCTTAGTTATATATACATCCGTCAAAAAATGTAAGTCATTTAGCTTTTTTATATTGTCCTAAATGTAAGTCCGTTTCAAAAACCAATGAAGCATTTATCATATTTTTCTTTCTTTATCCCTCATTTATTATCTAAAGGTCATTTTAAACCTTTTAAATTAATGACACATAACCAAATTAATATTTTATTAATTTATATGAAAAACCTAAACGAACTTACATTTTTAGAGGCATGTAGTAATCAAAAAGACATTGACGGTAAGGCGAGTAGTTTAAAAAAAATACGACACAGGTGACGTGTTTTTACATTTTTTCTTGTCACATGTGCGGTAAGCGACAGATAATATATTTTATGTCTTAATATCAAAAAAATTCCTCCCGTAAACATTTGAAAAACACCAACCAAATTCCAGCAACCATGCAAATGCCTTGCGTCTGTTTGTATATAATGATTCATTTTATTGTGAATTAATAGATGTTATAACATGATAGAAAATCCAAATAGAAGATTGATAATTAATAGATGCAATCTAATAGAAATAATAGAAATAAAAAAAACATATGATTTAACGTGATTTTCGGAGTTGTGCCAATCACTCCACATATAGAAAAGAGATATTTTATTATGCACTGAATTTCAGACGGATTACATACCCACATTGATTACAATAGTTGGTATTTATATGCGCAATTCCCTAAACCCTAACCAACAAAGAATCTTTGTCGGAATTGTCATAAATGCCCTCATACGTGACTCAACATCAGCAGACATCACCAGACTTGTAACCATGCAGCTCAGATGTAGAACTCAACTGTATCCAAAACCTCATCAAATTGCTTTGTGGAGGAAGAAAGCTCAGCAGACTTAGGTTGTCCACTCAACTGATTTCACAGATTCATTTTACCAGATTTCAAGTCACTTTGCTGATAATAGATAAACTCTACATAAACATAAAATAAAATTTAAAAAACAATTTAGTTTGCATTGTATTCAGTGGTGGAGCGAGAATTATTATCAAAGGGGTGAAATTCTAAGTAAAACAAGTGTTTTGAAAAAATACGTAAAAATATACAGGAAAGAAAAAGTAAAATATAGCTTTTGAAAAGATATGAAATTCTTCTCAAAAAAAAAAAATGAAATTATAAGAACGAATATAGCCTTGTCAATTTACACAACCCGCCTATTTATCAAAATTAATTTAAATATAATATCACATTTACTAAATAAAGCATTCAAAATAAATAACGGTCGGAATAGTTTAGTAAAAGAGCTTGAAAGGCATTTGCTAAATAAAATAAAATAAAATAGAGAGGATAACTTTATAAAACATGTTCAAGGGTTTTTACAAAAAAATTGGACTTTGCAGAAGAAAAAAAATGAAGGAAAAAAAACACAAAATAACAGACTTTAGTATTAAAAAAAATGTATAAATAGACTTAAGTAAATTCAGAAAGGCTAAAATGTAACTTGAAAGAATAGAACTCCCATCTCTACCAAATAAAGATCACCACTAAACTACTAAGCTAGACAGCAACCCATTTATTTAGTTAGACAAATATTTTACTTACCTGTTATTTCTGAATACTAAAATATAAGAAGGGTAGTGTAGTAATTTCATAAAATAATTTGAGTGGGGACATATGCCTCCTTGTCCGGGAAGTTATTGTATGGTGTCTCCACACGGTGTGGAGACACCATATAATACCATCTTCACATCTGACCACACAGATTTTATTACGTATTTAAACTCAGTATGGTTCGATCGTTCATTTCATCACTTCAACTCAAATTCCTCACCACACAATAACTTCCTCCTTGTCCTATGCAGAGCTGAGCTTTACCCTTTATGAAAGTGCGGCCGACCCTAAACTAAAAAAAAAAATTATGTATTAACAGTAGAGAATTTTTTATAAGACGTATATCAGTGTATAATTGACTGCACTTATTTTTATACATTGACCTCCTATTTTTATCTATTACTCTATAATTATATGTATAGAATTAAATATCTGAATATATGTGTGATCTGAAAAAAAAATTGATAAATTTTTTGACTCTCATACCAAAATTCCTGCAGCCACCCCTGGTCCTATGGTAACTCCCCCATCTTATGGAAAAAGAAAGGAAAAAATACATTTCATAACATGGGCGGACTCAGCATGATAGGGGCGGGGTGTATGGACCCCACTCAAATTTCCGGACGAAGTTATTAATATACCTTATAATAATATTAAATTGCGTATGTATATTATTTCAAACAATTTTTATTGTAATTATACATTTAGTTTAATTGGTTAAATGTTTTAGTATAAATTTGGCTCTTCTATTTTTTCACTTTTTTTTAATTTTAAATTTGGCTCTCCTACTGGAAATATTTCATGGGTCCGCCATTGATCCGGAACCAAATAGTTGGCCCTTACTGGAAAAATTTAATGGGTGTTCCATTGATCCGGAACCAAATAGTACGAATAATCCGTTTCCTGGGTCCGCCATTGATCCTGAACCAAATAGTTTGAATAATCCGGAGTTCGGTCTGGGTCGTGATTTTTTTTTTAAATTTTGCTCTCACTGGACAAATTTCATGGGTCCGCCATTGATCCTGAACCAAATAGTCTGAATAATCCGATGTTCGATCTGAGTCATGTTTTTTTTTTTTTTAAATTTGGTCATCACTGAAAAAAATTCCTGGGTCTGCCACTGATCCGAAACCAGATAGTCTGAATAATCCGGAGTACGGTCTGGGTTGTGTCTGCAGAATCTGACTCTTACTCAGGGATAAAGCCTGTCCAAAAGCTTTTCAACATGACGATTCAGAGGAAAATCGAATCGATAACCTCCATAAATATTCTCAAACCACTTACCACTAAAGTCATAAAAAAAACATGTAGTTTAATTTAATAATAATACAATATTTTTATGGAAAAGATATATAAGTTTTATTTCTTAATAAAAAATATAAAAAAAAAAAACACCCGTACGTAATCGTCGCCGCCTAGCTTTATCTTTTTTTATGAAATCATGGGGAAAGGCGCAGCACAGAGACAAAGCAAGATCTGACAAAAGTTGAAGGTTTTGTTAAAAAGATATAGATGTATCCAGCCTCATAAGCGACCAGGAACATCTTTCACCCCCCCCCTCCCCCCCTTACCCACTTCGAATTATTTTATTATTTACAGGTACGCTATACGAGAAAGATAAGGGAACATTTTGTTTAGTGCACAAGCCACTACATGCTTGGTATCTATTGATTAAAGTGATCAAATATTTATTATGATAAGTCTCAATAAAATATGTGATATTAATTATATTGTGCGTGACGTTGTGGTAGAATGAGTAGCGGATATTTTACTACTCAGAAAGATAATCGGTTCTCCCTGCATCATTGCTTTTTCTCTTTTAACCTTTTTTAAAATAAAATAAAAAAAAATTGCTTAGCCCAGTTCAATTGTTGATTTATGACGCGACGGTTGACATATATTAGAGTATATTTATATAATTTTTCTTACGTAATACATTTTTATCGTATTTGAGGGATTATAATTTTAAAATTAATTGTAGTGTATGAGAAAACATTTATACAACAATTGTATTGTAAATTTTGTTATTTCAAAAAGTCTCCATTGTTCATACTTATAACTTTGGAAAGTATCTAAATCTAGAGTTTATGTATGAGTGGTGTATTTTAAGACTTTGATAGGCACACGGTTAATAATAAACACAACAGTAGGAAACACATATCCCATTATTCACATTATTTAATGGGTATGCAAATGGTAATGAGATAGCAAAGACATATGTCAGTTTCAACAATGCGACAATGACGACGTTCAACGGCCTATATTTATTTATTCATGTGTATGTGCAACCGTCACTCAAGAAAAGTAGTAAGTATTCAAGCGACGATACTTACCCTCAGTCAGTTTGCATCGTCTTAATTTCAGTATTAAACATACGCTCAACAAGGGCTTGAAACCGGTAGAAGACCTTCTCAACATCCGACTTAAGAATAATAATGGGATAGTCATAAAAACCAAATATATTTGATACAATCATCAAGAAAAACAAACATGGTGTCATGATCCATAAACTGAAGCCTCGGCACTAGACCCGCAAACATCCGAATATATAATATCCAAAGGTTTAATGGAAGTAAATGAAGTAATTGATAATGACAATCTATGACTCTTAGCTAATTGACAATCAGAACAAATGGAAGAGATGGAGGTTTGGGAAGGAGAATTTGGGAATGACGAAGAATCATATTACTAATGCGGGAGGTGCAATGACCAGGACAATGGTGCCAATGAGAGGTGGAAGCATGAACCGCATTTGAGGAAGGAACGAATGAAGAATGAAGAATGATGAATCGGAGTAAAGTGAAACAATCCATCCTTTATGAAGCCTTATGAGGCCCGAGTAATCCTTCACATGGAAATAAGTTGCATGGAATTCAAAATAAATATCGTTATCACGAATAAAGCACTGCTCAGAAAGTAAATTTAAGGTGAAGAAAGGTAAGAAGAATGTTATAGAGAATAAACGAGTGAGTGGGCGTGTCAATAGAGGAAGTGCCTATGTGAAAATTTTCCATACCGGTACCATTGCTGACATGAACATTGTTAGGGCTAGTGTATGGAGCATGAGAGGATGAAAAGTGTTGTGGCTGAGATGTCATGTCATGCGTGGCACCAGTATTGGGTAACCAGGTGCACAAATCATAGGAAGTGCCAGCAAAATTAGAAAATGGAGGATGAAGGGTGGAGGAAGGACAAAATTGTGATCGAACATGTGCCATCAAGAATGACCTATGTGGCCTATTTTGCCACATGATTGACATTGCAGTTGAGGAGAAATGTAGGGAGGGCGGGGACCAAGGAACTAGCCTTGACCACGGCATGGAGAGCACCGCAGCCTCGGTCGGAAAAGGGGCAAACAACGAAGTTTATAGTTGGAGCAAGGGGTAGCAGAGCAGAGGCATAAGCATAAGAAATGATCACCGGAGTGGAGACAATGGCGGCATTATGGGTGAATAACTTGGAGAATAATTCTTCTAAGGCGAGATCATGGGGGGCAGATACCATGGAAACAATGGCGTCATATTCGGGACCCTAGCTGGCGAGAACGTAGCTAATAACATCATCTGGTTGCTAAGGTTGACCGGCAAGGGCCAAATAGTCAATGAGACGTTTGATCGTCATAAAGTACTCAGTGGCAGAAGAGCCACCTTTACGAAAATCGGGAAATTGTGAGCGGATATGAAAGACTTTGACACAAGATTAAGAGGCGAAACAAAGTTTGAGGGCGGTCCAGATGGCGGAAGTGGTGATAGCATGGCACACACGAGTGAGCACTTCTTCAGAGAGAGATGAGGTGATGGCGGTGAGAATTAAATTATCTTGCTTTGTCCAATGTCCATCGCCCATATTAGGAGATCCGTCAAGAATGAGAGGAGGAGAAAGAATCATATCGTCAACGAAGCCGAACACATCCTATCCTTTTAAATATGGACGATTTGAGGGAGCCATATGAGTAATTATTATGAGTTACCTTGATGATGTTAATGGGGTTGGAGGAGTTGATAAGGGATAAGGAGAAGCGAGAGTGGTGGTGGAGGACGGCGGGGAGGAAGGGGAATCCATGGAAGGGCATGACTTTTTGTTTTGGTTTTTTGTGTGTGTGTGAAATCGATAGAGGGATAGAGGACGACACGAGAGAAGGCATAAGAAGGGGAGGATCGACGGAAGCGACATAAGGGGATAGATTTTTCGGTCATTTTAGCCTACGGTTATAATATTATATTAAGTTAGAGAGAAGAAAATAATATTGTGTATTATTGATTGATTGAATTGTACAATGAAGAGGAAATATATCGGATACGAGTGACTGAGCGAGCTTAAACAATTAGCTCGACTCGGTTAAATAAGGATGTGCGCTAACCGTAAGACACATTGGGTTTGAAAAACGATTGGGTTGTCTTCGCTTATATTTTATTTGACCCAACCATCTTAATTTCGACGAATATTAAGGGCCTACATACAGAGAAGGGCCTATATAGACCTTGATTTAAGACGAAACATAATCAAATGACTTGTACGTGTTGATATGCCAAAACTCGATAATGAATCAGACGACTTGTAGGCTTGTTTGGTATGAAGTAAAATGAAGAGAAAAAGAGGGTTGAGAAAAGAAAAGATGAGAAAAGAATAGTGTTGGTTTCTACCGTTTGTTTGGTCAATAAGAGAAAATATGTTGAGAATACGTTGTGGTGGTGGGGTGAGTGACTACATGTAATGGTATGATGGGTAGGTAGTAGTGAGAGGTTGTAGTATGCATGGTGGGTTGCACGACAAGTGATGGTAGGGTGAGTCAGGTGGTGGCGGTGTAGGTTGACAGTAACAGCTGGTGGAGGTTTAAGTTGACGACATGAAATGGTAAGGTGGTTTGGCGGAAGCATGAAAGGTTGGTGACAGCAGGTGGTGGCGGCAAGTTGTGGTGACAAGTTAAGATGGGTGGTGGTCAGGTGGGCGATGGTAGGTGGTAGTAAGGTAGGCCTGCGATGGCGGCGAGTCGTGGTACTAAGATGTGGCATATGGTGGCTAGGTGGGCAGTGGCTAGTGGTGGTACGATGGGTCGAGGTTTGGGTCGAAGGCAAATGGTTGTAAAGTGAGTCAATGGCGCAAGAAAGGTGGGTGACGATGCGTGGTGCAAAAGATCAATGGAATCGAGTGATGGAAACATGTGGGTCAACAACGACGGGTGGTTTCATGGTTGATGGCTGATTTTGTTGTGGCAGGGTGGTTCATTGACAAAAAAGTGTGTGGGTGGTGACATGTGGCTATAAGGTGGGTAGGTGGGGTGGGTGGTGTTTGGGTGGGGAGTGGCAGGTGGTGAGGATGAGCGGTCGGTGGTGGTGATACGTGTGGTGCCATGGTAAGATGGGTGGTGACACCGATGACGACTTGGTTAGCGGTAGAGGTGGTGGCAAAGGTGGGTTGTGGAAAGCACGTTGGTTATAGGATGGGTGGTGCTAATGAGATGGTGGTACGGTAAGTGATGATGTTAAGAAAATGTGTAGGAAAAATTATATATTTCTTTTCTCAAAAATCGTTACTTTGACCCTGATTGAGAATAAAAAACTGAGAAAATAGTAGTATTATGATAACATATCGTGGGAAGATATGTTACTTTCACGCCCTTAGAGATTGTTGTTGGGTCCGTAAAATGTGGGAAGATATCGTGCACCGCCAACATTGGCATGAATTTTTCAACACCCATGATGTCGATCTGGCTAGACAATTGCTTACAAAATGACATGTACAAGAAAGATAACATTGTCTTACGGAGGTTTCGTTTGGGAACTAATTTCAAGTATACGGTATTGGCGCAACGAAGAATTCCACCATGATGATCGCCACAGCCCCCTAAATCGGTGTTTATCTCTCAAGCTATACGGAAGGCACGAGATCTACATCTAGCATGGCATGGATAATAATGTAGTTTGATAGTGCTTAGTGCTGTATATTCTTTTCTTTTTGTTTCCGAACAGTTTGTACATCCTTTTCTACATTTTTATATAAATATCCCATTTAAACCAAAAAAACATAGACCAAGTTAGAGTTGGTATCATTTACGTTTAGGCTAAGAGCACTTGCAGTAGATACTGTAATCTTTTAAAAACTGTATTTTACAGATTTCAACATTCAGATTTAGGAAAAGTAGCATTGCAATAGATACTCTACATTTTACTATAAACTACAGATTCTGTAAAATTTCTTTTACATCTTCCGCATTTATCCATAACCTGTAAATTTTTCTTTATATCTAACTCATTATGTAAAATAGAGAATCTGATGTATTTTATTTTAGATATAGATTATGTAAACTAATAAAGCATGTGTTTAAAACTATAAAATATAATATTATTTTAGAGTATCTGATGCAAGTGTTAATTAGCTTTAAAATGTTGTGATTGATAAGAGCAACCCTAATAAGCCTTTTGTAGAGATATTCTCTACACCTTTTTGTCTTTGTAGAATACCCAATTCAGCAAATAGAAAATAACGGAAGCAAACTAGATCAGTTTTTCACAAGATTGTCTATCACATTATCTAATCTAATTCTAGATAAGAGCGGCTCTAATGATGATCGGGAAATAAGGCCATTGATTGGTGTTGTTTAGGTGATGTGGAGAAAGATGAGTGGAAGATAAATATAGAAGGATTGTAGGGATAAATTGTGTGTGATGTGATGTTGTAATGGTGATAATATAAAAGGATGGTAGAGATTAATTATTTGTGATTAAATATTATAATGATAATAGATATTTTGAATTTTTTGATTAAAATAATATTAAATATTATGAAATGTGTTTTTTTTTCTAGGTTGATGAATTTATTTCCTTTTTTTCAACGTTCTGTGATTTTTTGGCGGCACTGTTTTTTAAGAGACCATGGTCTAATTTGTTGTCTAAAACCAGAGAAGATGGTAGATATTCTCCATGAAAAGTTCTCTAGTTTCTCTTTGTTATTTTACATTTTAACAATTTTAGTATTCTATTCTGACAGCAAGAAGGAAGAATCTCTCCACACTTGTGTCACTATGGTTGCTCTAAGCAAGTAGCCAATATTCTCTATTGAAAGAAGAGCATCACCCTTTTTTCTTTCTAAACTTAAAAAAAAATATTATTATTTAATCAATATTTAAAATATTTCTCACAATTACAACATTATATCACACACAAATTATCTCCACAATCCTTCTATATTTATCTTTCATTTATATTTCTCCATATCATCTAAACAACAATAATCAAAAGGGTTGTCTCCCAAATACCATTAGGACTGCTCTAAGTTAAGTAATTAGATATTGCTTCTCCTTTAATTTTTTTTTTTTTTAAGTACAATGCAAGAAGATAGATAGGTAGAGCATTGTCCGTTCTCCGCATATATAAACAAATCTCCCCAAGTTGCATACTCACTTTCACATCAACATTATTAGTGTTCCATTATTCCTCTTCTTTTCCATCCACACATTGTTGAAATTTATATCATAATACACTTCGCATCCAGCCAAATTATTTTTACCCGTTAAAAAGAAAAGAAAACGCAATCAGCTTTCAGCCCATTTGGACGATAGCATGAGCATATTGGTTGGACTTTTCCTAGGCCATTGATTGATATTCAATTATTATCATGAGAATTATACATTAACACTTCTTGTTTTCTTTTTTGAAAAGGGACGTTATCACGTTTTAAAAGGGGCCCTTTTCTCCAGTACAGTATAATTGACCTTAGACTGTCCACAATCGTTACCCTTGATTTCACTCTTTATCCATCTCTTTTTTCGTTCCAGTTACAACTTTTTAACTCAATAAATAAAATACACTCCAATAATCACTCTTTATATAACCCTCCAAAACACTTTGATTTTTGTGCCTAATCCAAAAACTCTTCAATTTTTCACGGTTCAATTATCTCCGATTTCACTAGCATCTACTCTCAACAATATAAACCATCATTTTATCTCAATGATTTTTGTCTTTGTTCAATTGCTGTGAAGGTTTTGGAAGTTGCATCCCTTTGTGAAACTTTGAGTCATCTGGAATAAATTCCAAGCAAAAGTCCATCACATGAGCAATCATCTGAGAAGCTTTTTTCTTTCATGAATGAAGAAGCATATTTTTATTGTAAATACTAAATAGCCTCCACCCTGCCTACTCATAAACGTGGAATATGACTTCAATTGCACCAATCTGGAATATTATTTAATTTTATGTGAAAGGACGAGGGAAGAAGACGGAAGGTTCGGAGAAGAGAGAGGAAAGTGGTGCTACTATTCACTGTAAACGGGACTCCACTTTAAGAGGGATTGTTAAAGGATTTTGGAGTTAGAGTGTTGTTTTAAGGATCTATTGTAGATGTCAAGTGACCTAAAGTAATCTTCATAATCTTGTAGAGACTGATATAGAGTATCCATTGTGGACAACCTTACGGAAGTTAGTTTAAGAGTTAATATGATATAATATGATATCCGTAGTTTCATGAAAGAATAAATACGTCGTTTTGGAGATTTTAAAGGTGTATTTAATGTTATCGATATGTTCCCAATTTAAATATAAGCCTTTCACTTTTCATCATTTCTAATCGTTCTATCTGTCGGATTTATAGATCAATGACTTATGTATTAGGTAATGGTATTAAATAATTATATGTATTATATACATGACATATATGCATATGTTAAGTACTAACAGTACATGTATTATACATGCGTGTATATATAAGTTATAGATATACATATGTTTGCATTTATAATATAATTATCTAATTAATTATGGAAATTTCTTAGATTTTGTAATTATCTTTTAATCTCTCTCCCAAGTTACAAAAAAACAAAAAATTTACAACGCCAGAATCAGTTTGTGAGGCGTGAACATATTTCCCATTCCATCTACTATTTTCTCTCAACTTTTGAAGAACAAGATTTTTACTTAGGGCTAAAAAACGAAGAACGATCGTGAATTTCTTGGTTTTATGATATTTGTGAGACTATTCTCTTTTCTCTCTCTCTTAATTTTTTGCCTTTTATTTTATGTTTACGTTTCACAATGCCTAAATCCATGATTTTTGTGATCTCTTTAATTATGCGTGAGTAGATTTAATTTTCTAGGATTAGGAGAGCCCGGTAAATGAATATATGAGTTAAAGATTCAGTCTTTCCTATTATTATGAATTGATATGCTTTCGTATTGATTTTAGTGCACTATTTCGTATGAATTTATGGATTGATGGATCGAAAGATGAATTTCCATAGGTTTATATGAAGAATTTGTTATCAATTAGGTGATGGACTGAAAGGTGAATTTAATTGATAGGTTAGAACCCTAATTTCAATCAAGAAAATTCAGGAGAGCGAAAGTTAATTGACATTTCTCGGGACAATATGAATAATGATATTTAATGGGTCTAAATTAATTTAATGAGCGAGAAATCGGATTTAATATTGATTTAGGCACGATTAATAGTAGTTCAAAAGAATATTGTTAATCACTTTTGATTATTCGTCAACATAAGTAAAAATTCATAGTAAATAGAAGGCCGTTGTAAAACTCATATATTCGTTACCGTGGTAATCCGACATCCTAGAAGTTCTTCCAGCTTGATCTCTAGCAATTTCTTGGACTTGTGTTGAGTTTTAAATAGGACCTTAGTTTTTAGTTATTTTATATCTTAAAACACCAAATTTGATTTGTTTAGCTAATAGAAATTGATAACTATTCGGTGATTGTCCTACGTCCCTGTGGGATCGACATCCTAAGTATTACTCAATAAGCTGTGCTCTTGCGGTAGGATTTAGTGATTATATTGAAAATCACACAACAAGTAGATGTTATATTCTTACACATCCGAATTGTTGTAGAAAGACAACTATTATTAGCTAATATCACTATCAAGCACACCACGAGATTCACAGCGACGAGACCAATGCTTTGGCTTATGCTTTCTTCAAAGATTTGAGGTAGGGAGGTGTTTAATTGAATCTATTTTTATTATAAGCATGTTCTAAGTATAAATCCTTTTCTAGTGTGATGCATGTAAAGTGAAATGTTTGTGTTCTAGTGGCTTTGGCTCCGCACCGTAACTTACAAGAGCATTGGAACACATCTTATTTTGCCTTACGTGATATTGACTCTGATAGTCAATGCCTTTGATGTTATGTGGCAAAGTTGGGGGTTCGGTTTCTGGTGGATTTGGCTCAGCACCTTGTGGAGACCCTCTGCGGGAAGAAACTCGGGATCATCGGGAACCTTATTCCTTAGCCTTGTGGGTATTGGATTAGGATCCAATATTTCTGTGATACGTGCTAGGTAGTATAACTTAGAGTTGTCTAAGGTCTAGTAGTCCTTAGAAGCCTTTTTATGTGCAATGAACTCAGGTGCTTAGCTTAAAACGCATAAATACATACTTGAGAGTTTAAAAGATAAAGTATTCTCGTCCTTGGTAAGGCACATTTCTATATCGCGAGCCGGAAAGGTCAAGTCGAGAGGTCGGTTAGACTTATGGCCTTGGACTTAACAATGGCTAGCCCTATGCCTTTAAGAAATTTGAATGTGTGTGGTGCGATCTTCACCTCGCGATGTGCCCTTGGACTTTTATGCAACTCATCCCCTTGTTTCGTTAGTTCGCTTGGCCGGCTAGCTAATTTGGAGGGTGTGATTTTGTAACATACTTGGTAGTGTGTGTAGACTTTGAGTGCTATACATATTGTTGTTGTTTGTGTAGATTCAATACTTTACTCCCTACTAAGTACATATGTACTTACCCCCTATTATATTGTTCCCACCCCGAGAAGGTGATACATGTTTTGTGGTTGATTACGAGTACTTCGACGAGTGACCTCAGGATGCTTTGAAGTGTTGTATTGTTATCTTCAACTTTTGTATAATGTAATAATGAAAGACCATATTTTGTTATAGTTGTATAAGTATTGTAAGATGAATCTTGTAACTTTTGGCCTCGTGAATTATCGTTGCTTTCCCGAACTATAAATGCTGTAATGGTATCAAGATTTGGTTTTCCTAATCTACCCCTAGTTATGTATGTTTTCCCGAGTAGTTTCAATTTCTGCAATTATACTTTGATGACATATTTGTAAGACTTACGTATATAATTTGGTATAAATACGAGTTATATACGTGCCGGACGTTCATTTCGGGATAAGGACTCGGTGTCCAAAAACGGGGCATCGCAGTTAAAAAACCGATTTCTCGTAGAGTTGATTTTGTATCGACGTTGGACATGCCTTGCAACGACGCTATCTTTCCACTCAAAGCCTAAATAAGCAAAGGAAAAGGCTGAGAGTTGTTGCAAGTACTCCAATCCAACTCAAATTAATACAAGAAAAGAGGCAAGAGAACGGATGCAAGAACAGAACCAAGGCCGTTGAACCTCTTTTTTCTTAATATACTAGCCGTTGGATTCAAATCATGGCTCCTAATCAAGCTCTAAACCTCCAATATTGCTATCTACTGAAAGCTTAAGAGCTAGAGTGAGCATTATTTAACTCACCTATGTAGGAGAGAAGATAGGAGATTAAGTAACAATGTTGACAGATTCCAAATTTCCAACTAACATTGTGTAGACACTAGACAGTGACATTGCACCTAAACTTAAACTTGTTGATCTTATTCACTTATTGTGCTCATACTCTAGTCCCACTTGACTTATCTGATAAGTACTCGATCACTTCTTAGTTACATTGTCTTAAACTTGCATATACATTTTGCATAAAAATATGCATTTATTACGAAAATCCGCAAGGGTTCCTTATGTAACCATAAAACTCAGTGCATAAGAATTGTGTACATGATAGTTAATTTCTAGACAGCTGTTTCATGAAGAAGAAGATAGGATAAGATAGAGTATTTTTGCTAATTAGATTTCACTGATTGTGTCGAAAGCATTACAAGATAGATCTTATAGATAATTAGGACACACATCTAGAAAACAAAATCTAAGGTGGCTAACTAATAGCTTGCCACTTGTACATCCTTATCACCTTACACTTAGCCACTAATGTATTTATCATTTTCAGCCCCTCAAACGAAAATGTGCATCTCCTACATTGAGTTTGCTCTTGAACTTGTTGAACATGTTTATAGACAAAGGCTTTGTGAATATATCACCACTGCTCATCATCTCGATGGAATATAGCGGACTTTGATCTTCTTTTCAAGGACCATGTTTCTAATGAAGTGAACATCAACCTCAATATGTTTTGTCCTTGCATGATATACAGGATTTTGAGCCAAACTAGTTGCTCCTGTATTATCACACCATAGTATAGGCACAGAAGGAAGTCTGAACTTCATTTGTTTCAGCAGTTGCACAATTCACTGGACTTCAGCCCCCAAGTTGGACAATGCCCTGTATTATAACTCACAGCTTGACCTTGCTACCACTGATTGCTTCTTAGAGCTCCAAGTAAGTAAGGAGTTGCCAGATACACTCAGTATCCTCCTGTAGATTTCCTATCTGTAGGAAAAGCTGCCCAGTTTGCATCTGTAAAGCCATTTAAATGCAGTTTCAGATTAGCACTAGGCATAAAATGTAGACCATGTGTTAAGGTGCCCAACACAAATCTGAGAAGTCTCTTAAGAGCCTGCCGGTGACTGGTGTAAGGATCCTGCATAAATTGACTCAAAGTGTTCATAGTATAGGAAATATCTGGTCTGTAGTTGTCAGGTACTGCAATGCTCCTATTGCACTTTTGGAGATGCTAGGATTGGCAAGGGGTTCTCCTTGTTTTGGAACAAGTTGTTTGCCTGGAATCACAAGTGTAGGGCATGGTTTCAGATGTTGCATGTTCAACCTTTTAAGAAGTTGAGAGGCATAATAACACTGATTCAGGTGCAGTCCATAGGAGTCCCTTGCAACCTGCATGCCTAAGAAATGAGACACCTGCCCCATATCCTTCAAGGAAAATCTTGAATCTAATAGTGTGATGAACTTCTTTATGAGAGATGAAGAATTTCCTGTGACCAAAATGTCATCAACATAAACCAAAACAAACAGGATCTGAGTTTTCAAACCAAACATAAACAGAGAATTATTTGAAGTTGATTGACTGAACCCCCATTCCAGCATTTGTGACCTAAGGGCATCAAACCAGGCCCTTGGTGCCTGCTTAAGCCCATAGAGTGCCTTTTTCAACCTACACACAAGCTGTGGCCTTTTGGGATCTATGAAACCTTCAGGCTGATCCATGTACACATGTTCCTGTAGAGGTCCATTCAAAAAAGCATTATTTATGTCAATTTGATGCACATGCCAATTAAAGGACACATCCAGAGTTAATATAACTCTTATAGTAGCTGACTTAGCAACAAGGCTAAAAGTCTCTGTGTAATCCACACCATAGTGTTGACTGTATCCCTCAGCCACTAATCTGGCTTTGTATTTCAAAACTGTACCATCTGGCCTCAGCTTCACCTTATACACCTATATGTTCCCCACAACTGACTTTCCTGTAGGTAATGGCACCAAATCCCAAGTCTGATTGTGCATGAGAGCTCTATATTCCACAGCCATGGCATGTCTCCACTCATCTTTTGTCAATGCTTCTGACACTGTACTTAGTTCTGTGGGAAATGAATGAGCACTGGTAATAGCAGCTGAATATACTTTAGGTTTAAAAATTCCACTCTTGGATCTAGTTTGTATGGGATGGTGCTAAACTTGTGGTGGTGGTGATGGTGATGGTGTTGGTGCCATTGGTTGCTCTATGTCAGAATCTGATTGACTATCTATTGTATGATCAGATATGACAGGTATGTGATCATTCTTAGCATGCAAATGTGACTCATTTGTGGGACTTGGTGTTTTGTTATGTTTATTATGACTGCCTCACAGTCCTTGTCTAAGCCTCAGGACACCGCCGAGAATCAATTTCGATTTGGAAATGGGATACGCCACCTCTTCTTTGCAAGCCCATCACTATAGGACTTCATTTGGGCAAGATAATCACTCATACTCTTGGATCCCTTATCAGATCTGGTTAAGGCATTTTTATACTCCAACATACGAGCCTCATATTGGTTATTGACAGAACTTCTAGTGTAGACCAGATTTCATATGACGTCTCACAACCCATAATTTGTATAAGCACTTGCTCAGTCATAGAATTCTCTAACTAGCCAGATAACAGCTGATCTGTGGCAATCCACTCATCTACAGCAGGATTTGGAAGTGTAGAGTAGATACATGTACTTAGAGGTTTGGGTTTGGTTCCAAACAAGAATCCTTCCAGTTTGTGGCCCCGGACAATTGGCAAGATTGTATACCTCCATAGAAGGTAATTGTCCCGTGTGAGCTTGACATTGCAAGTCTGATTAAGATGACCATGGAAGGAGATGTGGGTTGCGAAGTGAGCTAGGAGATCTGAGATCGAAGGGTGACACAATCGGTGGAAGAGTTGGTGGCACCATTGTGCTGGTAATGTGACCAAAGGAATATGGTGAAGTAAACTCCGGTGGTGGATATAGAAACTCAAGATAACCTTGTGACATGAATATAGGTCTGACTGAAGCAGTTCCGGCAGCGACGAAAGAAGCTCCAGTGACCGTTATCCCTACAACGATCGAATGAGGTGATGCTGAGCTCATCTCTCCGGTGACTGCTGACACCTCCGGTGTAATGCTGGAAGAGGATGCTCCTGGGCTCATCTTGATCGAACTAGCTCCGATACCAAGTTAATTTCTAGACAGCTTCTTCATGAAGAAGAAGATAGGATAAGATAGAGTATTTTTGCTAATTAGATTTCATTGATTGTCTCCAGCATTACAAGATAGATCTTATAGATAATTAGTACACACATCTAGAAAATAGAATCTAAGGTGGCTAACTAATAGCTTGCCACTTGTACATCCTTATCACCTTACACTTAGCCACTAATGTATTTATCATTTTCAATGATGATTGATTTTATGGTGAACCACCTTAAACATTGAGTCCGTGGTGAAATTGACTGGAGTTTGGGATCTCACATTCAAATAACCATTAGCGTCCCAGAACACTTACAGTGTGTCCGCCTGATCTGGGCCGCCGGTGTTGGACACTTTAGTGGCTACACTTATATGTGAAAGATGTTCACATAGAACTGGACATATTCGATACGATGATCTTGTACTAAATCCGTAACGAGGGATTTGATATTGACATTTCTTATGTATCTACCATAAGATTTTAGATGTTGCCTGCATAATATTTGATGGTTTGGGTCCAATGACGATATTTGAGTTATAATAGATTCATTAACAACATAGTGTATGCCTCAACCTCCGGTGGAGCGGGGAATCAGACAATTTGGACCTAAGCCAACCAGTCTCCACAAGCATATTCTGCTCTACAGAATCTAGGTCATTCCTTGACATGAGAGTATAGTTGAATTTCAAATATGCAATATATCTTGGGGGTTCTATTGGCACACCTTTTTTTTATTATTGGCACACATTTTTTGATTTTTCTTTTGACGAACAAAACGTCCGTGGCACTGTTGTTGCTATTGAAAACCAACGTCAGTGATGCTATTCAAAAACGAAAGTCAGTAACACTGTTGTTTCTAAGTTGTGACACTTTTATAATGTAGACGTTCGTTTTTTAACACCAACTGACGTTGGTTTTCAATCGCAACAACAATGCCACTGATGTTTCGTTCATTAAAAACAACCGTGGTGCCGGGAGTAATTTTTTGTGGTGCCGAGAGTAATAGGGCGACGTAGTAAAAATGGGTGTGGCAATAGACCCCTATATATTTTCTTTCTTTCATTCTTTTGGATCTAGAAAAGATGGTCAGGGAGAACGAATATACATACAAACTCAATACTGGATATATCTAGAAAAAAAATACCATTTGTAGGCGAAGAAAAAAAGATAACCAGAGACAAACTATTGTATCCGTTTATTTTTTTCCTCACTCAAAAATGAATTGAGGTCGGATATATCTGGTGCAAAAAGGATTCACTGTGAGTGACCACACCGGTCTTGGGTGTCATGTAAGAACCACCAAGGACCATCTCTGGATGATAATCTGCACCGGAAATGTCAGTTTTTTTCCGGATATAAGAGGAAAATGATATCGTCATTACACTACACTACGACAATTATTGATCAAGGTCGGGACCATTGATTAATACGAGTCTCATTCAATGATGTGAATTTATAAGAGGAAACTTAAGGACAATGATGTACCTCAACAATCCGGTCAGAGTGCGCAATCCCATGAATAAACTCAAACCAGACCAAACTCCAAAGAGACCAAATGTTGAAGATGCATACACAATAAATGCACATGACATTACCCCATCAAGCATCTATATATATTATTTTGAGCCAATAGGAGAAGATTAGTATACAATGTAGTATACATATAACAAGGGTCATCAAAGATAATAACGAGATAAAAGACATTTTTGATCCTTTTTGTTTCGTGATTTTTGTATTTTTTATCTCAATGTTTCGTATCTTCACACTTTTACCTCTCATCTATGCATTTGTTTTACATTTTCAGTCTATAGCGTCACATGTCCAATAACCAACATTGAAGATACGGTAAGCTTCAGCCTGTAAGAACATGGCACGTGGCGAAAATGGACTGAAAATATAAAGAAAATACATGAAGGGTAATAGAGTCAAGATTAAACATTGGAGATAGAAGTTCAAAGACCGTGAAAGAAAAAGGACCAAAAATGTTTTTATCCCGACAATAATTGAACACTCATAATAGGTTACCCACCGTGGAGCAACCTGAGTACGCGAAATCTGATACACCGTAGTGAAGACCATCGAAGATATAAGCAAGTGCACTAAGAGGCTGACTTGCACCTACAAACTGTAGAGAAAAATCTTAAAATGATGAAAGATTTTTTGGAAAAAAAGTCTCCATTGTATTACACCGTCAAATAAGTGCGTTTATATATAAAGAAAAAAACGCATATCATTCATCTAACGGTGTGATGCAATATAGAGCAAACAACAAGTGAAATTGGGTTTGAAGCCGCGTGCATACCAGTACTAAGGATCTGATAACATCGAGTACTTGGGCATCGGTGGTAAACAACTTGGATAGTGCAGGAAAAAACATACTCAAGATAAAAGCTAAGGATATGCCCGAAAATAATCCTATCTGAAAAAGAAAAAAGAAAAAAAAATCATGTAGAGGAATATTTCTCATAAGTCAGAAAACACAGATAGAACAAAAAAAAAAGGGTTCTGTTCAAGTCATCAAGAACAATAAAAATGAAAACTTCTAGGGTGCCAAAAGAGAAGAAATCACCTTTAGAACTGAATACGTAATTTCTTGGACTCGCCGTTTGTCACCTTTTGCAAGTGAACTCGCAATTAGAGCCTACAAATTGTCAAAGAATGGCAGTAAAGTAAGCCAGAAACAGAACACTTACAGCTTGATTTGATGAAATAACATGAAAAGAAAAATGTTTTAACAAGGAGACATACTAAACAAGTAATGAATGAAGAGAAACTAGTATAGTTGTAAATGAATAATCAAAACACAAAGCCCTAGTCTCTTACGGGCATACACTTATCACAAATCTAACGGTCTGTTATTACCTGGCCAGCAGATGCTTGAGCTTCAACTAGGAGAGAAGCTGACAACCAAACTTGCAAGCATATCTGATGAGCAGCCAAAGATATAGCCCCAAGCCGAGCCACCATTGATGTGCTCAATGCTACAGTAGTAGCAACAGCTACAGTTCTTCCCATAATGAATCCACCTAAAATCAAGAAAAAAATTGACACAAGTTGCTAAGCATAAGTCCCGATTTTGCAATAGAACAAGAAAAGAAGAGAAATGATATTATTGAAATCAACATGAAAATCTCATAGGGATCAAGTATAATACACAACCAGCGTAGAAAACACATTACGCAGAACATAAAAATCATTTAAGTACCTGATTTTAGGTAGCTACTAAGATTCAAATTCGTTGGACTTGGTAACACCAGTACCGTCTTTTTGTTTAGATGCCACATCAGCAAGAATGTCACAATGTACCTGCAAGTTTGAAACACATGTATAGCTACTCTTTATGTTGATTAAGGGATGAAAGACACTTTTGGTCCATTTTTTCAGGATTTTTGCACTTTTATCCTCAATGTTTAATCTTGGCACCTTTACCCTTCATCTATGCATTTGCTTTACAATTTCAGTTCAAGGTGCCATGTGTTAAAAAATCTAACATTGAAGGTACGTAATGCTCCAGCCAATAAGAACTTGGCACATGGCAAAAATGGACTGAAAATTGTAAAAAAAAAAATTGCCTATATAAGGGGTAAAAGTGTCAAGATAAAATATAGGAGATAAAAATGCAAAAATCCGGAAACAAAAGGAACTTAAAATGTCTTTGTCCTTGTTTATTAATGATGGCAAGTTTATTACTGAGATGCTACTGTAGAAATTGCTGCACCACTTATACCCCACCGGAATATATACATGGATATTGGAAAGAAAAATACAGCAGCTAAGTTGCCTATTCCTGCAAATTCAGTATCATACTGGTTAAGGAGAGTGCAAAAAAGGACCACATTACAGTAAAATCATAAATATGCTAAAACAAGTCAGTATGTTCAGGCTGCATACAAAGGACTTCAAGAAAATCTTCTCTACCGTGAAAATTGTATTATTTTTGAAACAAAATGAAACACTAGATACTTTATATTAAGATGAAAAATGTCTGGATTTGCTCTTAGGAGCTGTATACTCATATATCATGCATAATGCTAACAAATGTTCATTCAAGCACTTACCACATGCAAAAGAACAATATATTCAAGATTAACCATTCAAAAAAACTTAAGGTACAACTAATGACGTGCCTAAACACAATACAGGGGTCCTTGTATCCTTAAATCCACGGAAAATGCCTTGCATAGCAAGCGAAACCACCACTGCAGGAGCACCAATTGCCCTAAGTCTAAGAAAATGATATGCTAAAGCATGAATCGGGGATGACTGTCAAGAGCAAAATAACATATGTTAGAAATCATAAGGTAGCCTAAGCATAAGCAAAACATTTATTTAATTAATGGAAAATACAGCTTACTGCTGCCACACCCATGATTTTGAGGAAAAAACCAGACCCTAAGGTCATTGCTGCAGCCTCAAGTAATCCAAGTGCCAAGGATATAGCTAAGGCAGTAGAAACAGCAGGCAAAATCCTTCTTCCATCTGTTTGATATTTGTCCTCAATGAACCTTCATCGCTGTTTTAAGCAAATTATAGACTTATATACCAAAGTTATTAGTTAAATTTACCAGAAGTAGAGTCCTTAGATGAATAATTGGACATATCTTCAGCCACAAAGGAAGTAGCCACATTAAGAAGAGGAATGTTGAACACTTTGGATATTATATTGAATATGGATAATGACACTCCTGCTGCAGCCAGCTCCAATACCCCTTTGAGACAAACAATCAAACAGTTGGCTTTAGAAAAGAGATAAGTTCTCTACTAAGATCACTTGTATAGTTTTATTTAATAGGTTTAACATTTTACAGGCTCAAACACCATATTTTTCTATTTTACATGATATTTGTTCAGGGGAAATAACTCAAAATCTCTACCAGTAATGCAAAATTTAATAATTCTTTACTATACAAATCCAAGAAAAGATTATGCTGCAGGTGATTTTTTATAAATCTAATTGATTTGGATCCTTATCTTACATATTACCTTGTTTTACGGTGTCTATTACAAGTGCTTTTTACAGAAGTAAACTAAAAACCACTGGCAAAGAGATGTACTATGACTCACCTAATCTTCCAACATAAGCAGTTCCTATTAGTTGTGATAAGGGTTCAATTGCTTGTCCAACAATAGCTGGCACTGATAGGTGTATGAGCTCTCTTAGAACATTAGGAGTCTGCAACTGAATACTTGGAGGTCCTGTAAATGCACTGTTGAAGCTCAACTTAGAATATTAACATTAATAAGATAAATCTGTAATATAGAGATACAGACAATTCACATCCAGCAAAAATTATGTACCCCAAAGATATTCGTAACCACACAGTTTATATCTAGCATATAAACTGTGTGGTTCTGATCCACCCAACATAACTTCAGTGCATGTACACATACCATACAAAAACTTCCCCTCAAGGTAATGATAATGTCAGATGGGACATAAAGGAAAAGAGGCTTGGTAATGGCATCACAACGGATCTATCGTGATACCAAACTTTTGGTTTAGATTGCATAGGTGGAAGATTGACATTCGATTTCGACTTCTACAAAGAACTTAAATTCGATTTTCTACAAGTCGAATGTGGTACCAAAGGCAGATTCGTTGTGGTGTCTTTAAGTGGGGAAAAAGGAAAATACGTGGGAGGTCAGTAGGTAGAGTGGAATGTCACGCTAACATTATATTCAAATCCGCAAAAACTACCCCAGAATTTCTACCAAGAGGAAAATAAATAGTAGGCAAATAATCCTAGTGCTTACATCTCTCCTTCACGTGAAGCTCCATTTATTAAAAAATCAGTCTTTGAATCAAACACCTTATCTGCAATGTCGCTATCCACTTCTTCACGTGCCAAATCAACCAGATCAGGTGCGAAAGCTGGCTGCTGAATGGCATTCCTGACCCTGAATAACTCTTTTCTTTCACTTGATCCGACAAATCTACGATGAAGAAGAACCCATGTGGAAGTTCTTAGAACAAAGGCCTTTTTAACTACCTTTCCATGACATTCTTCACCTCTATTGCTGCTGCAAGCAATTGTTCCTGAGAGCTTAATGACCGACATGATGATATTATGATAATAGTAATTATTAACGGCAGGACCTCTGCGTTCCTATCTACTATCTTGGAATCTACGAAAAAACAAAACGGATAATTTTCCCACGAAATGCTCTGTTTTTTTAGTGATCTGATCTTCTGATCATCATAATCTACAGGCAGCATTCAGTGCTCTGGGTGAAATGGTGTTTGATTCCCAACAGCATGCATATAATGCACTAAGAAATGCATATCAAGACGCAAGTCAAATTATGGATAACATGATTTTTCAAGAACAGATGAACTGCTTTCAGCAAGCAAATGATCCAGAAATGGATTCTTTGTTTGTTTGTTTTAATTTTTTCTTTTTCTTTTTTCAACTTACTAAATGACGCTGAAATATATAGCTATTTTTGTGTTATATCCGTTTTTAGTTTAGAAATAAAATGACTCTTGCAATGGATGCATTCCGCATATGGCGGACGCATCTAATAACTTCCCCTACGTATGGTTGGGTAATCCTAGTAACACACTAAACCCCCAATCACATCGTGTGACATATTTTTATATCTTTGATCACGATGGTATGAGTCCTACGTTATAAAGGGTACAAAAATGTATTATATCGAATAATGATAGAACCACAATCATTGTGTCACACCGTGACATAATTAACTTTTTTTACCCTTGATCATGATAAAAGTACATCATAATCGTTGTGTTAGAATAATATTAAGAACGTATCTTAGATATTATGTATAGAGTGAATTTGGCAGTGACAAGTGTCGTATACTAGATTTATCATTAGATTGTACTAGTTTGGACAAATTTTATGATACAATTATTGTAAGAATATTGTATAAAGTGACATACATTGAAACATTTCATTTATAACCTCTCACACACGATACAAGTGTATTATGTGAAAGAGAGTAAAAATAAAATGTTCTAATATATGTCATTTGATACAACATTTTTACAACGCTGCACCATAAAATCTCTCACTAGTTAGTTACTAGTATGTTATGTTGTTAGCCTACCGGAGCATTGTACCTCAATCAATGAATCAATGAGAAATATTTTCTTATCTTCATTTTCTAAGTTAGTATTGGAGCCAAATATAGGTGGAAATGGCCACCTCAGCTCCAATCACCACAACTCCGCCTAAAACCACCACAGCTGGTGGTGTACCACCATCAAGAGGCAACTTCTACTGTCAATTCCACAATTCCAATGTCATTTCAGATCCCTTATCTTCCTTTTATTCTCACCACAACTCCTTTTGATCCAGCTCTAGCACATGGACACATGCCATTTCATTCATTTTCAGCTCAAATCCTGCTCAGAATCTTCACACCACCATTCCATTTAGTGGAAATCTAACCCAAAGTTGCAATTTGAAGCTTGATCGGAAGAACTATATCATTTAGAAATAGTTAGTTCTCTCAACTGTCAGAGGCTACAAACTAGATGGACACTTGTTAGGTACAAAGCCAGCACCACCTCAGATGATACAAAGTTGCATTGGTCTTGGATTGAACCTGAATCCATTTTATGAGGAATGGATCACAACATATCAACTGCTACTTGGATGGCTCTTAGGATCCATGACTAAACAAGCATTCAGGTTGTTCGACAACCAATGAGGTATGGAATACCCTTGAAACTATCTTTAATAGCCAAGCACAGTCTAGGATTCTTGAGTAAAAGGATTATCTCACTAATACTGACAAAAGGTCTAGATTTTTGGCTGATTACCGAGCCCTACCGAAGAATTATCCAGATTGTTTGGCTGCTGCTCCATTTCATATACCAAATTCTGAGTTGGTTCTTGCCACCCTAGGAGATTACCATAAGAATATGAGTCAGTGGTGGTCAATATCACATCTAGAGTGAATCGTCTTACCTGGCCTGAAGCTCAAGCACCATTACTGACCCATGAGAGACTTATTTCTAGATTACCAATACTTCTTTGTTGATTCGACCACAGCCTCTGTGAATGCTGTCTACATTTAGTCAGGAAATGGTAAAAGAAACCTTAGACCTCAGAAATCCATTGGTGGAATCGGTAAAAGAGGAAGAAGATCTTTCAACAACAGAGGCATAGGCAGAGGAAGAAGTTGTGGTAGGGGCACCTTCAACACAAGACAAAATGGTTCTCAGACTAGACATATACTTGTCTGCCAAATCTCTATGAAATTTGGGCATGCAGAATATGGAAGCTCCTCTAATTCTCAACAAAATGCACTTGCCGGTACATATTTGACTCAGAATATGGAAGCTCCTCTAATTCTCAAAAAGTGCTCAACAAAATGCAAAGCATGTTTCAGCTTATTTGGCAACTTCGGAATCAGTTCTTGATCCAAGTTGGTATTTGGATAGTGGAGCTACTAATCATGTCACATCTGATATGATTAATATGAGCCTCGGGTCCCCCTATGAAGGTTCTGATTCCTTAGGCTCCGTTTGGTTTCGGACTGGACTGGATCCATTTGGATCCAACTTAATATTTTATTCACCCACTATCTTATTTACTATTATTTTAATATTTCTCTCACCAATCATTTCACCATCAACAAATAAAATAATATTAATCAATTCATTTTATTCACCACTTACACTATTCAACCATTACTTTATCAATATAATATTTCTCTCACCAATCATTTCACCAATCATTTCTTCATCAACACAAACTTTAATAAAACATTTCAACCTTATAATCATTACTTTACATTATTTTATTTTATTTTCTCTCTCATGACTCAAATGAATCCAGTCCAGCCTGAAACCAAACGGAGCTAGTGATTGGTAATTGTGAGAAACTTTGGATAGCTCACACTGGTTTTAGTAAAATCTTTCATCTTACCACTAAAACACCTCAATATTATATTACATGTTCCTAAAATTACAAAAAAATTGCTAAGCATTTCCCAGTTAATTTGTGATAATCGTGTTACTGTTGAGTTCACTAACTCTTTTTATAATGTTATGGACAAAGTTACCAAGATCACACTGCTAGAAGGCCGTCTTAAAGAAGGACTATATCGGATCTAGACCATCATTCTGTTATACCCCCAATATAGTATGCGAAGTAAAATAAAGAAACAGAAAGATGAAGAACAATTTTTATTAATGTATCTGAAAGAAACTATTACAATAATGAACAAAGGAAATGAAAATGAAATAGTAAGGATATAATCTGAAACCGATGCGAGAAAACTCTCCGCCCTTAAGACAAATTTGCTCCGGTTTGTGCCCACGGATTATGCAATTGTCTACCATGATTACTCTGTTTACTTGTTCAAGAGGGAGGTACTTCAACTCCTAAAAAACTTCGAGCTCTTACAGTGCTTCAGAAAACCTCTTCAACTATTTATGCAGGAATATGAGTATTTGTGTTGTAGTTCTGTGTTCTTTCCATTGCAGTAGATGACCTTTATATAGGTAGCAAAAAAGGAGAAGTAAACTGAAGTGTAATGAAAGCATCAGGTGAATGATCTCCACTAGCACTTGTAACTCCAGCAATAAAGCAATTGAAGGCATCAGTTGAAGTGCTCCACTATCTTAGTAATAATGCATCAGATGCAGATGAAGGGACTCGGCTCGAATCAGCTTTCAAAATGTTGAATAATTATTTGACAAGTTCAATGTAACTTTGTCATTCTGAATAATTATTTGACAAGTTCAATGTAACTTTATCAAAAAATTGAGTATTGGCTCATGCCCACGAAGGCTCTATTCCCCAAGGTCAACAGGCTCGGGCTCGGGCGGGCGCGCGTGTGGCAATTTTAGCAGAACATCGTCTAACTAAAACCATTCTGAACTCTCTCCCTTTCGTTGGAGCTTATACCCTTTATCAACACTTTTCCACTTAAATATTAAAAATGGATTAGCACACTTCCCAATGTGGGATTAAGAGGTTGAACTCTTCAACTTCCAAGTTTCAATATTTCAACTTCTTCAACTAACCAACTTCAAGTCTTAATTTTTCATTCACCCGATATCTGAATTGAATGATTCAAAGACCTGTCTTCATCTACGTCACACGTAGATTTCAATGTCATCATAAACTCTCGATAATTTATATAAGAGTCTAATCGAAACCAGCTCGTTAAGTGGTTGTAAAAAAGATTAAAAAATCAATTTTCTTTTCCACTAATTTTTCTCCAACGCATTCTACCAGCCAAGTTCTAAAGCTCTCCTCACTCCAAACTAAAGCTTTCTTCTTGTTTTAGTCTAGTATCATTTGTTAATTCTCCTAAAGATGTATAACTTTGGCATAAGGGATTAGCCAAAACATTACTACAAAAAATCATAAAGATCACAGTTTTTAAGTGTGATGTATTTACATTAGTCACGGTTTCGAAAATATGGCATATTGAGATGTGACATAAAGTATTTTAATTCAATCACATTTAAAAACTGTGATCTATTATAGTTGTTATCACGGTTAAAAACCATGATCCATTATTGTTGTTATCACACTTAAAAACCGAGATCTATTATATTTCAACACATTTAAAAACCGTGATATATTTTAGTTGTTACCACACTTAATAATTGTGATCTATTATAGTTGTTATAACACTTAAAAACCGAAATCTATTAAAATTTCAACACATTTAAATGCGATTTATTTTAGTTGTTATCACACTTAAAAACCGAGATCTATTATAATTTCAATCGCACCTATAAAAAAACGAAATATACGCACACACATTTTTTGTTCCCAATAGGACTCGAACCTGGATACTCCTGATTAAGGAGCCACACTAATTACCACAGGGCCGACGCCTTCTTTCTTTTCGTTTTCGACCACACTATACTGAGATCTTATTATAAAATATCATATTATTTTCATCACAGTTAAAAACTGTGATTGATTGATGTTTTCGTCTTAGTTTTCCTAATAACCGTGATAATAAAAACCGTGATCTATTTTAGTTGTTATCACATTTAAAAACCGAGATCTATGATAATTTCAACACATTTAAAAACTGTGATCTATTTTAGTTGTTATCACATTTAAAAACAGAGATCTATTATAATTTCAATCACACCTAAAAAGTGTGATCATTCTTTTTTTCCGAAAACAAAATATACGCACTCACATTTTTGTTCCCGGTAGAGCGAACGGATACTCCGGATTAAAAAGTCACACTAATTACCACTAGGCCGACGCGCCCTTTATTCTCATTTTCGACCACACTAAAACAGAGATCTCATATAAAATATCATATTATTTTAATCACGATTAAAAATTGTGATTGGTGATGTTTTGTCTCGATTTTCCTAAAATTGGTGATAATAAAAAGTTAATGTGTTCGTTTCACTTTTCTTTGTCTCGGTTTTTAAAAAACCGAGATCTTTTTCATTTTAAACTGTGATATTTATCTTTTTGTAATAGTGAAATAAAATCAATCACACATAAAAACCGAAACCTAAATATAAAATATCTAACCATTTTAATCACAATAACTGAGATTTATCCGTATAATACATCTCGGTTTATTCAATAATTGTGATAAAAATTTAAGTGTGATACATACATTTTCCTTGTCTCAGTTCTTTTATAAGTGTGGTCTTTATTATTCTATAACTGTGATCTATGTCTCTTTATGTATTAGTGGATATAATTTGTCTCACTTTTTCTATAACTATGACAAAAATATCATATGAATTCAGTCACAATTTAAAAATGAGATTAATTGATATAAGTTATCTCGCTTTTTCAATAACTGTGATGAAAATATCATACCATTCACAGTTTAAAAGTGTGATTGATTGGTATAATTTATCTCGCTTTTTCAATATATGTGACAAAAATATCATATCAATTCAGTCACTGTTTAAATGTGAGATTGATTGATGTAATTATCTCGCTTTTTTAATAACTGTGACATAAATAGCATATCAATTCAGTCACAGTTTAAAAATGAGATTGATTGATATAATTTATCTCGGTTTTCAATAAGCGTGATGAAATATCATATCAATTAAGTCACACTTTAAAATGAGATTGATTGATATAACTCATCTCGGTTTTCAATCGGTGTGATAGAAAGTTGTAAGTGTGATATATATATTTTCTTTGTCTTGATTTTATTAAAGCGTGATTGTTATATCATATCTTATGTGTGGCGTATATCATATTTTGTAGTAGTGGAAGTTGTAATGTTTCAACGAATGAGAAATTTCATTTTGTTAAGCATGCCAATATGTAAAATTGCATACGTTGCCTCATTATTAACAATTCCAAAACCCTAACTAAACAACTCCTTGAACTGATACACTTTGATTTGCAACGTCCTTCTCATGTAAGACCTGTGAATGGTTACTCTTATTACATTGTGATTGTGGATAATTATAGTAGATTTTCCTTGATATTTTCTTTAAAACAAAAGATCGGATGCATTCACTGTTTTTTTTTCAATTCAAAACCTTAGTTGAAAATCATTTCAATCTCAAAATCAAGAAATTTCATATATTTTCGTATATGTGAATTCATATATTTTCAACCTTACCTCCAACAATGTGGCATCCTTTCTTGACATCCATGTCCGCATACACATGCTCAAAATGGGCTGAGACAAAACATAGACATATTATTGAAACGGGATTAACTTTCTAAGACAAGTCTTCCTCTGAAATATTGGTGGCATAGCTTCCAATATGATGTTCATCTTATTAATATCCTTCCTACTCATGTTCTTCATCACAAATCAACCTTTGAAGTTCTTCTAAAAGATCTCATGACTACTATAGGCGTAAAACATTTGGATGTGTTTGTTATCCCTTTCTTAGACCATATCACACTCAAAATTTAGTTCCATACTCAAAGGCATACACATATCTTGGCTTTAGTCCTTATCACAAATGACACATCTATGTAGATCCTCTGTAAGATCAGATGTGTCTAAAGATGTGTCATTTCATGAACACACCTTTCCTTTCAAGACAATGTCAACACCATCCACCTCTCATAATCCTAATCTTACCCTTAACAACTCTGGTTTCTCCATTCTCACTGGTCTACTTGTCCAAAATTGCAACCTTGGATTTGATACAATCACCATTGAAGATGTCTCACTAATACATGATCAACACTCAAATGCTTCCATAAATAACTCCAATATCTCCACACATTTTTGCACACTCATCTCCACATTCCAATACCTCCCCACCTTCCTCACATGAGTCTGATTCCTCTTCTACTCACCTTCTCCCCATCACATGCATCACCAGTTCACTCTAATCCCTTTTCTCTTGTTACTCACTCACCTAATACCATTGTTCTCACCTTCCATACTTCACCTCATCCAATGCAGACAAGATCTGAAAGTGGTAAATTTAAACCTCAAACATTTTTCAGGCCTTGCTAAACATGTTTCTCACCCTTCCAAAGATGAACCAACTCAGGTGTTAGAAGCTTTGTTTCATCCACAATGAACAACTATGAAAGAAGTGTACAAGGCATTGAATGATAACCACACTTGGTACTTGGTACCACCTCTTATTTCTCAAAACCTTATTGTCAATACATGGGTGATGGCCAAATTATAGTAAATCAACTTTAACCGGCAGAGTACCGGGTCGGTTGTACTACAATGGCGAGCAATGTCGTATCCAATGAGAAATCCGTCAAGTACCACAATCACACTCGTATTTAGTTTAGGCTCACAATTGGGGTGGACGGTAATATTTATAACTAAACAAATAAAAATTGTAACTTTAAAATAAATAATAAACGAAATAGCTAAATTATGGTCAAGAACACTACTTTTAACACCTTTACCGAATCACTAGGGACGAGCTTTAACCTACCAACCAACCAATAGTTCTAATGAATGTGTTGTGGGTGTAATCTCCTAAACCGGTCCCTAGGCGCTGATACCACAACCTAGTTACCCTATATTCGGTTCGACAGTCCCCTCTATGGAATTTAATTGACCTAATATGATTAAGACATATGAGACGCTCCGCATCCACCGAGTACACGGCTTAGCTAGACTAACCTTACCAAGGAACAAGCTGCGAAAAACTCGACTAGTTCGTGCATGACAATCCTAAAACTCTAGTTCGCACACTCCCTCACAAAATACATTTATAAAGTTCGTGTGTAGGATCATTAATCAAGTGATCGGTTTAATTCAAGCATTACGTTCAAGTTTTAGAACACAACAATTCAAAAGATTTAATTTTTTAAGCCCCCTACTCATCCCTAGATCATCATTTAAATATTAATTTCGTAGTTCCATCACATATTTAGTTTAGAAAATTTAGCTACGCATAATAACAAGAACGAAACAGGAAATCATAAATAATTGGGAAGAAAAACATGATGAAAGAAAAATAAATTACCAATGATTTGAAGCAATCCACAAAGAAGAATTTGCGAAATGAAAGACAATCGTAGAAGTAATTGGATGCAAGAAAATAATTTTTCAAATGGTTTTTGGAAGAAATAAACCTAAAATTCAACCTAATTGGCTTTTATATGGCCAAAATCCAACCCCGAAAGATAAAAATCCGGAAAAAAACACGCGTTCCATGCGCGAGCATGGAGAGAGCATGCGCACGGATGCAATCTCTGAATCCCTTCATTTTTCTGGCTGAAATATCATGCGTGCACATGGAATATGCATGCCTGCGCATACATGTTTGATCCACTCCAACATTGGTACACCTTCAATAATTTGACGATAGCTTTGCGTGTAGAACTCCGATTTGAGCGGTTCAAGTTGCGTTGGAAAAATTATTCAATTATCTACAACTTTTATGAAGAAAACTTTCCTAGAAAATGCCTCTAAGGTATCTCAAAAATGCATATTAATTCAAAGAAGCATGAAAACATCAATGATTCTCGTTCCGTTTCAACTCTATAGCTTCGAGTGCATGCTTTCACCTCTCAAAATCATCTTTCCATCATCAATGCCTCTTTTTCCGAGATCCTAATGAACCTATATCCTGCAAGTTTCAACAAAAATACCACGCATAACTCCCGCAAGATAAAATAGGTATGAAATATGCATTAATTCACCAACAGTGACGAGATTTTAGGACTAATTCGTCTTTGACCTCGAAGTAAATGCAATGGTGAAAATGCAACTTAAATCAATCAAGCCACCCCAAAAGTGCATCGAATGAGTCATAAACGGGGGTAAAATACGTATGAAATTATAGCGAAGTTGACTCTCATCAATGGGTTCTCAAACGTAAACTTAAACGAGATGGGAGCATTTTGAAGCATAAGGATAGTTTAGCAGCTAAGGGATTTCCTTAGCAACCAGGGATTGATTTTACAAACACCATTAGTCCAGTTGTCATGTCTTCCACAATTAGGGTCATCATGGCCATTATTGTATTTCTCAATTGGCTCATTTAACAAGTTAATATTAATAATGCTTTTCTGAATGGGACTCTTCATGAATTTGTCTTCATGCCTCAACCAAATGGCTTCACGAATCCAGTCAAGCCTCACTGTGTATGTAAGCTTTACAAGGCTCTATATGGTCTCAAACAGCACCTAGAGCCTAGTATGAAGAACACAATAATCAGCTTTTTCATACGGGATTCACTCAATCCATATAAGATACATCTCTCTCTTCATATTTCATCAAGGATCTACCTCAGTATATGTTATAGTTAATGTTGATGATTTTATTATTCCTTGTAATTCCTCCACAGTGTCTCAAAGGTTTATCAACAAAGTCAGCACTATATTTCCTTTGAAGGATTTGGGACCTTTAACTCAAGTTTTGGGCATGGATGTGTTTAGGGTGTAGGATGTAATATCGCCGGATGGATCAAGATCCACCCGATTACGTAGCGGAAAGTACAAGATCTAGATCTAGTCAACCAAAATACATGAATAATAAATCTAACCTACGAGGGGGTTAGATTGCTTACCAGTTTATTGTGAATAAACGTCAAGAACAATCTTCAATCCAAGCTAGTTGAGAAGCCAAAGTCTTCCAACGTGTGTCTCCAAGCACCACCAGGTGGATGGTGTTTCAAGCCGCCGGACCTCCTCGATATGCTACCTTAGAAAACCCGAAGTTTTCTAAAACTCTCAAACCCTAGTGTATAAAGCCGAAAATTCAAAGCTTCACACACTTGTGTATTTCGAAATTAGTGATGTGATTTGGCTTGGGAGAACTCTCTTTATATAGGAGAGAAATCTTAGTCTCCAAGGTATTAATTTAATTAATACAAAATCAATCAAATTAATCCTTTTCCTTAAAAAGATATATCTAGAATATTCTAAAATTAATTAGAATATACAAAAGATATTCTTTTCCTTAAATTATTTAACAAATAAATAATTTAATTACATGCTAAATAATTATCCAAGAAAACTAATTTCCCAATAATTAAACTAACATAAAATTTGGCCAAACCCTAGCAAGTATAGGGCCACACGAATTTTATCACCATTTGGGCCGAGTCCACGAAAAAAAGTCTTTTTCATGTATTCAATTATTAAGTCCAACTAAACAATTAATCCACAAATCTATTAAATAGTCCAATCCAACTATTTAATTATAATTGAGGTGAAACGACGAGAAAACATATATGCTATAATAGGAATGCGCGTCGGGGATTGTGGACTCATATTCAGTAGCTACAATAAATTAAATAAAATTATTCGTCAAACCGAACAATTATATTCAATCTATTAATTACGGGATTACACCACCATAAACCTGAAACTGAACTTTGCCGAATATAGATAACTTATACTCAACTATGAGTTGATAAGCGTCCACTGATATAATCATTACATACGGATAAATCCTCCATAGACTGTTCGTTACGAATCGAGATATTTCCGTAAACCCTACTCAAAACCTCTTATCCTTATTTACCATTAACCCCCTAGTGACCAAATAGTTCATAACTAATATAATATGAACTGCGCGCATCGGTCAGTTTCTAGGATTAACAAATAAGTGAACTGTCTGTCTACTTCCCGAGGGAAGGAATGGATTCCATATTTGTGATAGCATAGACTACTCACTCATTCCAGAATAGAGCCAACGAGAAGTGTCGGACCACATACTACGAAGTGATCCTAACTAACACATCAAACCCTACCCTAGTCTAAGCAGTCGTCTATAATCACCTCAGGATTGAGATTAATCCATATATGATCATCTTGTGATTCGATAAGACTTCTCGATCACGGAATTATATCGAGAACTCAAATCAAATCGGTCCAGCCCTATATGATTATCATCATATATAAATGCCCCACTAGGTACCTATTACCGGATCCGGATAGATTTGTCACACCTAAAGTGTTATATGCGCATTATTAGCAAATTAATCTTGAGACCGTCACTCAGATTAATAAGCGCTACGGACTAAGGTAATTTTAAGTACGCTTTCTTTCACTAACTCAATCCTCTGTGTGATAAATGTCATACACCTGAGTTATGTGATTACATAAACGAGGTACTTAGGGTTTTCAGTAGTGTCTTAATTATAAGCATACATTCATATAATAATATGAACTATTAATTATGTTATAAAAACAATTAGATAATTGTCTTTCGGACACTATACCTAACATAAGGACCCTATTAAACTAGCTTTGTCTCAACAACATTAGCCACATAGCTGTTGCAAAAGATGGAAGTGACACCTCTCAAACCTTGTACCACCCATATGGTCTCAAGGAAGATACTAAAGACTAGATGATGGGACGTCTTTAACTAATCTCATATCTTACAAAAGTTTTATTGATGGCTTACATTATTTGACATTCAACATACCTGACCTGGACTTTTCGGTCAACACTTAGCCAATTTATGCATGCTTCTACAACTGGGCATTGAAAGGCCCTAAAAAGGTTGCAAAGATATGTTAAATAGACCCTTCATTATGGTTTGCATTTCAAAGCCACGCAATCCCTTAATCCCAAGGATTCCCTGATGCAGATTGGGAATGCAACCCTTTTGACAGAAGATCAGTTGTTGGCTATTCTGTATATCTAGGCTCATCTCTAACGTCTTGGCCATCTAAGAAACAGTATGATGTTTCTCGTTCCAGAGAGTCTGATGTATTCAAACAATAAAATAAGAAATCCATTGCCCAATATACCATAACATAGGTTTTTTTTTAGAGGAATGAGGAGAAGGGCGAAATATTTCGTGATTGAATAGAAGAATGATCTTTTGAAACTTCGTGATAAAGAAAAACTATTTATTCATGTCGAAATTCACTTGTGTTCGAAATTCATTATTTAAATTCATTGCCGAAATTCATTCGTTAAATTCACTAATTTTCAAATTCATTGTTTGAATTCACCGATTTTCGGGATTCATTGTCAAAATTCATCATCGAAATTCAATTGATTTGGGATTCATTTTGAGGAGATTTCTTGATTTCGGGATTCATTGTTTGTTCTTCCGGTATAAAAATTATGCACTTGTCTTCTCCCTATAAAAAGTATGTAATTTGTCTATTCTTAAAAAAATATAGGATTATTGTCTCTTATCCCTAATTTTTTTTTTTTATGCAAGGTTTGTCTTCGATATCTATATTATATCTATATCTATATTTATATCTAAAGACGGAGCCAAGTAGTGGGCTTAGGGTGCCTAAGCTCACCCGGTTATTAGTTTTGGTACACCAAAAACTTATATAATCTAATCCAATATAGTTAGTTATCTTAATATTGCACACCGACCATATGTAGATTGTCCACTATCCCACCGAAAGAAAAATTCTTGGATTCGTCATTCTTTATATATATATATATATATATATATATATATATATATATATAGATAAACCTTATTTTAAACATTTTACACTAATATCCTTACAACAGTACATTTTGGCTTTGGGAGGAATATTCTGACGAATATATATTATAGAAATTAGACGGTTATAAAAATGTTTGATGAGATCAGGGGCAAAAAGTTAAATTATTATAGTTTAGTGGGTATATAAAAGTTAACATGAAGCAAAATAATTTAGTGTCCCCCCATTACGATTTGCCTTTTGACTTTAGTTGTATCATAATAACAAAGCAAACAACAAATCAAATTATTTGGGTAGGATCGGGTCAGACTCAATAACAACCAGACACATTGTATTATTGGAAAGGACCAGATTTGATTGAAACACTACACATAATTCATGTTTTATTTGTCAATTTAGCAATTATATGTATGTTACTTCGAGAAAAGCAATTATATGTATGTATCATACTCACTGAGTTTTTATTTATATTTAATTTGATGCAGTTGTTAATTCGGAGTATTATTTATTTCTTTTCATTTGATAACATTTATTGTTATTTTCCCCCTTTACTCATTTTTTTTATTTAGTAAGATGTTTAAAATAACAACACATTAATTATATTCAAGTCGTAGTATTTTAGTAATTCCAATACTAAAGACATGTCATTAACTATCCTCCATAATATTAGTTTTTGATAACTTTATCGACTAAAAGAGAATGCAGTGAGTACTAGTATTATTTGTCTTTCTTTTGAAAAATACAAAATTTAATGTTATTGTTTTCATTTACTCCGACACATGGACTTTCAGGCCAACCTTCTTTATAGGGCTCGACAACTCACTTTCTAATAAAGCAAAAGATAGAAACTCTTCAAATGAGAGATAAGATGGAGATAAAAATGGCTTTCAGTGGTAAACGCCTGAGTAAGCGATATTCACCGGCCCAAGAGCACCTCCTCGAGTAAAAGCTTCCACGGCCGGTTGACCAAAATGCGGATCCCAAATTGCATGAGCAATGGGTCTTACATGTAAAGGGTCTTGTACCCATGATTCAAAATTTCCTTGCCAAGCTACATGAAACAGATTGCCGGAAGTCCATAGAAAAATTATTGCTAATTGACCGAAGTGATTATAATCATAGTATGATAGCGGTTATGCAAGTAGCCCCCATCGTCTAGTATAAATCTAGTTGGAATAAATCAATAGTATTTATCTTTATATTTTCATTTAAATATATATATTTTATCTTTGAAAAATTAGGGATAAGGACACAATCTGAAATATTTTTAAGTAATGAGAGAAGCTACATATTTTTTATAGGGAGAAGGTCAATTGCATAATTTTTATAGCGAGAAGAACAAACAGTGAATCCAGAAAATCAGTGAATCTCCTAGTGAATCCCGAAATCGGTGAATTTCGATAGTGAATTTCGACAATGAATCAGAAAATTAGTGAATTTCGACGATGAATTTTGAAAAATAGTGAATTTCAATGATGAATTTAAGTCAATGAATTTAAGCAGTGAATTTGAACACAAGTGAATTTCGACAAATGAATAAATAGTTTTGTCGCTTTACGCGAAAGTTTCAAAAAGCGTCGCCTTCTACTCAATTGATGAAATATTTTTGTCTTTCCTCATTCCCCCTTTTATCTTTAGGTTTATGTATATTGAGTATGGTTGTCATTATTCAATAAAAACACCAGAGTCTTTTATTTCCGTTTGTGCATTATGACTTTATGCACTTTCTTTATGTAAAAGAGTTCTCGGGATCAGGGATCTGACTCATGGCTCAAGTCTTCGAGGGTTGTAGAGACTAAAGAAAGCCCGTGAATGTCTCCAGACACAATACTAAATGAATGATTAGGTCAACTGCAATATATTATATAGACTACATGAATGATTAGATCAACTGCGATATATTATATAGAAGACAATGTCGATGTCACAGTGACTAATATTTAACGATGAAAAGACAAAAAAAGGTAAAAAATACTAATAAGTTAAAGTAAAAATATGGCCTTTGAGGCGTGTTTAAGGCTTGTAAGGAAAAATAAAAGAAAACAAACAATAAAGTTAGTGTTATAAATATTACGTGTTATAACATGTGTTATAAATATAACACGTAATGTGTGGATGTCCATTAAACATAATATCTATTCCTCCGTGTGAAAAATCTTGGCAAATTGGCTTAGTTTCTTAATAATTAAGTCATAAATCCAAAGACGACATAATGGATAAGTATCGACGTAAATATATTGTGTAATCAACGGATGTACTTACACCATAAAGCCACGTGTAATATGTCGTGTCTTTATTAGACGGTACCGCGTTAGATAATTATCTCAAATAATTATCGTCAGCCGCCGTTATCACGTGGTAACCTATGGGTTATATGCATAAGACCACATGTACTACTAGTGGGTGCTTTTGTTTATCCAATGTGTCTAGGATATAGTTTGCGTATATATATAAGAGTTATCCCAGCATAAATGAGAAAAATTACATTCGGTCATTTGTAGACAGCTATATTTTGTCGTCAGTGCATTCGGCGCCGACATTTTTTTAAGTAGCCGTCGTGCATTCCACGGGTCGTGCCATTTTTCCACCATATCACGTGGAATTTTATAAAGGCCACGTGGAAGTTCAAATGGTGCTAAAAGTTGAAATTCCACGTGACGCTGGGAAAATTTAATTGAAAGCCACGTGGAAAACCGAACGCAACGTGGAAAGTGGGCACGGTCCCGTGGAAATACTGAAATTGAATTAATAAATTCTCCAACTGTCGTTTTTTTCCTACATTTTAGTCAATACCATCATCTTCTTCACCCAAAATCATCAATCTTTTTCACTCGAATTTATCTTCACAAAACTTTCAGAAAAAAATTATCAATCTATGGGATATCAATCTACACCGGTCTTACTCCTTTAAACAAATGGGTAAGCATTTCGTATCACTTTTGTTTGATTTTTTTTAAATATTGTATTTGTTTTAATTTGATGATATGTTTGAGGTAAATAACCTTATAAAGATATAAATTTTCGATTTTTCGTATGGTGAAAAGGTAAAAGCTTATAGTTTTAGGGTAGTGAAAGGATAAAATTTTGATTATTAAGCTATTGAAATGATTAATTATAATGAGATTGTTCGATAAGAAAATTGTCATTCGTTGTAGAAATTTTGATATTGTAATTATTTTGATTATTTGATAGTTTAGAAAAAATTTAGAATGAAATGCATTAATCATATTATAGTGGCAATGTTAATATTAGAAATGATAATGTAGAAGTTTTGATATTGTACATATTTCGATTATATGATATTGTATGAATATACAACTTTAGTTTTCAAATAACACTCGAATAATTTAATTGTTACGGGCAATCACAATGAAAATGCCCTAATTTAATAAATAAAAAAACTGAATTTAAAAACGAGAAATAAACGACAAATAAATGTTGTTTGAAAAAATTCCAAAACAACAGAATTTTGACGTATTCTATGGTACGCCTTCGACGCGATGAGGTTCTTAGAAATGCATGCATCCCTAGGGTGTTTTGAATCCTTCCGATCCATTTGTGTCATGCACAATCTCCAGGCTTTGTATTGGGGCTCCTGGTAGGTAGCTCGTAGAATATTTCATTAGGTATGCTCAATAGAGCATCTTTTCCGTTCTCAACAGCTTGGTAAAGCCTCCGCCGGAAGTGAGGCATCCGTTAGATCGAAAGTATAAGATATATTCTGTTGGCTCTGTCCATCATCTGATCTCCCTCGTCATCATCAAATATTCTATGACGCTGGTGAAAACAATCTTCTCTTCTATTACCCCCGTCTACTGTTACAACACAACACAACACAACACAACTTGAATTTTTTTGACCTAACACAACACAACACAAGCGATCGGGGTAGCGCCATACGAAAGCGAGACAAATGACCCCACATACGAGTAAATGTGCGCAAATGGGATTTATTACTCATCCACAATATTACGATAAAAAAGTGAAACATGTTAAAAAAATCGAATACAAGTTTAAATGAGTTTACTGCGCATTTATCGATGACCTTGAAACAAAATACAATTTGAAAAAATCTCGATCCATGAGGAAAGGTAATATTTCCTCGTCGCTTTTCAGCCCCCTGACTAATAACTTGGTCGTATCACCTACATTTGATCCTATCCATTTTTTCGATTCATTTGTACTCTGCTCGATAGTCCTCCGGCGGGTGTGTGCCTATCGTCCTCTCAGCCGTTTTTTAGGTTTGAATCCACTGGGTATTATTATCCTCCTAAAGTACTCGATCGGCAGCGTCGATCGAAGGCCCATTTTTATTTGAAGTGCGGGCTCTATGTAGCTCCCCCTCCCCCTCCCCCTCGTTGTATTCAAACCTGGGATCGCTTGGGGCCCTAGAAGAGTGCCAGTGTCTGTCGAGGTTGTCATCTCCGCATGCACATCATCAATATCGAATTCTGGACCTAGACCAGCACACTCAAATGAAAAATCATTCAATGGGTCAAGATGGATGCTTTGCTCTATCTCAGAGTGTTGACCCTGAACGGATGGTGTGCCTTGTGGACCTGAAGACGGCCCAGCTTGGGATCCTGATACCTGAAGCCCGGAAGGAGTAACTTGGGACGGTGACGCCATATGAACATTCCTTAGAGGTGTCTCTGCTCCGTGTTTGTATCACAACCTCGAGGTGTCTCTAGCCTCCAGGCTCACGGCTGCCTTGTGTAGTGAAGACGGCCCAACCGGTGGATGGTGTGCTTTGGTTCTGTCGAGATGTGGAGGTGAGTCACCATACTGGGAGGCTTGTGATACTGAGATGTCCTCTTCGGGACCTAAGTGTACCTGTATAATAAAGGAAATGGTGTGAATTTAAATTTGTGTTAACAAGATAAATGCAATTATATTTGTATTTAGGAGTTAATTCAAACCTGTTCCACCGCCGCCCTTTTTAACGACTCGAGGTAACGTGTATGTCGTTCTTCAACTACTCTGGTAGTTGTTTCCTGGGCCTCTCTCAGACGTGCCATTTTAGCCTGCATTTCACTCAGCTTAGCAGTCGTTTCAGCATACTTAGACTTCGTTTCAATCAACTCGGCCTTTGTTTCCATCAACTCGCCCCGACTTCTCTTAACGCATTGTCAACTATACGCGTGATTTGAGGCACCAGTGAGTCTAACGGCTGCGCGCCCCACAATAGGTATACTACCACCGCTATATCGAATTGTTGAGAAAACGATGTGGTACACGGAGGGTTTGCGGATGTAGACGGGGCACTCGGATGTTCGTCATGACGGGCTTGTTGAGATGGTCGCTCGTCCTCAGCATCAACTACTGGACGCTCACGAACTACGTCATCCAAATTAGACCTTGGGGGAACACGTCTTTGACCAGGGACAGGATCCGGGACAACCACGGGGGACAGGTAATTCACGAGGTGGAGATGTAACCTCCGCCTCCGGCAACCCCATACCAATTACGAACTGCCTATCTTCGGCGGTTGTCAAAATATCAGCGACCATCTCAACCTGCAAAAAGGAAGGAAAAAAAAGGCAACCGATTTTAAATACAATGTTTAAAAATATTGCTAACAATGTAGATTGATAACAATGATAATATAATACATACCCATGGAGTAACACCGGATGTAGGATTGACCAAGGATTTGTAATAGACCCGCCGGGCAAAGTGCATTTCCATCTCAACAAACTTGGACGAGCATTAGCTTGACCTTTCTACCACCCTTGTTGCAAATCCCCGTCATTGTATAAGTCTAGGCATTGCATGGAAACACCACAATCGTAATGCAGCGTATAAACAACCGGAGAAGCGTGGCTTATACGGTTTCCCATTTCTTTTAGGTACAAGTCCCTTACACTCAAATACTATCTTACGCCAATTCAACATTAAATTGTTAAAAAAATCGCTTTATGGAAATGTCTCGACCGGTTGTAGATTCTCGACAATATAAAAAATCTGGGGCGGTATTACCACTCAGGTCGTTTCCGATTATTAACCCATAAATAACGCATACACTAAAGCCATCCGGTATATAGTTTCAACGTCATTCGATGCCATAATCAATCGATTCGATTTTTGCAACGTCACATTCTTGATGTACTTATGGAGAGTACAACTAACATCGAAACACCTTGATTGATCGAGCAATTCAACATCCAAATCTCCAAATCTGCATGCCCTATGATGAATGCAAACTCGTCTTCCGAACTTCACTCTATTATCGCCAATCTTAAAATGAAGCTAAATCGTCTCGGTCCGGATAAACCATATTGAAATACTGGTATGCTATTAGACGCCCCTTGAATTCCCAATTGTTACTTATAAAAGCGAAGAAACGGACCAAACATCGATCCCTCCAATCTATTCCACAACGCTCTGTTTGGTGTAGCATTGTACAATAACTCTTGCAGTCTTGTAAGAGTAGCACTTTCCGCATGGAACCGCAATTCGGCATTAAATTTTTTTTCAAGCGGATGAATCAATGTCCCACGTGGTGTTGGATAACTAGTAAAGTTCATGAGTGATTAAAAATGTGTTAAGAAGACTATATATATATATATATATATATATATATATATATATATATATATATATATATATATATAAACTTAAGAAAATAAGTGTATATATATCTTTATATATAATCACAATGTATATATACAAACATATAAACTTAAGAAAATAAGTGTATATATATCTTTATATATATATATATATATATATGTACCGTGTATAATTTCCCCTAGTGTATGTGTATATGTCTGTGTGTGTGCTTAAACTGTGTGTAAATTTAAAATTATCTGTGTGTATAATTTCTTTCATTTGATAATAAATATATATGCGATGGCATGAATATGTGATAAAATAAGTGTATATATAACTTTATACATAAATGTACTTTGAATATATACACACACACACAAAGAGAAAATATACTCTTAATACATATATATATTAATACAAATATATATATATATATATATATATATATATATATATATATATATTGTATTAATAGTATATTTTCTCGTTTGTAACAGGCACCCTGTAATGTTGTTATCGATTAAACAATCATTTTTCCTAGTGTGTTTATTTTAGCCACCATAAGCATAAAAATCAATATTCGCCAAAAATACTAACCATTTGTCTCTTTATATATATATATATATATATATATATATATATATATATATATATATATATATATATATATATATATATATAGTTAGATTTTTAGGAATATTGTTGTGTTTTTTTATGTCTAGCAATATTCAGATTATATACAAGTAAATATATGTAAATATATGTGTATATAATGAAAAAACCAATATACACACACTAGAAAGAAATTTTTCGTTTCGTTGTGTTGTGACAGTAGACGGGGGTAATAGAAGAGAAGATTGTTTTCACCAGCGTCATAGAATATTTGATGATGACGAGGGAGATCAGATGATGGACAGAGCCAACAGAACAGATCTTATACTTTCGATCTAACGGATGCCTCGCTTCCGGCGGAGGCTTTACCAAGCTGCTGAGAACGGAAAAGATGCTCTATTGAGCAGACCTAATGAAAATTCTACGAGCTACCTACCAGGAGCCCCAATACAAAGCCTGGAGATTAGGCATGACACAAATGGATCGAAGGATTCGAAACACCCTGAGGATGCATGCATTTTAAGAACCTCATCAGTCGAGAGTGTACCATAGAATACGTCAAAATTCTGTTGTTTTGGAATTTTTTCAAACAACATTTATTTGTCGTTTGTTTCTCGTTTTTAAATTCAGTTTTTTTATTTATTAAATTAGGGCATTTTTATTGTGATTGCCCGTAACAATTAAATTATTCGAGTGTTTTGAAAACTAAAGTGGTATCAAACTACACATTTCAAAATGAACTAAGGCCATGAAAGAAAATTATACTACTAAATTTCGAAACAACTTCTAACAAAGACATACATACAATATCATATAATCGAACTATGTACAATGTCAAAACTTCTACATTATCATTTCTACATTATCGTTTCTAATAATAACATTGTCACTATAATTACATTAATGCATATCATTCTAAAAAAATTCTAAATTATCAAATAATCAACATAAATACAATATCAAAATTTCTACAACGTCATTATTTTTACAACATCAAGATTTCTACAAATTTTCCAATCATATAATCAAAATAATTACAATATCAAAATTTCTACAACGTCATTATTTACAACAACATCAACATTTCTACAAATTTTCCAATACAAATTTTCCAATCATATAATCAAAATAATTACAATATCAAAATTTCTACAACGTCATTATTTGTACAACATCAACATTTCTACAAATTTTCCAATACAAATTTTCCAATCAAATAAGCAAAATAATTACAATATCATAATTTCAACAACGTCAAGATTTCTACAACATCAACATTTCTACAAATTTCCCAATATACATAATTCGAAATGTCCAATATCTTATAACCATAATTTCTACAATATCAAAAATTGTACAATATCATTACTACAATTTCCTATCTTATAATCATAATTTCTACAATATCAAAAATTTTACAATATCATTACTACAAAATTTAAAAAATTATCTCACAATTTCGATTTTTTTGGGTCAATACATAAACATACTATATCACAATTTCGAAACCAAAATTTCAATAACATTATTATATCACAATTTCGATAACATTACAATATCACAATTTGAAATAAAAAGTTGCAGTTCATTAAAATTTGGGGGCAAATTCATCAAAATTAAACCTAATAAACTGTAAATAACTTACTAGAGGATATTCTTCTAAATTAATAACGGCCATTGTTGTATGAAGCTTCAATCCACTCCCGGTTCCAATTCCACGCAATGTAAACTAACCCGTGTCAAACACCTTCTTGCCCGTGAGAGGTAATTCCTTCCACGTGAAATTAATCAACAGATGTGGGGATAGGGATGTGGGGCTGTGCGTATTTTTTTGTTTGCTGTGTGAGGGCGATTTTTTTTCAGATAAAAAGTGAGGAAGAAGAAGATAAAGTGCCCTGTATATGTTTTAAAATTTCCACGGGCCCGTGGATATTTTCCACGTTGCGTTTCCTTTTCCACGTGGCCCTCATTAAAATTTCCCCCAGATCACGTGGAAATTCATTTTTTGGCACCAATCGAATTTCCACGTGAACCATTCGAATTCCACGTGATATGGTGGAAAAATGGCACGATCCCGTGGAACATGCACGGACTACTTAAAAAAAATGTCAGGCCTGAACAGACCTGACTTGAAATATGAGTGTCTACAGTGACCTGAATGTATATTTTCTCGCATAAATAGATGTATAGAGTCAGTTCCAATTTACAATTATATAAAAACAGTAGCATGCAAATATTTTGAATTTGCTTTCCGTTTGTCTAATCCTTAGCAATAGTGATACACATATATAAATATTCTATAACACGTTATCAGCACGAGTATCTACCGGTGCTGAGTAAGGCGTCCAGAAAATTACTCGGAAAACGTTGACGGAGCGTGGAGGTAATCTTAGTCAATCAATTTTTGTTTATTTATGTTATGGCTAACATATCAAGGCAAGAGTTTGTACCACTAGATATTTTCGGAAGAAATTATCTATCGTGGACGATGGACGTGGAGATCCATCTGGAATCTATGGGGCTTGGCAATACTATTGTTACGGACAATGATGAGTCCAGCCAAAGCCGTGCCAAAGCCATGATCTTCCTTCGACATCATCTTGGAGATGGGTTGAAAAATGAATACCTTACGGTAAAAGATCCTTCTGAATTGTGGCATAATTTAAAGGATAGATACGATCACCTGAAGTTGTCGACTCATCCTGGTGCCAGATTTGACTGGCTTAATCTGCGGCTGCAAGATTTTAAAACCGTGACCGAGTTTAATTCAGCCATGTTTAAAATCACCTCTCAGTTAAAATTATGTGGTGATAAAGTAACTGATGAGGATATGTTGGAAAAGACATATTCCACATTTCATATCTCGAATATGCTCCTCCAGCAGCAGTATTGAGAAAAAGGGTTCAAAAAATATTCTGAGCTTATAGCATGCCTCCTTGTGGCAGAGTAGAATAATCAACTTTTGTTGAAAAATCACGAGTCCCGACCGACTGGTGTTAGCCCATTCCCTGAAGTGAATTTGGCTCAGTCATCAAATTTTGATCGTGGTCGTGGTCGTGGCCATGGTCGTGGCCATGGAAGAGGCCGTGGACGAGGCCATGGTCGTGGACGCGGTCGTGGAAGATATATGCCATATCATAATGATACCGATCATGATAAGAAACAAAATGGTCCCCAGAAGACAGATCATAGGAAACACAATGAAAAGAAAGTTAATGATGATAAATGCTTCCGTTGTGGAATGGAAGGTCATTGGTCCCGTGCACTAATGTGACGGCGGAGCATCTTGTCATACTCTATCAAGCATCATTGAAAAAACCAGTTGAAGATCGTGAAGCGAATCTTGTGTATCGTGATCATCCTGAAGATGATGACACTAATGCTGATGATGATGATGATGATATGGTGAATTTGGACATGGATAGTTTCTTGATGATTCCTGAAGGGTCAAATGATCAAGAAAATGTTTAAATTAGTTTAATGCTTTCTTGTAATATAGTAGTTTTCTTTTCGTTTCCTTGTACTATAGTAGTTTTCTTTTGTTGGTGTGTTTTTCTGAATGTTGTACTTTTGTTATCTTCTTGAAGAAGATATGTATACAGATGGTGTGTTGGATATCAATAAAGATGTTTGTTTGATTGACAGTGCCACTACACATACCATATTTAAACATGAAAAATACTTTTCTTCCCTGAAGAAAGAAAAGATACATGTTAACACAATTTGTGGCAATTCGAAAATGATCTATCAATCACGCACTATTTTCTTCAAAAGCCCGAAGAAATCTATTAAGTTTTAAGGATATCCGCAGAAATGGATACCATATTGAAACTAAGAATGACACGGATACTGAATATCTGTGTATAACGATAAATGTTTCCGGAAAGAAACATGTACTGGAAAAGCTTCCATCACTTTCTTCGGGGCTATATTATACTAAAATAAGTGCGATTGAGTCATACCATATTGTAAACCAGAAGTTTAATGATTCTAATGTTTATAAAATATGGCATGATAAATGCAGGACATCTGGATCGAATATGATGAGAAATATAATTGAGAATTCACAAAGCCACGCATTTGAAAAACGAGAAGATTTTAAGTGCCGCGAATTCTCTTGTGTTGCTTGTTCTCAAGGAAAAATGATTATGAAACCATCTTTTATGAAGGGTGTAGCAGAATCACCAGCATTCTTGGAAAGAATCCAAGGTGATATATGTGGACCTATTCATCCACCAAGTGGACAATTTATATATTTTATGGTCCTAATCGACGCATCCAGTAGATGGTCGAATGTATCACTATTGTCGACTCGTAATATGGCATTTGCAAAGTTGCTTGCACAGATAATCCGCCTACGAGCACAATTTCCAGATTTTCCGATTAAAAGTATTCGGCTGGATAATGCTGGAGAATATTCATCACATGCGTTTGATGATTATTGTATGTCTGTTGGAATTACCGTGGAACATCCAGTAGCTCATGTTCACACGCAAAACGGTCTAGCTGAATCTTGCATTAAAAGATTACAGTTGATTGCTAGACCGATGATAATGAGAACAAAGCTACCCGTGTCTGCATGGGGACACACTATATTGCACGGAGCTGCACTTTTGCTCATTAGACCGTCAAGCTACAATAAAATCTCCCCTTATCAATTAGCTTTTGGTCATGAGCCTAATATTTCTCATTTACGGACATTTGGATGTGCCATTTATGTACCGATTGCGCCGGCAGCGCAACGTACTAAGATGGGCCCACAAAGAAGATTGGGCATTTATGTGGGATATGACTCACCATCCATCATTAGATATCTAGAACCCCTGACAGGTGACTTGTTTACTGCAAGGTTTGCAGATTTCCATTTCGATGAAACCGTTTTCCCGAGATTATGGGGAGAAAATGAACCCGAAGTTCATAAGAAAGATAATGAAATCTCTTGGAAAACGACGTTAGGATTTCTCGATCCTCGTACTAGTGCATGTGAATTGGAAGTTCAGAGAATTATTCATTTGCAAAAAATAGCAAATCAATTGCCTGATGCATTTAATGATTCCAGTAGAGTCACTAAATCATATATAGAAGCTACGAATGTTTCAGCTCGTATATCAATTCCAGAAGGACTTGATAAGAATGTTATTACAAGTGAATCCAAACTACGCCTGAAGCGTGGTAGACCGGTTGGTGCGAAAGATAAAAATCCTCGAAAGAAAAGAGGACAAAATGATCAAACCGATGATTCCAAAATTGATGATGAGATCCCGAAGAGCAATAAAATTATAGACCCCGGGGAGTCTATAGAAACATCAATTAATTATGTACCTTTCGGGACAAAATGGAACCAAGATGATGTAATCGTTGATCATATCTTCGCATATAATGTTGCACTTGAAATAATGGGAGAAAACGAGGACCATGAACCGACATCGATTGAAGATTGTCGAAATAGAAAAGAATGGCCACAATGGCAAGATGCCATTAAGTCAAAACTGAATTCACTGGCAAAACGTGAAGTTTCGGGACTGTAGTCCGTACTCGAAGGGATAAAGCCAGTAGGATTCAAATGGGTATTCGTGCGTAAACGAAACGAGAGAAATGAAATATTGAGATATAAAGCACGACTTGTTGCCCAAGGTTTTTTGCAGAGGCCAGGTATCGATTACGAAGAAACATATTCACCTGTAGTGGATTCGATAACATTACGATACCTCGTGAGCCTAGCAGTACATGAAAAGGTCGAAATGCTTCTTATGGACGTTGTTCTGACTTATCTATACGGAAAACTTGACATCGATATTTATATGAAAGTCGGAAGGATTTAGAATGCCTGAAGCGTGTAAATCAAATCCTCGAGAGATTTATTCTGTCAAGTTACAAAAGTCCCTATATGGATTAAAGCAATCTGGACGAATGTGGTATAATCGTCTAAGTGAAAGCTTAATTAAAGAGGGTTACAAAAATGATCTGATTTGTCCATGTGTTTTTATCAGGAAATGTGAATCACAATTTGCAATAATCTCTGTATATGTTGATGACTTAAATATTGTTGGAACTCCTGAAGAAGTTTCAAAGGCCGTTGATTATCTCAAGAAAGAATTTGAGGTTAAAGATTTTGGACAAACGAGATTTTGTCTTGGTTTACAAATTGAGCATTTAAAAGATGGCGTCTTTGTGCATCAATCGACTTATACAGAGAAAATCCTGAAACGATTCAATATGGACAAATCATATCCATTGATTACCCCAATGGTTGTTAGATTGCTTGATGTCAATAAAGATCCATTCCGACCATGTGAAGAGAATGAACTATCGGTGCATTAATGTACCTAGCCAATAATACTAGACCAGATATCTCGTTCTCTGTGAATTTATTGGCCAGGTTTAGCTCGGCTCCAACGAAACGACATTGGAACGGAGTCAAACAAATGTTTCGGTATTTGCAAGGGACAATAGATCTCGGATTGTTCTATTCAAACAAATCAAGTCCGGAGATCGTTGGTTATGCCGATGCAGGATATTTATCAGATCCTCACAAAGCAAAGTCGCAAACGGGCTACTTGTTTCTTAGTGGTGGTACGGCAATCTCATGACGTTCAACTAAACAATCTTAGACGGCGACATCCTCAAATCATGCCGAGATAATTGCTATTCATGAAGCTAGTCGAGAATGTGTTTGGTTGCGTTCATTGACACATTACATCCGGGAGAGTTGCGGTTTACCCGTTGACAAAAATAAACCAACTACATTGTATGAAGACAATGCGGCGTGTATAGCTCAGTTGAAAGGAGGCTATATAAAAGGCGACCGGACAAAGCATATATCACCAAAATTCTTCTTTACACATGATCTACAGAAGAAAGGTGATATCGATGTTCAACAAATCAGATCGTGTGACAATCCAGCAGATTTGTTCATTAAAGCATTGCCCACTGCCACATTTGAGAAATTGCTGAGAAAGATCGGAATGCGACGATTTAAAGATTTGAAAAGGTGTTCAAATCGTGGGAGTAAAACACAAATGAAGGTCACTCTTTTTCCTTCATTATGATTTTTTTTCCCACGGGTTTTTTCATAGTGAAGGTTTTAACGGAGGCGATTCTTTGTGGAATGGACATCCAGGAGTGTTATAAATATTACGTGTTATAACATGTGTTATAAATATAACACGTAATGTGTGGATGTCTATTACACATAATATCTACTCCTCTGTGTGAAATACTAGCCCGCAGCTAGTTTACTTAATAGCTAAGTTATAAATCCAGCACGACATAATGGATAAGTATCGACGTAAATATATTGTGTAATCAACGGATGTATTTAAACCATAAAACCACGTGTAATATGTCGTGTCTTTATTATTAGGCGGTACGCGTTAGATAATTATCTCGAGATAATTATAAATCACCGTTATTATCACGTGGTAACCTATGGGTTATATGCATAAGACCACATGTACTACTAGTGGGTGCTTTTGTTTATCCAATGTGTCTAGGATATAGTTTGCGTATATATATAAGAGTTATCCAAGCATAAATAGATGTATAGAGTCAGTTCCAATTTACAATTATATAAAAACAGTAGCATGCAAATATTTTGAATTTGCTTTCCGTTTGTCTAATCCTTAGCAATAGTGATACACATCTATCTATATATCTATATATATTTGAAAGCAACATTTATCCCAATTACCCGGAATTAGATCCTATAACCCGCTGTTGACCAGGAAAAAACAATACATTCAGTCTAAAAAATAAATATAATAACAATAATAACCTTCATTCCTCTCGAAAAATCCCTACAAAATACCAGATAAAATAGAACACTTAAAAGTAAAAATGATATAATGAAATTCTTTGTTCGTGCAAAAGGAATAATAATTTTTTTTATTTCACTGAATGGGGCCAAGAAACAATTAATTTTAAGAAAAATGATAGAAGAGTATATACTATCTATAACTAAAAAAAAATGTAAATCTTTTAATTTGAATTTTTTTTTAATACTAAATTAAAATTAAACAATGAAACATTAAACAAAAGGGGAAAAAAAACCTTCATTCAACCCAAATCACGTGAAATCATAACTGCACAAAATCGGTCTTGCGATTCACAATTAATCATTCTCCCCACAAATCACGTGAAATCGTAACTGCGATTCACAAGCATTCTCAGCTCAAAATCCGAAAGAAATTTGCACAAAATCCATTCAAGCGGTTGTGATTTTCGCTCAAGCTGTTGGTATCATCTAATCTATATACGCTTGCTGACTCTCATTATGAAGATCGCAATCCATATATACATGAAAGCTTTGCTCTGAATTTTTATTATGTTTATCATCATCATCATGTATTGATTTAAAGGCTTCATTTTTTCCCCGAATTCTTACGATGTTTAATTCTTACGTATGCTTGATTTTTTTTTTTTTTCTTTCTGTATTCTTACGATGTTTAATTCTTACGTATAGTGTTTTTGCTGGAAAAGTTTCGCACTCCAGGTTGATTTTGGTTGGATTTATGTGGACTTTCTCCTCTTTCGTTATCAATTGTATGTTGACATGTTTTGGCTTTAATAATATAAAACACTCTATTTTTGGATGATAGATTTTTTCATCAATTTGATTACATTTCACACGCTGTGCTTTTGGATCAGCCGATGATTGGTTTCTATATGTGTTCTCTAATACCTCTGCTTCTACACAGTAGCCAACACACGACTGCTTACCTTCGAAGCAATGGTTGAAATTATTTTGCAGATTTCTTCATGATCATAAAAGTCGGTTTCTTGGTTTTGCGTAAGTTTGTTTACTCCATAAACATGCATGTATTTTTTGTTTGATTTCTAAGTGTCAATGTTAGGACTCCCGTGTTATATATGGTATTGGTAATCCATCTTTGTGCCTAAAATTTCATTATCTGAGAATATTTCTATATCATTGGGTGTTTTTAACATGTGCTTCTGTATAATTTTAATGCAGGTTGATGGAACATGGTTTGTCGCACTGAACTTGGTGGGTATCATTAGGTGTTTTTAAGATGATTGCTTTTTTATTTATTTATTTTGTTGTTGTTGTAATAGCCCTTTTGGCCTTTGACTTTAATGAAGAAATGGATGAATAGTACGCCAAAGGTTATTGGTTACAGTGAAGATGAGGTCAACACTTAACCAGAGGCCGTGGTTGAGAATGATGGCATTAGTTTCTATAAAATATTCAATGAATCATATTGTATCAAGAGATTTATCTATTTCATCATTTTTATTGTCATCTCTCAAATATGATTTCCAGGGAAATGTTTGCATCTTGCCCATTAATGGCGAAGGGATGGCATGATGAGGTGGACATTGCAAAGATAAGCGTAATCGGACTGCTTGCTATTCGAGCAATAAACTAATATTTGTTTTTTTTTTTTGTTGATAGGACTAATATTTGTTTTTAAAATTTCAACATATACAATTTTTTTTGGTCCTGTGTGTCATATAATATGATTCTTTGTATTATATTTTATGTTTGGCTTGGCTCTGCATATAAATATGTTAATCAAACAACGTGTTTGCGATGGTGAATCAAGTTGGTTTTAATTTCTTCCCAAGAGTAAGTATGTATGCATGGTGGTTGATGGTTCTTGGTGCTTACTTTCTTCTTCTTCCGGGCATCTTTGTACTGTGCTTTGTTGATGGGTGCCGGAGCTGAGGCTGCTGGAGGTGTTTTCTAGCACTCTAGGGGTTGTTATAGACACTTTTATACCGTACGGTATGATACAAGACTGTGGGTAGTGTTTAGATATAGATGGTGATGGATATATAGATAGATAAATAGATAGATAGATAGATATTATGTTGTTTTTTAGGGAAAAAAACAATTTTGATTGCGATTGATGCAGGATGTAACTGGGATTTTTAGGGTGGGCTAGAATCAAGGTTTTGGTGGCGTTATTTTGTAGCGCAATTTTCTTTCGAAGTCTAAAATTTAGTGAAAAATCATTTTGAGACCCTAAAACGCGAACATACATGGACACATAGTATGGGTGTGTGGGTAAATTGGACACATATCACCTTTCCCTTTGATATCACTTATCAATCACTATTATAAATCTTCTATTTGACGATTGCATAATTTGCATCACCAAGAATTGCAAAGACTATCACTAACCCGTATTCGATTATGATAATATTTTATATTTATATACAAGTTTAATAATATGTATTTTTAATGCTTTCATATCATTATATTTTTTTATTTACTGACAATTCTTCAACACATTTTGCATCGTACATGAAATTGGATGGCTTGGTAGTTGCAGCCAAGAAAATTACATTGCATTTTAATTCATTATTGTGGCACACATTTTTTTCTTTTATATTAATTATGAAAAAATGTGTGACCAATGTTATATAATATCAACTTTATACTTATGAGCGACTTAACCTTTCATTGGTATATTATTTTATTTTGTTGATTACAATGGAACACACGTGTTTGCATTGAAGTTTTAATTATGATTCGCTATTAACTAAATTCATAATAAACTATCATATTTTCATGTGTGTAAAATTGTATATCTATATTATAGATCCATATATATTTAATATCTCCCGTCGTGCATCGCACGGGTAAAAGGCTAGTATATAAATATTCTATAACAGTTAGTGGTTTATAAATCTATGATAACACGGTTAATATACGATCCATTACTCAGACGTATCAACATGTCATATCTACCCAACAGAAATTTTATTATGGTCCTGGACCAAGTATAACTTGGTGATCCAGGACCAATAGGAAAACAACAAAACACACAAGGGTCCACCGTGTAAAATATAAATGTCATTAATTTACATTTTTATCCTTCTTATAAGGATTTTCATTGGTGGACAAGTGTGACATGGTGATCCTGGACCACCATAAAACCACTGTCTACCCAAACTCCATGCATACCTTAATTTTTATTTTATATAACCGTCCCAAGCCCTTCCTCCGATTCCTTTTATTTTTTATTTTATTTTTTATTATCTTCTTCCCTATTTCCTTCTTTTTCTTTTGGATGGATACAAAAAATACACACGCACGCATATTTTTTGTCTCTAATAAAAACGAACCTAAAACCTCCTGGTTAAGAACCACAACACTTACCGCTGCAATGTCTGGTTGGCTCCCTATTTTCTTCTTCATTCCACCTTTCTTTTGATTTGTTCATCTTCGTTTTTTTTTTTCCTTTTTTTCTTCTTTTAAGAGAGGGACTTCCTCCTTTGCTTCCATTTATTCTTAACCATTTCAAATATTACTTCCATTTCTTTCAGTCTACAAGTTCATAGAGAAAATATCAAGTTCTTATTGACCTTAAGAAAAATGATTCCGAGTATTGGAGAGGATCATAAGATACATATATGTGTAAATACAGTTGTTACTCTTGTAGTTGACACATGGTTGTAGAAATCTAAGGTTTTTCCTTTTTTATTTTATTTTGGGACTATCTTTTCGCACAAATGTTGTTTTACACTTACCAAGAGCGAGAGTGAGGCTTCGTTTGGATTTTCCACACGCTGCCATTTCGACCCAGTAAATGAGTCCGGAAAATATATATTATTTCGCCAATTTATGGTCAATTCATTACGCTGCCGATCATTCGACCCAATTTGAGTCGAATACGATCATTATCTTGATTTTATTCTAGTCGAATTTTGAATGTTTTTCATACTCAATACCGGTCGAAAGACATTCGACTAAAATTGAGTACAAAAACTTTTAATATTCTCATCTCAAATTCGATCGAGAATCAACGATGGTGCTCTTATATTGTTGTTGTTATCCCGACCCAATTCTAGTCCGAATGTGCAGAGAATTCGGACTCAATATTGGTCAGAATGATGCTCTGACTATGTATGAGTTTGGAAAACTTCAAACATTCTACCTAAAATATGGTCAGAATCAACCAGTGTGGACTCTCAACAAGTATATTCTGACCATATTTCAGTATGGATAATGTGTCATATTCTGACCAAACTTTGGTCAGAATGAACGCACGTAAAATAAAAAAAATAAGGGCGAAATTGAAAAAAAAAATCTGTGTGGTAAGATAAAAATTTGTGTGAAAAGATATTCCCTATTTTAATGCAGTGTGTTGTTTGTTGAAATACCCGAGTGAACGAGTTCCGGAGTATAATCAAAGTCAAACAAAGGTATACAATTTTTCTCATCACAGGATACTGGCACGACATTAATAATCTAATGTTTGGACGACAATATTGACTCGTAATTGACATCTCGACATAGTAATATAGTAATGATAATTAATAATGTCAAAGAATAAATCAATATTTGGATTGCGTCTATTATCCACATTGAAACCCTATAACTGTCACCTATGTATTACCACAAGTGTATATATAATTCAACCAAACAACATCCTTCCTTTGTGCCGAATATATACGCATGAATTTAAAAACACAATCTTTTACATCCCACATTGAATCAATTTCCACATAGAACTCATTTTGACGACCTATTGCTTCGATCAACTAAACCACAAAATGACTTCAAATAAATATATCAATGTTACTCTAATGGTGCGTTTGAATTGTTAAATGGAATGAAATGAATTTTTTTTTTTTTTTTCCATTTCTTCAATTATTCTGGTGTGTTTGGATGCAAGAGAATGTAATTAATTTTCATTCCATTGGAATGAGTTTTGACCATTTTCATTCAATCAGAAACTGGATGGAATGGATGGAATGATTAGATAGAATGAAATATAAAACATAACCTATTGATAAAAAATTAACCACCGTCCACCCCAACACCTACTACCCACCTCCCGCACCACCTGCCTACCCTACCGAAACTAACCACCGTCACATTCCACCTACCACTGCCGCTATCTACATATCACCACCATTGTCACAACTAACCACTATCCTCCATCACAACCCAACTGCCACCATCCGCCCACCACGAGCACCACATACCGTTCTAACCATTTCACCACTACTCCTTACCACTATCTTCCCCATTTTCACACATAACCTACCACACCACCACCCCTTGCCACTATCATCCACAACAACCAACTCCATCACCACCGATATTTAATCGTCCCCCACCACCACCACCATCACACACCTCACAACATCCGCCGTCACCACCACCGCCGACGCTCACCATCTCGCAGACACCCCACCGCTACCCGCCACACCCATCAACACGCACCGCCATCGCCACCGTGTCAATTGCGGCATTCTATAGAATTTCATACATTTCATTCTATTGCTTACCAAACATAAAAATGAAATCACATCATTCCATTACATAACATTTCATTCCATCAGTTTCATTTCATTTCATTTAAATCCAGCAATCCAAATGCACCATAATGTCCTTAAAAAAAATCAATCAAAATCGGTCATTTATGTATCGGCATTAAAAAAAACATAATTGCCTATTTTACGAATACTTTATCATTTTTCAGCCTTAATAAACCAGTGTGAATTGACCCCGTTGTTAAACATAAGGCCCATTTAGATAAAGGTCCATGATTAAAAAAGAGGGTTCTATTAACATCTCAGTAAATATTTTCACACCAATTTACATATAAATTTTTCCATGTGAATATGATGCGAAAGTATTTTTAAAAAGGCCAATAAAACCACCAAAGACAATTGTTGTGTTTCGAATAAAGAACCCAACGAAATTTTGGAAGAAAGTTTTAGGAGCAACCTTTTTTTATTTGGTATTTAGGGTTGAATGAGCTATTAATGCATGCGTAAGTTTAATGTCGATCGTCCGAAATTTGCTCTTTCTCGTGATAGAGATAAATATCTAGAAAAATAAAGAACCCAAAAGAAAAAGGTTGAAATAAAGTTTTAGGCCCAACCATGTTAGCACTTCAATTATGTGATAAAATTCACCATACTTTGGCTCTCCGTTACTGTTATATCAATGATTAACCGGTGTGGAAATATGCTGAAAGCCTACTTGGATCCATAGCAATGCAGCACTTTCTTAAGACTTTTCAGAGAACCATTTAAAATTCTCCTGTAATTCTTTCTATTAATGAGAGTCGGGAAGTTTTTGTGTAGTGTGTACCTATGTGCGGATACACGCCGTGGCACACTACACACCACACGATTTCATTATGCACTTAAACTGTGTGGTTCTGATCATTTCACCCGTCACATCAAGCTCAAAATCTCTACACCACACAAGTATTTCCCATGAGAGTCAGAATAGAAAAGGACAGTGTGTGTGACCTAGCAATCATGACCCCTTTTAATAATGGATAAAATTTATGTATTTCTATTTTCTCCGATCATAAAACAAAAATTACATGCTAATCTTTACACATTAAAGTTTCACATCCTAATAGATAAATTATAACCCAATAACAAAAAAAGATGTAGTTAATCAATTTTTAAAGAGTTAATTCTGACAGTGCACAACAAAAAATTATTTCACGTATAAGTCAATGTTGGATTATTGATCTAACACATCTTTGGTGATATGATATACAAACATCATGCATACATATATATATGTATGACAACTAGCCTAAAACCCGTGACATGCACGGGTTATTTGAATATATGAAAAAACAATTGGACATTCAACGAAAATATATGATGAATGTTGATATTCTCAAATTTATATAAAATGAAAATCATTACATATTAGCAGTATCATATATCTAATAAATTATTAATATATAAGACAACAATTGGTATGAAGTACATACACCACAATATCAAATTACCTATCCACCACCCATCCCCTCCACCCCCACTACCGAACCCCACCCCAAATCATCTTTTAACCAAAGTATCATAATACATCCAAGTCCTCACTTGCGAACATGCCCTGGCATGGATATGGTACACCAGTGAATGTTAATTACTTTATGACCCTACAAAAATAGATGAACATTTAAACATCAAGTTGATTTTACTAAACTCAACAATTACATTCTCCTACGATTTAATAATAACATATTTGAATAGATGCATTTAAAAGCAAACTAAGATGCATTGGTCGAATATAAACACCAAGAAAAAACAGGTATGGGTTGAAGCCAAAGCAACAACTCTTTCTTTCAATACTACATTTATGAGAAAAGAGAAAGCTCGTGCTTTTTTAGGTTAATGGATTAAAAGGACAACCACCACCACCCACCCACCCCCAAATTGCATTAATGTGAAAAAGAGAGTAAATTGACTTATTTTCAACCCTAAGAATTTCTTTCATTTCAAAATTTCAATTTCAAATTTAAATTCACCTTAGTCAACACATAAATCACTCATTATAATTCCCCAACCATAAGAACTTTTTCTTTTATTTCATTTTCAAATTAAAACTCTCATTCATCATCAGTGTAGACAAAATCACATGTTTAATAAATTCCAAAAATAAAATCACACATTTAATGCAAATCCATTTATTTTTTTAGGAAATCTCTCGAATCCGCTCCAAACCCAAGAAAAAATAGTCAATCAAGTCAAGTAAAAAAAACAATGCATTAAAGAAGAAATCAATCAACATTAACTCACTACATATAATCTCTCAACCATAACAATTTTTTTATTTCAAATAAAATCTCCTTAATCAACGCATAAATCACTCCCAACAATCACTCAACCATAAAATCTTTCTTTTATTTTAAATTTCAAATTAAAACTCCCATTAATCACTGCAGTCAAAATCACACGTTTATTTCCTTCCAAAAATAAAAAATAAAATCACATATTTAATGCAAACTCATTTATTTTTTAGGAATCTCACGAATCTTCATAAAATTGACTGCACAAAATCACACGTTTATTTCCTTCCTAAGAACTCTTTCTTTTATTTCCAATTAAAATTCTCCTTAATCAATCTATAAATCACTCTCTATAATCCCCAAACAAAAAGCATTCTTTCATTTATTTCAAATTTCAAAAGAATTGATTCTGAAACTCGGTCCATGAACCCACCAACAAACATAAGATACAAAACTTTAAAAAATTCTTAAAAAATCACAACAATTCAAATAAATTATAAATAACTAAATACAACATTAAATTGTCCTAAAACGATCATCAATATCATTTCTCTTAAATGAATACAACAATAATTTCGATGTCGCCTTATAATTTCCAAATAAGGCATGATACAAAGAGTTTTCACACAAATCATCAAATACATATTAAATCTAGAATAATATATAAATTAATAATCATCACATAACATCTTCAAGGATTTTCGACATGTGAACATTTTTACTTTCATGACCAAATGTGGATCAATATCTAACACATTTAACATTTAACATTTAACATTTAACACACGTATTAAATTAATATTAGAAATCTCATCCCCAACTTCTCCGCTCGAACACAAATATTCAATATTGAAAATATCCATATATCCACAACATCATATTATATGAATACACAAATATCCAAAGGCTTTGATAAGAACAAAAATTCTTAAGCAATTCAACATGGTCTCAATTTTATTATCACGTAAGTCTTAATAGACCGTCACAACATACCTTAACATCCCATCCCAACTCCAACACTCGACTTTTAATTCTCAATGCAACCGAATCTCTCTGCAAGAACAAATAGTCACACTTGGCGTCATTAAATAGTGAAAATTCAGTGGAAAAAAGAGAGTAAAAACCGTGAAAATCATAACCTCATTAAGAGGTTGGATAAAAAAAACACAGAAAATATAGAAGGTGTAAAATTAATGCTCGATTAAGAAAACACCTCGCACAACCCGCGAGGCAGAGCAACCTCCTCCGCAACTGCAACCATACCAAAGTACTGCTTGTCATCGTGAATGTTTTGTTGATCCATCTCGCTTTCATCCATGTTCGACGCTCATTGTAGCGCAATCGTATGCGGTACGCTGATCTCAGACTATGAAATGAGATCCTCATTTTTCACCGGTGTATCACGGGTTATTCACAGCAAAAAGAGAATATCACAAATCGTAAAAAGACATGCAATCAGACTGGCGGGTTATTCACAGGAAAAAGAGAAAATAACAAATCGTAAAAATACTTGCAATCAGACTGAACTACGGCTTCGTATCGTGAAAATGATCAGAAAATCGAAAAAAAAAAAAAAAAAAAAAACTAAATCATACCAATATTGCTTTATGTATTTCCTTGCGATACGAACTCCACACTTCTACACAGAAAATTACCCCATCTAAAAGTAGTCAGTGTGGTGTGAAAGGAGAGCTTCTAGGGATTTGTCGGCAAACCGTGAGGAGGCATTTAAAAGATGATGCTTTAGAATACTTTTTTAGAAGGCAAGCCAAAATTTTAGCTTTGAATAAGAAACGGAAATCTATATATTAATGATTTTTTTAAACAATTTATTTTTAATATTTGATCATTTATTACCGGGTTTGGAGCGGGCAAATCAGGTAATAATCGGGTTTGGGTCAAAATTGATTTTATTTCCTCTCCTAAATATATATATACTAGTAGGAAACCCGTGCAATGCACGGAAAATGTAACATTGAAATAAGAATATATAGGAAAATGACATGTTAAAAAGATGTGTGAAATTAATAAATAACATTTAGTTTGTTTGTATGAAATTACACCACATATAGCACCATTCTTCCAAAATACAACAACATAGTGCAAAAAAAGGGTATCAAATAACATGTTTCATTGTCATCTCAAATGGTGTGTTTTTTCACCCACGACAAAGAAACAAAAGGTTAAAAATCATTCAAAAACACCAGAACCACAACTCCAAGCCTAAAATTTCAAGTTGTATCAATAATCTACCAATGGATTTCATAGAAACAAACTATCCAATGTACCGAAAAGGGTAAAAAGTAAAACATCATTAGATAGAAGAAAATTATATATTTACAACAACAAAAAATTACCATAAAAAACAACTAAACTTACCACTACTATCTTGATCTTGGAACAGCCGTTGAAAGCAAGGAATAATAGCCTAATCAATTCACTGAGCATCAAAAGTTCATTCCAAGTATATCAACCTGGCCTAACGAAACGGCAAAATAATTTGTCCTACTTTCCGTTGAAACCACACGCATATAATATTAAAATTTAAAAGACATGAATACATATGTTTGAATGTTCTGTTCCAAATTAAAAATCAATTGCACATCTCACAAAATATTCTTGAGTTAAGCTTACATCTGACAAAATATTTGAGAAAAAATGAGCACATGACTAAATGCACTTAACTCCTTCAAGAAAATTCACTTGACATATACAATTTCCATCTATGATCTGGAAAGACTTGCTCAAATACCTGTCATTGTTGGTTAACTACAATACTCTGTTCCCCAAAGTCTCAGAATCACCTTCATCATGAGAAAGAAAAATACTCACAATCACACCGAAGCCATAAGATTATAAATTTCTTCCAGAAATCAGGAAAGTGAGAAGTATAATCCAGAACAAAAATATAAAAGGTGATATACGAAGACTTAGAAGCATCCAACAATGTCAAAAAAATAATCAGTATAGATGTTCGAATTTTCGGAAATATTATTGAAAAAAAGCAATCCTCAAGATTGGTAGATTCACGAACCACCAGAGGAACGGGTGTCATTACATCACCAACTACTTGACCATTGGTTTTGCTGATCAACTTTTGCATCTCACTGAAAGTCTGTCACCGTAAAAATATCATCGAGGACGTAGCAGATGATGTGACAAAATGGCAAAAAGTTGTGGTCTCACTGTCATGTTGTAGTGTGGCACTTGTAATGTCAAACTGGTGTAGAGCTAAATTACCCGAAGGGATTGATTAAATCATATTCGGGTTTTGATTAACTCAAATTGGGTTAGAGGCGTTATCGTTTTTTATTTCTCACAGCATAATGTCCATTTGCATTCAAGTCTATTGATTGATGGCTTAGCAAAACCAATAGGAATCTAAAAGATAAAAACAAAGGGGAGAGGAACGAAGAAAGCATTACTTACTTTCAAATTGCTGTCAACTTCTGGAAATATAAAAGCATAGGTTGTAGCAGGACCTAATTCAAAGCAGCAGATCATTCCAAAAGATATCATGTAGATTGAATATATGCAACATGTCAAGAAAATGGAACATATGTCTAAAATGTCAAAAGAAATGCACAACAGAAAGGTGATGAGTAGATTAGGTGATGCAGTCTGCGTTGAGTGATATTTTTTTCTGTCCAGATCAGTGTATCCCTTTGATCCGATCCATGATTTTGGAATCGGTGAACATTAGAAGAAACCCTCTGCAGTTTATAATTAAATTAAGACAAAACATGTGAACTCCAAGAAATAAAATACAAACATCCATCCAAACATAATACATATATAAGAAGTCCAAACACAAAAGAAACTCATTGTGTGATGAAAAGCATATGAATTAGTGAAAACCAATTAAGCAACATAACTTTCATAGAACATAGGATAAAGAATAAGAGAAAAGTTGTACGAAAGACTTTCCTATTGCAACTTACATGTCAATATTCATTTGACTCTGAAGTGGCCACGAAGTACCATCAAATTCCTCATACAGCATTTTGCACCTGCTAGAGGAAATGGAAAGAGATTAGTAGTTTTTTTTCTTCTTAAAATCCAGCCATGAATATTTTTTTACTAAACACACATAAGTAGCTCAACCGAAAACTTAATTTTATGATGAAGCCACCATCCCGTCAAATGCATGTAAAACCTAAACAAATGTAAGTTCACATTGCCAAAATGCAAACAGAAAGATAAAAGAAATAATTTTGAAAAAGAAATATTAGCAAAGATGAATCGATTGTTTTACTTATGCCAAACAACAACAAAAACTACTTCAATGAATCAACCAAATTTGTTTCATTGTCAATGTACTTCAATGAATCAACTAACTTTGTTTCATTCTCAATCTGCTATATTTGCTCCTGATAGCTGAGATTATTGCAGTTGCAATCCAAGTAACCATCATTAAGATAAACTGATCATAAGTTTAGGAACATAATATCCTAAAACAAAATAGTCCGATGCTGAAGTTCGGGATTGTAATCATTGACTCGGTGAAAAGGTAAATTGTTGTCGATAATCATAATGTTTGACATAAGTATTGTAAGCATTTCTCAAACTCACAAACCTCAATATCCACAACATTGCGAAATGGATGTGGTTCTTCTCTTAGGCTGCAACTATAAAACATAGTGAAACATATGTATTTCTTCTTTAGTGACTCTTTTTCATTACGTTGAAACAATCACACAGAGACAATCCCGACCAAGATTTGGACTAATCATTCTATGGTTATAAAGTATTTCTGAAAAGATTACAGATTTGCATACATGAACAATCTAATAAAAAATCACCAAAGAAAGAGAATTGAATTTCTTAGATTGTAAATGGGATTGATGATGCCCAACCCGGTTCGCGCCACGTGTCACTTGTTACGGGCACATTTTGGGAGCTTTACCCTTGTGTTTAAGGTGTCCAGGAGGTGTCTATAAGGCGAACTGCGTCTCGATTCGGTAGTGGTCGGGCGAGACCTGCAGTAAATACCCCGGATTGGCGAGAAGACTGATTAGGCCGCCACAGCGTCGTCTCTCGTGGGTGATCGGCCTAACCTCCGTCACGGACGAACAACCCGGTTTCTTAGGCCCACTTACCCAGTGGTCCATGTAAATACGTGACAAGGCCCAATAAGGGTATAAAGGGTAACACCTAGAACCATTAGGAAATTAGGGTTAGGGCGTATCCTATAAATACCCCTAGGTTAGAACTACGACCGGGCTTGATTCCAGGATATTCTTGGATACGTAGGCAACTCTCAAACTAATTGAGAGTCCAGCCCAAATCTTCAAAGCGATCCACCCATTTCTCAGTTCGGTGTCTAGGCTTTTTAGTAGTCCTTAGGTACTATCACTAAAAGGATCAACCCGTTTCATGTTCTGGTGGGTAGCACCACGATCAATTGGCGCTAGAAGGAGGGCCTTTTACTGTTAGTACTTTAGAGACCTTGTTTTGCCATGGCACCACCAAAGAACGCCGGCAAAAAAGCGGCAGATCCACAGCAGGAAAGGACGAACTCGGTCTTGCAAGGAGATGACCAGGGAAATGCAGATGCTACAGGTGATAATCGCACGCTTCAAGACCTCCCCAATCAGGCATTGGTGGAGTCTTTGAAGAATCTAGACGATGCTACCGTCAAAGCCATTTTCGAAGAGATCTTGAAGGGACGGGGTCCTCAGGAGGCCCTGAAGGAGATGCCTGGCTCGCACACAAACTCGAAAACACAGAGTCGATCGAATCCAAAGTGCTCATACCGAGCAGTGCTCGGCATAAGGAAACCGCCAGGGACGAATCTGGACAATTTACTTGGTCGGCGGTCGTCGAGAGCTAATCTAGCAGCGTCCCCATTTACTTTGGACATAGACAACTATCCCGACCGCAGAGGGTTCAAGATTCCCAAGATTAATGCATACGATGGATCCAAGGATCCTTATGATCACATGCACCAATACATTTCTCACATGAACTTGTACAACGCTTCTGATGAGATGAAATGCAAGGCTTTCCCAGCACTGTTAACGGGAAGGGCAAGAGAATGGTTCAACAAGATTCCCCCTAGATCTATCTCTGATTTTGGAACTCTGACCAGGAAGTTTGTACGCCTTTATTGCGGCTCGCCCTTTGTAAGAAACAAGACGCATCTTCTCACTCAAGCAGACCGGATGAGACAATATTGCGTTTTATAAAACGTTTTAATGAGGAGGCCGCACAAGTACTTGATGCAGACGATCAGCTGCTAGTTACCTCATTCGTAGCAGGACTACGTGAAGGGAGATTGCATGCTAAACTCAACAAACAAACTTCCACAAACAATGGAGGAGAGTGTGCGGACATAGCTTACAAGCATTTGTCAAGGTGAGGAAGCCAACAGATTGAAAAGAGAAATGGAGAGAGGTGACAACAAGAAGAACAAGTCTGAGGAGCGGTCAGATCGGAAAGGAAAGTCCGTATGGGACCGAGTGAAATCACCTATTGCAGAACGGTTAGGAAAGAGGGGAGCTCTGCAGGACAGAGATTTCATTCCTTTGAACCGGCCTCGTGAACAGATTCTGGCCATTATGCAGCGGAAAGGAATAGCAAAAATACCACCACCTCTGAGGGGACCTCGAGAAAACAGAAACTCTAGCAAATATTGCAAATATCATCAGGATATAGGGCATGAATCAGAAAAATGCAGAGATCTAATGCGGGACATAGATGCAGCGATAATGGAAGGGAAACTTGATGAGGTCGTAGATCGGTCACACAACGCTGATCCCAAGGGACGGCGTGAATTCAAGCGCCACAATTATGGGGACAGGGAGCGAAATGGCTATCGAAGAGACCATCGAGGAGATGGCAGTAGGGAGCGAAGGGATCATTCCCCTGATCGAGATGCCCACATCGATAACCGCCCGGTAAATACTATCAACACTATCTTAGGAGGGCCGAACAGCCCCAAAGTGGCAGAAGAACAGAGCGGGAGAAGTTCGTCCGCAGTGAAGAGACCAAGAATGTCAGGAGAAGTAATGTACGGACCAAGGGGATTCTACCCACGGTCGTTAATAATGAAGGTTTGGTGGTTGAGGCGGTTATCAACAAAAATTTGACGAAGAGGATCTGTGTGGATACCGGCGGTCTTTGTGAAGCGCCCTTTATTACTGGTAACAGAGCAATGCACTCAAAGATGCTTGTCGACCCCGCCTCACACATTTGCTCGGATTCGCAGGACCACCAGTTCACCCGTTGGGGGTCATCACGTTGCCCACCACCTTTAGTGAAGGAAGAAAGGGCAGGACCCTGATGGTAGATTATGTGGTGGTAAGGGCACCTTCAGCATACAATGTTATCTTAGGAAGACCAGCCCTTATTGATCTCCGGGCTGTAATTTCCCCAGCACACGTTAGTATGAAGATCCCAACAGCCGAGGGAACTGTAGAGGTCAAAGGGGATACAGAGACAGCCAGGAGCTGTTATGCCGCAACGATCCACGGCGCGAGGATGGTACAACGAGTTAGGGTTGAGGAGTCTGCGCCGAGGACCAAGATAGCTGGTCGTCGAAGACCGAACACAGCTGTTCGGCTTTGGGATGAACAAGACGAAGCTGATACCAACATTGGGTCTGGATTCCCTCTCGCATACAAAGAGGCCTTGGTAGACACCTGGTAAAGTTCGAGAGATGTGTTCGCATGGAAGGTGAAGATATGCCGGGATTGTCTCACGATATAATTGTGCATCATTTGAAGCTTGATCGAGCAGGAGGCTGTTCGTCAAAAAAAGAGACACTTCGATCGATATCGCGACCATAAAGCAAGAGGTGGAAAAGCTATTAAGTGCAAATATAATTAGGAAGTCATTTACCCGAATGGCTAGCTAACCCAGTGCTAGTCAAAAAGCCGGATGGGAACTGGAGAATGTGCGTAGACTTTACAGACTTGAACAAGGCATGTCCAAAGGACTGCTATCCTTTGCCCAAGATAGATCGTTTAGTGGACTCAACAATGGGCTATGAGGTGTTCGCGTTTCTAGATGCGTATAAGGGTTATCACCAGATCATGATGCACCCAGAGGATGCGGAAAAGACTGCTTTTGTGACGGAATTTGGAACCTATTGCTACACCACCATGCCCTTTGGACTCAAGAATGCAGTGCAACATACCGGAGGGTCTATTAACGATCTTTCTTATCGATCAAATAGGAAGATGCATGGAGGTTCACGTCGACGATCTGCTGATAAAGAGCAGATCGATTGACCAATTTTTAAGGGATACCCAAGAAGTTTTTGAAGTGTTAAAAAGGACTCAGATGAAACTCAACCCTAAGAAGTGCACATTCGGAGTTAGATCAGGAAAATTCTTAGGGTATATGATTTCTAGGGATGGGATCAGAGCAAATCCAGACAAAATTGATATCTTGAGAACCATGATTCCACCCAAAAACGCGAAAGAAGTGCAGCGTTTGACCGGCCGGATTGCAGCTTTGAACAGATTTTTATCAAGGTCAGCGCAGCGTGCACTACCGTTCTTTAAAGTTTTGAGGAGAGCCAGTCCTTTCCATTGGGACGAACAATGCCAAAAGGCCTTTGAGGAATTGAAGGAGTATGTAGCTGACCTTCCTGCCTTGACAGCCCCTCGCGAGGGAGATTCGTTGTTCGTATATCTCGCTGTGTGCGAAGAAGCAGTTAGCTCAGTGCTGGTTAAGGAGCAGAACGGTGTGCAGATACCAGTTTTCTACGTAAGTAAAGCGTTGCATGGGCCGGAAGTTAGGTATTCAAATGTAGAAAAGTTGGCTTTAGCCTTGGTGCATGCCTCAAGGAAATTGAGACCCTATTTTCAGGCTCACCATATCACTGTGATCACTGATCAACCACTAAGGCAAATATTAAGCCGACCTGAGACCTCAGGAAGATTAGCTAAATGGGTTGTCGAGCTGGCGGAGTACGACATCGATTACCGACCAAGATCTGCAATCAAGGCACAAGTTACCGGCCGATTTCTGGTCGAAGAGTCTCATTTCAATCCGACGAACAGCGGACACAAAGCAATAGCCAATGGAAGCTGTACGTCGACGGGGCTTCAAACAAAGACGGTGCAGGGGCAGGTCTCCTGCTGGTTAGTCCAAATGGGGAAGAGTTCCCTTATGCCCTCAGATTTGCTTTTAAGGCTACGAATAATGAAGCGGAATATGAGGCTTTGATCACAGGGTTGAACTTAGCCAGCCGACTTGGAGCTGAAGACCTACAGATATACAGCGATTCGCAACTTGTGGTAAGTCACATAAATGGTGTGTATGAAGCCAAAGAAGAACCAATGAAAAAGTACCTGGCGCTGACTAAGACATTTTGGAGAAATTCGAAAAGTAAACATCGCCTGAGATACCAGTCGAGAGAATCGAAGAAGCGGATGCTCTGTCAAAGTTGGCTTCAAACTCCTCTCTCGACAAAAAAGTGTTAGTAGAATTATTGAAGGAGAAGAGCTATGAGCAGAGGGTTGTTCAACCGATCACACAAGTTAACACATGGATGGATCCAATTGTATCATACCTTAAGGGCGCCCGTTACGCCACAAGATAAAGTACAAGCCGAGAAAAGTAAAGCTCATGGCGATTCGTTTACTCATTTGTTCGATTGAGTGCTTTATCGAAAATCTTATATATCCCCTTGGCTGCGATGTGTGACCAAGGAAGAAGGGAATTATCTACTACGAGAAATACACCTAGGAATGTAGGAACCACCCGGGGCTCGTACACTTTCAAGAAAATGCAGTCATTCGGTTATTTTTGGCCTACAATGTTTGAAGACGCTAAGCGGTTGGTGGAAAAATGCAGATCATGCCAGTCCATGATAACTTGTCACATCTGCCGACACAAGACATGGTCCCGATGGTATCCCCGTGGCCCTTTGACCCCGGTGGGGGGTAGATCTAGTGGGGCCACTCCCAAAAGCCCAGGAAGTGTTAGATTCTTGATTGTGGCTATTGACTACTTCACCAAGTGGGTAGAGGCCGAACCACTCGCCACCATAACAGGGAAGCAGATCCGAAAATTTCTATGGAAGAACATTGTGTGCGGTATGGTGTACCCAAGACTCGGTGTCGAGATAATGGGACCCGATTTGAAAAGACAGAGTGTTCGAGAATGGTGTACAGAGCTGAATATCACCCAACATTTCACCTCAGTGGGATATCCCCAGGCTAACGGGCAGGTGGAACAGACCAACCGACAGATTAAGAACGGTTTGAAGAAGCGTTTGGAAGAGGAAAAGGAAAGCTGGACAGAACATTTACCCAACATCTTATGGGCCTATCGAACAACGCCCAATTCGGCCACAGGAGAGACTCCGTTCAGTCTCACATTTGGATGCGAAGCAGTTATTCCGGCCGAGATCGGCCTAACATCACCCAGAACGTCTCTTTATTCTGAAGAACAGCAACTCTCCGAAGTTAAGACACTCAAAAGATGACTTGGAAGAGACTCGCGATGTCGCATTCATAAGGATGGCCAAGTATAAGCAGAGAGTTTCCCAGTACTACAACTCACGAGTCAAGCATAACTATTTCAAGGAAGGGGACCTGGTACTCAGAAAGAACGAAGTGAGCAGGCAATTGCCGCAAGGGAAGTTAGACCCTAACTGGGAAGGACCATACAAAGTGGTTAAGGTACATGGTAAAGGAGCTTATCAATTGGCTGATGCAAGTGGAAGAACAGTACCGCGCAGCTGGAATGCCTCTAACTTGAGAAAATTTTATGTATAAGACCCAGTCAGACATGTTTCCTGTTTTATTTCGAACAAATCTTTAATTTAAGCACTGAATGAATCACTCTTTGTTTGCTATGTATGATTACCGCGAATAAAAGGCAGGTCGAATTCAACAAACCTTGCAGAAAACGGTTCGTAAAAAACGAACCACGATAAGTCTGCAGGACAGATAGATGAAGAGCTGATCCGCAGGTCGGACTCAGCTCAAGAACTAAACCGCAGGTCGGTCTCAGAAAACGGTTCGTAAAAAACGAACCACGGTAAGTCTGCAGGATGCATGGATGAATAGCCGATCCGCAGTCGGTTCGTGAAAAAACGAACCACGGTAAGTCCGCAGATGAGATAGATGAATAGCCGATCCGCAGTCGGACTCGATTCAAAACTGAACCGCAGTCGGTCTCGAAAACGGTTCGTAAAAGCGAACCACGATAAGTCTGCAGAGACGAGACGGATGAATAGCCGATCCGCAGTCGGACTCGATTCAAAACACGAACCGCAGTCGGTCTCGTAAAACGGTTCGTAAAAACGAACCCAGGATAAGTCTGCAGGACAGATAGATGAATAGCTGATCCGCAGGTCGGACTCAGCTCAAGATCTGAACCGCAGGTCGGTCTCAGAAAACGGTTCGTTAAAAAAAAAAAAAAAAAAAAAAAAAAAAACCGCGGGTCAGTCTCAGATAGATCTGAACCACAGGTCAATCTCTGATAATCTGCATAGTACGAGCTACGTTAACTTTCAAAGTCGGCAGGACAGACGAACAGCGCTTACAGACGAGCCAAAGACCATCGTTTCTCAGTAAACTACGAAATGATGGTCTTAGGGGGCTAAGTAAAGATGGAAAAGGAAAAATGACAGGCCTGTGCGCACTGAATTAAAACAAAGTATGAAGTACAAATCCTCCGAGCAAGCCTGTGCGCTGAAATAAGCACAGACCTCGTCACAAGAAAGTATATAATAAACCACAGTTAAAAAAAAAAAAAAAAAAAAAAAAACCGCAAAGAAATGTAGAAGTAAGAAGAGCTAAGGATCTGTTCGCTGATCGGAGCCTTGACCCGAAGAACTCCCTGCCTGACGGGCAGATCGGCGACCATACTTAGCCACCAAGTCTTCACCAGCTTGGAACTCTTTGAGCTGTGCTTCGTATAGTTCCTTGCAACCTTCTTTGAACATCCTTCCATGGGGTAGGTCGGCAGCGACTGTGTCGAGTACTTCTCTTTAGCTTGGGAGACCCCCAGAGTGTATCCGTAACTCAAGATATGTCCAAGAAGGATCTTCAGAGCGCCGGTGAAATGAGAAGAGTTCTTGTACTCCTGGACCGCCTGAGCAGGCAGGGAAGTTCGGAGTTCATTATGCAAAGCTGTCAGCCTCTCGTTCTCGCCGTGGAGGTTCTCGGATGCCTCTTTCTCGGCAGCAAGGGAGGCCCTTAGTTTGTCCAGCTCGGCCTGCTGATTCCTCACCTCGGCTTCCAGATCTGCGATCTGAGTAGCTCTCGCAGCAGCTGTATCTTTATACTGGGCTCGGCTGGCGGAGACTTCGGCGACCCTTTTTTCCAGAGAAGTCTTCTGTGCAGAAAAGTCAGTCAGACGTTGGAGCACTTCTTGGCCTGCCTTGACGACCTAAAAAAAAAAAAAAAAAAAAGGTGTAAAAATATAGACAAAAAGGGTCTCAAGGGAAAATAGGGAACAGAACAAAAGAAGTAACAACTTACAAAGGAAGCCAGGGCATTGTCGGACAGGTCGGCAATGAACTCTGCCGAAGAGCCTGAGTCCCCTTCAGAAGTACCCGGCACAGATCTGGATCTCTTTCGAGCAGCCTGACCAGATCGTCGCCGAGACCCGGAATCCATTCTTTCCAGGACGACCAAGTCATCCTCTGCACCTTCGCCCTGTCGAGTATGAAAGACCAGCTCCCGACGCTGGCCCTGATCATGAGTCCTGTTATGCTCTGCATTGCCCCCGGTGTTCTCGGGTTCCTGATCCAGATCCTGTTCGGCTCCAGGATTCACGAGCTCATCTTGTGGCTGATCCTGTTGCTGCTCTTGTTCAACTTCTTCATCTTCGGGAATCACCGCGTCAAAGATGTCAGCTAGGTCGGCCACTGCGAAGACAAGTGTTAACAAACAATAATGAATTGAGGATACAGCAAACATAAAAAGGAGAGACCCTACAATGATTATACTCGGGGGTGTTGAGACGAACATATGGCTGAGGCCCAGAATCTGAAAGACGAAAGCGACCTCCAACAAACTCATCCGACCAGTACTCAAAGTTGAGAAGTACGCCGCGCCTGCAATGTCTTGCAACAAGGCTTCCGGCACTGTAGTAGGACAAGGATCGGAAGGGAGTGGGTAATAATTCCATTGACCCAGATCGAGCTGTCCCACGTGACGAACAAAGAAAAAATGACTCTTCCAGTCATGGATCAAGTCTTTCGGCGGACAACATGGGGATCCCCGTCGATGATCATTTCTCCTAGGAAAATAGTACCATCCATTTGTGATTCGGACCTTCTTGACCGATAAAAAGTCCGAACAGTCAACGCCGAACGGAATATCCATTAAACGGCACCGATCGCCGTCCCAATTATAGCCCTAACACCGTTAGGGGCGATCTGGGCGGTTCCCAGATGATAATGGCGAAGCACCGCCAGGAAGGCTGGACAAAAGGGGACCCTTAGACCGCACGCGAAGTGGTCCTCGAAAACCGGCTTGAGAACCTTCAAAGCGGTTGATGGGCATATATGTTAACCCTGGAGGGATCGAGGAGCATAACGATCCATATCTATGTTATACCGAGTACAAATCAAGAACTCCCTCCTGGTTAATTTGGACCTTATTCCGTAATGACTATATAGCCGACCTCATCGTCATGTTTGCTCTCAAACACCGATAGAGGGAAGTGAAACCAAAGGAAGAGTGGTATCGAGAAGAGGTAGAGGTTTGGTCGGTAACGATCTCCTCCCTTTCAGGGCGAACAGCTATGGTGTTTAAGGGTGTTATGTCTACATGGGCCCCAGTGGGTGAAAGGTTGTGTAACCTCAGCGTCAATCTCGAACAGGACTCAAACTCTCTTTCTATGAAGTGCTGCTCGACGTACTGCACTACCCCTCATAAACAAAGAAAAGTGCGAACGGAGGAAGAAAAAAAAAAAAAAAAAAAAAAAAAAAAAAAGGAGGAGGAGGAGGTAAAGAATTTGAGAACGGTGAGAGAACTTACTTGCAAGTGCAGCGCTTCTAGAAAACTCGTCGGGTTAATAGTGACGGCGGGAAGAATAACCGTTCGGCTTTGAAAGGACATTTATATACGTGGCAACATCAATCGCGAAGAGACGCCTCGGTTCCCTCAAATGTAATTATGGCAAATTAACAAACCACCAGCTGGCAATTTCCCACGAAGTAAGGTTGGACTAGCCCGACTGAATTTCCCAGAGCATCAGATCTGATCCACTGTGAAAGTGATCACAGATCTGGGGGGCTATGATGATGCCCAACCCGGTTCGCGCCACGTGTCACTTGTTACGGGCACATTTTGGGAGCTTTACCCTTGTGTTTAAGGCTGTCCAGGGGAGGTGTCCTATAAGGCGAACTGCGTCTCAGTTCGGTAGTGGTCGGGGCGAGACCCTGCAGGTAAATACCCCCCGGATTGGCGAGGAAGACCTGATTAGGCCGCACAGCGTCTCTCAGGGGGCTGATCGGCCTAACCTCCGTACGGACGAACAGCCCGGTTTCTTAGGCCCACTTACCCAGGGTCCATGTAAATACGTGACAAGGCCCAATAAGGGTATAAAGGGTAACACCTAGAACCATTAGGAAATTAGGGTTAGGGCGTATCCTATAAATACCCCTAGGTTAGAACTACGACCGGGCTTGATTCCAGGATATTCTTGGATACGTAGGCAACTCTCAAACTAATTGAGAGTCCAGCCCAAATCTTCAGGCGATCCACCCATTTCTCAGTTCGGTGTCTAGGCTTTTTAGTAGTCCTTAGGTACTATCACTAAAAGGATCAACCCGTTTCATGTTCTGGTGGGTAGCACCACGATCAGGGATCACAAAAAAAAATTTCCTTTCCTCTGACCTTTCAACAAAACCAAAAGGCAGCCATGTTTACTATTGACAAAGCCGATTCTAGCCGTTTTCCCGACTGCCCACATCATCGCTCTGCATCCCTACTTGAGAACAAATATTTGCATCAGCTGTGAAGCAAAAATCGAAATTGCAGAAATTAAAATCGCCTTTGTTACCTCAAAAAAATCGCTTTGAAGGAAAATATGGTTCAATAAAACCAAAGGCAGCCATGTTTACTATTGACAAAGCCGATTCTAGCCGTTTTCCGATCGCCCACATCATCGCTCTGCATCCCTACTTGAAAACAAATATTTGCATCGGCTGTGAAGCAAAATTCGAAATTGCAGAAATTAAAATTGTGACGTCCCGTTCCCGGATACCGTGTACTTATCCGGAAATGAACGCCCGGCACGTATACAACTTAAATATTTATATCAATTATATACGTAAGCCTCATGTAATCAACACCAGAGTTAAAGCGGAAAAGAAAAGACACGGGAAATATAATATTAAACACCAACAACTGTTCATCTTACATGTCACAACCTTTCAAAGCAAACCAAAATGTACCAAACTAGCTTATTACGCATGTCTATTCAAAGCAGTCTAAGCAAAACATTTATCATCATCCTTCGTCACTCAAAACGGGATAGGTAAACTAACAAAAAGAGCTTCAAGTGCTAACAAAAACTCATTCCTCAAAACACACGTCTTCCTCAGAGCTGCATGATCATCTTCTCGGGGTGGGAAACAACAAAATAGAAGGGTGAGTACATAAGCACTCAAGAAAGGGTAGAAGCACCGTGGTTAGCAACAATAACAACAACAACAATAATAATCAACAACGTAGAGATTACTTACTACCAATTATGTATAAAGACACACTCCCCTCTACTAGTCTAACTAGTAACCTCAACCAAGCAGGGATGAGTTGCACACAAGTCCAAGGACACTTTGCATGGTGAAGGCGCACCACGACACATCAGCCCTCGTAAAGGCAAGTGGTCCGACCCAAGTGAAGTCCAAGGCCCTGAGTCTAACCGACCCTGGGGCGTCAGATCTCCCGGCTGCGATATTAAAACGTGCCTCACCAAGGACAAGTGCACTTAATCTTTCAGACTCCCAAGTAGGTTCAAGCGTAGTTAAACTAACCACCTAAATTCATTACACATAAAAGGCTTCTTAGGGACATCTAGCCCTGGACCATTCTACATTAAGCTACATATCACGTAGCACAGAAAGAGTCAGCTACTAAGCACAACTCCCCACATAGCTAAGAGTTGTCTTCCGGTGATCCCGTGTTTCTCCCCGCAGAGGGTCTCCACATGGTGCTGTGCCAAATACACCAGAAACCATACTCAAAACTATGTCATATATCATATAAGGCTTGTCACATACTCACACAATGCTAAACAATCATTAATTAACATAGGCATATCTCAAAGCATTAAATAACATATATAACACAACACGGCTGGACACCCCTTTACCTCAAATCTTTGAAGAAAAGCGTCGATGTGAATCTGTGGTGTGCTTGATAGTGATATTAGGCTAGTACTAATTGTCTTCCTACAGCAATTCGGGTGTATTATTATTGCTCCATAATAACGACACACTTCATATTTTTATGGTTGACAAGATATAATATATACATATACTGCTAATGGCTTTTATAGCCTATGATGTACATGTGAATCGGCAGCAAGAAACTATGACTCATGATAACTATTTCTAATGCATGCCACACTTAAGCAGGAGGTGTAATGCTAAGGTTTGAGCTAATCAATTGGTGATGAGTCAATATACTACTCAAACTCCACGTTAGCTAGTCATGCACAGACTGCACAGTATTTATCTTTACGATTCCACTTTCCTTTCTATTGAAGTATATCCGCTAGTTTATCCGTATAAGTATACATAACATACACTTTAACTCATTTTACATTTACATGTACGTTCCATATATTTACTTATATGAAAATAATATTATACACCTACAAATATGCATGTATAGTAACATATTTACGCAAATATGCGCACAAAGTTATACAAATAGGATACCTATATATAGATTTACAAAACTAAACATTTATGTAAGCATATATATAGATATGAAAACGTGTATTATAAATGTAAAAACATGTATCTATAACTTATATATACCCACACATATATTAATAATAACTTAATGCATAACTACCTAATATATATAACTTCGACAGGTAGATCGAATAGAAATATGAAAAGTGAAAGACTTATGTTTAAAGTGGGAAGATAACTGTAATATCAAAAACACCCATAGAATTTCTGAAATGACGTATTTGCCCTTTCACGAAATTACGGGGTATCACAAAAATCGCCTTTGTTACCTCAAAAAAAAAAATCGCCTTTGAAGCAAAATATGGTTCGTGCAAATAGAAAGGCAGTTCCCCTGATTTCAAGACCTTGAACGGGGAGATGGGAAGTTTTTGTTCAGGTAATGGAAGTAGAATCATTGGATACGTGTAACTGGTAGAGGAGAATCGTGGGTTTATTGGAAGGAGGAGAATCGTGGGGTTGCCGCCTTGCCGGTTGGGAGAGCCGTGGCATTCCAGACTTCCAGTGGGTCCTTCTATTGCGAGAATCATTTTGTTATTGCTTTATTATTTTTATTTATTTATTCATTTGGGAAAACCCGGGTTTGGACCGGGTAATTATGAAGAAACCGGTCAATTTTGCAGTTATTTTCTTCAAAATATATAATAAGATATATAGATAGATTGTTTCTAAAAAAATAACAAACTGAAACATAAAAATGTCAATGAATATGCCTAATGATCATAAATGTAATACCTAATTTTTTTGGAAATTTGATATCTGGAAAAATATGTCTAATTAAACTGCGCTTGAATCCGAATCATCGACATAACATGTAGCTAATTAGATTAATTGACATCACTATAACGAAAACCTTCACAGATAAGAGTGCTAAGTATGATCCATTCGTTACGTGGAATATAGTAAAGGGGTCCATGGATCCCACTAAAAAAATACTTAAGTTTTATCTATAATAAATAAAATGTGACATAAATACGAGATAAAAAAAGAATAAAAGTCTTATCACGGTAACAAGATCTTTCGTCGTGGTGAGGGTAATATTTCCCTAAAATCATAGGAGAAGCCCCTAAAGTAAGAGTTGGGTCATTACATTAATATAACATGTCCTTGTAGCGTTGGGTCAAAATTAATATTTTCAAAAAGTTAGCAAATAATTAATAATAATAATAAATTGTAAAATGATAACAAATTTTATGGTACATTTATTACACCGTAAAATGGATGAATATGATTCATCGAATTTGCTCTATACACTACATAAAAGTGTAAAAAGAAAAGAAGTTACATGATATATACATTTTTTATTTTTTTTTGTGTATATTCATCCGCATAATACAAGAGTTGCATGTTTAAAAAATAAAAAGCAGCAGTAGAATATGGGAGGAAAAAAATAGTGTCAGAAGTGGGATTTGAACCCACGCTCTCTCACGAGAACCAGAACTTGAGTCTGGCGCCTTAGACCACTCGGCCATCCTGACTTGCTGTTATAGAAACATTTTTTGAAAGTATAAAATATATTCTTCGTATCAAAAATATAATTAAATTTTTTTCCCCAAAACGAAAGAGGATATTATTGATTGAAAAAAGCAGATACAAAAACTACGACCAGTTACCATCCTTTCATGAAACAGTAGATAACCAAACCGGAAAATGACTAACTCAGTCAAAATTATTACCACAAGAACGTACGCGCAAAATGCGCCACATAATGACTAGCAACATTACTCTTTCTACTGATATGAGAAAACCACGATCTTCGAAATTTCTTTCTACCTACCGCCTTAATGATGATGAATCAACTGATGCACTTACGGCTTTATCATTTGACGGCCTTCTAACATATTCACCGCATCGGAAAATAGCGAAATTCTCCTCAAGTCCTTCTTTAGTACGTAATTTCATTAAACACCATCGATTACTTCCACTTCGCCGTTAAAGAGCTAGCAATATTCCAAACCGACGCCCCTACACTTCATCAACTTCACCCTTCTCATTTTTTAATTACCACAGCGCCTAATCCAGATTTCATTGATGAATTAATCCAATAGGCATCTACCAAGCAAGAGTTAGAAGAGGTCTGTGCAGTGCTTCAGGGGGGGGGATTGCATTGTCCAATGAGGTAAAACAATTTTGATACTCAATTGTTTGAATAAGCAATGTCAATAATTTCCTTAATATTAATTAAGCGACTTCGAGCAATGAGTAACCCGATTTCTATTTTTCCAAATCTGCCATAAGAAATTAACCGTAAGCACAATTCTATTACTTCCTTCAGGGGAATTAGACGACTTTATCATAAAGCTCCATCCTCCCGTGAAGTTACCCCTCAAATATAATTCATTCTACTAAACGTTTAGGTTTGTTCCATAATATAAGTCATTTTACATTTCTAATTAACCATTTATTCTTTTTTTTTTTTTCCCTTCTATCTTACCTACTAATTTATTATCAGTCGAAGCTGTTACATTACTATTTGTCAGATGGTACTTTAGTCGTTTCTTCTTAAATTTATTCACCTGACTGCAACAACGTGTGTATTCCTATTTATCGCCAAGTTGAGACACCAAGAACCAACAAGTCCTGAATTAAAGTCTGTCTGGTATCAGTAAAAAGTGAAATGAAAAGAAAAGAAAAAGAAAAATATTTTTTGTTTTGTTTTGATTCAAGAATTTTTTTTTTTTTTTGTTAAATGTATATATGTGCATAAGTTACGTGTTTTTTTTTCTTCTTTTTAAGTAAAAAATATAGGTTACGTATTTTTATCAAGTATCCCATGTCAAAAATGATGGGGGGGGGAAAGTGACTGCAAACTAATAATCTTTTATACATTTAATTAATTATATATTATAAGTTGTATAATTTGGTGTATACAACTTAGTTACACGAGAGGGTAGTTTTTGTTTGCATAAATAGTGCCTCCATACACTATTTTTATAATAATCACAGTACAGTGGAATCATATTTGTTGGGCTGATAAAATAATGCCAGAAATCTACTTTAATATAATTAATGAATTGACTTTAAGATTGAAACAAACCTTTATTTCTTTGGAACATCTTTTTATCTATTTTTGACTCAATTCGAGTCAGACAACAATGATTATTTTAATTCAATTCGAGTCATAATTTTAAATGTTTTATGTACTCAATACCATTTAGAAATATTTTTTAACTAAAATTGAGTCAAGAAAACCTTTAATATTCTGTTTGAAAGTCAGTCAGAATCAACGAGTTTGCAAATTGTTTTGACCCACTTTGAGTTAGAAAATGATGATTATTCTAATTTAATTCGAGTCAAAACTTTGAATGTTTTTCATACTCAATATCGGTCAGAAAGACTTTCTGACAAATATTGAGTCAAGAATACTTTTAACATTCTTTATGAAATTCAATCAGAATCAATGAATGTGAAAAAAAAAAAAAAAAAAAAACATAATTTTAAAAGGTAAAAGTGAAAAATAAAATATTATATATTAAGATTTTTATTTGGGTGATAACAGTTTTTTTTTAAAAAATGATTTCTTCGTTCTTTTAACAAACTGAAAATCTTTTTCAACGTAAAAAAAATGTTTGATTCAAATGGTAAATACCGGTCGATCAAATAAATGACACGCATAACGATAATGATGCGTACGAAATTGAAATTTTACATGTAATTTCAGTAGTGATACATCCACTACACTTTCAACCACAATATCTTACACAACACAATCTACACCACATATTCTGTTGGGACCCATCACAAAAAATAATTCATCATTTTAATCCATGACTATCACTTGTGTAGTGGTTTGTGCACTACACTTTTGTGTAGTGCACATATCATTATTCTTTCAAGAATGATGACTGAGTTGTGTAATGATGCAATAGGTTTGATTACACCATGAGATACAATCACCAAGAGACACGAAGTTTCATATCATAATACTAATAAAATTGATAAAAATACAATACAAATTATAAAAAGAACTTCTTGTTTATACTATTCTTGAATTAAAATTTATGTGGGTGTTGATCTCTCACCCTCACGATTAGGCACTGCCTCTTCGATCCACCATGATCTAAAAACAACATCAAGTTGATATCTGTTTTGTTCAACATTTATCGAGATGATGAATTTACTGTAAAACGGTTAACACAGACGATACAAATTTATGAAATTATCTAACATAGAATTTTTTCCATATAAGTTTATTGTTATCTGATATAATGCAGTGTGAGTACGAATCTTATGTCTTGACTCGGTTACCATTAAACATAGACGATTGGAACACTACCTTGAAATTTCGAGAATAATATGTTTACACCATTTGACGCAGATGAAAAATATATGATAAAACAAACATTTTAAAGAAGAAGACAAAAACCCAAAAAAAAACTCCAAGTCGGTTGATCGTCAATCATGTATAATTTTTCCTACATAAACATTTTTTTTATTTATTACCAAACTCCTAATTAGATATTATTAAAACATAACCCCAAAGCTAGCTTAGCTTAGGCGGTGGGTATTAAAATATAACAATATTCCTTAAAAGAAAATTATTATAAAAGTAAATGACAGAATGGGTAATCTCACACTTGTCCAATACGTTTGTGATGAAACATTGACCACCTCTATTTATGTTGACAGCCACTACATACTTTAGATCTCCAAAATCAATAGGATTTGCAATCTGTCACTTATATATTAATAATAATATTATATTGATTGGTATTATTATCTACACAATATTGAGGCACTTACTTGCCACGTACACTTTACATCACCATAAGCAAAATAAATAAAATAAAAATACAGGATTACAGCTCGGAGCTTGTGACACACACTCCTTACATGTTGGAGGTAATTACATACGTGTGATACATGATTTATAACTTAATGACACATCTATCATCTAGAATCAAATAATAAAACATTATCCTAACATTAATAAATAAGTGTGTAATAATTATATTAAACATTATCTTAACATTAATGAATAAGTTTGATATAATTGATGCTTCTTGAAGATAAAAGTGCCTCCGAAGTGTAACAAAGATTATGTCATTGACATTTTTTATTTCATTGAAATTGATGCATTTCGTTTATTCATTTGGTATAACTCTATTAATAACTAATGCACCATTATTTTTCTCCATTTCAGTGGATGGATCAATCAAATAGAAAATATACGGGAAATTAAGAAAAAATTCAATTTCAAAAGTTTCATTTGTTTAGAATGATACGCGTGTTTGTTTTCATTTTTATTTTATTTTAACAAAGACGACGTCTTTCCTAAAATATTTTGATTTTCGCATATTAATCGTTCTTGATTCCTAAGAAATAATTTATAGAGAACTATGTTATTGGACCGGAATAGGATCTACCTCAAGATTTTCAAGAAAGATTCTCTCAAAGTGATGAATGATCTAACCACACACCCAAAACGCGTGAAAATCATATAACTTGTTCATTTGTTTTTCAAAACTACGTTGTTTTGGTGATGATGTGTAAAAACAAATCATTTTATCCTTAAGATCTTGAGATGATTCACTCCCGACTCACCCTATCTACTCTCTTTACACCCGACCATACCCCTACTTATACTACCTTACCACTCATACTCTTATCATTTCACTCTATCATCATATTTATTGATTTGAACCACCTTACCCTTACCCCAATCTCATCCCACATTATCTCAGGACGGACCTAGCTCTTGGCTGGGGTGGGACGATCTGGGTTTTTATTTTCGTAATAAAAATCTTATATAAATCGTCCAACACAAATAGTTGTTTTAATTCAACCCACTCAACCATATATAAATATATTATTAAATTTCATCCGACCATCAATTCATTGGTTCGCGCCGACTCTACCTGGACCCTCCTTACTCACACTAACCACTTTACCCTCATCCCGAATTACTCTTACTAGCCTACCTCACCAGTTTCAACCCACCCTACCTCCACCCTCACCATTCCGGATGACTACGATCTTATCTATCTTTTCGTATGTCCTTACCTCTACATCACCCCACCCCTCAAACTCACACTGCCCACACCTATCATTCTCGTCTAATTAATTGCACTGCATGTCCAACACATTAATATAATAACACTATTACTTTACATTATATTACATTTATGTTCATTTCATTACATCAAAAATCGGTCACAAAATACCGATACACCACGCTAGTGTGGTGCGTATGGCCTCATTCGAAGGTTAAAAAAGGTCGCCACTTTGTAACGTGCAGATAATGTCTGAATCCCTCACAAAAAGAAAAAGTGGTTAGATCAATCTATGTTTGCCAGATGTCCAACAAATTTTCCATGCTCAAAGCTTGCCCACAACGCCAACACATTCTCATTTTATAATATATATTCATATCTAAATATTATATATGATCATCCTCTCAACCCCAATACAAATAAATACCAGAGCCTCCACTTTCTTTCCCAACACAATTTCTTCCTCCTATTCTATTTCATCAAGAAACTCCACATTACATAAAATGTCTACTGTTTCTTCAAACTCCACCATTAAAAACACCAGATCAATTAGCTTGCCTAGCAGAACACATCCCACAATTCAAAAAGTTGAAGAGGAGTTGCGAAAGCTCAAATCTTTGAAACCAGAAGCTTCAAGTACAGAGGCCATCTGCTACAATCTTTCAAGCTTGCAAGATTTGTATAAATGCATAGATAATCTACTCAATTTGCCTCTGATTACAAAGAGCCTCGCAAGTCATGATCAAAAGAAATGGGTAGATGCATTACTGGACAAATCAATCAGAATTTTGGATATCAATGGCATCGCTAAGGATTTGGTTTCAGAGTGTAAAGAAAATGTCAGAGATTTTCAGTCTTCGTTGAGGAGAAGAAAAGGGTCTGTTTCCGCCATGGAAATGGACAGAGCAAGCTTGAACAATTACTTTATTTGCAGAAAGAAATTGAAGAAAGTTGCCAAAAGGTCACTTACAGATTTGAAGCAAATTGATCAGGAAATTCATGCATCAACTCCAGACCTTGATCCTCATGTTTCAACAGTGATTAAGGTTCTACAAGAAGTAAATTCAAAAGGGATTTCAATTTTTCAGTCAGTATTTAATTTCTTATCATTAAAGTCTTGTTCAGACCAAAAGCCAAACAGGTCATGGGCATTGGTAGCAAAATTGTTGGTGAAGAAAGGAAGAGTACATCAATTAATGGAAAGTTCAAACGAATTGGAAAATGTTGATGCAGTATTAAAGAGATTATGCGGAAATGATGAGAATGAAATGGGAAGAATCCATATTTTGCAGAAAAGACTGCAAAATTTAGAGAATTCACTTGAAGGTCTTGAGAGTCAGTTAGAGGTGATGTTTAGATGCTTGATACAATCAAGAACCACCCTTTTAAACGTGTTATCTTGTTAATTTTGAGTTTATGCTGTTAAAAGCTTTTTGCATAGCTATCAAGATTTTTGGAGGAAATTATTACCGGGCTATTTAGGATAAGATGTGTGTTCAATGTGTGTTTTTAATCAAAACGATAATCTCTATTCGAACATCTCACGTTGCTAATGTGAGAGAAACATCATGGAGACATAAAAGACTTGTTAACTCATCGAAAATAATAATCTAAGTAGTTAATCGAATTCTTCGTGATGCTAGAGGGAAGAATGTAATATCTCATATTACTAATCCTTTTAACCGAAGTCAGGGTGCTAAGGAGACATGTTAATTCGAGTTAGCCTTTTTAGCTCAAGCAGGAACGACGGTCTAAGTAGTTCTCCAAATTCTACCAAAACATTATTCAAATTGATCAAGAAACAGGGACGATTGAATACAAATCGGAATATGTGAGGACGATAGTTTAAGTAGTTAACCGAATTCTTTCAAAACAATATTCAAATTGATCAAGAAACAGAGAAAGATCGAATACAAATCAGAATATGTGAGGACGGCGGTCTAAATAGTTAAATGGATTCTTTCAAAACAATATTCAAATTGATCAAGAACATAAAAGATTAAATTCACGTCAGAATATGCGAGCACGACGGTTTAAGTAGTTAACCGAATTCTTCCAAAACAATATTCCAATTGATCAAGAAATAGAGAAGATTGAACACATATCAGAATATGAACAAGAAGATGAGAGAACGAGAAACTTAACTAACTTTATTTTAATTAATAAACGAGTCCTTTTATTGAAAGATGTTAAAAAAGATTGTACATTGCATTATCCTGACCCTCCCCTTACGTCAAAATACGTAGGCGAAGCAACAAACCTCTCGCCTCCTAACTTAACTAACTTTCTATAACTACTTTTTCAAAGATAAGTGTTTGATGTAGTCCTCATAGAAGTTGAGTAATGTTTTCCCTTTCGATCAACTACTACATTAATGATGCCAATATGCTGTGATACACCCACTCAAGCTGGATTAGGAAATGGATTCGCATAAGGGGCCGCATAGTCACGACCTAATGGACTGCTGAGTTACCATGATTAACTTATTCACCATTATGTTGGTTCGAGATAAAGAGACCATATGGACGAGAGATATCGTTTTTTGCATCAAGCAAATGGATTCACACATATTCACATAAAAGAACGAGAGAAACGTAATTACTTTCTTTTTTATGAGATATGACCATATATTCTCATACATATTAAAACAAAGAGAAATGATTTAGTACTCTGTTTAAAGCATCATAGCAGTAATTACAATGATTTACAACTCTAAAGTTTTGAAGATTATTTAATCAAATCTATATTCACATATATTTATGTGCTGTCTCTAAAGTTTGACAATATCTCTGTCAAGGGGGGAAGAAAAAGGTGAAACTAAACATCAGTTTAATGAATATCAAAAATTTAAATAAGACAATATATCAATCTAATCCAAAGGAGAAACTATCCAGATATTTGATACTTAAATTTTGCAAGCTTTAGCTTGACCTTTTCTCCAATCTTCACGTGCTTTTTTTTGTAAATCTAAATTTAAGTAAGGGGTTGTGGTCATTTAAGCAAGAGGCCTCGAGTTCGAGTTTATGTGGATGCAACAAATCTTGTTGAAATACATCCTCATCTTTGATATCCGACAGTATCTTCAAGAATTAGTCTCAAAAAATTGTTTGAGAATACATTGCGAAAGCAAATTAAAACAAATGTTCATCTCCAATACATGATGTCCAACAATGGTGGACGCAGAATTTTAGTTAAGAAAAACAATAACACAATAAATAAAAATTTTAATTGAGGACAAATAAAATACAAAATTTATCTATTAGTGTTTATTTTCAACTTACGGGCGGTGGGCCTAAAGGACATTATAAGATGGTAAATGATGAAATACAGACAAAAACAAAGGCAGTGGTTGAGAAGAATGAAAAAAGAAGAGACGTCTGAAAATACCTCTTTAATGATAATAATTTTTTTTTCTTTTTCTTTTACTAAACATGTGATGTTTTATTCTTATTTTTTATCAGCTTGATTTCTCCTCTCAATTTTTTTTTTTTTTTTTTTTTCCCTCTCAATTCTTGTTTCAAAACACTGCATTTTTAGTAAATGAAATTGAGTGCATGGTAGTGTTACTACGTCGGATAATGTTACTACGTATAGTGGTGTTAGTACGTTGTATAGTGGTGTTACTACGTGGAATAGTAGTGTTGCATAGTGGTGTTACTACAAAACTAAACCCTAATTGGGAAAGAGGAACCCAATAGGGGATTTGAGGACCTTAAGATTGTGCACAATTGTGAAAAAAAATGGGACAAAATCGCGAAATAAGTAGTAACAATCCATTACAGGTTTAACAATCGCCAATGTAGTAACTTTTCAGAACATGTAGTAACTTTCAGAACATCATGTCTAGCACATTACAGGACATGTAGTAACTTTTCTGCACTACACAGTTACACTTGCTGCATTTGAACAGCTTCATTTGCAGGTGTAATGGCAGTTATGAATCCGGCGTCCATTACTCAATCAATTACTCAAAACAACAATCGATCTCGCTATATACATGATCCTCGCTATATACATTCCTCAATCAATTACTCAAAACAACAATCGAAAAGCAAACGATCGGAAAAAAACGCGAGAATCGACTTGAACGAAAAAAAACGCAGAATCGACTTGAACGGAAAAAAACGCAGAATCGATCGAAAAAAAAAACGCAGAAAAGCAAAACGATTGAAAAAAAAAACGCAGAATCGAAAAGCAAAACGATTCGTCAAACTGATCGCCCATTTTTTTTCTCTCGATTACGCTCTCTCTCATTTTCTTAATTCGATGAAACGGTTTCTGTTGTTGAATCGACTCAATCTCTTTTAGACGTAATCGACGCCATCAATCTATAAATGAATCAATGTTCGCATAATTGGTTTCATAAGCATAATTCGAACAGAAAAAACTTTCCCACGCTGTTTTCAATTCCGGCCGCAAAGAAAGACCGCATTTTTCGCCTCGGCTAGAACATTTGCGAGAGAAGATTTGCGGCGGATGGAAATCCATGGAAGATTTGCAGAGAAGATTTGCAAATGGATGGAGGATTTTTACATTTTGGATAATGGTTCCAGAGAAGAGAATTGGATGGAGGCTAGGATTTTTACATTTTGGATAATGGAGGAATGAGACTAGTTGTAATTATAAAGGGTATTTTTGGATTGACATTACTTTTTGTCCTTCTCAACCATTGCATTTTTTTGTTGTCTTTTTTACATAAATAAGATGTAAAATGGTCATTTACAACCTTATCCTATTCAACCTAAAAGGGAGGGAGAGGGGACACTTGTCCTCTTGGTTATACTTGTTTCAGCTTTTTATAGTGGTCTATGATCACAAAATAAGAATCAACATTTTCAGCCAATATAATATTTGAAAATGAAAGTTTCTTAAAAACCCCTAATTTTTCTCATTCCTATCCGTGTGGAATCACCAAGTCAAAATTGGTTGTGCAGCAATATAAAATTCACGACCATGTCCAAGTTACCCTTTTAAACTAAAAAATTCATGTGGACTTTGAACTTTTCACCTTACCAATTTTTTAGGAGGCTTTTAACGACAACTACTATAAATTAGAATTCATGTAGAATTTGAACTTTTCACCTTACCAATTTTTTAGGGCGCTTTTAAGAACACTCTACTGAATCTATCAGGACGCAACAATGATTTTTAAAAATTATCGTGATGCCCGTAAACAAGGGCGGATCTATAGTATAGACAAATGGGGGCTATGTCTATCCTGACAGAAAAATAACATACTAAAAAATCTATGTAGTCTAGTTTGATCATAGAAAATTCTTTCATCTAACCACGGCGTAACTTGATATAATCCGAATAAATTGAATACCCAAATAAATTTCAGCTCCGCCTGCTCAGTAAAGACAATTGTAAATTTAATGAATGCTCTTAAAGTCCTCTGTTTTTTCTTATTGAAAATAAATATATATGTATAATGATGTAGAAGATCTACAACGATAAAAGGTAAAACAATAAACAGGAGTTAATCCAAATTCTTAAGTGAATTTCAAGATTACATCATATTGCTAACTATTAGATAACTTAGACTATTTATAGGATTAAAAGCTCATTTAGGAGAAACCAAACACTTAAAATCCCACATAAATACTTACTAATTTAAAAGCAAGAATAAAAAGACTATTAGCTTAATATGATGTCCTACAAGCTGTAAGATGCAATATTACATTTCAAATTAATTTCGAATAAAAGACTATTAAACTTAATTACTCCAGAAAACGGTAGGTTTTAAAATAATGGAGATAGATAGAGGGACAAGTGATTTGTGATCATCAGCCCCGTGCGCCTAATAATTTGTGTCGGCAACCCCTTTGCCTTTTTACGGGTCGCCATCCAAATTGAATTCTACTTATACAGATACATCATACATAGCTGTAGATGATCCATCACCGTTTATATATATATACCTGCCAGCCTGCAATTATTCTACCGATCATTCATTAATGGCGGATGGAGGCAATGCAAGGGCTTAGGGGGCTAAGCCCATCCTAGCTTATGCATTTAACCCTTTAGCCTATCATACAATCAAATAAAAAGCTCGCTTACCATCAAATATTTATTATCAACTAAAAATTAAGCCCACCTATCCATTTAATATTTATACATTTAGGCAATTTCTATCGGTATAGCGTGAATACTTCAGCACCACATTTTACATGTTAATGTGGTGTTGTAAAGTATTTATGTGGTGTCAATAGAACTCACCTACATTTATACACTTAAACATTTCACCTCTACTAAAATAAAATAAAAACATATTTACACACTTTTTTTTCACGAAACCATATATATACTCAAGATATCTAATTTCCCTCTCAAAATTCAACATCAGCAATATATACATATACCCTTCGGCCCATTTTTAAAATACAAGTGTAATAGTTGATATTAATAGACATGTGTTAGATGAGTTATCCAATAATTTTGTTTAAATATGGTCCCCGCATAGTCTAATGCAAATATGACACGTACGTACGTTACAGGCAGTACAACTAAATTTGATTAATATGGTGGTGTCCTCCTAAATTATTGCTGACGCCGACACTATTTATGGATACAATGAATCACATTTTCCCAATAATAAATCATTCATATAATACTTGATGTGTAATTATGATATACTACTATGATTATATGCTGTCAATTGTCATCGAAAATTCTGAGGAATATTGAATGAGATATTTAAATTCCATTCCATATAGAAAACGTCAATTTCTGCACTCAAAAACATATTACTCTTATTGCAAATCACTTGCACAAATGTTCGAGTACAACTTCTAAACTCAGAGAAACCACTAATAGGATATTGTTATGTACATTTGATATAAGTATAATCTGGAAATTATACGTATCCATCGAATTGTGTCTCAAGCGAATCTAATTGCTTGATGGACTAATATAAAATTTAGCCCACAATTGGGCCATCAGTCCGAAAGATCCACTCAGGAATAAACCGACTTTATTCGAGTTGCTCTCAGTTCAATCGACCTTACATCAACAGCAATTAGCCGACCAGGCCATCCAGATTGCTCCCATGCAGAACACGTTGTCTCTGACCTCTAAAAGCGGTTATATCACATTAATTGACATGATCCCACGATTGATCCGAATTAATTGGCATAATCCATTATTGATTACATCCTATGATTTTAGCCTTAATTGAGTAATGATTGCTTCACGATTGGAATCACACCAGTCTCAATCACAGACCATACAAATAAGGAAACTCTACGTTAACTCCCTCACAAAGGAAGCCTATAAAACTATCATCATCCGATCATCACAATTTAGAACTACGTTATTGGTTTATTCACATATACAAGATGATGTAGGCGATCTCTTAAACACAATCATAAATTATTAATCACCAATAAAATCTTCAGTTTCAGCAGTTAAAATTCTCTTCAAATAATCAAAATTTTCAATTAAATTACCCGACGGAATTATGATATCATCAACGCACTATATATTGACTCTACGCATCTCTTCACACTCATATGAATTAAGTCTTATATTTTGATCAATGTTAGTAATAAATAATGCAAAATGATACAAGAAGTAAAGATATAAAGTGTGTAAATATATTTTTTCTTTACAATTTAACATGTTCAGTTCTAGATATTTAAGTAACAAAACGAAATGTATGCGTTTAAATCAAATGACAAATGCCACATATATCCAAGTCTGACATTATATGCTTAAACTTTTACATGTGTAAAATGACAAAATTGTAGGCATTATCCAATCACTAAAATGACAAAGAACATTAAAAAAAACAAGTATTTATTGGAGTTTTTTACACCATGCCAAGTGTTCCACAAAATTTACATGCTTTAAAGCCAGCACATTTCATTATTTAAATCGTAGCACAATATTACTGTTTTGTACTACATCTGAGCATATATAAAAACAGTGTCCTGATATCTTCTTCACTACAACTCCCTTCTTCTAAATTCTTTCATCTCTTAAAAAAATGGCCATTGTTTTTTCAAGGTCCACCTCTAATTATCACATCAGATCAGTAAGTTTGCCTAGCAAAACACATCCCACAACTCAAACAGTTGAAGTTGAATTGGAAAAGATCAAATCTTGGGAACAAGAATCATCAAGCAGTACTAGTGCAGGATCAATCTGCTATGGTTTAACAGGTTTACAAGAACTGTATCAATGCATAGATGATCTACTCAACTTGCCTTCAACAATTGATGCCCTTTTTCGTCAACAAAACCGAAAATGGGTTGATGAATTACTGGACATATCTATCAGAATTCTTGATATATGTAGCATGGCAAAGGACATAGTTACAGAATGTAAAGAAAATGTCAGAGATCTTCAGTCATCTTTAAGGAGAAGAAAAGGGTCAAATTATTCCACCATTGAAAGTAACATTACAAAGTACTTTGCAAACAGAAGGAAAATGAAGAAAGAAGCTAAAAGATCACTTTTGTGTTTGAAGCAAATAGATCAGCAGATCAATGCTTCTGGTCCATTAATGGAGGATAATCTTGATGATCATGTCTTATCAGTTATAAGGGTTCTACAAGAAGTGAATTCCACAAGCATTTCGATTTTCGAGGCAGTCTTGAGGTTTTTATCTGTAGAAACTTGCAAGCAAAAGATGAAGAAATGGACATTGGTTGCAAAACTGGTGCAAAAGGGAAAAATTGAAACTGAAAGATCAAATGAATTGGAAAATGCAGATGCGGCATTACGGTGCCTATGGGGAAATAATCAGAGTGAAATTGTGCAAAACGGACTGCAAATTTTGGAGGGTGCCCTTGAAGGCCTTGAGAATCAGTTGGACTTGATGTTTAGGTGCCTAGTTAGATCAAGAACCACAATCTTAAATGTGTTCTCATATTAAATTCAACTTTAAGCTGTCAATATAGTTTCATATATACTTCTAGAATTACTGTTGTATACATAACATAAGCTAAAGAATTTTGAGAAATATACTTCTGAGTGTTGTATGCAGATGTGTCTACATACAAATTGTTTACATTTTTCGGCTTTTAAGCTATAAAATGAATCTAGTTAAACTGAACCGTACAGTGCACTTTAAGCTTAATTACGGAACGTCATTAGACTCAAAAGTTCTAAGGCGTTACATGCTATATCATAGTAGATTCTTAGATGAAACCAAGTGTTATAACGTAAAGGTTGTGAGAGCCATATTTAGAATCATCTAAGTAGAGCGCGATGAGGACGTCTACAGGGGACAATGTAATATACAATATTTGAAATGTGGGAGAAACATTACCGACATGGAGAAGATCGGTCACCGTACACGTGACACTCATCACACCGAACTATGAGCATAAGTCCACTTGGCGTAAGGACCGAGCCGCTCCTTGCTAGTCGATCAGGCTTTAATATTCGGTAAGTGTTCGGAGATTAGCTTTGGCACTAAGGCCGACCTGGCCTCGGCTTGCTACTCGGGTTCATTCTGCAGAAGAGAAGGTTTTTCTCCCAGAAGGAGATTATCATCACCAAAACAACGCGGCTCGTTCACTTACAAGGAAGGGCCGACGTGGTGCAGGACGCTACCGGTCTCGAATATCAGATATGACGCAGGTCGTCCTCCGTCTTTCATTGCTGATATGGCGTAGGTCGTCCTCTGTCATAGGCATCATTAGCATTACGCTTATTGGGAATCAGTCCACTACAACCCAGATAAGCTCTATATTCATGGCATCACCACCGATTGGACCACCAACACCATCGTTGTACACAGTATAAAGGGATCATCGCCCTCGGTCCTCACATGAATGGTATGCTATCTCATATGATCCTTACAATTTGATAATTACTTTAAACACCATCTTACTTTCAAATCATCGACTTGAGCATCGGAGGGTTTTCTCGGAGAAAGAACTCCGGGACCCTTAACGACTTGTTCGTTTTATGGGAACATTTAGGCAGCTAATCATCCGTCAAAACTTCACTCAAAAACTTTAACGGCCAGATTTCACTTGGACGATATCGAGTATTGTCAGTTACAATGATAAGGTTGAGACATATAGACTTGGATCTGAAGACTTGGTAATTTGGGTTATTTATTCAATGTCACGCGAGGATATTGAGACAAAATACTTTATTCCTTGTGGTTTTTTGGGGATGAGATCGTCTGTCCAATTTGTGTGTCTAATTTCGGTATCCAAGTAAAAAATGTTGTTTCATGTGTGTTTTATTTTTTAGTTTTGGTTTTTTGTTTTTATTTTATTTTTTTCAAAAAATAAAACACACATAAAACGACGTCTTAAGCACCAAAATTAGTCACACAAATTAGACAACTGATCTCATGCCTTTTCTTCTACTTGTTGAGTAAACATATATGGATGAATATTGTGTGATTTCAGATCAAATTCAATTTGTGTCGATTACGGTTTATCCACTTGTGTATGCTTCATAAATAGAGTAATCATGTAAGAATTATTTTCGGAAAGTGATGTATCCACTATATATAGTGTGTAGTGGATATACACTATACACATCTCATCAACAAATTAAAATGCACTACTTTAAACGTGTGGATAAGATATATGTAGTGCATGACTGCATGTCCACTCGACTATGTGCTATGAATGTATCTCCACCTGGTTCGGTTCACCTATCCTTCAAATAATTTTTCCTTTTCCATATTTCGCAAAAACATCTTTTGGAATTTTGGCACCTCCGATTTATGAAGACGGCCCCAATGCCACTTGGACATTTAAATTCTAAAGAATATGCAATGTGGCATTGGCCACGTACCCCAACACATATCCATAAACCAAAACGATGGACTGCAATTTCTAGCATATACTGATACAAACACACTCCTAATAAGTCCTCTCACAGCTGGAATTTACATATACAATTATTTATGACCTCTATTGAAATGAATATTAAGCAAGTGTCACCGTGTGTTTTGGTTCAGGCATATGGCCGAACACCTTCAACCATTTATGGTTGAAGGTAGTTACAATAGAATTGAGTAGTTGTAACCGTCTTACTAGTTGATTAGGTCGATAGTTAGCTTATATATACTGAGAACAATGAAGCTGTAAAGATCAATTGAAACAAATCAAATAACTGAATGTTCATCTTCTCTGGTTTTTTTTTTTTTTTTTTTTTTTTTTTTTTTTTTTTTTGAGGGTGTTTTCTTTTATTCATGTTTTCCCGCTTCATTCTTGTTTGAAATTCTGTGTTTACTTCCATCTTTAATAGAGTAAGAATTTCTTAATGGTATCAGAGCGAAGCTCGAACGCTTCTGAGTGCTGCAATTTCTTGTTTTAGAGAAGATTCTAGAGAGCAATCTTCGGTTTTCCTGCAAAATTCTTGAGAGTATTTTGCGGTTTTCTGCGTTTTTCTGCATTTTTCACAATTCCTGCGATGGCAAAAACTCAAAGATCCAATGCTGCTATCATCAATGAAGCCAGGGGTCCAGAGATAAGTACTTCTAGTCAATTTTATTTACATCCAAACGAAAATGCTTTATTCTATGGTTTTTAAACCTTTAGATGCTCATAATTACCATTCTTGGTCAAGATCTATGTTAATGATGCTAGAAACCAAGAACAAACTTGGTTTTATGAGATGAGTACGATTGAAAAACACGCTCCTAATGATGAACTTTACAAGGTTTGGAGATATTTCTGTATGTAAAGATTCTACTTGTTTTGTTTGTCCATTAGCAAAACAGAAGAAACTTTCTTTTCCTTTAAGTACATCCACTACCGTTGTTCCTTTTGGTCTTGTACACATGGATATTGAGGTCTTTACAGACACCCTATTGTCCATAATTAGTCTTATTTCTTAATGAGTGGTAGATGATTGTACTAGGTATACATGGATTTTTTTGTTGCAAGCTAAAGTGAAGTAAGATATGTTATTCTTGCTTTTATTTCTATACTTTGAATCGGTTTGGTTACTCTATAAAAATAATAAGGTCGACAATGGTCTGAGTTTGACCACACCGATTTCTATCTGAAAAAAGGCATTGTGCATCAAACCAGTTGTGTTGACACTCCTCAACAGAATGGCATTGTAGAAAGAAAACATCAACATATACTCAATGTTGCTAGGGCTTTAAAATTTCAGGCTCAATTACCTATAAATATGTGGGGATATTGTGTTCTTCTTGCTGTTCATCTCATAAACATGTTACCTACTCCTGTTTTGAATGATCAATCCCCTATTTTCTGTTACATAACAAATTGCCTAATTATTCTGAACTTAAAGTTTTTGGATGTCTTGTTTTTTCTACTACCATGCCTCATGGTAGGACAAAATTTGATGCTAGGGCAAGAACATGCATCAATCTAGGACATGTTCCAAATAAAAAAGGGTATACATTGTTAGATGACCACACCAGGGATATTTTTGTTTCAAGGAATGTTGTTTTCCATGAGGATATTTTTCCATCCATTACAGTGAAACTACATGAGTCAATTCAGAATCATTCTACCCTCAAGTGTGGGCCTAGGGCACTCTTAAGGCCAACAAAGAGGCCCAACACTTGCACGATAAATGAGTGGCTCTGATATCATATCCTTTGGATTCTGCTGTTGGTTATACTAACATCTCTCATAATCACAGGTCTTTTGTCATGAATGTAGATGCACTCAAAGAACCTAGCTACTACATACAACCAAGCTGTCAAATCCCCAGAATGGCAAGAATCCATGCAGAAAGAGATTGATGCCTTAATTCAGACCAATACCTGGAAAGTGGTGGATTTACCAGCATGCAAAAAACCTATAGGTTGCAAGTGGGTGTACAAGATTAAACATAAAGCAGATGGATCTATAGAAAGGTATAAGGCTAGATTGGTAGAAAAAGGATATACTCAAACTCATGGAATAGATTATGAAGAAACATTCTCACCAGTTGCCAAGATGAATACTATCAGAATCCTATTATCTATAGCTGCAGCAAAAGGGCTTTATTTACATCAACTAGATGTAAACAATGCCTTTTTGCATGGTGACCTAGATGAAGAAGTCTATATAACTTTACCTCAAGGGTTTCAAGCTCAGAAAGGCAAAGTCAGCAAATTAGTCAAGTCATTATATGGATTGAAGCAAGCTAGTAGACAATGGAATTACAAGCTCACATGACTTTACAATGAGATAGGATATGTGCAGTCTAAGCATGATTACAGCCTATTCACCAAGAAAACAAATACTGGTTTCATAGCCATCCTAGTATATGTGGATGACATAGTTTTAGCCAGCACAAACATGAGTCTGATCAAAGAGTTAAAAGACTATCTACACAAGCTTTTTCAGATTAAGGATCTTGGTGAGTTGAAATATTTTCTTGGATTAGAAGTAGCTAGATCCAAATCAGGCATTTCCATTTGTCAAAGGAAATATGCCCTTAATCTTCTGGAAGAATATGGCTTATCTGGTTGCAAACCTGCCAAAACACCTATGCGAAGTAACGTGCATCTCACTAATGGAGATTCGGAGTTACTTCCAGACAACACAATGTACAGAAGCTTAATTGGAAAACTACTTTATTTGACAACATCCAGACCAGATTTATCCTTTGTTGTACATCAATTTAGTCAATTATTGGCTGCTCCAACCATCAATCATCAGCAGGCAGCTAACATATTGCTAAGATATATTAAACTTGCTCCTGCTCAAGTTCTTCTTTTTCCTTCCAACAATGATCTCACACTTATTGCATTTACAAACTCTGACTGGGGGGGATGCCATGAAACAAGGAAATCAATCACAGGATACTGTATGTTCTTAGGACCAGCTCTTGTTTCATGGAAATCTAAAAAGCAACCTACAGTGAGTAGAAGTTCAGCAGAAGCGGAGTACAGGGCAATGGCATTAAGGGTGTGTGAAATACAGTGGATAACCTACATCCTTCAAGACATGCAAATCCCTTTCCAACAGCCAATCTCAATGTACTGTGACAGTCAAAGTGCGATTCACATAGCACACAATCTTGTCTTCCATGAGAGGACAAAACATATAGAAATTGATTGCCACATGGTGAGGGAAAAAGTGTAATCCGGTCTAGTGAAGCTCTTACCAGTTAATACTCACAACCAGCTGGCTAACATCCTCACTAAACCCTTAGATGCCCCTCTTTTTAACTCCATTCTACAGCATCTTTCAGTTTCCAACATCTACAGCTCCCCTAGTCCGTCTTGAGGGGGTGAAATGAATATTAAGCAAGTGTCACTGTGTGTTTTGGTTCAGGCATATGGTCGAACACCTTCAACCATAAATGGTTGAAGGTTGTTACCACAGAATTGAGTAGTTGTAACCGTCTTACTAGTTGATTAGGTCGATATTTTTTATTTTTTATTTTTTTCAACATCCAAAATCAAAATTGATAAAACTAAGATTGATAGTCAAAGAGGATACAAATACCAAAAGCTAATAATAATAATAGGTGTTATTTGTTTATAAGGACGTGTTTTGGGACTTAATTAGGCACTTAGGACATCCAAAAAAGACCATTAGTTATAAGGACATATTTTATCCAAGTTTTCTAAATTACCCCTCTCCCACCGTGACATACTTTTTCATCAAAACAACGCACCTGTGACGCTGTGATGAAAAGGATCATCGAAACGATTTCATTTGACTCCATTTTGTCAAATCGCTACAGCGTCGTGCCGAAGCTGCAAGGCGGATTGAGGAGGAGGCTTATGGAGTAGCCGGAGGCTCCACTACGTGGATGAGGATGGTATCGAGATTCCGCAGTGTACTCGAAGGAGATCTCTCTTCACGTGCTTGATCTTTGTGAAGTCTAGATCTATATATCGCAACCAACGCGGCGGCGGCTACATTGATCTTGTGCGAGTTTGGGGAGAATTTCGAGGCTAGTGAGGAGGTGTACATTTCCGATTAAAGCATGTATATTTCCGATTAAAGCTTTGTCGGAGAGATTAAGAAGATGGAAGTCGATTAAACCGCGACAAGCTCCGGCAAGACACGAAAATCAAATTATTTGATAAAATGATTACAGAGCTGAGAATAATTGAAAAGATACAAAGGTATAGACCCATTAATCTAATTGTTGGAATGATTGATGAATTTGAGGAAAGGAATGATACCAAGATTTGGATTTGTGGCTGCAACCGAGTCAATTATAAAGATGATTTTGGCTAAAAACAAATTAAACGAGACGGACAAATTTCTTGTCAAGATTCAAGCGATCAAGCCGATGAGTGACCAACAAAGTTGCAATTTGATAACAGTTGCAATTCCACTGCACAAACTAGGCTAATCTCTTCCGGGAGTTCGATGGATTATTCAAATGTGCCTACACGAGAATGTAAGTATGTTCGATATTTTACGCTTTCTATGTTCTTATCGTATTGTGTAATTTGGATCTATGATTTTTGTAATGATTTATTTGGATATCATCTTTTTGTATTCATGTGTTTTTCTTTCCTGTTTCACACTTGTACCAGAAAGCGTAAGAAATGCAATCGTATCACGGACTAATGAAGATTGTTTTGGTGGAACCAAAGAATTTCTTTGGAGCTGCTTTTTGAACTCATTTTACCTCACGGTCATTTCTTTGATTGAGGAGTAGCGGTTCAGGAAAAAGCACAGTCATTTCTTTGATTGAGCGTTTTTACGAGCCTCTCTCAGGTCATATACTATTAGACAGAATAGACATTAAGGATCTTGTTTTGAAATGGTATAGGCGACAAATAATGCATTTCTTGGCGCCCAACGCATAATGACATTTTTTTGCATCCAATGCGGTGACATTTAAGATTCTTTGAAACTTGTTGTATCAATATTGCCCAATTTGTTGAATAATCGAAATGTGGATTGTTGAAATTTGATATATGAATTATGTTGCCTCTGTTTAAGCAAACTAGTTAAATAAGGCAAATGAATAAATCACTACATCGGGGTGGAATTTGATGGAGGGGTTGTGTATGATTTGAAATAAAATTGATGGAGTGACATTAATGTCATTTTGATTTTTTTTTTTTTTCCTTAACGTTGTTGCTTATTACATTGTAAGTCTTTGTGTTTAGTTGTCATTTCTTTATTTACTTACTACCTCCGTCCCAAAAATAGAGTGAATTTCCATTTTCATTTGGATGAGAAAGGATCTTAGGCATGCTCTCAATGATATTGTTTGGACCTCTACAACAAGCGGGACTTCTCCATGCCAGATTGAAAGATTTTAGATTTCTTGGGTAAATGTATGACCCCAATTCCTTGTTAAAGATATGATTTTAATGTTGTTGAATTATTAGTAGTAAGTTTAAAAAATTATGAGACTATAAAGTTTTTCAATCTCTTGTGGTGTGTGTGATTATTGTTGACTAATTTTTTGAATGGATCAAGTTGGATGCTTTGGTATGATTATGAAAGGCTTTGGATGATATTTTATTTTTTCCTTTCTTTTTTTTGAGTAATGATCCGGACACAACCGTTGTGACACAACGAGTTTGACATCGTGTATCGACACCGTTGATCATGATGTAATAATGATCAATTAGTTTAACATGCATCACCTAGAAACAAAGAAAGCAAATATATACGTTGATGGTGGGTTTGTGTATGATTTGGCGATGTCACTGCATAAAATGTCAATGTCACTGCATAAATTATTGATGTCACTGCATAAATTGCCAATGTCACTGCATAAATTGCCGTTGTCACTGCATAAAATGTTGATGTCACTGCATATCTGATTGTCGATGTCACTGCATAAATTGTTGAAGTCACGCATATATGATTGCCGATGTCACTGCATAAAATGTTGATGTCACTGCATATATGATTGCCGATGTAACTGCATAAAAAATATGAATTAAGGTGAAAGATTTATGTTCATCGTAGTTTTATATCAAAAGATATAACCATTTGAAGTCGATTTTATGAAGAATATAAATCGATTTTATGAAATTAAGTCGGTAAAATATCAAATGTCATCACGGTGTTGTTTCATCAAATGTCACTGCATCCCGGTGATCATTGCATCTCGATGGTCTCCTTATCGCGGTGTCTCTGCATCGGGGGTGGCCACTTCATCGCGGTGTCTCTGCATCGGGGTGACCACTACATCGCGGTTTCACTTCATCGCGATGTCTCTACATATATGATTGCCGATGTCACTACATAAATTGTTGATGTCATTCATATATGATTGCTGATGTCACTGCATAAAATGTTGATGTCACTGCATATCTGATTGCCAATGTCACTGCATAAAATTTTGATATCACTGCATATATGATTGCCGATGTCACTGCATAAAAATATGAATTAAGGTGAAAGATTTATGTTGATCGTAGTTTTATATCAAAAGATATAGTCATTTGAAGTTGATTTTATGAAGAAAAGAAATCAAGTTTATGAAATTAAGTGGAAAAATATCAAATGTCATCACGGTGTTGCTTCATCAGATGTCACTGCATCCCGGTGATCACTTAATCCCGACGGTCTCTGCATCGCGGTGTCTCGCATCGGGGTGACCCCTTCATCGCGGTGTCTCTGCAATCGAGGGTGGCCCTTGATCGCGATGTCTCTGCATATATGATTGCCGATGTCACTACATAAATTGTTGATGTCATTCATATATGATTGCTGATGTCACTGCATATCTGATTGCCGATGTCACTGCATAATTGTTGATGTCACGCATATATGATCACCGATGTCACTGCATATATAATTGTCAATGTCACGCTGCGATATATGATTGGCGATGTCAATGCATCGCGGTGGTCAATCATCGTGGTGGTCGTTGCGTGAGTGGTCAATCATCGCGGAGGTCACTACATCGCGGTGGTTAATCGTCGGGGTGGTTAATACATCGTGGTGTTCAATGAAAAAGAAAAAGAAATTTCACCATCCAGAACAGGAAAAAAAAAAAAAAAAAAAAACTTTCAACGTACGTCCAAAAAAAAAAAAAAAAAAAAAAAAAAAAAGAAGAAGAACAAGAACAACAACAAACAGCAAAAGACCACAACATCAACGTTTGTGTAGTAAAATAATAAATGGACATTCAGCGAGTATCCCTTCCCCGCCTATTCCCCTTTTTAATTTTTTTTATTTTTATTTTCTTCATTGGTATTTGAGTATATATCTTAATTTTTGTTCTTATAACTAAATGTTTGTTTTGAGTGTCGCTTTTTGCTTAATTGTTCAATATGTATGTCTTTTGGATAATTGTCCTAATAATAATAATATAATGTATCAGGTTTTGATTAAAAGCATCAAATCAAAATGATAACAACAAGAGAGTCTTCTGAGGCGCATCAGTTTCTGCAGCTGGTGTCTTAACGGATGATCTTCACCGTTGATACGTGTTAGATCTCTGAGATCAACGGTGAAAGATCAGCCGTTATCAACACCGTTATGTCACAAAACGGATGCTATAACGATTGTTGTAACAATAAGTTCCAAGACAAGCAAAATTCCAACTTCTTTGCAAGATTTCTAGAAAAGTGATGTGCCCTTTCCCTTCTTGTCTCCACCAATCTCAAAATGCTTGTACCTCTTAATAGCATGCTGTGAGACATGCTTACATCCTTGGCATTGCAACCTCAGCACAATCTTCTTCGTGGTTTTTGCCTTTTTGTGAAACACTGGCTTAGTTTGTCCACCATATCCAGACTGCTTACGGTCATAACGGCGCTTACTTTGAGCAGCAAGACTATCTTTCCCCTTCTTGTACTGTGTAACCTTATGCAAAGTGTGCTTCTTGCACTCCTTTGACTTGCAGTATGTCTTCTTAAAAAAAAAGGGTAAACCCTACCAGAGAGGTCCCACTCACTGTCGTGGGATGAGTGGAGATGTAAATCAAGATCCCGTGAAATTCAGAGTCAATAGGGCTTACCTTTACTCAGAGAGGAATAATTCGCGCTTGTGGGAATCGAACCTCTAACCTCCCGCTAGCTGCGATTCTGTATTTCACGCTCTCTGCTAATTGGGTTATGTCCAGGACTGCAGTATGTCTTCTTAGTCTTAGGCACGTTAACCATTTTACGGCCGGAAGAGTGTGAAAGCACAACTGGCCGATCGGGATGAGATTGTTAGCTTATATATACTGAGAACAATGAAGCTGTAAAGATCAATTGAAACAAATCAATAAACTGAATGTTCATCTTCTCTGTTTTCTTTTCTTTCTTTTTTTTTTTTTTTTTTTTTTAACCTTTAATCTTTCTTGTTTGAAATTCTGTGTTTACTTCTATCTTCAATGGAGTAAGAATTTCTCCATCTATCTTCTTATACCGTCAATGGAAGTAATAAAATAGCGTCATTGTGTGCCCTATATACGCAATTAATAATTGAGATTAAATAAATGCTTAATTATTAATTTAGAGTTGGCTAAGTGGCCTACCAGGTTTCCAGCACATCTCATTTTCCAAATTGGAGATGGTAGGACAAACCATTCGTGGGCAGCATTTAATAAAACCATGTGTATTGTATATATTTCTTCTTATAAATTTAATCAATCTTAATTTTCTAGATGTCAATATATGTACAATCATTCTACCATATCAATAATGCACCGGCAATTAAAAAAGTTCCTTGCCATTAAGGCTATTCTTCTAGTACTCCTCCTCAGAAAAGTTGTAATATAACAGTTAATTTGTAAAAGTTTATAATAAATGGAGATCGAGTTGTGATATATTCAACACATGCTTTCACACCATTATTATTAGTACTTTATGGAAGGTGATTTGGGTGACATTCGTAGCAGAAACCCTATATGGTGCATTATCTCTAAAATGAAGATAAAAAATAGAGTTTACTCCAAATAGCATTTTTAGGGATATGAACAGTGTATCACTACTTGTGAGAATGCACTATTCACGTCCCTAAACATATTTAATTATTAAAAATTATATGAATAAAGATAGAGATGCTGCTGGAGTGAAATAATAAATATTTAATGTGTATGAATAGAGTTGTGAGGTAGACTATGTATTATTTAATATTATTTTAAATGTTATAGGGATAAAGATAGGGATGCTGTAGAGGTTTTTTTGAATTAGATATTGTAAAATAGGGATATGTATCATTTCATATTATTTTAGGGATAGAATATGGTGATTCTGATAAGAGTGCCCTAACAAATACTTTTTCTCCGTGTAATCATTTTTTTAAACAACAATAAGAATTTTATGAAAAAGACTTAAGTAACAAGAAGCTATTTATTTAATCATAGTAATGATACATACTCAACCGTTGTGCCACAACGAGGGCCATAACGTGTATTTACATCGTTGATTCCGAATGTAAACTCAATAATCGTTATTATATTCATCACGATCAACGAAATTGAAATACCTTATACGATGTAGTACTCATTCTACCAACATGATTGTGTCACGTATAATTAATGTAAAGCGATTGATCGTGATTCTATCCACTTTTTGTAGTGCAGCATAAATTAATAAAATAATTAATATGTTCAGATACATGTAGTGATGGATATATATACCCTATCAAATAATAAATGCTATTTTGGAATATGAAATGAATATATAAATATTAAATGTTATGATAGTGGTATGTTTGGAAAAAAATGCATTAAATGATGTACTCCCTCGATCCGTTTTTTTATTATCGGTCATATTTCAGAATTCAATATGTTTTCATTTATCTATCATTTTACATTTCCAATCCATCATTTATTTATTTTTTCCCTTATTTACCAATAAAATATTTACATCTTCAATAAAAATACATTTTCAATACTAAAAACTCATTTTTACCAACAAAATATTTACATATCCAATAAAAAAAAATACATTTCAAATACTATATTTTAGACATAATAATAACTTTCTTAATCTATATGATTCTTCTTTCTACGACGTATAAAAGAACGGGGAATATTGGTTTTTAAATAAATATTTTTATGAGACAATTTATTTTTAAAAAAATTGACATTATTTATAGGACGGAGAGTGGCTCCGCAGACAACGGTAGGACAAACCACTCGTGGGCAGCATTTATTATAAACACATGTTGCATATTTATTTAGGAATATGATATGTGCACTATACATTTGTGTAGTGTACAAACCATTACATGCTTGATACAATTGATTAAAGTGATCAATTATTTATTGTGATGAGTCTCAGCAAAATATGTGGTGTTGTTTGTGTTGTGTAAGATATTGTGATAGAAAAAATAATGGATGTATCACTACTCATTTATTTATTATTAATCACCTGCCGCTAATAAATTAAGTCATACTACATCTTTCTCGATCTCAATACATATGCAATGTCTACCACAATAATGCACCGTCTATTAAAGATATATATATATATAGGACGATAGTGGATTAAAGTTTGGATGGAATAGTGGATTATTTTCGGATGGATTGGAGAAAGATGTTTTGATTGGCTGAATTGGATTATACGTATAGATTTGCTGGTGTATAATTTTTTGAGTAAGCACAATATTTCGAGTGAAATTTTAGGATGGTTCAGGTGTAAGTTTTGGACCACCAAGTCAGTATTTTCAAAGGGAAATATTGGTGGAAAGTTTTTACAAGTAGGGACCCATTTTAGAATGTTGGATTCCTATTGATTTTACAAGTCAACTGTATTAGGATTTCTGTGGTCAACATAAAATTTGTGATATTTCGAAGAAGAGATTATCAAACCAAACTTTTGGGTTTGCTACTTCCTTTCAATTGAAGTGTCGTATTGAACAGAAAATAATTCCAATTGAAGTGCCTCATTGTATAGAAGATAAATGTTTTATCTTATGAGACGATTGCGATAATTATAGATCGATATAAAATCGTCTTAAAAATAGAAGACTATCCTTTCAAAAAAAATAAAATAAAAGACTACATTTGTCTCAATTCATAAATGTTTTTTTTTTTTTTTTTCACGTATTCCTGTTTCATCATTTTTTATTTTAATTAAGTGGTTCTTGGTTCATGATATATATTTTTTTTACAAAGTGCTTGATTAATTCAATTGTGCCAACACTTTTAAGGTACCGTAGTGAGGTTTATAACTTTTATGGTTGAAAAACTGATTTTTCAAAAGTCGGATGTTCCCCGCATCTCGGTGTGATGCAACCGTAGATGTTGCTTTGTGCCATATTAAATTCTTTCATAGAAGAGTTATATTATAAACTATATTAAGTGAAAAGTAACATCCAATTCATCTTTAGACATTGTTGAATCATAAGTAATTGTTTATCAAAAAATTTTTTTTATTGTAAAAGAAAAAAAATATAGGAGTTTACAAGTCAAAAGGATGTGCAATGTGGCATAAGCCAAGTACACCCCTCACATGAAACCAAAAAATGGACCACAATTTTTAGCAAATCATAACTGAGATCTCTTGGTATACATACAATAATAAAATAACCTATTTATACACATGTACTTAATCACTTTGCTGATTAAACTAATCACCAATTATTACAGCTTTGTTAGCCAAGTGTCATTTCAATAATAAATGCCGCCAAAAACGCCAGCACATCTCATTTAATAATAATTAATTAATCATACTAAATCACAATATTCTTTTTCTTACCTCCAACCATATAAAAACAGAGACTTCCTCATCTTCTTCTCCATCAAAACTTGATTCATCTAAATTCATTCCTCATTCCTCAACCCAAAAAACAAAAACAAAAAGCAATTCAAGAAATGGCTATTGTTTCTTCAAAGTCTAACCACATCAGATCAGTAAGTTTGCATAACAGAACACACCCCACAACTCAAACAGCTGAAGTTGAATTGGAAAAGATCAAATCTTGGGAACAAGAATCATCTAAAACCACTGCAGGGTCAATCTGCTATGGCCTAACAGGTTTGCAAGAACTGTATAAATGCATAGATGATCTGCTCAACTTGCCTTCAACAATCAAATCCATCTTGGGTCAACAAAACCAGAAATGGGTTGATGAATTACTAGACATATCAGTCAGAATTCTTGATATATGTGGCAAGGCAAAGGATATAGTTACAGAATGTAAAGAAAATGTCAGAGATCTTCAGTCATCTCTAAGGAGAAGAAGAAAAGGGTTGAATTCCACAAGCATAACCAAGTACTTCACAAGCAGAAGGCAAATGAAGAAAGAAGCTAAAAGATCACTTTTGTGTTTGAAGCAAATAGATCAACAAATCAAAGCTTCTGGTCCATTAATGGTGGATAATCTTGATGATCATGTCTTATCAGTTATAAGGGTTCTACAAGAAGTGAATTTCACAAGCATTTCGATTTTCGAGGCAGTCCTGAAGTTTTTATCTGTAAAAACATACAAGCAAAAGATGAAGAAATGGACATTGGTTGCAAAACTTGTGCAAAAAGGAAAAATCGAAACTGAAAGATCAAACGAATTGGAAAACGTAGATGTGGGCTTATGCTGCTTATGTGAAAATAATCAGACTGAAGTGGAAGGAGTCCAAATTGTGCAAAATAAACTGCAGATATTGGAGGGTTCCCTTGAAGGCCTTGAAAATCAGTTGGACTCCATGTTTAGATGCCTGATCAAATCAAGAACAACAATCTTAAATGCGTTCTCATGTTGATTTTAAGTCCCATTGTATATATTTAGTGTTTATGAATGGCCATCATAGATGCTGTTGTACCTATATATATATGAGCTACAAAATTTTGAGAAAGATACTACAAGCCTTTGTATGAATGTGTCTATAATACAAATTTTGTTGGAGAAACTTGGCTCAAAGCTATGCAATGGGTTTAGTAAAATTTTGTTAAGTATCTTAGTGCATGCACTTTAAGCTCAATTACATATGGATTACATTATCGATTAATGTATGCAGTTATATTTAGTGAAATCTATGTAACTAACGGATAACATTAGAACTTAGAATCAATCGATTCGGATATCGAATTAGTAATCTAAGTTGTAAAGCTTGTGTCGACTCAACACCCCACAAACATAATATTCTCTTTTTTTAGAAGTACAAAAAGATAACCAGAAACGTGTAGTATACATTTTTAATCATTTTAGGTCACATAAGAACGATGAACCTAATTTTTTCTAATTTAATTGTAGATTAAATAGTGTCAGTATAGTGACTTAAACTCTACATTTTGGTGGAACCAATCTGAAGACTCAGCTGTGTGATGGACAGCTGAGAAGTGTATTCAATTCTGTGCATCAGTATGGTGGAGTTCATCGAGCTTCATCATTGGGGTGTAAGTCTGCTTTGAGTACTTGAATATAAGCGAGGTCCCACATCTAATAATTACTGTTATGTAGCATACTATCTGATGTCATTAAAAGTATGACACGTGTAGGGGTATTTATGGTGCATCAGACAAAGATTCCTTGCGGCTAGGGATTTGTGCCTATAAATCTGATTGTTGTCACATTGTCTGCATATGTGTGTGAAATCAGTAACTTTCGAGCATAATAATAAATATCTCTTTTACGCCCGTGGTTTTTTTATCTCTCTCACTTTGAGAGGGTTTTCCACGTTAAATCTGTGTTCTTCTTGTTTTCTCATTATCTCCTTTGATTATTTACGTTTGATTGCATCTGTTTTATTTCTTGCGTCGAAGTTATCTCCATCGGCTTTTATAACAATTGGTATCAAAGCCAGGTTACGGAGAAAACAATCAGCACGATCGACTTCATCTTCACCAAGACCTTGACAAGGTGCTAAGATCTCGTGATAAAGTTGTGATCTTTAGCAAGAAAAGATGTCGGCGAGAAGCGTGAAAATCGATAAATTCTAGGAAGGAGCAGTTTTGGTCCGTGGCAAATCAAGATGTGTGCAATGTTGAAGCAAAGCGAGTTTGTGGAATCCTTTATCGACAAACCAAATACTGGTGCGAGCAGATTATGCGGTCTGGGAAGAAAGCACATTCAACCATCATGTTGTGCTTATCGATGATGTTATCATCGAGGTTCTTTGAGGAAGACACGCCTTGACCAAGTTGTGGAAAAAGCTTGAAAGCTCAGTATATGACCAAGTCAGCGACCAACAAGTTGTTGTTGAAGCAGAGGTTGTTTAGTTTGAAGATGCATGAAGGAAGTCCACCGAGGGAACATCTGGACGGTGAACACAATATTACTTGATTTAAGGAATATTGATGTTAAAATTGAAGATGAAGATCAGACCACTAATCTGTTGGTGTCATTACGGCATCATATGAAAACTTTGTGCGATCTTTCATAGTTGGGAAGGATACAGTAGCTTTAGAGGATGTGAGGTGCGCCTTACATGCCGGGGGAGCTTAGACACAAAAGGTGTTGGGACAGACAGTCAAATTTCTTTGGGCTAGTAGCTATGACAATAGTGGAAAAGGGTATGGATGAAGAAGAAAAAAGTCGGTGTCCAAAGGTCCTAAGTCTCATGATGTCTCGTAATTAATTGTAAGGAGCGGGGACATTGGAAGTCCAATTGTCCAAGGAAGAAGAAACAACAGGAAGGCAATTTCGGCTGCGTACCACAGCTTGCGAGCAATCGATGAGGATCCGGTTCTAGTTGCGGGGATTCTACACACCATAATGATGTGTGGATACTTGATTCTGGAGCATCCTACCATATTTGTCCAAGCAGGAGTGGTTCTCACTTATGAAGCGAGATGGATGGTGGTCAAATCTATATGGCCAACAAAGCAAGGTTTGCAAAGTTGATTAGGAATTGGCTCGAGTAAAGTTAGGGCAGAGGATGGTAAATTCAGCCTTAATGAAGGATGTAAGACATGTTCACTGAGATGACCAAGAATTTGGTATCTCTCGATCTACTAGACATCAAGGGTTCAATTTCAAGGGTGAATGTGGGACAATTTGAATGTCTTCAAAGATTCGATTGTAGTCCTCAAAGGCATCAAGAGGAACCTTGTATATATTACAAGGATCTATTGTATCTGCTTCTTCTTTGTTGCATCCTCAATAGATTCACCGATCTTAGTAGACTCAATTTGTGGCACATGAGACTTGGTCACATGGGTGAAAGGGTATCTGATTCTTTCTTCAAAGAGTTTTCTTGGGGATATAAGGTCAAGAATCGGACTTTTGTGAACATTGTGTGTTTGGGAAGCTGCCTGAAGTAAGTTCTCGGCGAGGTTGCACAACACAAGGGCATCACTTGATTATATCCATTCATTGGCTTTGGGGTCCATCAAAAGTTGAGTCATTGGATGGTCACATATATTTTGTGTCATTCATAGATGACTATTCAAGGATGACTTGGGTGGTGATGATGAAGAACAAAAGTGATGCATTCGGTAACTTCAAGCGAGTGGAAGGCCCTAGTGGAGAATCGTTAGGCAAGAAAATCAAGAAGCTTCGATGAGATAATGAGTGCAGAATTTAGCTGGGACGGATTTTGATTCATTTTGTGTGGTGAGGTATTGCCGGACACCATCTGATAAGAATACACCTCGGTAGAATGGTGTAGTGAAAGGATGAATCAAACTCTCTTGGAGAGGGCAAGATGCATGCTTTCTCAAGTCGGGTTTATCAAGGAGATTTTGGGAGAGGTTGTTAAAGCGACTTGCTACTTAATCAACAGAAGTCCTCACACAGGATCAATCTCAAGACACCATTTAAGATGTGGTCGCAAGCAAGCTGTGACTACTCGATTCTAAGGGTTTTGGAAATCTGACTTACTATCATGTTAGTGAAGGAAGTTGGAGCCTAGAGCCAAGAAGGAGTGTTTGTGGGGTATGGTGATGGAGTGAAGGGATATAGAATTTGGTCATCGGCAGAGTCCGAGTAATCCTCGGCAGGGCGTGGTGTGTTTGATGAAAATTCTATGCTTAACTCATCGGTGGGGAGGTCTCTGAGTGCGAAACCGATCTTGAATCGATAGTGTTTGAAAGCAGGTGGAGCTTGGTGGAGCTCACGATATTCAACAATCGGTGGATCCAAATCAACACTATATCTTGATCCGGATAATGAACCGAATCCGATCCAAGCAAGCTCTCATCGAGACCTCAAGAGGGCGTCATACAAACATTGATCGGCCAGAGTCTATTTGCGCGGCCGAGCCTAGAAGATCTAATGTTGGGATACCTCAAGGAGATATGGATATGATGACTTGGTGGATATGCACTCCAAGTTCTTTGAAGAAGTATAGGTTGATGAACCTACTACTACTTGAGGAAGCGATGACATGTATGAAGCATCCCGGTGGCATCTTTGCCATGGGAGATGAAATGGAGTCATTGTTGAAGAATCGGACTTGGGAATTGGTCAAGCGACCCTCTTGACAAAGGAGTTGTGACTTGTAAATGGATTTTCAAGAAAAAGGAAGGAATAACTAAGGCAGAAGGGGTCAGGTATAAGACACGTTTGGTTGCAAGAGGATTCAGTCAAAAGGAAGGGATTGACTTTGATGAAATATTTTCACCAGTGGTCAGACACATGTTGCGGAGATTTTGCATCAATAACAAAAGAAAATTTATAACCCTAACCTATATGCAAAACTAACTCCTAACCGACCAAAACATCGGGTTGTTGCTAGTAAAGCGTAATGAGTAAGGGTCGATCCACGAGGAAAAGGTATGTAGAATCTAATCCTAGTAATCCTCCCAATTGCTACTCAACAAAAACAAATAAAGCGAAAAGCAAAAGCATAAAAGCAGAAAAACATAAAAGAACAATCAAAATAAATCTAACCTAAGAAACATGGGAACAACCAAAGTACAAACCTAAGTGATTTCAATTCTAGTTAATCTCATGATTCTAATTAGGTTTGTGGTTTCACCCTTTCACGAGACACAAATCCCTAATCTCTTAGTGAACTTATCTCTCAAGCTATGAAAGCCTACTTCGTAGTGAATTCAATTATCTATCTCTCATCTTTCGAGTGTTGAGACCGATTTACCAAACAAAACTCGGGTGTAGATTCAATTAACTCTCGTTTTTAAAGAACCTAACAACCTAGGAATCTAACTCATTAACTTGTCATCATTAATGGCTAAAAACCCTATCTTTATATGGTGATCTAGCGTTTATGCAACTTCCGTATTATAAACATCAATCGTGAACTAATCTTTCGATTCTAATTCACATGGCATACAAATCGCATAGAAAAATACAAACGACTTAAAGCTCATGAAGATAAAGCTGGAATTAAATTAATTGAAAGAAATCAAACTCACATAGTCTTGATACAATGGTTGAACTCCATGGAAACGAAAAGAAAAGCTACATAATCTACTCTAATCTAACCTCGGTTCACCCGAGCACAAGGCTCGGGTGACCGCCTTCAAACTCCCAAGTAAATTCTTTGCTCCTCGGAAAATTCGAGTATAAAAAAGTATATCCTTAGGGTTGAGGATATGGCTCTATTTATAGAGATAAGAGGCGGTTATTTGAAAGTCGCGGCGACGGGCGTTCATTATCATGGACGCTTCGTTCATTTCTTGAACGGAGACTAGACGCTCGTTCATTCCACTCACGTGAGAGACTCGAATGTAAAATACGATTATGGACGCTTTGCATGGGCGCTTGATTCACCCTTGGCCGCTAAATGCGCTTAATATGGGCGCTTTCGTCCGCGGCGATCAAATCTTGATTTTTCCATCTTTATCTTGATTGATTTCTTTCCTTATCTCTTTTAATCTTCCATAAATTCAATTGATCCTTCCTCAACTCGAAATTGGCTCTTTAGGATCACCTTTTCCATCATTAATTGGGTATCTACAAATATCAAAAACATACCAAAACGTAATAATTTCCAAAATAATATAAAAACACAAATTAACACTTAAATTGATATGTTTTCATATTTAATCATTAAAAACACCATTTACTCAATATTTAACTATATAGCTCAATATCTATGAAAATAATCCATATATGGGGAAAATTGATATACAATATATATATAAAAATCACTATAATTTGGCCCTAAACAACACCCCCACACTTATCTTTTGCTCGTCCCCGAGCAAAACAAAACATAACCAAACTCGAGATAAATAAACATCTATGCAAATATGAAGCATATTTATTAACTTAGAAGTTCACCCAAGTGAGTGTGTGCATAGCCATAATAAACTTCCACTAAGTTCCACAATTTGAAAGTTATTCAAACCAAAACTAGCCCGGTTTCCCATCTAAGTTAGAAATATTCAAAAAACTATAACAGGCACTTTACAAAACATACATATCCCAAAAAGAAATAGTAGAGAATATCTAAAACATTTCTGACAGACTCAGAGGATAATCCCTACAACATATCCTTCAGTTTATACTGGGTATAAGATCGACGATAACTAAGTCGTTACTTATTCATAATAATATATTTCAATATTTTCACTTTTTTCACACTTTTCTAACACACATCGAATAAGCTTTTGCCCTCATAGCGAGAATAGGACATTTCAAGATAATCCCTACCTTACTCCAATCATAAAGCGACTATAAAGTATCTGTCGTGAGCTTTGGTCATCATAGTGGAATAGGACATCGTGGTACAACCTACCTCACCCAAATCATAAACCGACTTCCGACACACACAATTACAATTATGTTTACTTAGAGATTTACATTTGGCGGTGGAAAAGATTATTTTCTAGTAGTACTGAGACCACTTTGAGCATAACACCTCAAGTAAACAATTTATTACTATTGCAAAGACTTAATCACGTTTCATTTATCACATTCAAACTTACTGGATATTCACGGTATGTCATACTTTAACTCTAAATACAAACTACTAAACTTTTCAAGAATTGTACATAAGCAAAGAAACATGCTATAATCATCAAAAATCTCCAACTAAAATGGGGTAGGCTTTCAACATTTAGCTCATCATTTACTATGGCATGTGAAAAAGAGTTTCGGGTGAAACAACTAAAATTACTAAATATACAGAATATAGCAAAAATGATATAAACTCAAGCAAAGATATGCCTTTGTCTACTCGGGATATACAAAAAATTTGAAAATTAAGCACTTTTCATAGAAATACTAAAAATATGAGCAAACGAAAATAGACACATAAATCATCTATCCCTTCCCCCACACTTAGATTGCAACTTGTCCTCAAGTTATACAGAAATAATAAATTAGAGAACTTAGTTGATTGGATCTTTGGCAGTGCGGAGGAACCAACAAGAACCAGGATTGCTTGCATAGCTCAGTAGACTGTGGAGCATCACAAGACAACTGAATACATCTTTAAAGTGCACAATAGCTATAGAAAGTATCCTGCAGACTTGATTAGTGCAAAAAGAGTCTTCGGGGAAAAAGAAAAGATTACATATATAAAGCACATAAAGAAAAGGATCATAGAGATTTTTCAACTTAAGCTCAACTAAAGATTGAATACTATACATGAAATACTACAAAGTCGTAGGCTAGGTGCAACTATATGAAAATATACTACAATGCAATCTACATGATATGCAATCCTAAAAATAAAATAAATAAAAATAAATAAATTCTGACAGGCTCAGGCTGAGCAAGTTGACCCCTGACAACTCTACAGTGACTACGGCCTATGCAGAAACTAAAATAAAAACGAGGTAGTATTACGGAAACCGACAGTTAACTACACTCAAGAAAAATAAAAGAAAAATAGAAAAACAATGCAACTAGATGACTTGCAACTAAATGATATGCATCTGAATGATATGCAAAAATAAAAGAAAATAAAAGAAAGAAAACTAGCCCACTATATGCAACACGACATATATATAAACGTCTACCACATAATGACAGGAGTTACGATAAGCAGCGATCTTTGTTCATTACATGCGATGTGAGCGCGCTTTAAGACTTCGTCAAAAGTGATAGCATTATGGAAACCCAACGATTAGCTATACTAAATGAGATATAACTCATATGGCCTAAGGCGTAGCATACGGAAAACCGGCGGTAGCTACCCATATGAACTATAAAAACAAAGGAAAGCACGTAAGTCTTAAAAGCTAACAAGATTCATCACAACGGTATGTAGCATACGAAACCGACATTAGCTCCTAATTAACAAATAGACCGATTATAGCGTCACGAGAACCGGCGGTGACTATAACTTGCATAGATGAATCATATATAAGGAATTGATCAATTATCTAACATGGATTCATAGATGGAAAGGTAAAAACATATAAGTTCGAGACATCTATGTAAACATCAATTAGCCACGTAAGCTCATATGAAAACATCCACATCAAATAAAAGCATTGAAAATAAAATCAAGAAATTTAGAAACTGGATTTGAACCCGGACGAACGTTCACTTAGCGTTGAAGGCGAACGGGCGTTCCACCTGCAGGCGCTAAATCGCGCTTGAAAACCGACCGGACGGGCGTTCGAAAGTATAGACGCACAAATGCGGTCCTCTAAATCGTAAGCGAGATTGAAAATATTTGAGCGGACGGCGTCAATACTTCCCAACGCTTTCGTTCACTGCAGAGATGAAGAAGCTGGGCGGGCGTCCAACGGAAACGAGCGCTTCGTCCATACAATAAGAATGCCTGCAGGCGGCCAGAAAAACACAGCAAAACCCTAAATACTTATGAACACAACACAAGAACACGAGATCACGACAGCGGCCTTATCAAATTAAGCACGAGGGGTTAGACTAGGTAACACATAAACATATAAACTTCACGTAAAACAAGTTGAGTAAAAAACTTTTGCACATTCTTAACCTAACGGTCATCGAAACACGGCAAAATAAAATCTCTCAACTTGGTATACGCTACTTTTATTAAAAACAAAAACAAAACGTAACAAAATCGAGAACTAACAAAACTAGATTCAACATGACACCTATTCCCGGCAACGGCGCCACTTTTGTTATGGAGATTTTGCATCAATAACAAAAGAAAATTTATAACCCTAACCTATATGCAAAACTAACTCCTAACCGACCAAAACATCGGGTTGTTGCTAGTAAAGCGTAATGAGTAAAGGGTCGATCCACGAGGAAAAGGTATGTAGAATCTAATCCTAGTAATCCTCCCAATTGCTACTCAACAAAAACAAATAAACGAAAAGCAAAAGCATAAAAGCAGAAAAACATAAAAGAACAATCAAAATAAATCTAACCTAAGAAACATGGGAACAACCAAAGTACAAACCTAAGTGATTTCAATTCTAGTTAATCTCATGATTCTAATTAGGTTTGTGGTTTCACCCTTTCACGAGACACAAATCCTAATCTCTTAGTGAACTTATCTCTCAAGCTATGAAAGCCTACTTTAGTAGTGAATTCAATTATCTATCTCTCATCTTTCGAGTGTTGAGACCGATTTACCAAACAAAACTCGGGTGTAGATTCAATTAACTCTCGTTTTTAAAGAACCTAACAACCTAGGAATCTAACTCATTAACTTGTCATCATTAATGGCTAAAACCCTATCTTTCTATGGTGATCTAGCGTTTATGCAACTTCCGTATTATAAACATCAATCGTGAACTAATCTTTCGATTCTAATTCACATGGCATACAAATCGCATAGAAAAATACAAACGACTTAAAGCTCATGAAGATAAAAGCGGAATTAAATTAATTGAAAGAAATCAAACTCACATAGTCTTGATACAATGGTTGAACTCCATGGAAACGAAAAGAAAAGCTACATAATCTACTCCTAATCTAACCTCGGTTCACCCGAGCACAAGGCTCGGGTGACCGCCTTCAAACTCCCAAGTCGGCCGGCCTTGCTCCTCGGAAAATTCGAGTATAAAAAAGTATATCCTTAGGGTTGAGGATATGGCTCTATTTATAGAGATAAGAGGCGTTTATTTGAAAGTCGGCGGCGTGACGGGCGTTCATTATCATGGACGCTTCGTTCATTTCTTGAACGGAGACTAGGACGCTCGTTCACTCACGTCTGGAGACTCGAATGTAAAATACGATTATGGACCTTTGCATGGGCGCTTGATTCACCCTTGGGCGCTAAATGCGCTTAATATGGACGCTTCGTCCACCATGGCGATCAAATCTTGATTTTTCCATCTTTATCTTGATTGATTTCTTTCCTTATCTCTTTTAATCTTCCATAAATTCAATTGATCCTTCCTCAACTCGAAATTGGCTCTTTAGGATCACCTTTTCCATCATTAATTGGGTATCTACAAATATCAAAAACATACCAAAACGTAATAATTTCCAAAATAATATAAAAACACAAATTAACACTTAAATTGATATGTTTTCATATTTAATCATTAAAAACACCATTTACTCAATATTTAACTATATAGCTCAATATCTATGAAAATAATCCATATATGGGGAAAATTGATATACAATATATATATATAAATCACTATAATTTGGCCCTAAACAACACACTTCAATCAGGGTGTTACTAGCAATGTTGGCACAGCAGGATCTGGAACTTGAGCAATTAGATGTGAAAGCGCTTTTCTACATGGTGAGGTGGATAAGGTGATATACATGACACGACTGAGGGTTTTCAAGTTCTGGCAAGGAAAATTATGTTTGCAAGTTGAAGAAATCATTGTATGGTTTGAAGCAAGCTCCAAGCAAAGTGGTATAAAAGGTTTGATAGTTTTATGCTTGGCGAGGGTTACATGAAGTCCATATGATCATTGTGTTTACTATAGTCTTTGAAAGATGGATCATATATCTATCTTGTCTGTATGTGGATGACATCTTGATATTTGCAACAAGGAAGTCGATGTTCAAAATCGAAGAACCTTCTCGGTCTTTGAATTTGAAATGAAGGATTTGGGTTCACCAAGAAAATTTTGGGGATGGAGATCGAAGAGATAGGAGTCAGAAGAAATTGTTCATGTCTCGCGACAGGTTATGTGCAAAAGATATTGGCCAAGTTTGGGATGTCTCTTTGCAAAACCAATAGAAACTCATATGGCATCAAATGTTCATTTATCTGTTTATGCTTCACGATCACCACCAAGAGAAGGAGTATATGTCAAAGTTCCTATGCTAGTGCGGATTGGCGATCTGATGTATGCCATGGTATGCACTAGGCGATCTGGCTCAGGTAGTCGGTGTTGTCGGCGGAGTTTATGGCTCAACTCTGAAAAGAACACTGGAAAGTCTGTTAAAAGGATATTCAGTACACGAGAGAGTGGTGGTGATGTTGGTCTCATTTATGGAGGTGATCTTTAGTGCAGTCACGAGCTCTTGTGATCTCGATTATGCAGGTGATGTTGACAGTAGAAAATTGAATGACTGGGTATGTGTTTACATTGGGAAATGCAGTGGTCAGCTGGAAAGCTACTCTTTAGGCTACACTAGCCTTATCAACTACTGAAGCAGAATATATGGCTCTTACTGAAGCAGCTAAGGAGGGTATCTGGTTAAAGGGGCTAGTCAGTGATTTGGGGTTGCATCAGGATCAGGCTGAAATATATTGTGACAGTCTAAGTGCAATATGTTTAGCCATATCAGGTTCATCATGAGAGAACTAAGCATATTGATATCAGGTATCATTTCTTGAGGAATGAGAAGAGGGTTGTGGTGAAGAAGATTGGCACAAAGGAGAATCCTGCTGATATGTTCACTAAACCAGTTCAGCAGAGTAAGTTTCAGCTTTGCCTGGACTTAATGAATATTCAGAGCTTATAATTTGTTTCTGGAAACTCTACTGAGGACAGATCATTGGAGTGGATGCTATGGAGATAGTCTGGTACAAGTACATCTGGTATTGACGAATGCATCTGGTACAAGTACATCTGGTTGAACAATTTGTTTGACTCTAGGGAGAGTTGAAGTCAATGTGGAGATTTGTCAGTATAGTGACTTAAACTCTACATTTTGGTGGAACCAATCTGAAGACTCGGTGTGTGATGGGCCGGTGAAGCGTATTCAATTCGTGCATCAAGATGGTGGAGTCTCTTGAGCTTCATCGATCAGGTAAGTGTCTCTTTGAGTACTTGAATATAGCGAGGTCCCACATCCGACAATTACGTTATGTAGCTGACTATCGGTGTCATTAAAAGGAGGACACGTGTAGGGGTATTTATGGTGCATCAGACAAAGATTCCTTGCGGCTAGGGTTTAGGGATTTGTGCCTATAAATCTGATTGTTGTCACATTGTCTACTGCGTGTGTGTGAAATCAGTAACTTTCGAGTGCATAATAATAAATATCTCTTTTACGCCGTGGTTTTTATCTCTCTCACTTTGAGGTTTTTCACGTTAAATCGTGTTCTTCTTGTTTTCATTATCTCCTTTGATTATTTACGTTTGATTGCATCTGTTTCTATTTCTTGCGTCTGAAGTTATCTCCATCAGTTTTATAACAAATAGCATCGTTAGACCAAGTTTTGGGACGTTTGATGTGATATCAAAACAGTCTATCGAATGAAACTAGGTGTCCTGCGGTGACAGACGGTGAGGGAAACTTTAGATCCTCTGGTAGAGTTTTGACAAGGATGTTAGTATAATATTCTTCATTAATAGGAAATATGAGAGCAAGTTACCATGACATGCATAACCTTTTTTAAATGGATACGCACACACATTTTTTGTCTCTACTGGAACTCGAATCCGGAATCTTCGGGTTAAACACCACAACGCTTGCTGCTAGACCAATGCCTTGTTGGCAACATGCATAATCTTGATACGTAATGAATTTGATAACTTGAGTTAACTATTTTAGATTAAGGGATGACGATAAACTGAAATAATTACCGAATCATTAAACAATTAAAAGAGGAGATTGAGGTATTTTACCAAACAAACAAGCAAAATCATTACAATTTCCCAAAGAATTAAAGCAAAAACCCTCTAAAAAATTATGTATAAAGGTATACGTCTCTTCCCAAACATTCTTTTGTTGTTGATATTTCTCAAATGCTTTCTCTTGTAAATTTTCAGAAACATTAATTGACACGTCAAATTTATGAAGACGTACGGCCCCAATGCCACTTAGACACTTAAGTTAAAATCAGCAAAATATGCAATGTGGTATTAGCCACGTACACTAACACATATCCATAAGCCAAAGCAATGGACTGCAATTTCTAGCATACAGCTGGAGTTTACATATACTTATTGTTGATGATGATCTCTCTTAACCAGTCGATACGATTTAAAATATATATAATAAAAAAAACCCTAATTGTGTGCATGTACACATTTCAATTGGGATTAAATAAATGATGAATTATTAGAGTTTGTTGGCCAAGAGGCCTACCAGGTTTCCAGTACATCTCATTTTTCAAATCGGAGATGGTAGGAGTAGGACAAACCACTCGTGGGCAGCATTTAATAAAACCATGTGTTGCATATAAATAAATTGAGTCCTACTTGTAAAATTATTATTATACCATACCAATAATAATGCATCGCCTATTTAAAAAGTTTCTGGCTATTATGACTAACGAATTCAGGAAATTATAATATGTGTGTCTTGGTTTTCACGAAATATATATCACAAAAAAAAAATATTTATATGTATGTATATATCAAATAATTATGGATGAAATAGTAAATTGACTAAATTCAAGATACAAAATAAAGTGTTCGAAGAGTTTGAACCCGAGCTTGTTGAGAGAAAGAGGGAGAACGTATTTTCTACCACAACAATATACACTTAATTTATTAATAATAAGACAAATTAAATACAAATCTTCTCTTCTCTACCTATATATAAAAGGGACAATTATTGAAAAGGACGCATATTGGACTTAATTAGGTAAAAAGGACATCCAAAACAAACACTTAGTTATAAGGACAAAAATTAGGTAGATAGACCCAAATACCTTTAATGAAAAAAAAAAAACAAACAAACAAACATGCGCATGCTTATTTTCACAAACATTCGCTGAACATAGTTTGCGTGGAATTTTTTTTTTTTTATTTTTTATTTTTTTTAAGCAGGTGTTGAAAATATGTGGTTTTTTTTTTTTTTTTTTTTTTTTTTTTTTTTTTTTTTCAAAAGCAGGTGCTGAAAATATATTGTTGTTGTTGTTGTTGTTGTTTTTTTTTTTTTTTTTTAATTATAAAATTTATTTTATTTTACCAATGCATTGACCACCGCGTGATTGTGTGACCGCGCGATCGTTATTGCGCGATCGATCATTCACCACCGATGATGTGTAGAAGCGCGATCATTGACCACCGCGATGTGTGACCACCCCGGATGTAGTGACCACCCGCGATCATTGACCACCCCGATCATTGACAAGCGATCGCGAAAGATCTTTCACCTTAATTCATATTTTTATGCAGTGACATCGGCATTCATATATGCAGTGATATCAATATTTTATGTAGTGACATCGAAAATCATATATGCGCGACATCAACAATTTATGCAGTGGCATCGGCAATTAGATATGCAATGACAACAACATTTTATGCAGTGACATCAACAATCATATATGAATGACATCAACAATTTATGTAGTGACATCGGCAATCATATATGCAGAGACATCGCGATGAAGTGACACCGCGATCGGTGGCCACCCACGATCGCGAGACATCGCGATGAAGTGGCGGCTCGATCTGAAGACACCGCGATCAGAGACCATCAGGATGCATTGATCACCGGGATGCAGTGACATTTGATGAAGCAACACCGTGATGACATTTGATATTTTTCTGACTTAATTTCATAAAATCGATTTCTTTTTTTCATACAACCGACTTCAAATGGCAATATCTTTTGATATAAATCTACGATCAACATAAATCTTTCACCTTAATTCATATTTTTATGCAGTGACATCGGCAATCATATATGCAGTGATATCAACATTTTATGCAGTGACATCGGCAATCAGATATGCAGTGACATCAACATTTTTTGCAGTGACATCGGCAATTTATGCAGTGACATCAACAATTTATGCAGTGACATCGGCATTTTATGCAGTGACATCGATAATCATATATGCGTGACATCGGCCAAGAGTTCGGTCACTATGAATGTGGTTTTTAAGCCATTATGCATCGTATGTCAAGAAATTCTACAGATTGCATGATGCTGTTGAATTTCAAGAATGTATACTTTATAAAGTGATTATACCTAAAGAAATGACAACTAAAGAAAAAAAAAATGCAGTGACATTAATGTCACTCCATCAATTTTATTACAAATCATACACAAACCTACCATCAAATTCATGTCACTCCAACAATCATACATACATAAATTGTTCTGGATCACTCCAGAGCTTGCTGAATCATAATGTTGTGGATGCTCTTTGCAGCATCTTTTACTTAGTGGAGATCTTATAATGAATGATTTGTAGACCTGAGAATGTATAAATATTATGAGTCTTAACCTGTTCTTAGAATAAAGTTAATGCAAACATGACAGCAATCACCGTACTGTATATGCAAATACAAGTATACACAAGTAAAATAAAATGAAAAAGTTAAAAGGTAAAGTTGGAAATAAAAATAGTGTAAAAGATATCAGTTAATAAAACCAAAACCATAGTTGCCCATCAAAGAATTAGAATCATACGGACTCAATCAAGCTCAGAAACACGCATCAATAATCATCGACATTCATAAGTCCAGACATATATATATTTATAAGCTAGTCATCATTGCCCTTTTGAGATAAGAGATTATTGAAAGTAAACTAGACAAAAAAAGGACATTTAAACTTCAGAATCAAAAGGGAAAGTAAAAATAAAAACTGCAAATCAAGCTTAAAGAGTTCTCAGATTTTTCGATTTTCTCGAGTCAGATTTATGCTGTGACACGAGTCAGATTTTCTCGATTGCCTGAATCATCAGGTCATTAGAGAATTGAATATCGTCCTAGCCTATTTCAAATCAACAATTTGCTATACATTTGTTTTCTAAACACAACACAGAGGAAGTACCGGATGCAAAAGTTACAACATGAAGAAGAAGCGCACGCAGAGTCGAGGAAGGAACACAATTTCATATAATCATTTAAAGATGTAGGATGAAAACCTACCACAAAATTTAACTCATCCTGCTCATGAAACCCATGTACTCTTTCAATCAATTGAACTCTGGACGATTCACGGCACTTACCATACAAATCTGGATATTCAGCGGTGACTTGGGCCTCGGCGGTGGCGATGTGACGGCGATTTCTAGAAAGGGGCTTGGTGAAATCGAGTCTTTCAAGCAATTGTAGTCTTACTGATGAGCTACGCCATCCATATAAAAGGGGAAGAAATGAAGAAATTCACCAGGGAATTGAATCTAATATAAGGGGTAATATTGGAAAAGTAAATAAAATGTGTCCTTAGAAAGAGTGGTCTTTTTTAAGTGTCCTAAGTGTATAATTAAGTCTCAAAACACGTCCTTATAAACAAATAACACTATATAAAAAGGAAGGGAAATTGCCTGAGGTGTAGCCACGTCACTCATTTTGGTAAATTTTGGGTTGCCATCTGTGCGTTTAAAACACATGTACCATCTGGGTGTATTTTCAATTTCATTTGGTAAAACAAAAACAAAAAAACAAAATTTTTACAGCTCTTGCCTTGGGAGAACGGAAAGGTGACAGAGGCGTTCTCCAATATCCTACGGTCCGATGGTATACCTGGTGGAAACCAAGGGGGTTCTTTAATTATTATCCGGTGGTCTGCTGCTATACCCGGTGGAATCAAGGTCAATTTCGTCCTGCGTCAGTCGATTCACGTCATTTTTTTTGGGGTGTTTCTCGTTACCGCCGCCCAAATTGGTTTTCAATTGATGGAATACGGCTGTCAATCAAAGGGTTTGTACGAAAATTGGAAGAATTTAACCATGCTGATGTCAGTAATCAAACGAAGAGGGCAAATAACCGTTGGTTTCTTTGGTTTACCGGATAGAGGAGGCTGGCTGCTGCTTTTCTACCGTTTTATAGCTGAAAAATGTCATCTTTCTCTGCCTACCTGTTGAGACTAAAATAGCAAGTTGATGAGTTCTTGGCTTCTAGAAGCATTTCAACAAACACCTAACTAGGTGGTTAGTTAGTTAGAGTTAGTTACAAACCAATTGAGCTTGTGATTTCTATATAAGTGTAAAGTAGGATCATGGAAACTCGATTTAGCAAGTTTAATTCCCTCCTGATGTAAACAATTTCTGCAAATCTTTTCTATTCTGTTTTCCCGCCTTTTTCATATTCAAAATTGGGGAAGAACACTTTGAGTGTTCTTGATCGATTCTTCATCAGTTTTCTGTTTCTAGTTTTAATTCTTTGATCAATCCAATTCAATTCAATGTTAATCTTGTCTTTCAACATGGTATCAGAGCTCAATTAATATCCGCTGTCAATCTTGATTCATCAATTTCAATTTCATAATCATTTCTGGAAATTTTCTTCAAGAATTCTGCAATGTCAAATTCTGGCAATTCGCTTGATAATCCAAGTTTGGTTCTGGTTCAACCGCTTCTCAAAGGAGTGTATAACTATAATCACTGGAAAAGATCTATGACAAAGATGCTATCATCAAGAGGAAAACTTGGTTTTGTGGATGGTTCTTCAACCATGCCAGAAGTTACAGATGCTGGTTATGCAGCTTGGATGCAGTTGAATGATTTGGTACATTCTTGGTTAGTGAATTCTATGATTCCTATCATTTGTAAAGCGTGATGTATTTTGATACTGCTAGAGAGATATGGTTAGACTTGCAAGATCGATTTGGAAGAGGAAACGCTTATAGACTTTCTAATCTTGAAGAAGAAATCGAGAAAACTAAGCAAGGTAATCTTACAGTGACTGATTACTATACAAAATTGAAATCCCTATGGGATCAGTATCTGATTCTGAAGCCTATTCCTCCCTGCATTTGTCCTGCATTACAAACCATAAGAGAGCAATATGATAATGCATATACTACAAGGTTCTTGAAGGGTTTGAATGGAAATTTTAGCACAGTCAAATCCCAAGTGTTGATGACTCTGCCTCTCCCTGATATTAAAACTGCTTTCGTTATGGCTTTGAATCATGAGCAGCAGCTCAGTTATGCAACTAGTACAGATTCTGTGGTTCTTGCTTCTAACTTTGAACAGGCAGATTGTAATCAAGCCATGGGAAATTATAGACCTCCAATTCCAGGAAGAGGACAAGGAAGAGGTTCAAATAGTGCAGGAAGAGGTTTTCCAGGTGCTGGAAGAGGATTCCAAGGAAATTCCAGAAGGCCTTATTGCACATACTGTGGCAAGGAAGGGCATACCATTGATAAATGCTACAAGAAATATGGTTTTCCACCAAATTTTAAGGGATATGGCAGAGGAAATATAACAGCCAATCATGTAGCTTGTGATCAAGATCATGAAGACATGGAGTCAGTTGAGAATTGTCAACAAGATCATAATTCTGGTGACACTGCAATCACCAAAAGTCAGTATGATCATCTACTTGCCTTCGATTCAAAATCGCAACTTTGCTTTGATCAATGCAATTCAAGTGGTTATGGCTTGCATTTTGTGATTCACAAGGGCAAGGTATCAAGGCGTATGGTTCATTGGATCATAGATTCGGGGCCACTTGACCATATAACTTTACCCTTAATAATATGGTTAATGTCAAAAGAATTAACAATCAGAATGTTAATTTGCCAAATGGTGTTTCATTCAAAGTAACACATGTAGGAAGCTGTGCATATAAATGCGAGACATCACCTTATATAATGTTTTTGCATTCCTACATTCACATATAACTTGATATCGGTGAGAAAATTATTAGTTGATTGATAGTTAGTGCATCATTTGTTTTGAAACTAACAATTTATTATGTGCGAGGCACAACAAACTATGAGGAAGATTAGTACAATTTAAACTTCAAAATGGATTGTATATTCTTGGATCACAAAGCTTAGATAAAATCATTACTCATATTGAGAAATTTTCTGTTGCTTGTAATTACAGTAGCAGACAATAGTTTGTGGCACTATAGACTAGGCCATCCTTCTATAGATAGATTGAAGGCTTTGAAAGTTTTAGATTCGAATAAAGATGCGATTGTAAATGTACTATACGTCCTTTGGCTAAGCAAAGAAAATTGAAATTTCTGTCGAGTCAATCTTACACTATGAATTGTTTTGATATTATACATGTGGATATTTGGGGCCAAATAGGATACCCTCTGTTGATGGTGATAGTTATTTTCTTTCTGTGGTAGATGATCAAGTGAGATACACTTGGATTTTCTTAATGAAAACCAAGGATCATTTCTTTGGTCTTAAGAGACTTCGTGTTTTTATACAAACACAGGTTTGTGTGATGTGTTAAAACAATTAGGTCGAGATCAAGGTGCGAGTTTGGCATGATAAACTTTTATAAGCGAAAGGTATAGTGCATCAAATGGCTGTGTTAGGACACCACAACAAAATGGATTAATTGAAAGAAAGCATCAACACATTTTGAATGTGGCTAGGGCACTCAGAATTCAGTCTAATATTCCCATAGAGTATTGGCATTATTATGTCTTGCATGCTGTATACTTGATCAATTTATTGCCTACACCATTGCTAAATAACAAAACACCTCATTTGTTTTTCATAATAATAAGGAACCTAGCTATGATATGCTCAAGGTGTTTGGTTGTTTATGTTTTGCATCTACCACTTCTCGGGTAGTAGAGAAAGTTTGAAAACGAAGCACTAAATCGGTGTTTTTAGGGTTTGAAAACAACATCAAAGGATATAGAGTAATGAATATTCATACTAGAAATGTATCAATATCCAGAGATGTAGTGTTTCATGAGCACTCATTCCCTTTTTCTGATATTCTTTCATCTGATATTTCACATGATCTATGTCTCCCATTACCCTTACATGATTCTGTTGGAATGACTGATCAAACCATCAACACAGATGATCCTTCCAATAATGATTCATCATTTCATTCTTTTGATAATCCTGTAATACCACCACAAAGAAGATCAGGCAGACAAAGATTTGTACCATCTTATTTAACAGATTATATCTGTACAAATCAAGTGAAGAGGACTTCACCTCACACTTTAGATCATGTTGTTTCTTATACTAATTTGTCTTCCAATTATCAGGGGTTTATTGGTCAGATTTCTGAGGATAGGGAGCCTACATCCTACAATGAAGCAGCTAAAGATCCTAGATGGCAAGAAGCTATGAACCTGGAATTAGCAGCTCTAGACAAAACAAATACATGGTCACTTGTTTCATTACCACCAGGAACAAAGCCAATAGGATGCAAGTGGGTTTTCAGAATCAAAAGAAAAGCAGATGGTTCACTAGAAAGATTCAAAGCAAGATTAGTTGCAAAAGGATTCACCTGCAGATGGAAGGAATTGATTTTTGGAGACCTTTTCACTGTGGCTAAGCAGACAACAATCGAGACTTTTTATGGCTTTAGCGACAGATGAAGATCGGCATTTACATCAATTAGATGTCAATAATGCCTTTTTGCATGGAGATTTAGAGGAAGATGTTTATATGAGACCACCACCTGGTTTAACAGCAAATGGATTAGTGTGCAAACTTAACTGGTCTTTATATGGATTGAGGCAAGCAAGTAGACAATGGAATGCAAAGTTAACCAAGAAATTATTGGATGATGGTTATAAACAGTCTCAAAATGATCACAACTTATTTACCAAAGGCCAAGGACACAAGTTTGTGGCTTTACTAGTTTATGTAGATGATATTGTTGTTGGAAGTTCAGATTTGACAGAAATCCAACACCTAAAAGATCTCTTGCGATTCGCATTCACTATAAAAGATCTTGGAGCATGAAGTATTTCTTAGGATTTGAAGTAGCAAGAACAAAAGATGGCATAGTGATGAACCAAAGAAATCTTATCTGGATCTCTTGGTGAATTTGGTTTCTAGGCTGTAAACCAAGTAGCAACACCAATGGATACCTCACAGAACTTGACTGAAGTTGAAGCTCCACTCCTAGAATCCAACACTGTTTACAGAAGCTTAGTTGGCAAGTTACTATATTTAGGGAACACCGGACTGATATAGCCTTCCCGAGTTCAACAAGCCTGAGTCGATTCTTGGCAAAACCAAATGAAGCTCATTTAAAAGTGCACCACACAGACTTTTAAGATTCCTCAAATCATCACCGGGAAGAGGATTATTCTTTCTAAACAAGGCTCGACCACATTAAAAGCTTTTAGTGACTCAGTTAGGCGAGATGCACAAAACCGGAAGATCTACCACTTTGGTTACTTGGTTTATCTTGGGGATGCTCTTGTTTCATGGAAATCAAAAAAGCGACCAAGCTGTTTTCTAGGAGTTCAAGTGAGGTGAATCTGAGCCATGGCCATTCTGACATGTGAGATCAATGGTTGATTTATTTACTTAAAGATTTTGAGATCACATATTCTCAGGCAGTTCCTCTTTATTGTGTGATCAAAGTGCTTTGGATATTGTAGAAAATCTGTGTTCCATGAGAGAACAAAGCACATAGAAATATACTCGCCACTTTAAAGGAGAAATACACGAAAAAGTCCTTGTTCCACTTTGCTATTAACACAAAGGACCGACTGCAGATATTCTAACAAAACCAGTGGGCCAATGAAGACTGATGGACAATTCGCTTCTGAGCCTTCCCATTCAAGGACATCTACAAACTGTTGAGACTAAAATAGCAAGTTGATGAGTTCTTGGTCAAGCTTCACTGGATGCAATCCATGTTAGAAACGAGGGGGTGTTGAGACTAAAATAGCAAGTTGATGAGTTCTTGGCTTCTATAAGCATTTCAACAAACACCTAACTAGGTGGTTAGTTAGTTAGAGTTAGTTACAAACCAATTGAGCTTGTGATTTCTATATAAGTGTAAAGTAGGATCATGGAAACTCGATTTAGCAAGTTTAATTCCATCCTGATGTAAACAATTTCTGCAAATCTTTTCTATTCTGTTTTCCCGCCTTTTTCATATTCAAAATTGGGGAAGAACACTTTGAGTGTTCTTGATCGATTCTTCATCAGTTTTCTGTTTCTAGTTTTAATTCTTTGATCAATCCAATTCAATTCAATGTTAATCTTGTCTTTCAACACTACCATCTACATAAGTGGGTGGTATCATTACTGATTTTCGTTCTATTGTCCATTGTGTAACAATAATTTAGTGTAATAGTCATTATACACTGGTTTTCAGCTCTTAATGAGTTTAGATACCCCTCAGATGCTCAAAGCTTCTGATAAATTCATTGCATGTTCAGGTATTCCTCATTTCCTCTACCCAACGAAATTCACTGTAGTTTTTTTTCTTTATTAATGCATGCTTCTGTGTATAGCTTATAAATAATCTGAAGTGGTGATGATTGGGTTACTTTGTCCTTAGTATTTTATTGTTCTTCTTACACCTGCACCAAACACTGAATCCTTTTTATAGTTTGGTTCATGTACGGATTCTGGAGGTAGTTATGAATGCTGTTGCTTTGATTTTCTCTTTATTGGCTTCTTTAAAAAAACAATTAAGATTAAAGTCATTTTGGGTTATGCAGTACAAATGTAGTGTCCCTTCGTAATATCATTCTGGATAAAATGCAGATTATGTTGTGTTTAAAGATAGTCCTTGGGTCTTTATGTGGTGTTCATTCTTGATCATTCTAGCTTTATGTATTGTTGTTCAAGTTTGGGTTATATGTTAATTTATGAGTTTAAATACCCCTAAGGAGAGGAAACGAGAAATGTCCTTTAATATTTGTTAGAATTGATGGTGACTCATCTCTTCCTGAGGTTTTCTTTTTTTAACCTGTTCAATTTGTTTCAGTTTCTGGATCTACACGAAATCAGGTGGTTTGTTTGTGGTTGTCGAGTTTGCATATATAAGGGAAATTGTTGTTTATATGTATTGCTCTTTGAGGTTGATCAATTTTTTTTGTGTGCTATTTGCTACCTGATTCTAATTTTTTTCCTTCTTCCAGGACCAGTTCCAGTGCCATCGTCCACAGCGAATGATGTAAATGTTAGTAAATTTATCACATTTTTTCATGTGTAGTTATCCCCCTTATTCTTTGCCGGAGTTTTATTTTCCACTTCGAACAGCAGCCATGGTGATGTGCTCTCTTTATCACATATCACATATGTAAAAACACAGATTTGAGCTGTGAGTCGACAAGTAGCTCTGAAACTTTGATTGTCTGATTCAAACATTTGCTTTGTATCCATAATTATGCTTTGAATCATCTGGAACTAATTTAATATCGAATTTTTATGTTAGTTGTTTGCTTTTGGAAATCATTGTTGATTTATACTTCACAGCTTGTATTCTTATAACAAAAATTTGGAGGCTTTATTTGTGTATCTAGATTGATTGATGTATCAATGAGAGTCGTTTTTTTCTTTTCTTTTTCTAAAAGAAGCTTTCTTTTTCATTTTTTGTGTGTTCCTTTTTCAATATGAAAAGTACTTTTTTTTATTTTTAATTTTTATTTTTATAGTTGTGATGCATCTGAAAATGTATACCTTAGTTTTACGTTTTACATTTCAATTAGGCTGTATTGGTTCTCAGCTCTCCTCCAAATTCAGCACTACCTTTCATTGCATCTCCAGGTATGTTTGTTTTTTTTATTTTTTTATTTTGCCCAGATTTAACTGCATGTGCTATCTGAAAAGTAGTAATTAAATTATCATTTATGTTTTGTCTTTTGTTCTTCCTTAAACATTATGGAATTCTTTGTCCCGGATTCAAAGGTCACACCTATATTGGGTGCGTCCATTCTTCAGTTGAATTTTATTTGGAGAACATATTGAATTGACTTAATTGATGATATTTTTAATCAATGAAATCGCTATCATTCATGATAACTAATTTCCTTTTTCTATTTTCGAATTATCTGAGCCTCTTGCTTCTGTATTGAGAATTAAAAGGACTTCCCCACTTTTGTAGATTAACACTACTTTTGCAGGTTGTTTAATGTGTTGTTCTTCTGTTGATTTTTTCCCTCATGAAATTATGATGTGCACAGCCTCTTAGGGAAATGGCGGCAGCAGCAGCAACGTCTGCTTCTTGGGCGTGTCTGTTCAAATTGTACGTTATTTTTAAATTGGCTCATTTGTTTGGTCAGCTAGGTATACACAAAATGGAGGCATGTCTATGAAAGAGTTGGCTATTATTTAGCTTTTTACACTTCTTCTTATTCCTCTCCCCTCTTGGTTGTGGGGTTAGCATCCTGATTACCAAGAAATGCTCATGTTTTAAGCTTAGGCTTGGAAAATAGTCCATTACTCTCTTGTTTTTACATCCATTCTTCTATTGAAACAGGATTGAAGACATCTTATGTCATTCTAAAATTCAGATTATTGTATTACTACCCTTACAAACCAGGATAGTTTACTTGAGATTTCAATTATTATACTGTCAATATGAGAATGAAATGGAGCTACACTTATGAGTCCAAGCGTTAAAAGTTATTGAAACTTTTCCTTGAATTACTGCAACCACTTTCAGAGATAGCAATTGTCGTTACTTTATCTTATTTTATGTTTCTTACTGCATCTAACTATCACTGAAATGGAGAAAATGTTGCACTGGCTTGCTCCAGTTGCTATTAATACAACTAAGTAAGCATTCTCAAAATTTTCCTCCATTTTGTAGAAGGGGCAATTTTGTAAAACAGCTTAGTTTACCTTTTCCTCTTTGCTAACACTGAGACATTTCTTTTTGCAGCATCAGAGCCATCATGAGTAAGGATTATTTTGTTCTGACATAACTGCAGGTAAAAATAGGAGTTATGAGAAGAAAAAAATGTGAAAGGTAAGAAAGAACCATTAGCTTTAATATCAGACAAATGTTAGTTTACATATTAGAACCATATATTAGCTTTTAGGTGCAACAAAGCTAATGGCTTTATAACATGAAACCTAAATCTCTTACACGGGTTAATTATGTTCCTGACTTTTGCTTTTAGCAGTACCATTCAAAGATAACAACCGGTCATCTCATGCTTCCGGAAAATGCATGTTTTGGTATGTATTTTATAATGGTTTTTATAACGCACTCAAGGTCCTTGTAATAGTAATGTATTTGGTTATGTTATTGATATGCTCATTTATGTTTCTGTCATAGGTCATATGACATACGATATCATTATTATTATTAGAGTTCATTATATCGATACACTATAGCATAAACATAAGTTTACTTAATTGCATATTCCACGACTTCTAAATCTTTAAATATAATGCTTGATAGGCGTGCCCGTGCCTTGCACGGTTTCATCACCCTAGTTATATCTATAAGAAGCTAAGAGGTGAGCCCTCAAGAGGCCACGTGGCCACCCTCTTAGCTTGACACGTTGCATTTTTTTCCCTTTGTGGTTTTGAAATCTTTTTTTTATCAAGCGTGTCATAGTTAGTAGTTTATCTGAAAAAGAAAAAAGAAAAAGGAAAGACCAACGGATTTGAAGTTCTACTGTGTAGTGTACGATGGAAGATGGGTCAAGTTTACCTATAAAATACATGGCATTTTTCTTTCTTCTTTTCAAACCTATGTTTTTTTTTTCTTCTTTTCAAACCTATGTTTTTTTTCTTTTAAATCAAATATGTCCCATTGGCAGTTTGTGCAGAAAAGAAGAAAAAAAGCGGGGGTGGCCGACGGATTTGAATTTGTATTGTGTAATGTACGATGGAAGATTGATCAAGTTTACTGATAAAATAAATAAAACAATAAAAATGGGCCGAACAAATATCCGCGCCCCGAAATTAGTCACGGCGCTACGATTACTCTCATTTTTTTAATCAAATCTTTGTGGCTTGTTTTTTTCCTTTTAAAATCAAACGTGTGTCATTAGTAATTTGACACGTGGCCACCCTTTTAACTTGACACGCGACACTTTTTTTTTATTTTTTTATTTTTACCTTCGTGGTTTTTTTTTATCTTTTTTTTTTTATCAAATGTGTACCGTTAGTAGTTTGTGCAGAAAATGAGAAAAAAAAGGAATGACCGATGGATTTGAAGTTCTACTGTGTAGTGTATGATGGAAGATGGGTCAAGTTTAGTTATAAAATACATGGCGTTTTTTTTTTCTTTTCAAACCTATGTTTTTTTTCCCTTTTCAATCAAACGTTTCCCGTTGGCAGTTTGTGCAAAAAAGAAGAAAAAAAACGGGGGTGGCCGACGGATTTGAAGTTTTGCTGTGTAATGTACGATGGAAGATTGACGAAGTTTAGCTATAAAATAAAACAATAAAAAAAGGCCGAACAAATATCCGCTCCCCGAAAATAGTCACGGTGCTACGATTACTCTCATTTTTTTTAGGGGCCAGAGGTCAGAAGGATAAAATAAGATACAAAATGGGAAAAAAGGACAAGAAAAAAAATAAATGGTTGAGAAGGACAAAACGCAGCGTCATTCTACATGTGTGTTACTACATGTGGTTGTGTAACATGTAGTAATGCGTATGCGGCGTTTTGTCTTCTCAACCACTATCTTTTTTCTTGTCATTTTTCCTCATTTTAGATCAAAAATAGTCTTCCACAACCTTTAACCTTTTTTAATCAAATCTTTGTGGCTTGTTTTTTTCCTTTTAAAATCAAGCGTGTGTCATAGTAGTTTGTGTTGAAAAGAAAAAGAAAGACCGACGGATTTGACGTTGTGCTATGTAGTGTACGATTGAAGACGAGCCAAGTTTAGTTATAAAATACAACAACATAAAAAGTAGCCGAACAAATATCCGCGCCACGAAAATAGTCACGGCGCCACGATTACTCTCGGCACCCTATAACTCATTATTGGCATTTTTTATAATCAAACCTTTGCGGCTTGTTTTTTTTTTATAATCAAACATGTGACATTAGTAGTTCGTGCAGAGAAGGGAAAAAAGAAGGACATACAGCCGGATTTCAAGTTGTGATGTGTATTGTATGATGGAGGATGGGCCAAGTCTAGCTATAAAACACAACAACAAATGAAATTTAATAAAAAAAATAGTGCCAATAGTAAAATGGTAGTGCCAATAGTACCCGCCTCTATTTATTTTGAGTTTACTTGAATAATCATTTTGCTCTGGGTAGCTATATTGAACTTATTGGTCGCGCAAGAATGATGTATTTAGGTGGCTTCTATCGGCAACACGAAAATACTCACGGTGCCACGTTTACTCTCGGTACCCTATAAATCAATATTGGCACGACATTAAATATTTTTATTATTTCGAATAGCATAACGTCAGTGGAACCGACACCCGTTTGCGTTACGAGCGCCGCTGAAACTGACGTTGGTTTGCAATCCAAACGTCGGTGACATTGATTTTACAGTTACAAATTTGTCATTGGTGCACAACCTTAGACCCGCTCACGTTGTCAGCGAAAAAAAAAGGTCAGATATTTGTTCGCACGTAACGCAGTTTCAAACAACGATTTGGTGGTACGTTAAAGTAAATGAAAAATATTTTAAAAAATGTGTCAATAGTAAAATGGTAGTGACAATACAACCCGTAGAACCCACCTCTATTTATTCTGAGTTTAATTGAAGAATCATTTTTTATATTTGCTCTGTCTAGCTATATTGAACTTATTGGTCATGTAAGGATGTATGATGTATTTATGTGGCTTCCATCAGCACAACGAAATTACTCACGGCGCCCTATAAATCACTCTTGGCACGACGTTGAATATTTTTATTATTTGAGCAAAGATAACGTCAGGATTACATGTTTCTATTAATGTATAATGCTTGAGAAATACACATCTGCTGGGAATTTGAGGTGATGCACTCCTCTCTCCTATGTTTGGTTGTTATGTTCATAGTTAACTTTATGTATGTGATCTGTTGATCCTTTACGTGTGTGTATCTAAGACTTTAAAACTTAGCTTATATCTAGGTTTTGCAAGGCTATGGAAGGCGCCTTCTACCTACGAAAAGTATGTTATTTTCATTAGAACTGCCGTGATGTGTCTCACGTCGTTTTTTTGTTTTTTGTTTTTTTTTTTTGTGTGTGCGTGAGGGATTCACTTCATTATAACACCACTCCATTAAAGCGGCACCATTTCCATTACGTTTAGTCTCGCTTACAGATTTGGGCCGAATTTTTCCGTTCGGTGTCTTCTTTTTAATATTATCGTTGGTAACGAGTTATGCTGGGGCCCACCGTGCCTTGCACGGCTCAATTCCATTAGTACTAATATGAAGAAGGCCCCAATGCCCCTTTAATCTCCCATGTCTATTAATCCTATTCTTCTAGTACTCCCGCCTAAAAGAGTTATGGTTTAACAATTCTTTAAAGTTTATACTAAGTGAAGAATTGTGATTTATCCGATTCATCATATCAACCCTTAATATCATATACAAGAAAGATGAATATATATATATATATATATATATATATATATATATATATATATATATATATATATTGTGATATAAGCAAATATAATAGCACATTTACTAACACCAATTGATTTTAGTAGAGCAGTAGCGTTTGATCCTAATATGGTAGCAAAGAAGAAGATCACGAGTTCAAGCCCGGTTATAGCACAATTAAAAACAAAAACAGAAAAAAACCAAGTGTTTGGCCTACTCTCTTCTTATAGGCCCACATTTCCCAAAGAAAAAAAACAAGTCAAGTGTTAGACTTTACTCCCTTCTTATAGGCCCACACTTGAGGGAAAAAAAACAAGTCAAGTGTTAGACTTTACTCCCTTCTTATAGGCCCACACTTGAGGGAGTGTGATATAAGAAAATATAGTAGACTTCACTCCCTTCTTATAGGCTCACACTTGAGGGAGTGTGATATAAGGAAATATAGTAGCACCTTTATTAACACCAATTGATTTTCGTAGAACGGTAAGTGCAAAGTGTGATATAAGGAAATATAGTAGCACCTTTATTAACACCAATTGATTTTCGTAGAACGGTAAGTGCTTGATCTTAATATATTGGTCGTATTATACTTTCTCTTCTTCCAAGCGTTGTGCAAATAAAAATAAATTATCATGTTCACTCAAAAAATATATCATATAACTATCATTACAACTCCGGTTAGAAGATAGAATCACAAGAGATTAAAATAGATTTCAAAAGATGAGATAAACTTATATTGTCAAGATATAGTTGTAGTGAATTTAAATGTTAAGTTTACTTTATCATAATTTTCTTTATCTACCAGACTATGATTTTATTAAAAATATAAGTTGTATCTACGATTGATTCATTCAATATGGAAAACAATCTAGAGTCTTTTTTTTTTCGTTGTGCTTCAAATCTTTTTATGGTATCAGATCCAAAGGTGAAGGTTCCGGTGCCTAATTTCCACAATTTGAAGGAAATATCATTTCTACGGAATGTAAAATGTCAATTTTTATTACCTCGAAAAATGGATGAAATGAGATGGTACATGATGAAAATCAACAAAACACGTGTGTTATGGTTAAGGTGATGGGTTGGGTGTGGTAGGTTGGGTGGGATAAGGTGGAGGATATGGTTAGATGGGTGGTGAAAAAAGACTGGGTAAGGTAGAGTGGGTGGGAGGGTATGGTAGGGTGGATGTGATGGTGTAGGGTATAGTGGTAGAGTAAGGCAAGACATGTTAGGGATGGATAAAGGAGTGGTGGTAAGGTAATGTAAGATGAGTTGGGGTTGGATAAACGAGTGGTATAGTATGACTAGGTAAGGTGGTTGGAGAGGTTGGGTGAGTGGTTGGAAATTTAGGGTGGGGTAGGTTGGGTATGGTAGGATGAAGTAAGGTATGGCAGGGGTCATGAAATGTGATGGGGTGAGGTGGGGTATGGTTTGATGGGATATGGTGTTAAGGTAAATTGGGTTAGGGTAATGTGGGTGGTGGAGTAGCATATGAAAGTAGATAAGGTGATGGTAGGGTGGGAAGTGACAAATGGTGATGTATGGTAGAGTGGGTGATGGGGTAAAGTTGGGTATGATACGGTGGATGAGGTATGGTGGCAGGGCATTGTAGAAAAAGAGTGAAGTAGTGGGGTGGGGTAAGGTATATGGGCGGTGAGCTGATTTGTAGGGTGGGCCATAAGTAAATAAAGGTGGTTTATGGTAAGATAAGGTAGGGTGGATACAATAAGGTGGTAAGGTTGGTGGGGGTGGGGTGGGGTAGGATGAGGTAAGATGGATGGTAAGGTACGTAAGGCTACCCACCCTACCATTTTCACCCTACCCCACCCCTTACATATCACATCCTATGCACCCTACCCCATCTTACCTTACCTTACCTCACCCACCATACCTCACATCACCCCTTATCATTTAGTGTGTCTACCCACCCTACCCCACCCCTTACATATCACATCCTATGCACCCTACCCCATCTTACATTACCTTACCTCACCCACCATACCTCACATCACCCCTTATCATTTAGTGTGTCTTCTATTAAGGAATTTGTTTCTTTACATTCTTTTACGTTCCATACAGGTAATAGAATGAACTCATTTAATTTAATTTCATTCGACTTGATTTCATTTCATTCGATTCATGCGAAACGATCGCCCCGTTAGCCTTTTAGTCTAACATTTTTTTAGTCTAGAAGTTTATTGTAAAAAATATGTTTTTCTTCTTCTTGTCTTGAATCGGGATCCGGTTTGTATTGTTTAAACCTCTATTTATCCTTCCCTGACTTGTCAAGTTTTAGGTCCATTTGTCAAATAGATGGTTATGGCGTCTAATAACATATATTGGATTAAATATTTATTTTTGACATTCATTCTATCGCCGATTTTTCTTTAGATGCAACGGATCGAGAAGACAAATCCAATGCTACGGGTTTCAAATGGAGGCAACAAAATCACACAAAACACAACCAGACCCTAAGAACAGCCGGAATACATGCACCGATAAATCAATCTAAAAAAAAATCTCCAGAAGAGCCAAAAAAAGACATGCACTGAAAAGTCAATATCAATCAGCCATTGTAGATGCCACAAACATAAAAAGACATCGGAGGAGCCGGAAAAAACGTGCGCCAACAGTCAAGATCAATCATCCGTTTGAGATTTCTCTGCAAATAATCTCAAACCAAACTCACTCTCCTTTTGAGAGAGATTTCAAAAAGATAAACTCACCAGAGACATGAATGAAGTTTAAAGTATAAGAGGATAAAATTGTAGTTGATTTGAATGTTAAGTTTATCTTTAATTGTTTTTTTTTTTTTTTTTTTTTTTTCAGATATGAAATATACACACGCACGCACTTTTGTTCTTACTAGCATTCGAATCCGAAATCTCTGAATTAAGGGACCACGGCGTTCTGCATTTGGATAGACGCTCTTATTGGCAATTGTCTTTATCTTTTAGACTGGGATTTTTTTATAATTATAAATATCAGGTGCATTCTACAATTGATTCATTCAATAAGAAAAACAATCCAGAGTCTTTATTTTTCGTTGTGTTTCAAGTTTTCTTTACTCCATGAGATAATAAGGCCAAAAACCTATTGAGAAACTTTAGTTACATATCTAAACTGTTCTTACCGTTTCTCGGTAAAAATAAAAAATATTCAGTCCTTATTCTCACAGCTAGTTTTTACGTAGCATTACTTAGGGGTATTGTTAATGACACTGCGGTCGATCTACTCGGACATAACATTTCGTGCAAATTTCGACGTTACAGAGGTCGATTTCTATTTTCAACCCCTCTAGAATCGAATTTTGTGTATAAATTCAACTTTGAAGTTTCAACCACTGTAAAATCGAAATTCGTACGAAGTGTAGTGTCCGAATAAAATGATTGTGGTGCCATTAACCATGTCCAATACCTAATTGGGATCACTTCGAATATGTAATACAATACAATATTAAAGTAACCTCATTGAACACATGTAAATCACTTTGGGGATTAAAGAAAATGACTAATTATTACAGCCTTGTTGGCCACTTGGCCAAATGTCAAAGGCCAGCACATATCATTTAACAAATCGTTTGCATATAAAAAGTAGGTATTGTTTCTTCTCCATCAGAACTGGATTCTTCTAAATTCATTCATCAACCAAAAAAGGGATTAAAAAAAAAAAGGCTATCGTTTCTTCAAAATCCAACTCTAATTACCACATCATATCAATAAGTTTGCCTAACAGAACACATCCCACAACTCAAACAGTTGAAGTGGAATTGGAAAAGATCAAATCTTGGGAACAAGAATCATCAAGCAGTACTAGTGCAGGGTCAATCTGCTATGGCCTAACAGGTTTGCAAGATTTGTATCACTGCATAGATGATCTTCTCAACTTGCCTTCAACAATTGATGCCCTTTTTCGTCAACAAAACCGAAAATGGGTTGATGAATTACTAGACATATCTATCAGAATTCTTGATATATGTGGCATGGCAAAGGGCATAGTTTCACAATGTAAAGAAAATGTTAGAAATCTTCAGTCATCTCTAAGGAGAAGAAAAGGGTCTAATTCCACAAGCATATCCGAGTACTTTGCAATCGGAAAGAAAATGAAGAAAGATGCTAAAAGATCAATTTTGGGTTTGAAGCAAATAGATCAGCAGATCAATGATTCTGATCCATTAATGGTGGATAATCTTGATGATCATGTCTTATTATCAGTTATAAGGGTTCTACAAGAAGTGAATTCAACATGCATCTCGATTTTCCAGGCAGTCTTGAAGTTTTTATCTGTAAAATCTTGCAAGCAAAAGTCAAAGAAATGGACAATAGTTGCAAGATTAGTGCAAAAGGAGAAAACAGGAACTGAAGATCAACAAATCCAAGGATCAAATGAAATCGAAAATGCGGATGCAGCATTACGATGCCTATGCGAAAATGATGAGATTGAAACAGAACAAGTACACATTGTGCAAAACAGGCTGCAAATTTTGGAGGGTTCACTTGAAGGCATTGAGAATCAGTTGGACTTGATGTTTAGGTGCCTAGTTAGATCAAGAACCACAATCTTAAATGTGCTCTCATGTTAAATCCCATTTGGACTTGTTTATTAAGTACATGAATTAATTGCCAGTTTAATTGCTGGTGTACATATGAGCTACATATTTTGAGAGATAAACCTACATAAATATATGTAAAAAAGATTAAGTTTCCACTTGAAAGTTTCAAACAAGATTAAGTTTCCACTTAAAAATGTTATGGATTACGGTAAATAGTAAAGTAGGGATTTTAACACTTTTGCTCCCTCATGTTTTAGTTTTGTTTCAAAAATGCCTCTTATGTTTCTGAATGATAATTTTGGTCCCTTATGTTTGTATTTTGTTTCAAAATTAAGACAATTACCTAATTAACCAACTAAGTTAACATCGACTAAACGTTTGATCCAACGTGGCAGCCACGCATGCTTTCATATCATCTCTAAACGATTAAACATCGACATTAAGAAAATTTAAATACCTTGTAGAGATTTTTTTGTAATGCAGTTGTGTCAATTTGAGGGAAAGAAATTATGGATTTGAAAGAGGAATGAGGGGAATGTCTTTAGATGGGATATGAAAACATACGTGCCTACCAGGTTGCTCACCAAACGTTTAGTCGACGTCTAATTAGGTAATTGTCCTGAATTGAAACAAAATACAAACATAAGGGACCAAAAGTTTCATTCAGAAACATAAGGGCTCAGTTTGTTTTGGGTTGAAGTTTTTTTTGGAGTTTTTTTGGGTTTTTTTTTTAGATAAAATGATTGAAGTAATGATTAGAAAGTTAATATGTTTTTTTGAAATTTGTGTAGATTATGATTTGATTGGTGAAACAAAATACAACGTAAGGACCAAAAGTGTCATTCAAGAAACATAAGAGTTATTTTTGAAACAAAACTAAAACATGAGGCACTAAAAGTGTCGAAATCCCTAGTAAAGTATATGACAAGTTTAACTGTTTAAGCGGGGGCGTCCCTTGGGGGGCCAACGGGGTCATGGCCCACGGCCCCCCAAAATCGATGAATTTAAGGGCTCCGTCAATTTTTTACCCAATAACACATATATTTTGTAATTTTACATTGAGTTTCAATAACCTACCGACCAGCAATGTATCGCTTTGGTGCTGAGCACTAGGGTATAACTTGGTAAGTAACTAGGGTTTGAGCCCTCTTAGGGTCAAAAAGGATACGTGTTTAAAGACCTTTTTTTCTATAAAAAAAAACATACCAATCCAAAACCCAAGTGCCTGTACGTAGATTTTTTTTTGTTACTGTTTTTTTTAGGGACTAATTTTTTTTTTTGTTGTCTCGAGCCTAAATTTGAACATCGACGCTCTGAGTTTAAGCAACACATAAACATCACGAAACGGCGTCTCATTGGGAATTCATGAGGGTCACCATTGGCATTGGATCGATACATAGTTATTAAAGCACAAGACGAAGCCTAAGGCAAACTTGGGATTACCCTGGCGTGGCTTAGCCATGCTAGGAGATTGTGGTAAAAGATGAGAAACGAAAGCCAATAGACGAGAAGATAAGTAAAGTCCAATAAAAAATGACATTCCAACCAAACAAATATTCAAGTATGCCTTATGATCATGAGCACCGTAAGCGCTCCAGCCTCCAGCTACGTCAAACCAATTGCAAGCGCCATTATATATATGTAGTATGTCGCGAACCACCTAAACTAGCGATGCATGCATCAACTTAGACAAGTGTACTAGTTAGTCAAAAGTTTCATCATGTGCACGCAACCTTTTTTTGTACAACGTCTTGCTAAGGAGGCGACCCTTGACTACTCTCTAGGCGTTATGACCTCAATTGACTCGTCTAAGGGAGAACCTTGACAACTATGATTGGATATAATTTGGGGAGATATTAGGCATCGAATTATATGAAATGCTAATTATTATCTAGCTACCTCGTAATCAACTTAAGCTTCAACGTAAGGAATTCTTATTGATAAAATGTTTTAAATTTATTTTATTTTAAGAAGAAAGTAGTTTCTCATTTATACAAGGTTCTTTGATTTAAGAGAAGTCAATTGAACATTTAGTAAACAAAAAAATAATACAATATATCATTTATACACGCATTATCGTGTGCCTATATGTATGTTCATGTGAAAGAGAGTAACCATGTCATGACATTAGTGACACCATTTATAATAGTTCTTAAACAAATAAGAAACAACAAAATTTGAGGCGATGAACTCTGCTCTGATATCATAATAAATTATTATCTAATTCAAAAGTGTAAACTATTAGAAGAAGTGCAGTTTATCATTTTCACATTTTCAAGGATTTCTAGAAAAAGATCACAATATATATACAAATGTCAATATATAAATGATATCACTTGATGTATACATACATATATAATTCATCTATAACGCAAGGTCGAATTAAGTTATCATTGATTGGGAGGCATTGGGCATACCTTCCAACTCATTGATGGGAAGCTTTGGGCCTTATCAATAATCTTGCCAAAAAAAAAAAATAATGTTTAGCAATAAATAACATAACTACCATAAAATTCAATGCTATATTTGCATATTGCATGTGATCATTGATGAGATGTTTATGGCTTAACTGCTATATGTATTACCTTTTCTCTATTATTCAATGATACATTGGCATTTTATCGGAGTTGAGGTTCGACTTTGCAGATATTGAATCTTATCGGAGTACTCTAAAAATTGGTTTGATATTCATTATGGCACTGTTATAGACACCCTTTTTTCCTTGTAGAGTAGCACCATTCAAAATTCATTATGGCATTGATTTTTTTTTTCTTTTCCGATTTTTTGAAGTCAAAGGTAGACTATGAAATCGACTTTCAAACCTGCCGATTCTCGACTATCAACCATATTAAAATTGTTTCAATGATCTAAAATCAGCTTTAAAATGTCAATTGTGTATAGGATGTCACATCATTAAGTTTGGGTGGAAACTCCCACTAAAAAAACAGACCTTTTTGTGTAATATTTCGTCACTAAAATTGCTGTTTTCTGTCCTGTATCTTTTGTGACGAAACTAATTCGTCGCGATGTTCCTTGACTATGCAGCGACGCTAAAGGCGCCTATTTTGACGATCAGAGTATTGGTCACTAAAGAAGTTCGGTCGACTAATCTTATGTTTTTCGTTTACAAAGCTTTTCAGTTCTTTCATGACAAACCTTTATTTTTGTCACCAAAAGGTTTTTCGTGTGACAGTTTATCACTAATTCAGTGTTGTTACCCAAAGGTATAAACACATTAATTTTACAGTAACCTTTAATGCTGACAAATGCTTCGTCACTAGAAGTCACAATTTTCGAAAAATAAAAATAATAGAAAATTAGAATATTATTATTATTATTATTATTATTATTGTTGTTGTTGTTGTTGTTGTTGTTGTTGTTGTTGTTTAAATAATAATAATAATGGACACATACATAATAAACTATTAAACATTTAATAAATAGAGATAAGGAGCTTAAAATGCATTTTTAATTTAAAATAAATAAGCATGACACATAATTTGAAAAACTTGAAGAAAAAAAAACAAAATAAAATTGGCTTGACAATAATACCCTTCCATTATTAATAATAAAATGAACGCGCGAACACAGCAGAGAGCGCTTGGCAAAGAAATGGATACTTTAAGTTCTTCGCTGCTGCTTTTTTTTTTTATTAAAATAAACAAACGCAACTTTTGATTTATAACTCCGATCATCGAAATTCTTTTTTTTACACCAAAATTCATATTTTTTTCCTCTTTATTTTGATATCTCAAATGATACCCTTTCAATGTAAGTTTTGAAATCAGAAAATCATTTACATTAATCAGAGCGTTTTTCTTATAAAGGACCGTAACTTTTGATTTAGAACACCGATCATCAAAATTCTTTCACCAACGTTTAGATTTATTCTCTTCATTTTGATATCTCATATGATACCCTTTCAACATAGTTTTTGAAATCCGAATTGAATTTATCGCAACGTTTACACTAACACAGTAACAGTAACTAATAGTAACAGATGTACTCCAAACGTTCAATAGCATCACGCCTGATCTAAAACATTTAAATAAAATACTAGTAGTTTCAAGAAAAAATAGATTTACGATAACCAGCTAACTAGTAGTATGTAAATGCAACATATGACTCTTAGGCATGTGATGAATTTGAATTTTTCTTGTGTAATTATAATGAAACAATCTATCAAAAAATGCTTGATATCGTAATGAAACATTCTATCAAAAAATTATGGAGATGCTACTCCCAGGGAATCAAGAGAATAAAAGCCTACTAATATTGGATATAATCAATAAGCCTATCAGGGAACTAAAACATTCTTCAAGTGCTTAAAGACCAAAAGAGATTGTTTTACCATCTATGGACCTTTATCCTTCAATCCCGGACCACAACAAACTTCATGAAAGATGTACGCAAGAACAGAAAATGCATTAAATAGCAGCAACTAAGCCTCATCAATAGCGAATCCAGGCTCCTCAATTTTTTTAAAGACAAAAAAACACCAGCATTGCCTCACCATTTTCAATCAACAGCCTTCAATCACCTGGGTCAAAACCTAGTGCTGTTAAATGAATAGAGCCGTTCACGAATAAGCTCGTGTTCGGCTCGTTAGTATCTAATCGTTCGTTTGTTTAGTTTAACGAACCAAGCTTGAACAAGATTCTAAGCTCGTTTCATAAACGAACGAACACAAACATACTCGTGAACGTTCGATTATGTTATAAACATGCTTATATAGATAAATCAACGTACAACCTAACTCTAACTCATTAGACGATAAGACATTTATTAATCTAATATATACTTTAGAGTAATTTTATAGAATCACTACAAAAAAACAGCAGTTTTGCGACGGAATTTTTGCGACGGACTTTATTTCCGTCGCAAATTTACGTTTGCGACGGATGTTTTATTGTTTGCGACGGGACATTTGGCGGGACCAATTTTTCCACTTGGCGGGCAAGTTTGCGACGGAATTTTTATTAAGTTGCGACGGAATATTTAATAAAATTTTATAAAATTATTTTATTATTCTGAATTTATATGTTTGCGACGGAATTAGGGTTATTTTGCGACGTACATTAAATTCCGTCGCAAAACGGCGGATATCAATCGCAGCATCCCTTTTCTTCCTCATTTCTCTTCTTCATTCCCCTCTTCTCACCGCCGCCGCCCCTGCTGAAGCTCTTCCGGCGCCACCTCCTCCCACCACCGCCCATGACCACCCACAGGTATGCTCTTCCTCCCCTCCCACCCCCTCTCCCAGGACCCGATTCCCCCATCCCCCTCCCCTTGGCGTATATATATGTATGTATATAAATTTTTTTTTTTTTTATATATATATATATATATATATATATATATATATATATATATATATATATATATATATATATGTATGTATATGTATATGTATATATATATTGTATATGTATTTGTATATGTATGTACATTTTTATTTTTTTATATATATATATATTTTTTCAATTTATATTGTATATATATATATATATTGTAGTATGTAATTTTTGTATATTGTAGTATGTAATATATTTTTTCATTTTTTTCATTTTTTTATGTTTTTTTTTAAAATATTTTTTTATATAGTGTATCATATGTAGTATAGATTTATAGATATATATGTGTAGTAATTATAAGTTAGAAAATGCTTACTTATGTGTATTAGTTAGATAAGTTAGGAAAATGCTTAAGTATGTGCAAAGCCGGATGTTGGTTGAATTGGTTGAATTGGTTTGTTGAATTGGTTTGTTGAATGCTTAACTATGTGCAAAGCCGGATGTTGGTTGAAAATGCTTAGTTTAGAAACCGGATGTTGGTTGAATTGGTTTGTTGAATTTGGATTGAAATGATGATAAGTATGTGCTTACATGATAAGCATAACATACATAAGGTCCTCAAAGTGCTTGTTCTACCCGTTGGAAAATGGTACTTGGGGGTACTTTGTTATCCGGCAAAGCCTCCGAATTATTTTGACGTCAGAACCTTTGACCATGAATCGAAAATTTAGGTTATAGTGTTGTTAGTTTCATAGTAAGTTGAGTAAAACACGAGTTTGCAAAAGTGTTGAGACAACCTTCAAAGACTATTGTTAGTCTCATATTTTGTATGATATGATGTGTAGGATTGAAAATGAAGAGAATATAACGTAGTTGGATGTACGAGAGGTTGGATGCTAACAAGAAATTTAACCCGGTATTTGTGAATGGTGTGGAGGAATTCATAAAACATGCAAAGCGATTAGATTCGTTTCGGGCAAATAATGGAATGATGAAGTGTCCATGTAGTAAGTGTAAGAACACTAAATTTTCGATCGAACATGACGTGAGATTACATTTAACTAAATATGGGTTTTGCGCAAACTACTATGATTGGGTGTGTCATGGTGAAGAGTTTGTTGGATCGTAAACGCGCAAACAATTACTACTGAGGGGGGTGAATAGAGTAATTACTAATTTTTCGATTTTATTTCGATTAAGCACAAATCGAGTTCCAACTTAGTTTTCAGTCAATTAAAAGCAGCGGAAGACTGTTTAATTTAACTATATGAAAACCAAGTTATCCTAGTTGTCTAGGTGATCTAGTTCAGCCTAACATGCTTCAGTCAAGCAGATTTTAATTCAGTTAGGTTGAATTAACTAGCATGCAGATACAGCCCAAGTGTTTAAGTTGATAAGGTGAAACAAACACTTTGCAGATTTTAGTTCTTTAGACTAGCATGCAGAATACCTAAGTGAGAAACAACAAAAACAAACAATTCAAGCAAAACAATCAGTCAAGAATGTTTTACTTGAATCAACCAAGTGTTGAATCCAAGCCAAGCTTAGATAAACACTCAAAACATAGATTCAAGTATAACTAAAACCAAGCTACACTATCATCTATATTATTACAACAAAGTTGAAATAAAACTTACCAAACCAAAACACTAGCACACCAACAATTCAGCCTTGAACTTGCACATCCGCAATCCAAGCTATTCCGGTGCTAGCTTTGACACCAACACACACGCCTTGTGTGTTGAACCACCACCAAGTGACCGGAGCTCCTCTCCTTGACTTGATGATCCACCAAACAGCCTTGAGAGAATCCGGACAGCCTTCTTGTTGACACTCACCTCACTTATGTAAGTCTCTCCACTCTAAGTAGTAGTGTTACAATGACTATCCTCACTTTACAAGTTTCGGTCCTCACAAATGACACTTCAAACTCTCAAACACTCACAATATCTCACTACACTAACTAACCTAATCTTCTAAGTCTTCAAGTCTCCAAGCTTAGCCAAGCTTCTCTAGAGCCCTTGCAAGCACTTAAACAAGAGGCTAGACTAAGTAGGAGAGCTCTCAAACTACACACTCCCTAATTCCTATGTCTTCAAGCTTCCTAATGCAAACCAGCACTTTTCTGGACAGCCTTGCAAGCACTCACAAAAACAAGAGAAATGTTAGTTTGAAGAGGGATGTTTGACCAAGAGAATGAGTTCACTTGCTTGGTCTTTTTTAATGTATAGATAGGGTATTTATACTCACAAACAACTAGTGTTTGAAGTATGAGGGCAAAGTAGTAAAATATCAAGGGGCCCCATCTATTATGCAAAGTGATGCATGAAGGAGAGTGATATGCAAATCAGCCTTGTGACACATTGTAAAACAAAGGCTATGTGTCATGCAATTTTGTAAAGTGATGTAATGGAGTGAGACTATCTAAATACAACATATAAAAATGAGAGTGACATAAGCAGCAGCATATTAACAAAGAGAGAAGAAAGAGCTGCGTGTGTAAGTGTGTGCAACATAATGTGTATGAGAGACATGTGACATACATAGTAGCATTATGTCAAGAGAAACTCTAAGTGATGTGTGTGCAATACATGTTATGTGCAAGAGAGATACTGATATGTGATACAATTTTATGGTGGGACTACAAACTACACTAAGTGATGTAATGAAGTACTTATACAGATTATCTAAATGTTAAAAAAGATATTTTTGAGAAGACTCTGTTAACATCAAGTTCCCCAAAAACACTTTAAACAAAAGTATAGTCTGTGTAAGTGATGTAATCAGCAGTAATACAGTTCATATAGTCAATACATATATATACACACATAAGCACGGATACATAATGCATAATACATTACATAGGACAGATATATCAATCACATATCCATAGAAAGGATACTGTTTCAGAAAAAAAATTTGGGCTGTAGCATAGAAGATGCAACGGCTATTATGTTCAGATCAAGACAATACCAACGGCTAGGAAACAACACAGCTCTAAAAAGGTCAACAAAGTAGAGTCATGAGAGAGAGAGTACATATTCCAAAACTCACATATGGATAGTTCAATTTAGCTCCTTTTTTTATTTTTTATTTTATTTTTTGATTTGTTTTATTAAACAGAATACATGCCATATATATTGACAAGAAACGTGATGCAGTATTCTAGAGAACAAGATTTAGCACGGTTAATATGCAAAAGATTAGACCCAAAAAAAAATCGGTTTAGCATAAAAGCATAAAAAGACTTAGACTAGCTTTAATAATCACAGATGCCGACTTCGATTAAATAAACTTAAAAACATAGTTCAGATATATTTCACAAAAAAAAAATATATAGGAAAGAAAAGGTTCGACCTTTACACATGAAACAGAACATGCAGAAGGACCGAAGCAAAAACATCAACTTTTTAGCACAATTTTCTACGAGGACTCGATTTAGAACGAACAGAGCTGAAGGATCGAGGCTTTTACCATTGAAGCATGAGAACAACATTAAAGCATAAAGATAGTACCTGATTCTGTTGGTTGTGGTGATTTGGACATCATTGACCTCTGAAAAACTTCGTCATAGGTCTCAGCTCATTTTTCAGCATCAAAGATCGATGCTTTCTTCATTATTTTGTCTTCTTCATCACAATCAGAAAGAGAGAAACAATGGAGCAAGAAAGCTCTTCAAAAGCAAACCAAAAACAGAAGAGATACGTTGGATTTGCAGAGCAAAGGATGAGTTCAGAAAGGTGTAGAGAAAGAGACGTTTTTGGGAGAAAGGGAGTAATTAAAGGAAAGTGGAAAGGATGGGGACGTTTCAAGGAGGTGGGGAGATTTTCTAGAGAAGTCTTGGGTAGTGTAAAGGACTAGGGGCGGCAGTAGTATATTAAAAACAGCTAGGTAGGGTTTCTGGTGGGATATATATCATATATTATAAGAAATACTACCTCCGGTCTAAATTATAAGTCATCTTAGAATTTTCACATTGATTAAGAAAGTAGTTAAATGTAATTAATGTAGGGATAAAATGTCTAATACACCCTTGACTATCATAAATACAACAATTGTGGAGTAAATAAAAGTTGTTGGATTGATATAAATTAGAGGGTAAGATAAGGAAAATGTTCATTAACTTTCTCTTGATATTGTGAATGACTTATATTATAGGAACAAAGGAAAAAAGCTAGGATGACTTATATTTTGGACCGGAGGTAGTATTTGGCAAGTTGGCCAAAGGACCGAAAGTTTGAAAAACAAAGCTTAAATCCAATATAATACATATAGGTAGTAATAATGGAGAAAACATATACTAGTAAATAATGTGACATTAAAAGATTAATTTTCAAACATGTCACAAAACATAATTAATTGTTAAAGTAATTATGCAGTATATCCCAAAATAAAATATTTTGAAATTCATCAACACAAAATACTCAACAGAGTTTCCCATTCCGATCAACGTTCAGCAAGAACGGAATGTGAACCCTTATCAGGACATGGTTAATGACGCATTACGTGATATGATTGATCACGTAAGAGAAGAATTTCTTAACCAAGAGGAGAACAATGAGACACCAAAACCTGAAGTTGCGGCGTTTTTTGAAATCTTTGAAAACGCAGAGGAACTCTGTATGTGATGGAAGTAGTGTCTCCGTGACGTCATCGCAAGCGGCTTCTAGGTTGCTCACTTTGAAATGTGATCACAACCTCTCTCACAAATGCGTTGACGGGTTACCGGTTTGATAGGAGATATTCTTCCGAAGAATAACTTAATGACCTCGAACTTCTATCAAACCAAAAAGTTGTTAAAGGCATTAGAGCTACCCTATGAGAAAATACACGTGTGTCCCGCGGGGTGTATGTTATTTTGGGAGGAGGACGCGAATCGGACAAGTGTCGGAAGTGTGACCATGATCGATATAAACCGAAAACGAACGCAAGAGGTCAACGTGTGCCTAACAAAGTGATGACTTATTTCCGATTGGACTAGACTCAAAGGTTGTGCGCCACGAAACATATAGGCAAGGAAATGAGGTGGCACGCGGAAACCCAGGACAAGTGGTATAATGGCCCACCCAAGTGACGCTGAAGCTTGGAAGCATTTTGACCAAATGCACCCGAGTTTGCTAAGGAGCCTAGAAATGTGCGGTTAGGACTTTGCATGACGGTTTTGCACCTTTTGGTAATTTTGGGAAGAACTACTCTTCTTTGGCGATCATGGTTACACCATACAATCTTTCCGCCTGGTTGTGCATGAAAAGACAGTTTATATTCTTATCGATTGCTTGTACCGGGGCGAAAAATCCGAAGGAAACCTCGATGTTTATTTGCAACCATTGATTAAGGAGTTGAAGCGTTTGTGGGAAACAGGGTTGTTTACTTACGATGTATCCACAAAATAGAATTTTCATACGAGGTTTGCACTAATGTGGACTATCAATGATTTTCCTGCGTATGGCATGTTATCGGGTGGACTACGGTGGTGTGAAAGCTTGTCCCTATTGTGGTGATGGAAACAAGTCATTTCGGCTCAAACATAGTGGTAAATGCACTTGGTTTGATTGTCATCGCGGTTTTCCCTGAAGACCATATTTTTCAGAGCGATAAAGGTTTTTGAAGTCCAAGCAGTATGAACACGCGACTCCACCCGTAGATTGAGTGGTGAGGAGGTATGGGAATTTGTACAACACCTACCAAGCATCATTGATGGCTCGATTCAGACTTGAAATGGCTTAAAAACTTCAAGAATGGTTGGTGGAAAAGAAGCATTTTTGGGATCTTCCGTATTGGAAAACATTCTTTGCCGACATTGCCTGGATGTGATGCATATTGAGAAAAACTTCTTTGAAAAACCGATTGACACGGTTATGGGCGTTAAAGGCAAAGCGCTTGTGGTCCAAAATCGCTAAAGATTTGAAAGAGCTTTGCGTAAAGCGCCCGATTGTACTAACTTGTTCTTGACAAGCGAAAAGAAAAGTGTTGTGTGAATGGGTCACCAAGTTGAAATTCCTCGACGGTTATGCTTGAATCGAGTAGGTGCGTAGATCATGATCAATACATTCTACGTGGTTTGAAAAGCCATGATTGTCACGCGTTTTTATGGAACGTTTGTTGCCGGTTGCCCTTCAAGAATTGATTCGAAAAATGAGTGGAATGCATTGACCGAGATAAGTCAATTCTTTCGAGACTTGTGTGTCGCTACCCTAAAAATAGAAGGCGTGATTCGTTTAGAGAATAACATTCTTTGAGATTATTTGCAAGTTAGAGAAGATTTTGCCTCAGCGCTTTTTTTTAACTCGATGGAGCATTTACCGTACACTTGCCGTATGAGGTCGAGTTGGTGGTCCGTGCAATATCGATGGATGTATCCATTCGAAGGTTTTGAATCACTTAAAACAAAAGATTGGTAACAAAGCTTTCGTAGAGGATCAATATGCAATGCGTATTTGTTGGAAGAGATTTCAAACTTACGTTTCTATGTATTACGATGATCATATTGAAACAAAAGCAAAGAATCTTCTTTGTTGGTGAGACTTCGGCATCAAACAATCGTTTGATTTACGAGTTATTCCGTGATCATAATGGTACAACAACTGGGAAGTGCAAGACGAGGTTTTTGGATAATAAAGAATATGACTTTGTGCACAAGTACGTATTGTCTAAGCTGCGAAATCATGAAACCGTATGAGCTGTAAGTACCTCATTACTACATATATACAATGCTTAACAGCTTTTTCGAACAAATATACATTAAGCCCGACAAAATGATTCATTCTTAGATTGTTCGAGCAATTTATTCGTGTTCAATGACCTCAATTGACCTCTCGGCGGATATTTGGAATAAACATGAAAATGAATTTACCAAATGGTTTGCACAACAAGCATCATTGTTGAATGATGATTTGCTAAAAGCTTTGGCAAGTGGTCCTTCTCGTCAAGTCAAAACTTGGAAACGTTATTCGATTAACGGCTACAACTTTCGGACATTCAACCGGCAAGCGATATTGGTAAATCTTGATCAACAACGGAGTTTGTGTCGGTTCCACGGAAGGTGCCGACTATTATGGCACTTTAAATGAAATCATTGAGTTGGTGTATTATGGAGCTTCGACTGTCTACAAAGCCGTATTGTTCAAATGTGATTGGTTTGATAATTCTAAACGGGGCATGAATGTGCATAAAGATTATAAGATAGTTGAAGTTCATCGTGGTAGGAAATATGGCGCTTATGATCCATTTGTTCTGGCTTATCAAGTCGAGCAAGTCTACTATGCTCCATATCCAAGTTTGAAAAAGACAAAGATCAATGGTCGGTTGTTTTCAAAACAAAGGCAAGATCGACTATCGATGCTCCCGTCGAGAAACCGTTTTCCAAGAACAAGTGATCAATGATGTTTCCCGATTATCTGATCCTCTTAACATTGTCCACCAAGATCTTGATGTCGATGTTGACTCCGATGTTGGGGATAATGACTTGGATGATGATGAGATGGCGGATTTCATTCAACAAGAAGATGGAGAGGAAGAAGAATCGGTTGATGATCTAGATACTGATGAAGAGGAGGAAGAACTCTTCCATTCTAGTAGTGATAGTGAATAATAATGTATTAAATATTTTATTTTCTCATCATTCTTTGAATAATAATGTAGTAAACATTGTAATTTATTATTAATTAGTATAATTGCATTTAGATTAGTATAAACGTCATTTTCGTGTCAAATAGATGTCGGGTAGAGGTAGAGGTAGAGGTAGGCGCGGTAGGGGTAGTTCCCTCCCCGGAGGCGTCTTCCTCCACACTGCACTCACGGTTTGGATGATGAGATACACCGGATGACCGAGGAGGATTTGGGTGTCATTGTCAATGGTGACCTTGGTTTGCCGTTTTTAGATCCCGAGGGAGATGGGTAGTTAATACATATCTTGCTTTAATTTGTTTGTATTTTTATTTATATTTTGATTAACCAAATATATTAACAACTTATTGTTTTCAATATGACAAGTTTACCGACAACTATGTCAAGAAAATGGCCAAGACCGCCATAATCGGCTTCAACACTTTTGCCACCACGTGGCATAATGCCACCAGGAGCAAAGCAGAAAGGTGGTGGCACGATTTAGGTACGTCGTTCATATAAATATAACTATATATAAATATAACTATAATTATAACTATACATATAACATATATATAACTATGTTGCAGGCTCATTTCAGCTTCGAGTTACGCCACGAGCGCCTGGTTAGGGAAGCTTTTGAGCGGTATGCTATCAACAGGGTCCGTGATTATATGTATTGGGCTCAAACAAACCCCCGTGCTCGGCTTTGGATGACCCTGGATATTCTCCGTCAGTTCGAGGAGTGGATTGGGAGTCCCGTAAGCAATTATTCAATATTTAATTAATAATACTTGTGTTTTATATATATATATGTATGTACTAACTTGTTTATCTTATGTCGGAATAGGCATTCAAGGAAACATCTGCGAAAAAGAAGATAAACCGAGCTTCTGGATCCGGTGAGGAAGGGAAGATCCCTGGGACACATGTGGGCGGGCAGCGCGCGTTATCGATTTCGCTCGGGCCATGGAGGACAATAGAGAAGTGCCCCTATCAGTCGGAGATCTGGTGACTAGTTCGAAGAAGAAGAAGTCGGGCAACTTCGTCTCGAGGAAGTTTGAGAAAATCTTGGTACGTTATGTATTCTAAATATTATATATACATTATATATATATCATGTAATTATTGTTACTAACAAATTTATATCATACTTTACAGGACGTCTTCACCTCGAAGAAGGCGAAAGCCCAGGAGACGCAGCCTGACACCCCTGTCGACGAGTCGCGTCTTTATTACGAAGCATTTGGTGGTTACGACAAGAAAGGGAGAGTTTTTGGCATGAGGTCGGTTTGCCTCCATGTACTACGACAGCTGCTCTCATCGCTCGACACTTATCCGCCGAGACATACTCTCCGGGCATACTCACCCGTCTCACCCGAGGAGATGGCGAGAGAAAGACAGATTAATCGTAAACACAAAGCGAGGTTGGAGGAGCTAGAGAGAGACAGAAAGCATCGGGAAGACAGACTAAGCGCGAGATGGAGGAGTGGATTACCCAGTGGTTAAGCAAAGATACCTCCGGAGGATGCAACCCGGTACGAGGCAAAGACAGAGATGATCGATCCGATCACGGACCTGGAGGAAGTGACATAGGTTTAGGTAGTACACCGGTCCGATTGGGTGACATATTGCTTTATACATTTTTATTTATTTTGGCTTATCGTATCCCTTTGACATATCGTTTTATCCCTTTGACATATCCCTATTGACATATCGTTTTATTTATTTTGGTATCGTATCCTTATATATTGTTGTTGTTGATAGCGGTAGCAATTGTAATGCTCTACGGGGAAAATTATGGCTGTTTTTGCGGCGGTGGTTTGGCGGTCACGCAAAAGCGACCATAATTTTTCGATTAATTTTAACTTTTGCGACGAAATATTCCGTCGCAAAGTTGCATTTGCGACGGATATGTAAGGATCTAAAAATAAAAAAATTATTTAATAAAAAAATATTTGCGACGGATTATACAATTTTTGCGACGGATTATACAATTTTTGCCACGGTTTATAAAATATTTGCGACGGATTATAAATTTTTTGCGACGGATTATATATTTTTGCGACGGATTTTACATTTTTTGCGACGGAAACTATCTTTTTTAAACAAATTAAATACGTTATTATCCGTCGCAACATTCGTCGCAAATAATTTGCGACGGATAAACCATCGCAAAAACTCGTTTTTGCGACTAAAAAATGCGGCAAATAAAAACAGTCGCAAATCCGTCGCAAATTAGGATTTGCGACGGAATAATCCTAGTTTGCGACGATAACCGTCCGTCGCAAAAAGCCCAGTTTTTTGTAGTGAATATTGATAGAGTTGTCACAATGTTTTTCCTACTATAATGTTTAAATATTGCTTTGTATTTTGTTATTTATTCATTTTGAATTAATTTTTTATACGTTAACAAGCCAAACTCGAATTGAGAGTCAAGAATACATGTTGATGCCAAACTCGAACACGAGTTTGAAGAAAATTTCTTTATAAATGAATTGAGTTTGAAAACAATTTTATGTTCGTTTATTAAGCAAACGTTCGCGAACAAACTCGTTACCTTAACGAACCAAGCTTGAACATATTTTTCTGTTCGTTTAGTAAACGAACGAACATGAACAAACTCGTGACCTAAACGAACAGAGCTTGAACAAGTGATACTTGGTTCGGCTTGGCTCGTTAACAGCACTACCAAAACCACACCATAACAAATAGTGGAATGCAAGGAAAAATTAAAAACCAAATAAAGATACCATATGCCTGCAATAACAGCTTTTACTAACAATGCATAGCGATGTTAACACTAACAGTAACAGTAACAGAATAACAAAACTAATGTATTAGAAAGATCAATGATATGAACCAAGTGAACAACTCACTTAAGGCATTACTCCATTTAGGTACATCATCCGAAGACCGACTCAAAAAATGACCTCAAAATAGCTCAATATCTGGCTCATTTAAGGCTCATTTAAAGCTCAATTCAAGGGACTACTTCAAGGCACACATATGTCAGAAATTCAGCCAAGTATCTCAATATATAGCATTAAAATCAGCCGTATAAACTCACAATTCAGCTCAATCAGAAGGCATCTCAGTGCATCAATTTTCAGCTCAGCTTGATTCGTTTATCAATCATATAAGCGTGTTTGAATCATCACAAGAAATCAAGATAGATTAAGAGTGAATCATATCAATCATTTGTAAAATGTTTTTTCGGGGTTTTGCGGTCCTCTACGGCCCTCTACACCCCGCCACGCCGCTCCATGAATCGCAACAACCCGCAACGGACTGAATCGGCTATTTTAGATTTCAAATATGCCTTCAAATTAAATTTTCTCCTTCAGGATAAATTTTTATTTTTTACAGCAAAACCATTAGGTGACAAGATGGGAATCATATTAGGCAAGGTGAAATCCAAATTGACCTCAACAATCTGCAAAGACTATTCATAAGAAAAAGAATACGACAAGCAGCATCCTACAGGCAAAAATATCAAAAGCAAATTACAAGCACATATACATTTTCCGGTTACCAGCTTTAGCAAACTGCTAGAAAAACAAGTATACAATAGGTTACTTTGAGGTTCTGATATTGAGTTTAATAAATTTGAAAATACAAGAAAACACATTCCCAAGGTTTCTTTAAAATCAAAGCTTATGGCTTGAAACCAAAACATCACACATTTTCACACCAGATGTCAGAAAGCAAACAATAACAGTAAATCCTAAAATATTGGCTAAAAAAAGGTAAATAACTTACTTTTTTGTAATAAGATGGCCTCATCAATTTTGGGGTCCGTAGAATGCCCAGTGGGTTTCTTAGGATTCTTCCTACTTTTCTTACCCATGAAAGAAAAACAAAAGGAGCAAGAACGAGCAAGCTTGAAACAAAAGAGGGCTCAGATTAAGTGAATTGCCGGACTATAAAAAGCCAAGAACCATTGCCACGGCCCACGGGGAACAATGATCTTCAATGATTCAGAAAGACGGAAAAAGAGTCGGAAAAACAGGGGAAGAAAGAGGAAAAAGTGTGTTCCGATCCAGTTTGTGTGTACTATATTAGGGGTAATTTAGTCTAAACAAAATTATTTTGTCCTTATTACAACTAAAAAATGGAGTGTGGATTAAAACCTAATTAGATAGTAAAGGTGGATTATTCCCTAATTTTTTGTACTAAATATTCCCTTAAAAAAACAATAATTAACTAGTCATAGACCGGCAAATGGACAGAAGACAATCACCAAGTTACACAGCAAAACACTTTGTGTTTGTTTTACATTGTAGTTTATTAGGAGTTTTTTTACATCATATCACCAATCATTTCTTACAATTCTCCTACCAATTAAATCTTCAACTATAAATAAAAAAATATTAAATTATCTCTCATCATTTCACTTTATCAACTTTATTACCTTTTTTACCATTATTTTATTCATTATTTTACTTTATTTCACCAATCATTTTATAATCTACACAAATTTCAAAAAAAATATCTTAACTTTCTAATTATTACTTCAATCACTTTATCTAAAAAAACCCCAAAAAAAAACCTCCAAAAAAAACTCCAACCCAAAACAAACACAACAATTGTAAAGCAAATAATACTACGATAATGCCAAACAATCCACAGTTAACCCGACGATGGAGTTCACAATGCCCGTCAAGGTTCCATGTAGCGAAGGAGGCGGTTTAGACAACTCGATAGCCGATACCTAATAGTGTAATCAATAGAAAAGTTCTTAATGTTACGGAATATATTCATTTTAGGAAGTAAATATTGTGTAATATTTTTATTTATGTACGGTAAGTGATTCTAGTGATTTTGGGCGTGATTAGTGGCCCCAATTCCATTGTAATATGTATATTTATAGCGTTGATACTGAATGAAATACACTTGGAAAATTATTCCCAAAATTTATCATGGTATCAGAGACACTGCTCGGCCATTGAATCCTAAAATTGCTTCCTGCTTTTCCGTCCTTCTCCACCATTTTTTCAGGCACCTTGCTTAAAATGGCCGACAATAACGGAAAGCTTGATCCCTTCTTGCAAGTGTTTGCCTTGCAAGTAGACCGAAAGAAAACTCGATTCGAGAAACCGGAGAAATCCACAGCTGTATTGCTCAAATTGTAAGCAATCAGGACACGATGTAAGCACTTGCTACCCGGATTGCTGGGAGGAGCGGAATCGGAAAGGAAAAAACACTGCTGATGTGCTGTCATCTTTTTCCGGCTGTAGGTGTGAGCACCGGTCGTGGCAGAGCTCGCGTAAATGTTGTGCTTGGAAGTGCTGATGTTGAAAACGCAGCAGGAGGAACGTTGCAGCAACATCCTTGGCTAATTTGTCAAGTGAACAAGTCCATGTTTTGATTAATATGATTAATGACCAACGGGTAGATCGTATGACGGGTAAGTCCTCCGTTATGTCTTGGATTATTGACACGGGAGCTTCTCATCATGTAACCGGTGAAGAATTTTGTTTGACAAATATTATAAGTGTTCCGCCATGTACGGTTGGGCTTCCAGATGGGCACAACTCACAAGCCGTGGCTACTAAAGCGGGCCGAGTCTTTCTTACGGATAAAATTGTTTTTGACCGTGTTCTTTTTGTTCCTACATTGTTGTGCAATTTAATATCGGTGTCACAATTGATCGATGACTCTGATTGTTTTGTTCGATTTACTGACTCATTGTGTGCTATACATGACCGTCGTTCGAGGAGCCTGATTGGAGCTGGTGAACAAAAGGATGGACTTAGGGGCGGCTCCATGTATTAAGATTTGGGTCACCCGACCCGCTAAAAAAATATTACACTGGATTTTTTTAAATACACATTTTATATGTGTACCGACCCTCTTATTTTAATATATTGATCCCTATTGACTAGTATTGAACTATAATATGTAACATTACTCTTAGTAATTGTAAAATATGACAAATTTCCGATCCGTATCACTAAATTCCTGGAGCCGCCCCTGGATGGACTCTACTATTTTTGCAATATTCCTACAGTGTGTGCGGTGAGTACTTCAGGTGAGTCTCTCTTCCAGCTGAGGCATCATCGACTGGGTCATCCGTCTGATCAAATTACCAAGTTAGTTCCGCCAGTTAAACACAACTCTAGTAATTTTAAAATTTTGAATAAAGCTTGTGACATTTGTCATCAAGCGAAACAGTCTTGCGATCAATTTCCTGTTAGTGACAGTAAAGCTGGTAGAATTCTTGAGCTTGTGCATTGTGATTTGTGGGGGCATTATAGAGCTCCTTCGTCTAGTGGGGCACATTATTTTTGACTTTGGCCGATGATTTTTCTAGAGATGTTCGGATATATTTGCTGCATTCAAAAACCGACGTTTGCATGACTTTTTCTTCTTTCTTTTCTATGGTTGAAAGACAATTTGAAACATCTGTGAAATTGGTACGTAGTGATAATGGCACTGAATTTCGTGGGATGTTGGATTATTTTGATAAGAATGGCATAATCTTTCAAATGTCATGTGTTGGTACACCCCAACAAAATGGGAGAGTGGAACGTAAGCATCAACACATCCTTAATGTGGGCTGAGCCTTGATGTTTCAAGGCAATCTACCTATTACGTTTTTGGGGAATGTATTCTCGGGATGGTACATTTAATAAATCGCACTCCCTCGGCGTTATTGCAAAACAAAACACCCTTTGAAATATTGTTCGGCAAGGAACCTATTTTTTACTACTTGCGTGTATTCGGTTGTTTATGCTTCGCCCATGATCAAAGAGCCAAATGTGATAAATTCGCTCCTCGAAGCCGAAAATGCGTTTTTGTCGGATATCCTAATGGAAAGAAAGGATGGAAACTATATGACCTTGATACTGGTGAATTTTTCGTTTCTCGGGATGTTAAATTTTATGAGAATGAATTTCCTTTTGCCGACAAGCCTTCTACTATGACCACTGCAGAACCAACTCCCACACCTACTCCGACAGGGGTTGATGATGATTTTTTGGAAGACATAGAATCCGTCTTGGATGACCATGGAAATGCACCGATATAAATACTGATACGACTTCCGGCACGACTTCCCCTATGGCCGACCCGGTCCCCGACAAGGCCAGGACGCGGCATGCGGACTAAGCGCCCTCCGTAATTGCACAAACACTATGTCACACACACTGTACGGGAAGTGAGTCCATCCTCTCATTCACCGCCCTCGGCAAGTAACTCATGTAATCCTTACCCTATAGCACATTTTGTGAATTGTGACAAATTTTCTGCACGACAACACATATTTCTTGCAGCTATAACTGCAGGAACTGAGCCTCGTACCTTCACCGAGGAAATGTAGGATCCGGGGTGGAGAAATGCGATGAACCAGGAAATAATCGCACTCAAAAATAATGGGACTTGGGTTATGGAGGCACTCCCTCCCAGGAAAAAGGCGCTCGGTTGTAAGTGGGTCTACAAAATCAAGTACAATGCTGATGGAACCGTTGAGCGGTTAAAATCTTGCCTCGTTGTTCTTGGCAACCATCAGGTTGAAGGGATTCTCTGGTCGTAAAAATGGTAACGGTTCGTGTATTTCTTGCAGTAGCGGCATCGAAAAATTGGGAGCTCCATCAAATGGACGTTCACAGTGCGTCTCTTCACGGGGATTTGCATGAGGAAGTATACATGAAATTACCTCCTGGATTTACCATAAATCGTCCCGGCACAGTATGTCGATTGAAAAAGTCCCCCTATGGCCTGAAACAAGCACCGCGATGTTGGTTTGCCAAATTGGCCGCTAGTTTGAAGTCTTATGGTTTTTGCCAATCTTACTTAGACTACTCTCTTTTCACTTTCAAACAAGGGCAGATGCAGCTTAACGTGCTTGTTTATGTCGATGACTTGATTCTTTCGGGTAACGATTCTTCCGTGCTTGCTCATTTTAAGGCATATTTGGGTGGATGCTTCACATGAAGGATCTCGGCATTCTAAAATACTTTATGGGCATCAATGTGGCATGAAATCCGGAAGGGATTTTTCTGTGTCAACGCAAATACACCCTTGATATTCTGGCTGACGTCGGATTGTTGGATGCCAAACCTGCCGGTTTCCCTATTGAGCAGACCACACTCTTGCCCTTGCTAGTGGTCCTTTGATGTGAAGATCTAGAACGATATAGACGCCTGGTTGGTCGTCTCATTTACTTGTCTTTTACTCGTCCTGACTTGGCTTACACTGTGCACATTCTGGATCAATTTATGTAATCACCACGTCGTGAACATTGGGACGCCGCTATTCGGGCGGTCCTTTACTTGAAGGAATGTACAGGTCAAGGCATTTTACTGCGCAACGATAGTAATTTAACCTTGTCTGGCTGGTGTGATTCTAATTGGGCGAGTTGCCCTTTGACACGTCGTTCGCTTACTGGGTGGATTGTGTTTCTTGGGAATTCTCCAATTTCTTGGTGCACCAAGAAACAACATACTGTGTCCCGCTCTTCTGCCGAGGCCGAATACCATTCGATGGTGAGCCTTACCTCCGAATTGAAATGGCTCAAGGCTCTCCTCGCGAGTTTGGGTGTGGCTCATCCCCGAGCCATTGATTTCTACTATGATAGCCAGTCCGCCTTGCACATCGCTCAGAATCCCGTATTTCACGAACGCACGAAGCACATAGAAGTCGACTGTCATTATGTTCGGGATGCTATTCAAGAAGGTCTCACCGCTACGTGTCATGTCAAGACCGATGCGCAGTTAGCGGATATTTTCACAAAGGCACTGGGCAAGCGTCAATTTTTACATTTGTTGCGCAAGTTGGGTATTTGTGTGATCCTCCAACTGGATCCTTTAGGAAAGTAAAACTTGTAATAGTTTTTATGGGAATAAGAATATATTTATTTTGGAAAAAGTAAATATTGTGTAATATTTTTATGGGGAATAAGGGAGAAGGACAAGGATAATTTTATAATTATTGAATCGAAAATGAATTCCCGAATGAATCCGAAAGTGAATTTCGACGAAAATCGAAATCCGAAAATTAGTGAATTTCGACGATGAATTTTGAAAAAAGTGAACTTTTGCATGAAAGGACATTGATGAATAAATATTTGCAAAAGTTTCAAAAAGCGTCATTCTACTCAATTGATGAAATATTTCTGTCCTTCTCCCTCATTCCCCCTAATTATTTCATCAATTGAGTAGAAGGACAGTCTTTTGAAACTTTTGCATAAAGGACAAAACTATTTATTCATCGAAATCAAAATTTTTGTTTAAATTCATCATCGAAATTCACTAATTTTCAAAATTCATTGTCGAAATTCACTGATTTTCGGGATTCATTGTCGAAATTCACTGATTTTAGGATTCACTGGGGAGATTCACTGATTTTCGGGATTCACTGTTTGTCCTTCTTGCTATAAAAATTATGCAGTTGTCCTTCTCCTTATAAAAAATACGTAGTTGTCCTGTTAGTTAAAAATATTCCAGATTGTGTCATTATCCTTAATTTCCCATATTTTTATTTATGTAGAGTAGTGATTCTAGTGATTTTGGGCGTGATTAGTAGCCCCAATTCCGTTGTAATATGTATATTTATAGCGTTGATACTGGAAAATTATTCCCAAAATTTGTCAGTTAATGATCATGCAAATCCAATCTTTGCCAAACTTGGAAACTAAGAGGAAAAGAAGGACTCAATATGTCTCGAAAAAAATGATGAGAACTCATCATAACAGAAAAAGCTGAAAGCATTGGAACCATGGTTGCCTATATTTGTCTGAAGCACATATCAACCGGAATCCTAAATCAATATATGAAAGCACATATCAACAAAAGTTATGTCTAAAGCAAAATGGAGTTAGATGAAGGTGTGGCAAACCAATGAGCAGTGGTCAGTGGGCTGGTGCAAGAAAAATTTCAGCCGTAAAAAGCCGAGGCCCTGAAAAGTTCGTCAACAAATTAAAAAATCAGTTTTATGAAGACATTGTTAATACCATCTTTTCCTTACTTTTGATAAACCATTTTCACTTGTATGCAACCACACGCGTCGTAATCAAATAACTAAGTTATTCAAAAAGCTAGACTATAAAGTGACGGCTAAATTACAATTTTGGTCCTCTAACTAGACACGTTTTTCGATTTTGGTCCTGGTTTTTCTCCGGCGACAATTTCAGTCCTGTAAGTGGTCTTTTTTTTGCAAAAATATTCCTAAACGCCGGAAAGACCACTTACAGGACTAAAATTGTCGCCGGACAAGACCAATTTTAGTCCTGTAAGTGGTCTTTCCGGCGTTCAGGACTATTTTTGTAAAAAAAAAAGACCACTAACAGGACTAAAATTATCGCCGGAGAAAAACCAGGACCAAAATCGAAAACGTGTCTAGTTAGAGGGCCAAAATTGTAATTTAGACTTTATGGTAAGAGAGATGATGATCGACTAAACCGTGTCGATCGACGGTCTTTGAGTGGAGGTAGAAGCCCCTTTTTTTAGTGAAAAGAAACTTAAAAAGAGTCCGAGACTCCTTGCTTGTTCTTGTGCTTCCGTTCAATATCTCCCCTCTCCATTCTTTGAGTTCGCATTAACATTTCCCATTACTTTGTCTTGTAGGGCATTTCTATGTAGCAAGAAGCTCTGTTCAATCAATATATTGAAAATTCAGTTCTGTAACTGGACACGTTTTGGAATTTTGGTCCTGGTTTTTTCGGTCACAATTTTAGTCCTTCAAATGGTTTTTTTTTGTTACAAAAATGGTTTTGAACGCCAGCAAATGCTAACTGGACAACTTTTCCGGCCAAAAAAATGCCACGTCATCCAAAATTGATATGTCAGCAGACACGTCAACACCACTTACCACGTCAGCGTTTTTTTTTTCTTTTGCAAAGAATATAATGTTGCTACTCAAAGGATTCGAACCTACATGTCATCCAAAATTGATATGTCAGCAGACACGTCAACACCACTTACCACGTCAGCGTTTTTTTTTTCTTTTGCAAAGAATATAATGTTGCTACTCAAAGGATTCGAACCTACATCCTAAGACAAAATATGTGGGCACTTGGCCATTGGAGCTACAACCAAATATGTTGTATAAGACACAACATATTACTTAAAGACATGTTTAGTATAAAAACATAATAGAGAATCTAATCATAAGGACATTTTTTTATAAAGTATAGATAGTATAGAGAATTAGGGTTAAGAGCACGGTTTGAAATATATTTAAATAACATTACAACCACATATTTTTATAGGGAGAATGACAACATCAATATTTTTTATAACCTTAAGGACCAAAAAATATCGTGAGTATATGAACCTGTACCTGGGATTGTTGCTCTTTGTTTTGAGACTTGGTTCGATATAATTATATCGTTTTTTGTGAGTTTCACTGTCGAAATTCACTCAGTGAATCTCCCCAGTGAATCCATAAATCAGTGAATATCCACAACGGATAGTGAATTTCCGAAATCCATAAAATCAGTGAATTCACTATCCCCAGTTCGATAGTGAATTTCGAACAATAGTGAATTTCCACAACGGATTTTCCGAAATCACGTCGGAATCTGTTGAATGTGGTCTCAAAATAAAGAGCATGAAAAATAAAAAATTTGGAGAAAGAATTTTCAAATTTGGAGTTCTAGATTGAGATATATGATTGTTTGAAAAATATGAATTAGAGAGAAAATGTGTTTGTTTTTTCTAGAAAAAAAGGCGCCAGAAAATTTAAAATAAATAAATAATTTTGTCTTTTATGCAAAAGTTTCAAAAATATGTCATTCTCCTTTAAAAAAATTTGGTATAAACCGGATCTTTCATTAAAATTGTGAAAAACTTATGTACAATGCACCCCAAAAGGAAAAAACATCTCTTTTGCACGCTTTAAAATAAAAAAAACATTCATGAACTACCCTACTCGGTGTGCTAAGCGATTTTCAACTCTCTTGCCTTGTTAACAGGCTGGGATAGGAAAACCATAGTCGAAGGGCACTGAGTACCTGTGTGGTGAACTGCTTGGTTCCGCCAATACCAAGCTCCCATAATAACCTCTTGAAATAAATACCTCCAGCTTGTAATGTCGTTTCGACCGGAGCTATCATGTATAAGACAATCATCTATCCAATCACGAGCATCCAGGCTACCAAAAAATTGTCGTTGATAGCACGATGCCAATGCCTTCTTCCAAATGTCGCGAATCCATCCACAGTCTCGAAATGTATGAAGCAATGTTTCCTCATGATCCTGACAAATCGTGCAGGTATTGTCATCTAGAACGTGTCGGTGTTCAAGCATCGCTAAAGTGGGCAATGCTTTCCGGCGAATAAGCCACAACAAACATGTTGCCTCTCTGTGGCCCTTTAATGGACCATATATTTTTCCACCTTCGTTCTTCATCCTTCGAGCAATTCATCATAAGTTGTGCATGGTAAGCACTGGCCACATCAAATTTTCCGGATGTCGTCGCAAGCCATTCCACACCCCCGTCCGCATTTACATGAAGAACATCCCGTAGGCAGCTCGCCGCCATACATAAACTGCGCCAGAGAAAGGAACAATTCGGCTTTGGCCTGTCAAGTGGGTTCCCATATTTGGCTTTTAGCACCTTAACCCATAAAATGTCCTTCTCCACTAAGATGTGCCAAACAACTTTTGCAAGGAGGGCAATGTTCATGTTACGCAATCTTCTCACCCCTAGGCCTCCCATACACTTCGGTATACAAACATCATTCCATGCCACATAATGCATGCTTCTTTTATCTTCGTCTCCAGCCCAAAGAAAGGAGGGCAATTTTTTTCACCTCATCCAACACAGAGCTTGGTATGCGGGTTGTTTGCATAAAATAATATATAGTTGTTACTAGAGCTGATTGTAGGAGAATATTACGTCCGGCTCTAGACAACACCTTTGCCTTCCATAGTTGAAGTTTTGCTCTTACTTTGTCTACTAGGAATCCATAGCTAGATTTCTTTTTCTTTCCACAGAGCGGAATGCCCAAATATTTGCCCAAATCAAACGTACGCGGATGTCATTCTGCTTAGTGGATGAAATGTCTTTGTCCTTCTCTCTAACTACCCCTAGATAGTATCTATTACACGTGCTGATACATTTATTGAATTTTTATTAAGTAATATGAGAGGTTCTTAATTTTGTATTGTTCTTTTTTATGTATATTCGTAAAGATTCAACATATTCTTGTCATGTCATGTTCTTCATTTCTTCCAACTGTTTTTCATAGTAACTAAACTAAATAATTAATTAAATTAACAAATGAAACGTTAAAATGAATTTATTAATTTTAATTATTCTCATTAAACAAAATCAAGTATTTGAAAAAATGGCACAAAAGGAAATATTAGTTACTCTGATTATAGCTAATGATAATGTTACGATCAGTCTGAAACAATAATTAAATGTAACATGATGTAACAGAGAAACATTGAATGATATTACACTTCATCAAAGGTATATAGTACCATTGTCACATAACATTGCATGATTCGGTGTGTCAGAATGGTTCATTAAATTACGAGATGCATTGTGTTAGAGTGGTTGTAATAGTAATATTATTCAGAAATTAAAGATAAAGAAAGAAACTAACCGGGAAATTAGTAGTGGCAAGTACCCCAATACTTCAATGCTGAAAAATCGTATGATCTAGCTGTCTTTTCTTCCTTGTCATAACCAGCTTATATTAACAAATTTGAGAAAAAATAACGATATATTAAGTCATATTCATTATACAATATATATTTTACAAAAATAAAAAATTAAGAACCTCTCATATTATTTAAAATAAACATTCAATAAATGTATTACCACGTGTAATAAATATTATCAATATTTTATATTAAAAAAATGTCTGTATGATTAGATTCTCTATAATATTTTTGTTCTAAACATGTCTTTAAGTAATATGCTGTGTCTTATACAACATATCTGGTTATAACTTGGATGACCAAGTGCCAAAACTTTTAGTCTTATAGGTTGTAGGTTTCCTTGAGTAGAAACATTTTATTCTTTGCAAAAAAATGCTGACGTGAAAGTGGTGTTGACGTGTAAATGCTGACGTGGGAAGTGGTGTTGATGTGTCTGCTGACATGTCAATTTCAGATGATGTGGCAATTCTTTGGCCTTCTTTGGCCGGAAAAGTTGTCCTCCGGCGTTTAGGACCATTATTGCAAAAAATAAAACCACTTAAAGGATAAAATTGTGATCGGAGAAAAACCAGGATCAAAATTGCAAAACGTGTCTTGTTACATGACTAAATTTGCCATTTAGCCTAAGATTGTTTGCCAAAAAAAAATGCTGACGTGGGAAGTAGTGTTGATGTGTCTGCTGACATGTCAATTTCGGATGATGTGGCAATTTTTTGGTCGGAAAAGTTGTCCACTCAGCATTTTTCGGCGTTCAGGACCATTTTTGCAAAAAAAAAAAAAAAAACTACTTACAGGACCAAAATTATGATCAGAGAAAAACCAGGACCAAAATTGCAAACGTCTTTTGTTACGGGATTAAATTTGCAATTTAGCCTAAGAGAAAGTATGCCACTTGAATTACAGATTTTGAACCAATAAAATCTTCTATTTTCTTCCTTTCATGATCAAACCTACACAAATAAAGCCCAAAAGCAGAATCCCAAAGCTTCAGGTAATGAATTAAACATGAATTCCGTCATTAAATTAAAAAATAAAACGAATGAAAACTTAACAGATGGAAAGCTTCAAGAAACTTGTCGCCTCATCATGAGTCCAGCTCTCACAGGACTTGGTTATGGTGTAAGGTTTCTGAACTTTCTAGCTAGATCGATCCTCCCATGTGGCTCGAAACTCCTCAAATTTGTTACGAACAATTTTACAGATTAATAAAGGCAGCAAATCAACACAGAAAATCATGATGAAAGGTATCAAATATGGTTCTGCGTCATATGATATGATTTATCACTACAATTAACGTATTCTAAGACGACATAGCATATGCCTACCGTATATACATTATAGATTATACGATATTCCACTGCTCAGTTCACGTTTGAATTTACAAATCAAAGTCATATGCTACATCAGGAGAAACTATTGTTACAAAAGCCAAAATACAGGCATATATGCTATTTTTCTTTTAAATAATACCTGTAAGAGGAGAATGATGTATAACTCCAGAAGTGTAGTTCTGCAGGCCTTCGAAAAGGATAAAGCTGACTTTAAATAAAAGACATGAAATGATTCTCCAAAATAAACCACTTGCAACTGTTAGAATAAGTGGGCCAAAGCCCAATATCACAATTGTTAAGTTGCAATTTGCTCCCACATCGGCTGTGATGATTGTGTTAGCCGACATAGGCTAATATTTAAGTGACCTTTATGTCTTTTATTTTGATGTATCAAAATCGAGATAAAATCTCAATTTTTTTAGCTATGTTAGTTATTGTGTTTTAGGCTTTAAAATAGTTGTATCTTTTGTAATGTAATCCTCATTTATAGTAATATTTTCTTTTTCGTTTGTGGACTAGTCGGCATATTGCTGGAAACCACGTAAATTTAGTGTTTTGTCTTTTTTCTTCCATTTGTTATTTTCTGTTACCGTCGTTAAGGGTTATAGTTCAGTTTGTTTTTTCCTAACAGCAATAGTTTCAGGATCCAGGTTTAGCATGTCAGCCCTTGAAATCATCTATACTGATTGTGCTTCAGATCAAACCAAAGTAGAAACAATTTTAGTACAATTATTAGAGAAGATGTTTGAGGTAATAAAGCAGGGAAGAAAGAAAATCATAAATTTTAAGTCGGCAGTTTGTTAAATCTGAATTCTGAAGTCTGAAATCTGAATATATTAAGTAACTAAATTATTTAAGTACTGAAATTGAATTAGACTGTTTGTTAACGCTGTAAATTTATAAAATTTGAATATGCTTATTTTACACTTGTATGCCTTAATATTTTCGTATATCAAAACAACTATTAAAAAAATTTATTTTTAGCAAAATATGCTACATTGTTATAATATACTTTCTACATATAACATGAGCAATTTTTAATATTTTAGAATTTTGGTGTTATCTGAATAAAATAACGAATATTTGTGTTATATTCATAACATCTAAATATTGAATGACATGGAATGATTTTTTGTTGGAAATTTGTCCAGCCAACATTTTCCAGCAAGCAAGACTATTTTTGCGAAAAAAAAAGATCAATTACAGGACCAAAATTGTTACCGGAAAAAAACCAAGACCAAAATTTCAAAATGTGTCCAGTTACAGTACTAAAATTGCAATTTACCCCACACCATAGGGGTGAATATAGGTTTGTATGGATTGGTTCGGTCTGGTTTTGAAAGACTCTAGTCGGTTTGAAGCGCTATAAGTTGTTTCCCATACCAAACCAAAATGAAGTCAACCACAATGGTTTGATTCGAATTGGTTACGGTTTAACAATCATAACCTTTAAATAAATGGGGCAATTGTCCAAAAGGACAGATATTAGACAAATAGGACACATTTAAATCCTAATTGGTTATAAGGACATAAAATTAGTACATAGACTAAACTACCATTTTTTCTTTCTTTTTTCCAGGATGATAAAAACAATTCCTGACGAAAGAAATTTTATTTTTTTTTGGACGAAAAAAGTTTTCTTTTTCGTTCTTTTTCGGTAACCACCTCGATGCATTGACCACCCCGATGCATTGACCATCCTCGATCCATGGACCACCGCGATGCATAGACACCGGGATGAAATGACACCGCGATGCAGTGACCATCCCAATGCAGTGACCACCTCCGATGCAGAGACACCGTGATGCAGTGACCACTCCCGATGCAGAAACACCGGGATGAAGTGACAACGTGATGCAGTGACCATCCCGATGAAGTGACAATGCGATGCAGTGACCATCCCGATGCAGTGACCATCGCAATGCATTGACCACCCTAGCTCGATCCATTGACCACCGCGATTCAATGGCCACCCCCGATGCATAGACAACGCGATGCAGTGACCACCTCCGATGCAGAGACACCGGGATGAAGTGACAACAGCGATGCAGTGACCATCCCGATACAGTGACCACCTCCGATTGGTGACCATCGCGGTGCGTTGACCACCGCGATGCATTAACCACCCCCAATCTATTAACCATCGCGATGCAGTGGACATCCCGATGTAATGGCCACCCCCGATGCAGTGACCACCCTCGATGCAGAGACACCGCGATGTATAGACACCGGGATGAAGTGACACCGCGTTGCAGTGACCACCTTCTATGCAGTGACCACCCCTGATGCAGAGACACCACGATGCATAGACACCGGGATGAAGTGACACCGCGATGCAGTTACCATCCCGATGCAGTGACCACCTCCGATGCAAAGACACCGCGATGCTGTGACCACCCCCGATGCAGAGACACTGCGATGCAGAGTCACCGGGATGAAGTGACACCGTGATGCAGTGACCATCTCGATACAGTGACCACCTCGATGCAGTGACCATCACGATGCATTGACCACCCCCGATCCATTGACCATCGCGATGCAATGGCCACCCCGATGCAGTGGCCACCCCCGATACAGAGACACCGCGATGCGGTGACCACCCCGTTGCAGAGACACCGGGATAAAGTGACATCGCGATGCACTAACAACCTTGATGTAGTGATACCGCGATGCATTGACCACCCCCGATGCATCACGGTGTCACTTCATCGTGGTGTGTTTTTAGCGTCCAGAAAAAAAAAAGTTTTTTTTTGCGTCTAAAAAAAAAGTTTTGCGTCCAAGAAAAAAATAGGGGTAGTTTGGTCTGTGTACTAATTTTATGTCCTTATAACCAAATAAGATTTAAGTGTGTCCTAAGTGCCTAATTAAGTACTCAAACTAGTCCTTATAAACAAATACCTATAAAAAATGACAAAACCAACCATTTTTTACATAAACTTCAAATAGTTGCATCCACACTAAAATGAAACACAAACCAAAGGTTTGGATCACATATTTTCATCAATAGTAAAAGACAATTGAATTCTACATTCAGCCTTGTCTATACGGCTTTAACACTTTTACTCATATCCAATTTGGTTCAGTACAGTTTGGCCGATTGGTTTGGTTTCTAAGAAAAAAATTCACCCCTAACTAGATTATTACATAATACATAATGTGTTATTTTGGGTTGGTTGGGTATATTATATTTAATGTATAAAAATTTAGTTTGGGTTCGGGTTGGATAGGGTGTGATTAAATATCCGAAACCAACCCAACGCAATTCTTTTTGGTTCCAAACCAAACCAATTCATTTGGTTCGTTATTGGTTTGGATGATTTCGGATTGGTTCGGGTCGATTTGCGGTTTGGTTTCTAGTTATTTTACTCAGCCTTACCACAAAGTTTATTATTGGAGAATTTTGAATTAAATATTAATGCTAAGAGTTGCATCAATTCGGTGAAATGTTACAACCATATATGAGGAAATACTTGTGCGGAGAGGGGGGTTTTGAGGTGAAGTGACGGGTGAAACGATCAGAACCAAACAGTTTAAATACAAAATGAGATTGTGTGGTTCAATATGAACCATACAGTGTCTCCACACGTGTGTGGAGACAACACACAAGTATTTTTCCCATATGGGAGTTGTATCATTTCGGTTAAAGGATGCAATCGATAAACGATTTGTCTTTATTCTCCTATATAATCCCAACACTTGAGTGAAAATTAGAATATAGAAAATTAATGACAAATTTCTGCCAGAAATTTCTACATTGATTTACGGAACATGATCAATTTGCCATTTTCTTGTCATCAAAGTGCAACAATCCGAAGAAGATATGACTGTTGTATCTTGGGAGAAAACAAACAGGGAATAATAATTTTGATAAAATCTTTGATAGATTCCTTGTCTTGTACTGATGAGTATATATACTCATTACACAAAATAACAGAAAGGATAAGGACACATATATTATAAAATAAGTCTATTTCTTAACATCCCCCCTCAAGCTAAAGGTAGGAACAACAACTACATTGAGCTTGGTTTTGAACTACAAAATGAGATTGTGTGGTTCAATATGAACCATACAGTGTCTCCACACGTGTGTGGAGACAACACACAAGTATTTTTCCCATATGGGAGTTGTATCATTTCGGTTAAAGGATGCAATCGATAAACGATTGGTCTTTTTTCTCCTATATAATCCCAACACTTGAGTGAAAATTAGAATATAGAAAATTAATGACAAATTTCTGCCAGAAATTTCTACATTGATTTACGGAACATGATCAATTTGTCATTTTCTTGTCATCAAAGTGCAACAATCCGAAGAAGATATGATTGTTGTATCTTGGGAGAAAACAAACAGGGAATAATAATTTTGATAAAATCTTTGATAGATTCCTTGTCTTGTACTGATGAGTATATATACTCATTACACAAAATAACGGAAAGGATAAGGACATATATATTATAAAATAAGTCTATTTCTTAACATCCCCCCTCAAGCTAAAGGTAGGAACAACAACTACATTGAGCTTGGTTCTGAACTCCATAAGCTGTGGTCCAGGTAGAGCTTTAGTCAATGAATCTGCAACCTGCATTGATGAAGGAACAAATCTGACAGACAGCTGTTTGTTTAGCACTTGATCTCTTACATAGTGAACATCAACTTCGATATGCTTGGTTCTAGCATGATAGACATGATTATGAGCAAGGAAAGTGGCACTTAAATTCTCACACCAAGCCACTGGAATACCAGATAGCTGGACACCCATTTCTTGCAGCAACTGTTTGATCTAGAACATTTCTGAGGACAAATTAGCTAAGGATCGTGATTGATTGAAAGACTTGATCTAGAGACGACACTTTGCTTCTTAGAGCTCCAAGAGACAAGATAATTTCCTATAAAAACACAGTTACCTGCAAAGGACTTTCTGTCTGGGGGGTAGCATGCCCAGTCAGCATCAGAAAAACCAGTCATAGCAAGAGAACCATCAGAGCTAAAAAAAATCCATAGTGCAATATGCCTTTAACATATCTAAGAAGCCTTTTTAATGCTTGCCAATGAACCTGTGTAGGACTCTGCATGTATTGACTTAAATAGTTTACAGAGTAAGACAGGTCTGGCCTGGTATTTGTGAGATATTGCAGACCTCCTATAGCACTTCTATAGATAGTAGGATGATGCATTGGCTCCCCTTGATTAGGCATTAAGTGTTGTCCAGGAATCATTGGTGTGGTGCAGGGTTTGAGATGATCTAACTGCAACCCTTTCAACAACTGAGAGGCATAATGTCCCTGTGTTAAGTAGAGACCTTCTGCAGTTCTGTGTGCCTCCATGCCTAGAAAATGAGAGATGGATCCCAAGTCTTTTAGGGCAAATCTGGAATGCAGCATGTCCACAAACTTCTTTATCAGCTTCTGTGAGTTACCTGTCACCAATATATCATCAACATACACCAAAACATAGAGTGATTGACCACCATTTTTCAGTATAAATAAAGAAGAATCAACAGCAGAGTGTTTAAAGCTCCATTCTAGCATTTGAAGTCTTAGGGCAACAAACCATGCCCTAGGAGCCTGTTTGAGGCCATATAGGGCCTTATGTAGCTTACAGACATAATGAGGCCTTGTACTGTCTTCAAAACCTTCTGGTTGAACCATATACACATCTTCCATTAGGGGTCCATTGAGAAAGGCATTATTTATATCAACCTGATGTATATGCCAATTTAGATTAACAGCAAGCAAAAGCTAACACAACTCTGATTGTGGATGCCTTAGCTACAGGACTAAAAGTCTCTGTAAAATCAACCCCATAGGTTTGGTGGAACCCTTTTGCCACCAACCTGGCCTTATGTTTGAGTATTGTCCCATCAGGCTTCATCTTGAGCTTGAAAACCCATCTACAACCAACTGGACTTTGTGTACTAGAAGGAGGAACAAGAGTCCAAGTTCCATTCTTTTGCAAGGCATTAAATTCAGTGACCATAGCATCTCTCCATTCAGTGCAGCTTAATGCTTCTGAGACTTTAGTTGGTTCAGAAAGATGATCAGGAAGTATGGAAGACTGAATTTGGACAAAGAAGGTTTTAGGTTTGAAAATTCCACTTTTGGAACGGGTTTGCATAGGATGACCTTGTGCAGGAGGTTGTGGAACTTGTTGTGTGATGGACACATGTGTAGGAGAGGTGTTGAATGGGGATGAGACAGAAGGTACAGGACTAGGGGAGTTCTGTTGTAAGTAAGTAGTTTCTGGTGCAAGACTAAAGGAAGAAAAATTGTGTTGGTTCTGTGGAGAGGATTCAGGTGTGTGTATACTGGCAGGTGAATTCAAGATTGACTGTGTGTGTTCTGGTGCTTCAGGGTTGGTATTTGATGCAGCAGACTTGTCCTATGATGTTGCTTCCACAGATAATGGCTCATGTTGAGGATGAGATGAATGACCAAAAGGTAGATTAGTGACCAATTCAGGATCAATAAGAATTTCTCTATGAGGACCTAACAGAAACTTTTCTTTGAAAGGGAATTCTGCCTCATTAAAAACCACATTTCTGGTGATAAAAATTCTACCAGATTCATCTAGGCACTTATAGCCTTTGTGAAGAGGACTGATACCTAGATAAGTGCACTTAGTGGTGTGGAACTTAAACTTAGTAGAGTTGAAAGGCCTAAGATGTGGAAAACAAGTGCATCCAAAACACCTTGTAGAACTTATAGTTAGGTTTCTTTTTAAAAATGACTTCAAATGGAGACTTGTTATCAAGGACATGAGTAGGAAGAGCATTTATAACAGACACAGCTTCAACAAAGCTATCCCACCAAAATTTTAAGGGTAAAGAGGCTTGAGCTAGTTGAGTTAACCCAAGTTCAACTATGTGCCTATGTTTCCTTTCTGCTCTTCCATTTTGTTGGTGAGCATGAGGACAAGGATGTCTAAAATGTATCCCTTGTTGTTCAAGATAATGTTCAAGAGATCTATATTCACCCCCCCCAATCAGTTTGCAAACATTTAATTTTAGTAGAGAACTGATTTTCAACCAGATTTTTGAACTTTATGAAGGTGGAATAAGCCTCAGATTTGTGTTTTAGAGGAAAAATCCAAGTGTATCTGGACCAATCATCAATGAAATGCATATAGTAAAGGTATCCAGATGTGGATGATATAGGGGCAGGACCCTATAGATCAGAATGAACAAGATCAAGAACAGTCTTAGCATGAGATTCAGAAGTGTAGTAAGGTAGGGCATGGCCCTTACCAAATTGACAAGCATCACAAAATAGTAAATTTCCATTAATGTTGACATTACAAGATTTCAGAACTTGATCAAGAACATGCTTAGAGGGATGACCAAGTCTCCTATGCCAAACATTGGGATCCCTATCTGGACTCACAGTACCTAGACACAAACTAGGACAACCAGAAAGACCACAAGAAGTCTGAACACTAGTGTTATTGTTGACAGACTGAATAAAACCAGACTTGGATTTGGAGTGAAGAGAGTTCTGTGGAGGAGCCATTATCTTGTAGAGACCATCACTGAGGACCCCTGTTAGAAGCTGCATCCCTGTGGTCTTGTCCTTCACATAACAAGCAATGGGGGTAAATTCAACAGTAATGTAATTATCAGCTAGAAGTCTAGAGATACTAATCAAATTTTTAGTGATCAGTGGTACATGAAGGATATCTTTCAGTGCAAGAGTTATGTGTGGTTGATGTGTGACAATATTACTATAACCAATATGAAGGATAGGAAGTTTCTCACCATTTCCAACTACCAAAGGCTCAGAACCAGTATAACCTGCACTGGGATGAAGATTGTTAAGATCAGCTGTAATGTGATTTGAGGCTCCACTGTCCATGTACCATGCTGAGTCTCCCACAGATTGAGGATTGGCAACAAATGCCTGTTTTGAAGCAGTGTTGTTGTTGCTGTTGTTGCTTGAAGGGATGAAGTCTTCTTCAAATCTATGCCAACAGGAGTAACAATATGACCTTTTTTGCCACACAACTGACAAATCATTAATGTGTTCCCAGGATTGTTAGAGCCTCTTCCTCCTCCATTGCTTCTACCTCTTCCTCTACCACCTCTAGGACCTCCATTACCCCTGCCCTTAGCAGTATTTGAGTTGGACACAGGGGGCCTGCCACTGTTAGTGTAGTTGGAGAAATTTCTGGACATAGGACCTTGAGCAACATGTGCAGTTGGATTAGAAAAACCAGAACCAGGTTGGCCGGTTGAGCCTTGCAATTAGCCTTTCATGTGTAATCAGTTGAGATTGGACATCTTGCCAACTGAGAGAACCAACCCGAGATGTAATGTTGACAATTGCGGATTCATAATCACGATCCAAACCTCCTAATGTAGCTAAAATCAATTCTGATTGGGTGATTGGATACCCAGCAGCTGTTAAATTATCAGAATATGACTTCATTTCAACCAAATAATCTGACATCGATTTAGGTCCTTTGGATGCTTCGCCAACGCATCTTTAAATTCCAGCATTCATGCCTCAGATCGACTGTTATATAACGTTTCCAGTGTAGTCCACACTTCATGAGCTGTAGAACAACCAACAACTTCTCCTAAAATATGCTCAGTCATGGAGCTCAACAACCATCCAAGTAACAAATAATCCTTAGTTACCCATTCATCAGATCTGAACGGAGTCACTGGACTGAGAAGGTGATCGTCAAGACGATGACCTTTAATGATTGGCAACACTGTGTAACGCCAAAGCAAGTAATTATTTCTATCTAGTTTGACAGTGCAAGCTTGAGATAGATTACCAGAAAAAGGATGTCCAAGCAGTGACGACTGAGAAGATGGGCTCATGGATCTTAGTGGTGAAGTTAGAGGTGGAGCAGTTGACCGGAACTGAGTGTAGGAAGACTCCGGTCTGCCAAAGTTCAGAGTCGGAGCTGGAGGAAGCGACGACAAAATGGAGCTCATGACCGGGATGCCAGTGACAATACCATCCGGAAAGAGAGAAGTAGCACTGTAGGCTGGATCTTGTTGAGCAGATGCCGTAAGAGTAGTTATGGGTGATAATGACTGTGAAGAGTGTTGTCCGGTGGTTATTCCGGTCTGCATGTTGGTAGATAAGGGAGGAGTAGAGCTCCCGGTGGCCGGAGCCCCGGAGGTGGCCATTGACGCCGACCTTCGCTCCGATACCAAGAAAACAAACAGGGAATAATAATTTTGATAAAATCTTTGATAGATTCCTTGTCTTGTACTGATGAGTATATATACTCATTACACAAAATAACAGAAAGGATAAGGACACATATATTATAAAATAAGTCTATTTCTTAACATTGGGAGATGTTGTCATTACCGTGTGTCTTAAAGACAGAGTGTTGTACTCGTCTTAGTTAATAAGTTTTCCTTCCAATTTTAATGTTTTCGTTTTTGTATGAATTATATGTCAAACATCATGCTAGATTGATATTTTACCTAACAATCTTAAGAAGTTTCTTATGGGTTCATGTTCCCATGTTTGTAATATATGTTACAATAGTTCACTTTATATTTACTGTGAATGTTGTTCATATGTCTTTTTCGGGTCTGTTACAGTAGCTCACTCGGGGCAGCGGCACTACCAAATATATGGGCACTTGACCCTCTAAAATTAAAAAAAAGTATGTATACATATACTTCTTCCGTCTTAAAATATATCTCATGATGTTTTCACAAATAGTATAAAGGTGATTGAATGTCATAAATTTAAATGAAAAAATGTCTAAAATATCTTTTGATTGTCATTATTGAAATGATTATAAAGTATTGAAAATAGTTAGAGTGTTAATAAATTATGGGTAAGATAGAGAAAATAGTAATAAATGATTCAATGGTAATGTATAATTACTTATATTTTAGGAGACACAAAAAGAGATAGAGTGACTTATATTCTGAGACGGAAGGAGTTTATTTATTTATTTATTTTTTTTTTTGAGAACATATGTATATTTTAGGGGTATAGAAAATGAATCGCGATAGTGGAAATAAAAATTGGACGATAAGGACAAATCAACTGACCGCTAGCTCAACTACACTGTTCGTTAAAATGGAACAGACCCTGAATTTATTGTTCCACTGTTTTGATGTTTTTACAAAAAATCCTTGAAAAAACATCGGAAAAGTATCAATAAGATCTCATAATATTGTGGACGAAAAAAAAATATGGTGAAAAAATTGCGATCTTTTGACGTTTAGATCAAATGATGTACATTTTTGTAATTGAGAATAAGAGAGAATGTAAAATTAGTGGGATCTAGATTGTTCTTTTTGCCCAAAAAATTTTTCCATTGGACTAAATGCTTGTTTTCATTATATGTTGTCATTTTTCACATTCGTCTAGAAAGAGGTAGAATATAGCAATAAGGACAGTGAAAATAAAAATTGGGTGATATGGACAAATTTACTGTTCGCTGGCTCAAATCCACTGTTCGTTACAGTGGAACAGATCTCAAATCCATTGTTCTACTATTCCACTGTTTCGATGTTTTTTTACGATAACGACCTTGAAAAATACATCAAAAAAATATCAAATAGGATGTGAGAATACAGAGGACGAAAAAAGCAAAAACATGGTGGAAGAATTACTATCTTTTGATATTAAATGAAAAGATACGTCTCTTTTTGTAATCAAGCATTAGAGAGAGGATGTCAAATTAATGAAATTTAGATCGTTCTTTTTTTGTCAATAAAAAATTCCCCGTACTAACAGCTGGGATCCTCTGCTGTGCTCCATGATGCTGTGATTTGCTGTGAACATGTAAATGTTTTTCTTTTCTATTTCTTTCATTAAAATTCAAGTGAGAGAATTGTCCTTTTTACCCCTAGACATCCACACACAGCAGCCTGCTGTGTTCATTAACACAGCAGAGGACCCTTGCTCCTGTACTAATTGCTTGTTTTTATCTTTATGTTGTCCTTTTTCACATTTGTATATTTTTTTAAGTATTGCCTCTTAACCCGTAATCGTACTCGAATAATTAAAATATTAGGTATTGCTCTCGATCTATGACCCGTATTACAATTCATGCAGCCGCCCCTGGGTGGAAGTGCCCCCACTAAGATCTGAAAAAAAAAATTGTATCGAAATGATGTAGTTTTATTGCTAAAAAATGTAATAAAAAAACTACTAATGTCCTCACCGGAGGTTGTATCAGATCGCAGGGAATTAGTTGATATCGAGTAAGAACAAAATTAAACAATGTAACAAAGCACACAAAAAACAACGAACACAATCATTTAGCGCGGTATCCGACGTTGCATCGACTAATCAATGGACGGAAACGAGGAGTTTATATTATCAATAGAAAGATACAAATTGTTACATTAATTATGGTATTTATAGCTTTGGAAATGAAATAACCGACATAATGACCAACTTAGTGATCTACCAGAATAACCACCAGACGCAGCCTTCCTGGATTCCAAAGAAAACTGCTAAATTTAACCAGAATTCATACGCAAAGCCGACCAGACGTGAACACCAGATTCAGAGACGTGATCAGTACCAGACCTCAGTTGAGAACTCCATACGTGATACTCAGCTGAGTATTCAAATTCATCTCCAACCAGATTCATATTCAGATGCATTAGTTTATGTCACCATTAGTTGATTTGCTCTGGTACCCTAACAGAGAAATTTTTGTGAGTCCGCCTCTTCTGTGAGGTGGAAAAACGATGGTACCTTCATATTTTTGGACGGTACCATCGTATTTATGACGGCACCGCCATATTTTTCTTAAAAGTATGACGATATATACCTTCATATTTTTAACAATTTTCGAGGGATTTTGGAATACGACGGTACCGTCGAGAAATATGTTGTACCATCATTTTCCTCATAGGGATCACAAGAGTGTCTTCATGGGTGATGATCCAGACTACTGTTTGGTTGATGAATGTATGAGACAACGAGGACGTAACTGAAAGGCCTTTCTTGCTTTTAACACTCTTGTTATAATGAAAATGTGAGAGTTACCACGTAAAAAGTCACATAAATTTAATCCAATGGTTTACATTAATTTCTTTGTTTATTATATACATTGTATGTTTAGATTATTTATGTGAACAAATTATGTATACAAATACTTTTCCTAATGAAAAACGGACCATGCGCCTTTTTTATGACAGTACCACGTGTATTTGACATTCAAACGCGCATGAATATATGCACATGATCTGTATTCGATCGACATGCAAATCATTCACCTCCGGTTTCTAATGAGTGTTGGGCCGGCCCTCGTTTTTTTGGGTTTAAGACCAAGTCTTTGAATTGGTCTTTTAGTTGAAGTTGTTTTTTTTTAAATACTTATTGTTAAATATTTTTTTATAAATAAATATTTTGGTTATCGTTTGCATACGAGTTGCTGTACGAATTAATGTTATCGCAACGAAATGGGGTTGCATGCTTTCATAAATAAATATTTTGGTTATCGTTTGCATACGAGTTGCCGTACGAATTAATGCATGCATCAGTTCAGGAAGGGATATGCATTTTCAGATACATGCATTTTTGAACTGATATGTACTTACCCTTTCGTGTAAGGGTTGCATGCTTTCATCCGGTGAACAGTGACAACCCTACCCTTTCATGCAAGGAGTACCTCCATTCGTTTATGAGGTACTTGCAACCTATAAAAGACATAGGTATGCAGACGAAAATTCATAAGTTTGACAACATCATCAGAAAAACTTTGAGTGTCCTCGGGTTTGATTCAAACAAGTCACTTGTATCCTGAAAGATATTTTCATTTGATTTCTTAGTGACAAACGTGTAGGACGAAACATCTCTTAAAAGACAACGTTATTAATGTGCCTTGGAGTTTCAAATTCTCTGTGAAATCCTAAGTAATACATTTTTTCCAACACTTATCGCGTTTTTAACATCCGTAAATGCAAAAAATTAATAAAACTTGTTTGTATGTCTAATTTTTTTTGGGCCAAGTAAATTTTTTTATTGGGACTTTTAACGATTGGAGAAAAAAAAAATTGGGCCTTTATCAAAAGAAAAATTAATATATTATATTAGGTTGGATCGGATTAAATCTACACGATTTTTTTTTTTTTTTTTTTAAATAAACACAGATTAGCCGCCCGACACCATTGGACTTAAGACCCGGGTCTCGCGGCCTCACTATAGGGCCGACCCTGAATGAGTGGCACAATCTGATTTAATATCATTAATCATTGTTGATCTAAGTAACATCAATAATGTAGAATCATATCGTATATATATGGTTGACTTGTACACATCGTCTCTCCGTCTACCCGTTTTGGATACTCCGCCGTCCATCAACTTACTGGCGGGTGGAAAATATGTGCTGGCCTTCAAATTAATGGTTTCCCATCTTCATTGGCAGCTTTACTATAGCTAGTTAATTAACGGCTTGTTGTTGTGTTTATATGAATGTCTTTATATATATATATATATATATATATATATGAGGTCTTTCCAGAAAGAAGTCTCTTTGTTTTTGAATGTTAAAAGGATTAATTAATGGGGAGTGATAGGTTTACTCCCTTAAGTCTACACCATTTATACACCATCATCATCTCACCACATATTTTTCACTTGTAAAAAAAATTGAAAAAACTTAAATAAATCACAACCACAAGATTACCTTGGGTGTAAACATGATGTAGAATTTAGGGAGTAACTCTATCATTACCCTTAATTAAAAGGACAGTTTCAAACTTTCCTTTTTGGACATTGGAACAAGACGTTTCATCCTTGACGACTTTTTTATTTTTATTTTTATTGTTAAAAAAAAAACACTGTAAACTATAAGTCAATCAGTATTGACCATCTACAGACCATATATGCATTGAAAAAAGGTGTATATGTTATAATACTCTTGTTCAATTCTTTATTGCATAGCTTTGTTTTCTAAAGTATATAGTACTTCTTTCGTTTTTTTTATCTGTCACATTTTACAATTTATTCTTTTTTTTATTTATTTGTCATTGTATATTTCCAATGCATCATTTATTATTTTTTCCTTCTTTATCAATAAAATATTTACATCTCCAATAAAAGAAATACATTTCCAATACTAAAAACACATTTACCAATAAAGTATTTACATCTCCAATAAAAAAAATACATTTCCAACACTATATTTAAAACATATTAATTTCTTTCTTTATCCATGTGAATCTTCTCTCTGTGACGTATATAAAAAAACAGAAGGAGTACTATTTTATTGTAAATTGAATTGTAAATATCTATCGATGTAAAGTTTTTAAAATTTGTATTTTAGAGTCCTCAATAATCCTCCACAGTTTCATGCACAACCATTATAAATTGATATCCAAACTTGACTTTGTTTATTATCAATTCTCACTCCATCTTCATCTTCATTTACTAACCATTGTTTCTTTATATTTTCATATATACTATAATGGATCAATTGCCTCATATAGTATTTCTCCCCTCTCCCGGAATGGGCCATTTCATACCATTTCTCGAGCTCTCCAAGAAATTCGTCATTCACCACAATTTCGCCGCAACTATTCTCATCATCCCGGATCTCGGCCCGAATTGGAGTGCGGTCCAGCCATCTTACTTACAACCCGGCCAGCTCCCTACCGGGTTGAATTACCTTCTTCTTCCCCAACCCGATTTTAGTGACCTGCCTACTAATATGAAGCACGAAATACTCGGAACATTAGATGTTAGCCGATCTCTAGCAACAATCCGTGAAGTTCTGGCAGATTTACTATCATCAGAAGAAAAGTTGAAAATTGTGGCCCTTGTTGTGGATATTTTTGGAGATCAAGCAATTGATATTGCTAGAGAACTCGAGATTTCTCCCTATCTTTTCTTTACTATGAATGCAATGGCTTTGTCTTCAATACTGTATCTCCCGAAACTTGATCAACGTGTTTCTTGTGAGTATGGGGAACTACTTGAACCGATTCGGCTACCGGGTTGTATTCCACTTCCGGGTAAAGATGTTCCGGAGCCTTTGCTTAGCCGTCAGAGTCTTCAATACAAAGCCTTTGTAAACAGTGCGAAAAAATACCAAACGGTTGATGGGATAATAGTGAATACCTTCCAAGAATTAGAGCCTGGTGCTTTGAAAGGCCTGCAGGTAAGACCCAATCAAGTTTATGTTGCATGGGATTGTGGGATTTTCATTTGATTGATGAGAATGTGTTTTTATCAAGGAGTTTAATTTTATTTGCTCTACACTCATACTACTTGTGAGATGTAGTCTAAGTGTGGTGTACCGTTATTATCAAATTTAATAGCATAACATATATTTGTTAAGATCGAGCACGCTTACCGCTGTACGTATTAAAACCAATTGGTTTTAGTAAAGACGCAATTTTATTTCCTTTAACAATATTGTCTGCATTGACATGTTGCAGGAGGAAGATAAAGAGTTCTTTGACAATAATCCCGTGATCTATACTATTGGTCCTTTAGTACAAAGCCACTCACCTAATCATGATGCTAAAGATTCGGTTCTTACGGATTGGCTAGATACTCAGCCTTTGAATTCTGTCTTGTATATATGCTTTGGAAGCCATTGGACACTCACACAAGCCCAAATGAACGAATTAGCACTCGGTTTAGAGACAAGTGAGACCCGATTTCTTTGGGTTGTAAGGCTTCCAAAAGATGAAAATGGCAGCATAAGAGATGACCCTTTAGAGTTTCTACCGAAAGGGTTCATCGAAAGAACAAAAGAACAAGGATTAATGGTGCCCAACTGGGCATCACAGCAAAAGATACTTGCACATGAAGCAATAGGAGGGTTTATAACACATTGTGGATGGAATTCTACGCTAGAGAGTATAGTTAATGGGGTGCCGATGATTGCTTGGCCGCAAGGTGCTGAGCAGAAGATGAACGCGTTAATTTTGACAGAAGATGTGAAAGTCGCGATTAAGGTGAAATCTTTGGAGGATGATGGGCTGGTGGTGAGAGGTGAGATTGCAGAAACAGTGAAGAATTTGATGGGTGGACAAGAAGGAAAAGAGGTGAGGGAAAGGGTGGGAGAATTGAAACATACCACAAAATCGGTCCTTTGTGAAGGGGGTTCATCTTTGAACTCACTTGCGGACTTGGTTTTCGAGTGGAAGAGAAAGTAATCGACCTCTCATGTGTTTTGTTTCATATTAAACATATTTTAAAAAAAAAATATATTATAGTTTGTCATAATATTGTGTGATATTATTGTTGTGTTACACTCATGGCAAATTTTATGATGGTTAATCACTCAAACTCAATGGACACATATCATTACATGGATGATTGTGATTATATGTATTAATAATCAACAATTGAATTCAAAATTGAGTTTAATGGTCATTGACCACCATAAAATTTCTCCGTACTCATATAGACAATTGATAACTCACCCACACTCAAATTAATCAATTGTTTGTTTTATTTGGCTTCTCTATCAACTTGACTGATAATTCCCTAATAAATTATACTAGCTAGTTTTTCTTTTCTTTTCTTTTCTTTTTCTCGCAGGATACGAAAACATTTTTAATTAAATTACGGGGAGAATCGAACCCTGGACTTTCCCACTAAAGGCCAGGGTAGACCCTAGTGGTAACCACTAGGGTATGAGTTTAAACTTATACTAGCTAGTTTTTCAAACAAACAAAAATTAATCAATGATTCAAAAATATGTATGTGACATTGTACAAGGGCGGCTGCATAAATTTAGGATATGGGTCGTTTATTTTTCACATTCATAACTTCTAAATGTGTATGTGACACTGTACAACGGCGGCTACATAAATTTAGGATATGGGTCGTTTATTTTTCACATTCGTAACTTCTAAACTTAATATTATATATATTAGCCCGGTATGGGTCAATACAGATAAATCTCTATATCTATCTATCTATCTATCTATCTACTATATTAAAAGTGTTTTTCCCTAATTATTAATTAATTAATTAAATTTTAGTTTTTTTTTATTTTTATTTTACAATGGATAAATAAATGCACTTAAAAGGATACGCACAAACAAAAAAAAGTAAAGATACGCGCAATAATAATGTAAATTGTAAAGATACGCACAGTCTTATATGACTCACATCATATATAAATGCCCCACCCAGACAACCAATGTCGACGGTCACACTATAAAGTGTTCTGAGCGCATTAATGGTGGTTTAATCAATAGACTCCATACTTTGATTAAGTTCACCACGGACTACTAGTTCAAGTGTATCATCATAAACTTAATCCTCCAGTGTGTCACATACTAAGTTATATGGCTGCATATGATACGACTTAGGGTTTTCAGTAGTGTGTTACTTACAAGCACGAAGCAAGTAATAAGATGATAATAAATCTGTCATTTATTAATTCTAAAACAATTACATAAATTGTCTCTCGGGCGCGGCTTCCAACAATCTCCCACTTGCCCGTAAGGACAAGCAACAATTGTCTTTCGGGCACACTATATCTAACAATAAATTGCTGAAAAACTGATCCACAAAATATGGAAGAAATAATTGCACCGAAAAGCCAAATCTTTGATCTTTAAACGTTAATCTAAGCAATGGAAAGTATGTAGAATCGAAGGATGTTATCTATGGAATCAAAGGATCAAAAGATGATCAACCTACACTAAAACCGCACCAAAATCGCCCTAGAAGTGTCTAAAGTCGGCAGTCTATGTCAAAACGCTGAATGAGGTGCGTATTTATAGTGTAGGGTTGAAATCTGCTGCTGTCGGTGGCGGACGACTTTAGCGGTTATGCCCGTACTGTTATGATAAAGAAAGGGGATTGACTCGGTGGTCCGTGGAAGAGTGAAAGGGTCACCACTACCCGAGAAAAAATCTCTTCCATGAGATTAAGAAATTAAAAAGCGTTTGCTCCAAGGTGGACACTCGTCTGCCTGGAAATCTGATGATGTTTAGGGTTTATTCTTCAGTGAACCAGCGTTTGGCTCCTCCTAAACGCTAGTTCATGGATCATGCCTTGAGGGCAAACACCCGTCTGGATTGTCTGAACGCCCGGTTGGATTATATGAGCTTTCTTGATCCGGGCTGAGCCCATCCAAACGTGCGTTCGGGGTGATTTGGACGCTCGTCCGTCTGAAAATCTAACTTTCAGCATCAAATGCTACTTCTGTGAACGACCGTTTGGACTGGACAAACACCAGTCTAGCATGATGATATATTCCTCAACCTTAACCTTGACTCAAACGCCAATTTGGGTAGAGCAAACGCCAGTTTGCCTTGATTTCGCTCCAAACTTGATTTTTCTCCATTTTCATGCTACTTTCGTGCCACGAACATGTTTCTCATTCCAAAACATCGCTTTCCGGGTTCTCGAGTCACCTAAGTCCTGCAATAACATATACGAACAAACATCACGCGTAATTCTGCAAGACAAAAGTGCTTGGAAAAGAGATAATGTTAGAAGTAATATCCTCGGATCAATCATTGATCGACCCGATTACGCAGCGGAAGTATCGGATCTAGATCTAAACGAAACAAAGAACATAAATTAAAGATCAAACTACAAGGAAGTTTGGATTTTTACCTTTTTATGGTGCTTAACTCCAAGAACAAAAGTAGTATCCACGCAAGTTGAGAAGCCACGACCTTCCACGCGCGTGTCTCCCAAAGAACACCAGGTGGATGGTGTTTCTCGCCGCCGGACCTCCTTGATATGCTACCGGAATAATCCCGAAGATTATTCCAACTCAAAACCCAAAGAACTATAGCCGAAAATTCCAAGCTATATTCTTATGAATAATGGCGTGAATTATGTTGTGTCAAAAGGCTTGGAAGAACTCTCTTTTTATAGGAGAGTAAAACTTAAGCCCAAGGATTAAATAATTAATACAAAATCAATTATAATAATCCTTTTCCAAATAAAAGATAAATAAAACAATTATCCCAAACAAATTAGGATAAATCATATTATTATCTAATATTCCATGAATTATCATTTAACAAATAAAAGATAAATCACATATTAAATAATTATCCAAGAAAACTAATTCCTTAATAATTATTTAATCAAAACTTGCGCCACCTTTAATTGAAATAAAAGGTCACACGCACATTTCCATATTTGACCAATTTGGTCAAAAAAAGTCAACACTAATTTGGTCCGAGTCCATGAAAAATGTCTTTTCCGTGTATTTAATTATTTAGTCCAACTAAACAATTAATCCACATATCAAATTAATAGTCCAATCCAACTATTTAATTATAATTGAGGTGCAACGACGAGAAACCTATATGCTATATTAGGAGCCACGTCGGGGACCATGGACCCATATTCAATAGCTACAATAAATGAGATAAAATCATTCATCAGACAGAATAATTATATCCAACCTATTAATTTCGGGATTACACCACCATAAACCCGAAACTGAACTCTATCGAATATAGATAACTTCCACTCAATTTATGAGTCGAAAGCGTCCACTGATATAATCATTACATACGGATAAATCCTCCATAGACTGTCCATTCTGAGTGGGAAGTCTCCGTGAACCCGACTCAGAATATTTTATCCTTATTTACCATTAACCCCCAGTGATCAATTAGTTCACATATCTGACTAGTAGCTAATTAGTCTAAATATGAACTCGGCCGATCGATCAGTTTCTAGGGTTAACAAATAAAGGAACTGTCTGTCTACTTCCCGAGGGAAGGAATGGATTCCTTATCTGTGATAGCACAGACTACTCACTCATCCCAGAATAGAGCCAACGAGAAGTGTTGGACCACATACTTCGAAGTGATCCTTACTAACACATCAAACTCTACCCTAGTCTAAGAAGTTGCCTGTGATCACCTCAGGATTGAGATTAATCCATATATGATCATCTTGTGATTCGATAAGACTTCTCGATTACGGAATTATATCGAGAACTCAAATTAAATCGGTCCAGCCCTATATGATTATCATCATATATAAATGGCCCACTAGGTACCCTATTACCGACGGTCCGGATAAGACTATCACACCGTAAAGTGTTCTGGGCGCATTATTAGCAAATTAATCTAGAGACCCGTACTCAGATTAATCAACGCTACGGACTAAGTTAATTTTAAGTACATCTCACTAACTCAATCCTCTTGTGTATAGCCATACACTGAGTTATGTGATTACATAAACGAGGTACTTAGGGTTTTCAGTAGTGTCTTAATTATAAGCATACATGCATATAATAAGATGAATTATTAATTATGTCTTAAAACAATTACATATTTTTCTTTCGGGCACTGCGCCCAACAATCTCTCACTTGCACGAAAGGCAAGTGGATTAATTGTTTTAGAGCACACCCTTCCTATTATATATATATATATATATATATATATATATATATATATATATATATATATATATATATATATCTCTCAACATTCTCACTTGCTCAAAACAAGTGAGACATATCCCTAAAAATCATGCCTCCAAGCGCATCTTAGTAATTCATCCTTCCAAGCACGACCGAGTGTGCCGCCGCAGGTAGGTCGGTGACCGGCGTAGCACTTAGAATCCGAATACCATGTGACTCGGTACACTGATCAGGTAGGTTGGTGGCTTGAGTCAATCTTTGGGATCGAAACGTCACCCTTCCATCTAATCCGGTGGTAGGATTTCAATATGCTTATGACCTCTAGCGACTGCAAAATCCTTATGAGCTACCTCTCCAATGTTTTCACAATGAGATGGTACTAGATAATACGTTATCACATGAGTAAACACTGAGACCGAGATCGATTTAACGATCATCCTCAATCTGACCTAAAGCCAGAATTAGTGTTATCACTTATATTCTAGTTTGCACCTGAATATACTAGCATATTATTCCTCATTCTCCTGAAGAGACTTGAGGATTCACTAAACATCCTATTTAGAATTCATCTGCAGGTTTAGACAAGCATTCCTGAGAGGTAGGGTAGACTACATCGTTAATGCTGCATAAATGCAAGAATGTCTTAACCAGGTGAATGGATGGGATTGCCAATGATTGATTTTTGTGAATTTGAGCGAATCAAATCCTTTAGAATGAATCCCTATGGCATGTCAGACTCTGACTTCAGATAACACACCCATGTTGTTTCCAACTGTTTCAGTGTTACCATTCACGAACACTAATCTACATACTACTTTACTAATATTGATTCCCAGTCTACGAAAGACTTATCAACATTCTGGTCAAGTCCACATATTTAAAATATATGACTTTGAAATGACCTCAGAGGTTTGCTTTAATCCCCAAAGGATATAAGCTATGGCGGGCATCCCGCCAAAGGTTCTTCTGAATAAATTAAGATACCGTTAGTTCTCTTAAAAGGTCTTGGGAATCACCCTATTTTTACGCTTTGTAACGAATCCGTTATTTGTTCTTAGCTAAAAACCCTTATGTTCGAATGATGAATTGATTCCGTTGTTCGGCAAGAAAGTCTTAAGGAATCACCCCTATTTCCCGCTCTCTGACGAAATCAAGCAAGACTGAGTGATAAGAGAGATCACGGTCTGGTTAACTCTCTACCTTTTAGGGAATCACCCCTAAATTACTCAGCTTTGCTATTGAAAGTTAAACTTTCCTATTCATTCGACTCTTCTCCGTGTAGTTCCAATTACTCCCACTGGGCCTGAGATACTCAGGTGGTTCTACAAGAGTCTCAACAGAATTGGAGTATCATACTCCATTCACAGGGTTATGGCTTTTAACCAACCTCTATGATCAGGATCATATACTGTCCATAAAGTGTTGAAATGGTGTCCTAAACCCAATCGGGTTGGACCGGGTCGGATCATTTCTACTATTTCTTTATGTTTGTACATATATTAAATGGCTTTTCTGTTGTCATATATATGTTCTTTTAAAGAACCAATTATGAATTGTTATATGATAACGTCCTTAGTATTAAACTGTGATAGAGAAACCATGATAGGCGATTATGGTTGATGAGATCTCTAATCACTTTAATAAGTTTGATACTTAAATGTCTCTAGGCTGATGTACTATTAAACAGGGCATTGATAGTATAAACAGACTAGCACGTATTAGATGTCTTCTGTCTTTAAGGGCAGGGATAGATCTCGTCTATCGAAGTGTAGGGACACTTGGACTGTACGTGGACGTGTATTAGAGAATGCGTACGTTAGACTGACCCACTTACACGGATAAGTGTCACACTATGTGGCGGTTGTGTAATTATCCTTAAGACCGGAGTCTTCATGGCATCACGGTGTGGATTGTCATGCTTTGACACTTTTGAGGTTTCCCTTAGCCACGGGGCGATCATGCGGTAGTGATTGGGTATGATACCTGAGGCATGCGGAGTTTACATGATGGTCGTCCCGGGATCGCCTATCCTATGATTGGGATCGAATATCCGAAATGGCCTTCTTATAAGAAATGTCTTACTCTCGAATCTTTGCAAAGTGGGAGTAAACGAGTTACTTCGAGAGAGCATGATATCCAGATTATAAGATACGGTCGTTGATGCTTTGACACTCGACTAACGACCGTATGGATATTATTACAGCGATAGGATTGTAAGTTACACGGTAACTGTTTCACATGAGAGGTAGTAATCATTGCATTTGACTCTTCTGATGATTGGGGGTCACGGTGTGTTGCTAGACGCTATCCCGTGATCGTTAGGCATGAAGGGCATTTTCGTAATTTGCACTTTGTGTCTACGGCCAACATATTCGGAAGCCTATCGGGTCACACACATAAGAACATCTAGCCGGATTAAAATGTGGTTATAGATTATAACCAAATAAGGAAAGTTTATCTCGAGACTATAAGGGTTATAGTAGTAAATTAATATGGTAGTATTTATTTATTATGAATAAATTAAATACAAGATATTAATAATATTATATTAATTGAAGAATATTCCGGATGCCAATTTATTGGCTAAAGGTGGCGCAATTTGTATGTGTATAAGATACACTTGGATTGTGCAATTTAATTAATGGTATTACCATATATTAATATTAGATATTAATATTTATAAATATGTACATACATGCGTGGGTTTGCACATATGATGTGCATGTGCACACTTGTTTCCAAAGTATATATATATAGATTTATTTGTGTAATATATATGTGATATATACACATGTGTAAATTGATTTATGGTAATATAATAAAGATAGTCAATATAAGATATTGACAATATCTTGGGAATATTCAATATAAGATATTGACAATATCCTAGATTTATTTGATATAAGATATTATAATAAATGAGATAAATCAATCAATTATATTTTCCTTATTTTATTGGGAAAATGTTTTCTTCTCCTCCACTCTAGTATGTGGCGCCACTTTCCTATAAATAGGAAGTGGGTGTCAAGCTCTTTTTGTACATCACAATTGCAAGAGCTCATGGTTCTTGTGTAAAATAGAGAGCATCTTTTGGAGAGTTGGAGAGAGGGGAAAAAGGCCGGTCTAGCAACCGGAGTTTTCCAATAGCAATCCATGATGGGATTCCGCGGGTGCTCGTGTGGACTAGCGGTAGAGGCCGAACACTTGGGCGGCTCATATGAGAACTACTCTCCTTAGACGGTCAAAACGTCGATCTTTTAGATCAACCAAGGTAACCACCGTCTACTACTTGTTTGTTTATTGCTTAAAGGAAGTCGATCTTGGGTCGACAGGAAATAAATTTTTGAATTCCGCTGCGTTCCCGCGTAGATTTCCTAACACAAAGGACTATAGGTCATCAATCTACCCTATAGACCGTAAGGTCCTGCAATGGGTAATGGACAAACCATACTCCCACTATGTTCGGGGTGGATCGATATACTGATCTAGTTTAGTAGTTTTTATTAGTGTTATCACCAACCTGCCGGTGTTGGATGTGGCTGAACAAATCAGTTAGTAACATCTTGAGTACAAATACTTCAAGATCTAAGGTTGTTATTTATAGACTATATCAGACCGATTTTGACAGTATCACCGTCATTCTCTGATTTTACGAGTTTTATAACCAACCTTTACTCAATGCATTAAGATATTTCACGCCTAAACGCACGCTTCGATCCTACCTTCAAGCACTAAGTGCTAAATGTCTCTGTTTTGCGGAAGTGGGGTGAACCGAATTCACTCCGTATCCACAAATGCGTAGGCATCTTTTAGGTAGACTTCTCGGTTTTTCATTACAACCGTTATTTTGCAACCAATATCTTAAATGAGTTCAGCAGCGTATCGTAGCACATCAATAACTATATAAGGCAAATTTATGGTGTATCCCTTAGTGAAAACATTTCACTGGGAGGGAGGCCGAGCATCAGTCCCGAAGACTACGCAATAGCCTATTTCTGAGTATGGAATACTCTATCTCTGGTGAAATCAGAGATTTCCTCCAAATGTTTTGGACAAACTTACCGGAGTCTCGAATAGTTGTCAGACAAGATGTCACTACTTCAAAAAAGACTCCCACTAGCTTGTATCTTTCATAAGACCCCGAAGGTCGTTATGAATAAGCTATGCGACTTCTTTAAATCTATTACCCTTTCCCGATTGAAAGGAAACTTAGTCATTGTTCCTTTGAGACAGCGTTCTTTTGATTTGGAAGATATGAATCACCATAGCCGATCTGCCGAGATCTTGTCGTTGGGGAATATGCACTAATTAATAGTATATAAAGAAGTGTTTATCTAACTACGGAAACCATTTGCGTTTATATTGTTTAAGATGTGTTACATATACCTATTCAGCATTTCTTAGTGGTTCTGACTTTATCAAACAAAATTCCGAGTCTTGGGTTCGTGCTACGAATGTTATATTTATCATCAATAAGACAAACAAATTATCCTATTGAAAATGAATACGTTCGTTCCAACGCATCCGAAAACAGAAAAATTAATTTTCTGTGATACTCAAGAATTGAATCCGAGATTCATTTCCTTGTATCACTCCCACTAGTCTATCTGAAATAACTGCCCGTTGTCTATTTTATTTATCGTTTAATCCAAAGCTACCTAGTTCTTCCAAAGAACTTAGCTTTTGAGAAAATTGCTAAGGATGCATTGGTCAGTGATCCGAAATCACTTTCCTTGTCCTCTAATTTCCAATTCATTAATTTTTCGGTTTAGCCTTAAAACTACTTAGTTTGGATGACTAACACGTATAAACATTGTTTCCCATTCTCGACTTTCCTTAAATGGAAACAGTCTTGAACTAGCAGTTCGTTCGAGTAGACTCTATTCTTGAACTGTGGGATGTTCAGTGTTACTTGCTTGGACTATCGATTTTTCTAATCGACAAATCATACGACCAAAGCTCCCACTAGTTTATCGGTTCCAAATACCGTCTAACTAGCAACACTTTGTATTTATGATTTTTCAAAGATTAGAACATCACCTAGAACTAAGCTCCCACTAGTTTATCAGTTCCAAATACTGTCTAACTAGCAATGATGTGTTCATGATGTTTCAAAGATTATAAAATCTCCAGAACTAAGCTCTCACTAGTTTATCAGTTCCAAATACTGTCTAACTAGCAACGCTTTATTCTTGTTTTTCCAATTAATGGAGAAACTCCTGTGCAGTCTATTACATATTTCTAATGATTCAGAAAAACAACAAATCATAAGACTAAGGCTCCCACTAGTTTATCGGCTCCAAATACTGTCTAACTAGCAACGCCTTATGTATATGATATTCCAATTGTTCAATTTAGAAATTTGTTGTGTAATTACACTTTTAAAATTCACTAAATGAATGTTATCTGATAGTCCTATGTCATCTGTTGTAAACTAAGTATGGTCGTCTCTCGTTCAACACGAGTGACACCCGTGACATACTTATACTATTTCACTTAAGTTTTTAAAAGGCTCAAGAGAAAAATCTCTTCTAAAAAATTAACTGCATTGTTTGATAATTTACATCGTACTTGTTACTTTCCACATTTTTAATGAAGTCCTATTACTAACAATTTAGTAGCCTAGAGATTTAGTTGTAAAAAATATGACAGAAAGTTATATTCAAAAAAAAAAATCACTACTAGATTTTTATTTTAGGAATAACAAACTTGTTTAAAGTCTATCCTACCATTCCAATGATTTAACCTCGCATAGTACTGTCCGAGAGGGTCGATATCGGCACTATGACGGTTAAACTGAGACAATCTCTCTCAATGATTAAGCTTTGAGAATCGAACATCTCAAGGGAATCAGATATCCCGGACTTTAATCATTGATTACCTTCCTTTTCTAGCCTAGATATTTCAAAAATATCCATAAAGAGTGTGACCTACTATATCAGATCTCAGAGTACGCCCCGAGTATGCCTACGAGGGGCAGGTCAGTGACCCGGCGAGTATCCGATATCCTATCCTTTCGGAGACCAAGCCTTGAATTTTGATAGCGATGAACACCATCTGAAGGGGGCCGAAATCAAAGTGGCACGAGGTGTCACCATTCTCTCACGTGCTTGCATCTATAGTAGAGGCCGTGGGGTTGGCTGTCGCCTTCCCCGCTCCCACTCAATAATTTGAAAAAGTGGTGGGTTTACTAATTACGGTTTTGGCCTTGACAATAAGAAACAATGAATCAAAGTACTCCGAATAGGGTCGGTTATGTAGGCAAGCCTACGCCGTCTTATTCGTTGGAACATATGTGACAGTTCAGGCCAATCCGGCAAGAGAAGCCCCGTTTAGCCCGAAGGCTTATCGGCTATGCTAAGTCCTGTCGAACTGCTGTAACGTACATCACACGTGGAGGGGAGTCGATTGAGCCGAAGCTCGGTTGAATTCGCCCAACCATGGTTAGACCATTTCCGCACCCATGTACTAAGATTCTCCGATTTCTAAATTGTCACCGAAAGCGTAATCTCGTTTCTGTTTAAGGTGGGTTCACTGGGAAGCCATCACCGAAAAGCTCAACGATTTATCCAAGTGAGATTCACCGAAAATCCATCACTAAAATCGTAACGATTGACAAAAACCTAGGTCCTCGGTTTTTATAATTAGCTACTTATTATTTAACTACCACATATTAAATTAATAAGCATTCATACTAATTATTCGAGTTATACACGTCTATTTTAATTCGAAATTAAAAAGCTACGTGTATGCATTGGAGTGGAATCATGAAGATGCAAGTCATGGTAATTTTCCGGTTTTAAGCATGTAATCTTGATCAAATACAAAATTATACCGAAAAGTAAACACCGAGATGGACCGTTGATACCCCCGACTAACTATTTTCTAAGGAAAGTAGAACTTATACTATGTCTTCGAGTCTTGATCTTCGAATCTTGAGCTCGAACCGCCGGATCACGAACCACGAACACCCGAGAGGAGAAAAAGCTTTTTAATTAAATAAACAAATATTATTATAATTATCAAAAACCTTTCTTTTTTTTTTTTTTTTGTTATGCGGCCGGAAAAAAAAAAATTAATTCCAGAAATTTTTTTTTTCGTTAGCTGCCCTAACGGCAGGAAGTATAAAGGAAGTTTGATAAAAAAAAATTTGATGCAGCCGCCAAAAAAAACCCTAGCGGCGTGCTAGTTAATAAAGAAACAGACTTATAGCTACGCTTTTCAGCGTCGCAGAAAGTCCTGTAGCAGAATTTTTAATTTAAAATCAGGTTTTTAACCGTTTCTCCTCATTCATACCTTGAGTTGCGCCTTGATCTTCAATTTCTCAGCAAGATCTTCATCTTTTCGAGCCCGGAACATCAAAATTACAATAAAAGTTTCTACTTTTACATAATTTTCGAAAAAAGGCATAAAGAAAATACAAATCCTATGCTCAATTGTTACTAAACAAAGGAGCTACAAAATAGATCTACGGGTAAACAATACCAACCCAATCCATCTCTTCAACCACAACAATCACAAGCATACAATCATGATTAAATTCGAATTTTACCAAAAAAAAAACGAAATAAAACATCTAAAACATGCTTTTCCACTCCAAGATCTAAAATTTATATACTTTGATCGTTAGATCAAAGGCTCTGCTACCACTTGTTAGAAGTAATAGCCTCGGATCAATCATGGATCGACCCGATTACGCAGCGGAAGTATCGGATCTAGATCTAAACGAAACAAAGAACATAAATTAAAGTTCAAACTACAAGGAAGTTTGGATTTTTACCTTTTTATGGTGCTTAACTCCAAGAACAAAAGTAGTATTCACGCAAGTTGAGAAGCCACAGCCTTCCAACGTGTGTCTCCCAGCAACACCAGGTGGATGGTGTTTTTCTCGCCGCCGGACCTCCTTGATATGCTACCGGAATAATCCCGAAGATTATTCCAACTCGAAACCCAAAGAACTATAGCCGAAAATTCCAAGCTATATTCTTATGAATAATGGCGTGAATTATGTTGTGTCAAAAGGCTTGGGAGAACTCTCTTTTTATAGGAGAGTAAAACTTAAGCCCCAAGGTTTAAATAATTAAAACAAAATCAATTATAATAATCATTTTCCAAATAAAAGATAAATAAAACAATTATCCCAAACAAATTAGGATAAATCATATTATTATCTAATATTCCATGAATTATCATCTAACAAATAAAAGATAAATCACATATTAAATAATTATCCAAGAAAACTAATTCCTTAATAATTATTTAATCAAAACTTGCGCCACCTTTAATTTAAATAAAAGGTCACACGCACATTTCCATATTTGACCAATTAGGTCAAAAAAAGTCAACACACTAATTTGGTCCAAGTCCACGAAAAATGTTTTTTCCGTGTATTTAATTATTTAGTCCAACTAAACAATTAATCCACATATCAAATTAAATAGTCCAATCCAACTATTTAATTATAATTGAGGTGCAACGACGAGAAACCTATATGCTACATTAGAAGCCACGTCGGGGACCATGGACCCATATCAGTAGCTACAATAAATTAGATAAAATCATTCGTCAGACATAATAATTATATCCAACCTATTAATTCCGGGATTACACCACCATAAACCCAAATCGAACTCTATCGAATATAGATAACTTACACTCAATTTATGAGTCGAAAGCGCCCATCGATATAATCATTACATACGGATAAATCCTCCATAGACTGTCCATTCTGAGTGGGAAGTCTCCGTGAACCCGACTCAGAATATCTTATCCTTATTTACCATTAACCCCCCAGGTGATCAATTAGTTCACATATCGACTAGTAGCTAATTAGTCTAAATATGAACTCACCGATCGATCGCTTTCTAGGGTTAACAAATAAAGAGGCTGTCTGTCTACTTCCCGAGGAAGGAATGGATTCTTATTTATCGTGATAGCACGGACTACTCACTCATCCCGCATAGAGCCAATGAGAAGTGTTGGACCACATACTTGAAGTGATCCTTACTAACACATCAAACTCTACCCTAGTCTAAGCAGTTGCCTGTGATCACCTCAGGATTGAGATTAATCCATATATGATCATCTTGTGATTCGATAAGAATCTCGATCACGGAATTATATCGAGAACTCAAATCAAATCGGTCCAAATTTCTATATGATTATCATCATATATAAATGCCCCACTAGGTACCCTATTCTTCGACGGACTTTTTCTAGGCTATCAATCCTTACCGCAAAGTGTACCGGGTCAAATTGTAGTGCTAGTCCGGTGAGTCAGTCGTATCCTCGTGGAAATGAAGGCATAATTCAAAGTGTGGTTAAACACCAAGAAGCTATTATTAACTCGATCTAAGTCGCAGTTTTTACCATTTTCCTCGGGTTGGATAGTTAGATTAGTTAGATTGTTAGTAAAGCAGTAAATAAATATATAAATATAAAAATAGATAATATATATATTTTTGGATCTAGCCAAGAATACGTTACTGAATTATGATCTCTTTTTAGTAGAAATAAATGAGACAGATCTTTTCCTTGATGCAAGGAGGTCAATTATATATGAACCGGTGTACTCCTAAGCTAGACAACTCCTCCTCACACGAGCGTATGAAATTGTCATACGTCTAGTCATCTGTCCAATGTCATCTTAAGCATGGGTCACTCTCGTTTTGTCATTCGGCCAATTTTAAGATTGATTCATTAAACAGGTGATTTTAACGTAATAGTATCGTGAGCACAATTTTAATAAGATTTATCTCTCCCAAGATAAATCTGCCCCCGGGTAGGAAATCGGATTCCGTTGTCACGTTTTCACTCGGCCAATTTTACCCTCCGGTCTTTCTATTACGATCTCGTATTCTAATCGCGAGTTGTCAATTCATTAGATTACGTTTCTAGTAAAAATCGAGTGGCTAATTCAATTTTTACTTTCATTAAGTGCAAATAGAAAGAGATTCATTATAATTGGTTTTAATCATTATTATCAGAGTCGATCATCCATTTTACCAAAAAGATTAACTAATTCAGATTCATATCTTGGCTAGATATATTTTTAGCTTAACATAATTAACATATATAATATATAAATAGAAATAGAAATAGTAAACATAATAATATTAGAATATATTACCGATTACAACTGCTGAATCGGGGTCGTTTCCACCGGATGTAGTATAACAAAGTTTCGATTTTAACAATCTTCAATAATTATTCCGCCATTACAACGGTACTATAACTACTTTATTTATATATATAAAAACATATATATATACATACATAGACATATGTATATATAAGGGCCCAAAACAAGAAAAGAGAAGAAAGGAGATGGAAGAAGAGGGGAAATGGAAGAAATGGGGAGGAGATGAGAAGAGAGGGGCCAGGATTTTTTTTGATGGATATATATATATATATATATATATATATATATATATATATATATATATATATATATATATATATATATATAAATTCATAAGAGCACATGCGTTGGATAGTATTAGAAGTTTGTTAGAGGATGGTGGGTGCAATGATGAGTCCTCACATGCACCCTTAGGAGAATATAATCAAGTTGGGAGAATATCTCCACTTTTCCCGGCGTTTCTATTGCGGCGCTTATCGATAAAATAGCCATAACTTGAGTTGTAGACCTCCAATTGACGTGATTCAAAATGCGTTGGAAAGCTCATTTGAGTATCTACAACTTTTATGAAGAACTCTTCCCCAGAAAATGCCTTTAAGTTGGGTAAAATATCCGTCGTAGATAAATTACGGTAGAAGCATTCAGGACAATTGATCCGTTTGAACTTGTTAGCTTATGGCAACTTCTTCTATCCTTAAAATACATCTTTTTAGACCTCAAAACCTGTCGTTACGTGGGATATTTTGATGGCCTTGGGCTCCAAGTATTCCTTCTTCAGTCAGGCAAAACTCTCGTCTCGTTATCCAGTCTTTAGTTCGTCTCGCATGATAAATCTTATCTTTCTTACACGAATACAAAGAAACGAACCACGAGTAAATCGACAAAAAAGTTCAGCTGCGTTGAATTTTACTTGACACTTTTAGGTTAATATTACGATCTTTAGTTATGATATTTTTAGTTTTAACATAATAGTGAAAAATAAAACGTTTATAAAATATAGTAATTTTTATCATATTTTTATCACATATCACTAAACCGGTATAAAACCTATAAAAATACGATATTTTATATAATAATTACTACTTATACATTTGGATAAAATTAAGTAATTATTGACTTAAATTGGTACAATAATGCTCAAAGTGGTATCAATATTGAGGTAAAATGTCGTAATAATGATCATTAATTTGTCTCTCATCAATTACCGGATGATCCGGATAAGATCGTCACACACCGTAAAGTGTTCAGGCGCATTATTAGCAAATTAATCTAGAGACCCGTGCTCGCATTAATCAACGCTACGGACTAAGTTAATTTTAAGTACATCTCACTAACTCAATCCTCTTGCGTATAGCCATACACCGAAAGTTATGTGATTACATAAACGAGGTACTTAGGGTTTTCGTAGTCTCTTAATTATAAGCATACATGCATATAATAAGATGAATTATTAATTTGCCCTAAGACAATTACATAATTTTCTTCGGGCACTACGCCCAATGAGATAAATATGGCTAAAAGGTGGAGTTTACTATTGATATGACAGTTTAACTCCCCGTGCGTATAACTCTCGATATTACTCTTAATTAGGTCTAGAACTACCCAAAACATGTCAATAAAGTGATAAACGGGGGTTAAACTGCACACCAAAGTACAGTAAAGTTGACTCCCATGACTTAGCCACCTACTTAACAAGCCCGATGCATGTGGTTCCATCCATGGTAATGGAATCTCTAGAGCTAGCCCTTCTATCAATCATGTGCTCTTTGCATATGACACTCTTCTTCTGACCAAAGTTAATCTATTATGTGCATCTAATATGCAAGCAGTGCTGAGTTTATAAGAACAAATTTCTGGTCAATCTATTAATCTACAAAAGTCAGCTTTCTTTTTTAGTAAAAATGCTTCAGTTGGATGCAAGAATGTTGTTTTTTCTCACCTGAATGCAGGGGCGGACACAGGATCCCGGATGAGGGGGGCGATACTATGGGCGAGTGTAAATTTTTAGGGAGGACGAAAAAAATACACAACACACATAATAGTGTCTTTTTCGGATCCGAGGAGAGGGGGGGCTACTGCCCCCCTTAACAAATGGTACATCCGCCCCTGCCTGAATGGTTTGCCAGAAGTTCACCACACCAAGTACCTTGGCCTGCCGGTTGTTAACAGTAGGTCCAAAAAGCATGTCATCTCTTATTTTTTAGATATATGCAAAGGAAAGTTGAATAACTCAAAGTACAATTTTCTTAGTATGAGGGGCAAAACAGTCCTATTGTCATCCTTCTTTTTTGCTTCTCTTATTAACTATTTTAGTGCTTGTAAAATTGTACATAATAGTCGGGAAAACAACAAGATAACCTATAATCTTGTTGCCTTCTCCTTTTTGTCAGATGTTGGTACATCCTGGCAAGACAGTATGTCTCTTTGGCTTTGTAACGTATGATGTATCGTTTTTCTCTCAATAATATATGCTTTCTTCCTTGTTTGAAAAAAACAGGGGAAAAAAACAGATCCGATGTAATAGAACTCACAAAAAATATTATTTGTATAGCACTAGAACCTCCCGGCCAAATAAACCGGCCAAATAAACAAGAAAGACATCATCAATTCTTGACATATATCAATTTGTAAATTTTAAAACCATAAAAATGGTTTGGTGGTAAAAAAAAAATACGTAAGCCAGATATCATGGCGAACTCTCTCCCGCCAAATACGCATGTTGTCCCCGGGTTACCAACCCTAAAATGTAGCTCATCAGGCATGTCGGGGTATATCATGTTGAATCCAAGATATCTGAAAATCACCCCACAGAACTTCCACTTTTCATGTTTTTCATTCGCCTCTATAAAACGCCTAAATATGGACTTTTTGAACCTGTCTTCAAAATCTACATCACCAACGCTCAACTTTTTTAAATTTGTTAAAACACTTGTCAACTTAGCGGATTCCCCTTTAAAATTCCACACTCCCTTGAAATGACTCCATGGATCAATTATATACGCCTGGGGTGCCTTGAATGCAAATCACACAGTATAATGAGCATGCATAAATATTATATCATATGTAATATAACATAATATATATATATATATATATATATATATATATATATATATATATATATATATATATATATATATATACACACACACATATATATAGATAAATGTGTGTTGTGCATATATATTATATGTGTGTGTGCATATAGATTTGAAATCAAACTATGTATATAAATATAATATACGTGAAAGTTGTAATGTATATATATATATGTATACATATATACATATGTATATATATATATATATATATATATATATATATATATATATATATATATATATATATATATATTTGTTGATTACGACTTACATGGAAATATGCATATAGGTTCATAAACGTAAAAGTCGTGTTGTCTCTATTTTCATATAAGTTGTTACGATTTCAGGTTTGGTTTGTTTGGTTATTTGTGTGATTTAGTTGCATTGTTGGTTGTTAACATTACTTGTTACAGTGAATTATTTCCAAGTAACATTGAGGTTTTGAATGTTAAGTTTTGTGTCATTTAGTTGCATTGTTTGTTAGTAAACCACGGGAGGAGTGATGGAGATGCCGGACGAGTCCGGCGAAACAGCATTAAAATACATAATCTACAAGATGCCTCACTTCCGGCTGGGGCTTTACCAAGCTGCTGAGTGGAGAGATGAATAAGAGAACCTACAAATCCTCTACGAGTTATCCTATAGGACCTCATTTCTTGCAGGCATGAGGAAGACCATAACTGGTGAGAAGGAAAGAGTGGAATCGAAAACAACATAGGCCTACAAGAACCTCGCTTTCGGGTGGAGGCTTTTTCCGCAAGGCAGAACGGAATTCGTCGATGTTATTGTCGTTGTTCGTTCTTATTTGTGTTGTTTTTATGTGTTATTCATCATCGTTGTTTTCGTTAGATACATTGTCGGTGATATTGAGCATATGAATATATTAAGGCAATTATATTATGCTGGGCTATTAAATATTAGATTACATTATACTAAGGCAATTATATTAGATTACATTATCAAAGACCAAGGCAATTATTATATTATATAGGGCTATTAAATATTCATTCCAAATTATACTAAGTCAATTATGTGCACACCATTATAACATGGCTATTAAATTATTATACATACAAACTATATATATTGAATTATATTTATTAAACACTAAAATATTTAAATAATAAACGTAACGACAATATTATTGGCGTTAAACAAAACTCTACGCCAATATTATTGGCGTTAACAAACACTTAACGACAATATTATTGTCGTTAAACACATATTTTATGCCAATAACAACGAATATTGGCGTAAAATCATCCAAATATTGGCGTAAAATCATCATTCAGAGCGTATTCATGATGTTTTTCAGGAAATTCAAAAACAACCCCTAACCTAACCAATCTACCCCTCCTTCTGCAAAATCTTGCTAAACAACAACAAAGATTCTTACTATACGTGCGTTTTGACCTCCAAGTACTTACAAATTGCACAACAAAAATCAAACAATCAAATAATCTAAGATTTAGCTTCTTATGCGAAAAAAAATGAAAGATAGACATTAATATTAACCCATGGGCTATCTCCCGTTGTGCAATTTGATTCATTTGTTCCAAAGGAGTCTCAAAATCCATTGCAAAATCAGATCGTTTTCGAGAATTTTTGGGGAATTTGCAGCAAAAAGATAATTTGGGGGAGAAGAAGAGTTTTCGACAATAATAGCATCGTTTAAACCGTTATTGGCGTAACGAGGCTTATTTAACGCCAATAATATTGGCGTTAAATACGTAACGACAATATTATTGGCGTTAAACAAATCTCGTTATGCCAATAATCGCCTATTGTCTAAATGGATGGTTTGACGACAATATTATTGTCGTTATATTGTCGTTAAGAGTGGTCAAGCGACAATATTATCGTCGTTATACCTAAAAACGCATTTGGCAAAAAGATAAACTTTCTTTACAAATGGATCAATTGCCTCATATGGTATTTCTCCCGTCGCCGGGAATGGGCCATTTCATACCATTTCTCGAGCTCGCCAAGAAATTCGTCATTCACCACAATTTCGCCGCAACTATTCTCATCATCCCGGATCTCGGCCCGAATTGGAGTGCGGTCCAGCCATCTTACTTACAACCCGGCCAGCTCCCTACCGGGTTGAATTATCTTCTTCTTCCCCAACCCGATTTCAGTGACCTGCCTACTAATATGAAGCACGAAATACTCGGAACATTAGCTGTTAGTCGATCTCTAGCAACAATCCGTGAAGTTCTGGCAGATTTACTATCATCAGAAGAAAAGTTGAAAATTGTGGCCCTTGTTGTGGATATTTTTGGAGATCAAGCAATTGATATTGCTAGAGAACTCGAGATTTCTCCCTATCTTTTCTTTACTATGAATGCAATGGCTTTGTCTTCAATACTGTATCTCCCGAAACTCGATCGACGTGTTTCTTGCGAGTATTGGGAACTAGTAGAACCGATTCGGCTACCGGGCTGCATTCCACTTCCGGGTGAAGATGTTCCGGAGCCTTTGCTTAACCGTCAGAGTTCTCAATACAAAGCATTTGTAAACAGTGCGAAAAATACCAAACGGTTGATGGGATAATAGTGAATACCTTCCTAGAATTGGAGCCTGGTGCTTTGAAAGGCCTGCAGGTATGACCCGATCAAGCTTATGTTGCATGGGAATGTGGGATTTTCATTTGATTGATGAGAAGGTGTTTTTATCATGGAGTTTTATTTGCTCTACACTCATACTACTTGTGAGATGTAGTTTAAGTGTGGTGTACCGTTATTATCAAGTTTAATAGCATAACATATATTTGTTAGGATCAAGCGCGGTTACCGTTATACTAAAACCAATTGGTTTAGTAAAAAAGCAGTTTTATTTCCTTTAACAATATTGTCTGCATTGACATGTTGCAGGAGGAAGATAAAGAGTTCTTTGACAATAATCCCGTGATCTATACTATCGGTCCTTTAGTACAAAGCCACTCACCTAATCATGATGCTAAAGATTCGGTTCTTACGGATTGGCTAGATACTCAGCCTTTGAATTCTGTCTTGTATATATGCTTTGGAAGCCATTGGACACTCACGCAAGCCCAAATGAACGAATTAGCATTCGGTTTAGAGACAAGTGAGACCCGATTTCTTTGGGTTGTAAGGCTTCCAAAAGATGAAAATGGCAACATAGGAGATGACCCTTTAGAGTTTCTACCTAAAGGGTTCATTGAACGAACAAAAGAACAAGGACTAATAGTGCCCAACTGGGCTTCACAACAAGAGATACTTATGCATGAAGCAATAGGAGGGTTTATAACACATTGTGGATGGAATTCTACGTTGGAGAGTATAGTTAATGGGGTGCCGATGATTGCTTGACCTCAAGGTGCTGAGCAGAAGATGAACGCGTTGATTTTGACAGAAGATGTGAAAGTTGCGATTAAGGTGAAATCATTGGAGGAGGATGGGTTGGTGGTGAGAGCTAAGAATATTGCAGAGACGGTGAAGAATTTAATGAGTGGAGAAGAAGGAAAAGAGGCGACAGAAAGGGTGAGAGAATTGAAACATACGGCAAAAATGGCCCTCCGTGAAGGGGGTTCATCTTGGAACTCGTTTGCAGACTTGGTTTTTAAGTGGAAAACAATGTAATTGACATCTTATGTATTTATTATTTTCAGTTTAAACATGTTTTAATAAAACTTATACTTCCACTCAAAAAAAGAAGAAAAATAATAATAATAAAACACTTATATTGTAGTGTATGTCGTAATATTGTGTGATAATATTGTAGTATTACGCTCGTATAGACAATTGATAAATCACCCAGACTCAAATTAATCAATTGTTCGTTAGATCATAGATATAACGAACGAGATTGAAAGTCAGGGTTGAATACACCTTGCACATGTCTCCCAGCAAAAAAAAATAAAAACTAATAGGGCAAAACAAACATACAAAATAGTTTATAATCATTAGTACAATTCCTCAAGGAAATAGGGACAAAAGATTCATGTACACTGCAGATTAAAGAAATGGACTAATTAATTTTCCATGTCCTCTACCTCCTTTATATAGAAACAGTGTCTTCAACATCTTCTACATTCACTCATCAAGCCAAAAAAAAAAATGGCTGTCGTTTGTTCAAAGTCTACTTCTAATTACCACATCAGATCAGTAAGTTTGCCTAGTAGAACACATCCCACAACTCTAACAGGCTCAAATCGTGGGAACAAACATCATCAAGCACAGTGGCGGACCCAGAAATATTTTTCGGGGGGGTCCGTAATTTTTTGTCTAAGTAGAATAATTTTTTTACGGTGTCCAAAATATTTTTCTATAGGTAAAATGTAGAGTTTTCTTTCAGAAATATTTTTCAGGGGGGTCCGTAATTTTTTTTCTAAGTAGAATAATTTTTTTACGGTGTCAAAAATATTTTTCTATGTAGAGTTTTATTTTTGTTAGGGGGGTCCATGGACCCCATAGTGAATACATGCCTCCGCCTCTAGCAACAATGCAGGGTCTATATGTTATGGTTTAACAGGTTTGCAGGAATTGTATCAATGCCTAGATGACCTACACAACTTGCCTTCAAACATCAACGCCTTTAGGTATATATAATGTCTGTCTACATGTTATGTTGCAGGAAAGTTGCACTTTATGCCGAAACTTCTTTCAGGTGTGTGTCTATTTGATGTTTGTGTATAATGTTAAAGTCTCTTTTCTTCTGTAATGGATGCATTCGCAGCTCGGATTGGATTTCGATTAATGGATAGCCTGCAAGCAATTGGCATTGATATTAGGTCAGTTTTTCCCGTTTTTACGTTCGTTTTTGTTGATCATTTTCTGTTTATTAGGGGACGAAAATCGATTTTATTTGTGTGGGCATGCTAGAATTCTAGTGATTTGATTGGGCTGAAGTGTTCTTGATTTCTGTTTTAATTTGTGAATTTTGATGATAGTTGCGTTGCCATAGTTGTAAAATTGATTTATTCCTGAAGTGTACTGATCCCTTTATGCCTTATGTATTGGATTATTATAATGAGAGAATGAAGTGTTAATTCTGATTCATTGGTGAACAGTTCTGATATAGAAATTGATGACATAAGATATGGTAATGTCAATGTATCAAATTCGATGCATGTATCACTATTGTAATTCTCCGCCCTCGTGCACTTAGTGTTGTATTGCTTTCCCTTTATTTCTTGCATAGCTAGTGCTTTCTCTTGATTACATGGTCGAGATCCGATCCGAGCTGTATTGTGTTTCAAGTGATCCGAGCTGTATTGTGTTTCAGGTCGAAAAGATGCAGGGAATTTATGAAGCATGTTTTTTTCATTGGTTCAGTCTACCTATTGGACATCAAGTTTCTTCTCTCATTAATGTTTCATTTAAGGATTTGTGAATGGCCAACAATTTATTTTATGTTTTCTCTGTTAATGTTTCATGGATTAGGACAAGAACTTCATGTGTGTCTTATCTACTTATTCTTGTATTTTGATATTATGCATCATGGAATTGTGTTTCCGTAATGACATCTGTTTTATTGTTCTGATTTTTGTGTTCATATTTAGTAAAATTGTTTTTTGAACAAATAAATTTTGTTTTTGAAAAATTAAATTATGGGCGAAATTTGTCATGAATGAACAGATAGCAAATCAGGAGTTGTGACAAAGTATTCGTCAGCATACTACCTTTTAGCGATGAATAGCTTGGTCACGATATCATTGTCCAGTTTTCTGAAATGAAGGTTCTGGTGACGAATCCTCGTTTGTCACTAGACGTTATTGTGACGAATTAGAAATTTCGTCAGGTAAGATACCTTTCCCGACCGTGCATAGGTGACACTGCGTGACGAAAAATAATCGTCAGTAAAAGATTTTGTGACAAAAAAGACATCATATGCTGACGATAAATTTCGTCAGTAAAAGTTTATTTTTTGTAGTGTTTAGATTGCTTACCAGTTTATGGTGTATAAACGTCAAGAACAATCTCTAATCCAAGCTACTCGATCCAATGAGACGCCACCGCCTTCCAACGTGTATCTCCAAGCACCACCAGGTGGATGGTGTTTCAAGCCGCCGGACCTCCTTGATATGCTACCTTAGAAAAACCCAAAGTTTTTCTAAAACTCAAACCCAAAGAACTATAGCCGAAAATTCTAAGCTATTTTCTTACAATAATTTCGAAAATTATGTGTCTTATTTGGCTTGAGAGAACTCTCTTTATATAGGAGAGTAATCATTGTCCTCCAAGGATTTAATAATTAAGAGATAATTATCAGATTAATCTTTATTCCAAATAAAAGATAAATAAAATCATTATCCCAAACAAATTAGGATAAATAATATTATTAACTAATATTCCATGAATTATCAATTAATAAATAAAAAATAAATCATATGTCAAATAATTATCCAAGAAAACTAATTCCTTAAGAATTACATAATCACAAATTTGCGCCACCCTTAATTAAATAAAAGGTCCACACGCATTTTTTTGACACATTTGGCCGAGTTCACGAAAAATTTCTTTTCCATGTATTTAATTATCTAGTCCAACTAAACAATTAATCCACATATCAGTTAAATAGTCCAATCCAACTATTTAATTAGAATTGAGATGAAACGACGAGAAAACATATATGCTATATTAGGAGCCACGTCGGGGACCATGGACCCATATTCAGTAGCCACAATAAATTAAATAAAATCATTCGTCAGACCGAACAATAATATTCAATCTATTAATTCCGGAATTTCACCACCATAAACCCAAAACTGAACTCGGCCGAATATAGATATAAACTTACACTCAACTATGAGTTGATAAGGTGTCCACTGATATAATCATTACATACGGATAAATCCTCCATAGACTGTTCACTTCGATTCGGAATATTTCCGTAAACCCTTCTCGAAACATATTATCCTCATTTACCATTAACCCCATAGTGATCAATTAGTTCATAACTAATATAATATGAACTCGGCCGATCGATCAGTTTCTAGGGTTAACAAATAAGGGAACTGTCTGTCTACTTCCCGAGGGAAGGAATGGATTCCATATCTGTGATAAAACAGACTACTCACTCATTTTAAAATAGAGCCAACGAGAAGTGTTGGACCACATACTACGAAGTGATCCTTACTAACACATCAAACCCTACCCTAGTCTAAGCAGTCTTCTGTGATCACCTCAGGATTGAGATTAATCCATATATGATCATCTTGTGATTCGATAAGACTTCTCGATCACGGAATTATATCGAGAACTCGAATCAAATCGGTCCAGCCCTATATGATTATCATCATATATAAATGCCCCACTAGGTACCCTATTACCGACAGTCCGGATAAGACCGTCACACCTAAAGTGTTCTAGGCGCATTATTAGCAAATTAATCTTGAGACCCGTACTCAGATTAATAAACGCTACGGACTAAGTTAATTTTAAGTACATCTCACTAACTCAATCCTCTTGTGCATAGCCATACACTGAGTTATGTGATTACATAAACGAGGTACTTAGGGTTTTCAGTAGTGTCTTAATTATAAGCATACATGCATATAATAAGATGAATTATTAATTTTGTCCTAAAACAATTATATAATTGTCTTTCGGGCACTACACCTAACAATCCACTGGTCCTTGAAGGGTATGATTGCATCTTCACCAGCTCTACCACAATAACAACAGTTCTTGACACTCGGCAGTGCTTCTCTATCTTCAGGTTTCTTTTTTTAAAAGAAAGATTTGAATCAAGAAAGTGATTCAGCTTGAGCAAGCTTTTGATCAGGATGATAAGACCTGCAGCTTATGTCCTCCAAGTGTAGATACTAGATGATACGTGAATGTAGTAACACTTGAAGAAATTCTGGATCGGTATGAATGCTTAGTTCAGCAGGTTGTAATGCTCTTGATTACTTGTAAGTTAGTATATATTCTGATTCCAATGGTCCTCTATTTATAGGTGAAAATCATGTGCTTGAATTTGAATTTCAAATCTGACCGTTTTGGATTTTTTGATTATTCCCTGAAATTCCCTCTAATGTACTCTTCTGTCAGTATGTCAGTGTCCTTCTGACAAACAGACTGTCAACCAATGATTTAATTCAGATTTGATTTGGCTCTGAATTCCTTACAATGTTCTTTCAATCTCCACCATTGATCAACTGATTAATACAATGCTTGATATTCATCCTTATCCATTTAATCTTCCAAAACAAATCTTGAAATGGATTAATCTGATTTATGTATACTCAGCTGATTTCTGGTTCATGTGCCTGCTGAGGTATACACTTGGTCAGCTGACTTATGGTCTGCTATGTTCTTGAATGAACACTCAGCTGACTGCTTCTCATCTAACTTTTGTTTATGAAGTTAGAGTACATCATTTTAAATATAACTAAGCCCAATCATCACATGTCCTTATAGGGAACTTAGACCCTCACTACAAGGTATATGTGACCAGTTTAGGCCATCACAGACTTACCTAAATTTTGATCTCATATCCTTGGCTTTTAAGTCTTCATTACTATGTTTGGACCCTTAGCCTTTAATATTGAGTTTGAACCTCACCGCCTTGGTCTTGAAGGTCTACAGACACTCTCATGAACACCTAGTTCAGATAGAGTCTTTGAACTAGTCGGTGACCTTTTTACTGAGGCTTGTTTGATCAAACCTATACAACGATCAAACTCTAGTAAACCTATACATTCATTATAGACATATTTTTGCCTTTGCCCTATAACAGCTAGTCTGACACTCATCATTAAAACTAAAATATGTCTACCACAATGTACTATATAAGATTGTCTATAAAGTCTTAACCAATAGGTTAAAGAGACTTCTCCATGTTTTCATCAAGAGTGCCAAAATGCTTTTGTTCCTAATAGACAACTACTTGATTGTTACATCATTGCACATGAATCCCTGCACTATATGCTTAATAAAAGGAAAGGTAATAATGCCTATATGGCCCTCAAACTAGACCTTTAAAGCGTTTTATGAAATTGAGTGGCCTTATTTGTTTTTTGTATTAGAAATGGGGTTCGGTAGCAGTTGGATTTCCCTGATAAGAAAATGTATCACTTTTGTCTCCTTCTCATTTATCATCAATAATGATAGAGTTGGACTGGTCAAGCATAGGAGGGGTATTAGGCATAGGGACCCTCTCTACCCTTATCCTTTTATTTTGTGTGCTCAAGGTCTTAGCCACCTGCTTAACAAGGCCAATGCATGTGGTTCCATACATGGTGATGGAATCTCTAAAGCTAGCCCTTCTATCAATCATGTGCTCTTTGCATATGACACTCTTCTTTTGACCAAAGTTAATCCATCATGTGCATCTAATCTGCAAGCAGTGCTGAGTTTATATGAACAAATTTATGGTCAATCTATTAATCTATCAAAGTCAGCTTTCTTTTTTAGTAAAAATGCTCCAGTTGGATGCAAGAATGGTGTTTTTTCTCACCTGAATGTAGGGGCGTACGCAGGATCCCGGGTAAGGAGGGCGATACTATGGGCGAGTGTAAATTTTTAAGGGGGGGAGGGGCAAAAAAAATACACAACACATAATAGTGTCTTTTCCGAATCCAGAAGGAGGGGGAGGGAGGGGGGGGGGGGGGCGACTGCCCCCTTAACAAAGGGTACATCCTCCCCTGCTTGAATGGGTTGCTAGAAGTTCACCACTCCAAGTACCTTGGCCTGCCGGTTGTTAACAGTAGGTCCAAAAAGCATGTCATCTCTTATATTTTAGATAAATGCAAAGGAAAGTTGAATAACTGAAAGTACAAGTTTCTTAGTATGAAAACAGTCCTATTGTCATCCTTCTTTTTTGCTTCTCTTATTAACTATTTTAGTGCTTGTAACGTTGTAAGATTGTACATAATAGTCGGGAAAACAACAAGATAACTCATAATCTTGTTGCCTTCTCCTTTTTGTCAGATGTTGGTACATCCTGGCAAGACAGTATGTCTCTTTGGCTTTCTAACTTATGATGTATCGTTTTTCTCTCAATAATATATGCTTTCTTCCTTGTTTGAAAAAAACAGATCCGATGTAATAGAATTCACAAAAAATATTATTTGTATAGCATTAGAACCTCCCGGCCAAATAAACCGGCAAAATAAACAAGAAAGACATCATCAATTCTTGCAATATCTATTTGTCTCGTATACTCTTATTCGATTCTTTATATAATTTGTCTCATATACGGCACAGCTTTATTTTCTAAAATACTATTTATGGTCCATCTTTCATAATACTAATAACAGACAATTTGTATTTCACAAAGTAAAAGTTTTTACAATCAATATTTTACTTATAAAATTAGACTCCTCATTCTTCATTCTCATGCTAACAATTATAAAATTAATTAATTAGAGTCCACTCGCTATTCTCATTCTAACAATTATAAATCCACAATACAAATAAGATCGATCCTGCCAATCTAACTCGAGTGACTAGAGCTGAAATCATGAGGGCAGGAGGTTTCAAGTTTAAATCATTCCGGAGATAATAATTTGAGAGTCCTTCAGCGTAACATATTATCTGGTGTGTTAGTCAACTATGGTTGTATTGTGTTAGTCCACTATTTCTTTAGGAAAGTTGTGGTTGTACCCACATTATCAGGTGTGTTAATCCATGGTTTATCCACATTATCGATCGTTGATCCATTATTGGTGGTCGTAAATAGTTGTACTATTCTTTTCATTTTCAATTGTATATAATATAAAATAAAGTGAGATCGATCCTTCAGGGCGGCAAATGCATTATAAATTGATAGCTAAAATAGATATTCTATCGTCAATTCTCACTCCAACTCCATTTAATTACTCCATTAATTAAATCTTCATATATATTCATTACTATATATATTCTTTTTAATCCATCTTCAGCCTAATTAATGGATCAATTGCCTCATATAGTATTTCTCCCGTCGCCGGGAATGGGCCATTTCATACCATTTCTCGAGCTCGCCAAGAAATTCGTCATTCACCACAATTTCGCCGCAACTATTCTCATCATCCCGGATCTCGGCCCGAATTGGAGTACGGTCCAGCCATCTTACTTACAACCCGGCCAGCTCCCTACCGGGTTGAATTACCTTCTTCTTCCCCAACCCGATTTCAGTGACCTGCCTACTAATATGAAGCACGAAATACTCGGAACATTAGCTGTTAGTCAATCTCTAGCAACAATCCGTGAAGTTCTGGCAGATTTACTATCATCAGAAGAAAAGTTGAAAATTGTGGCCCTTGTTGTGGATATTTTTGGAGATCAAGCAATTGATATTGCTAGAGAACTCGAGATTTCTCCCTATCTTTTCTTTACTATGAATGCAATGGCTTTGTCTTCAATACTGTATCTCCCGAAACTTGATCAACGTGTTTCTTGTGAGTATGGGGAACTACTTGAACCGATTCGGCTACCGGGTTGTATTCCACTTCCGGGTAAAGATGTTCCGGAGCCTTTGCTTAGCCGTCAGAGTCTTCAATACAAAGCCTTTGTAAACAGTGCGAAAAAATACCAAACGGTTGATGGGATAATAGTGAATACCTTCCAAGAATTAGAGCCTGGTGCTTTGAAAGGCCTGCAGGTAAGACCCAATCAAGTTTATGTTGCATGGGATTGTGGGATTTTCATTTGATTGATGAGAATGTGTTTTTATCAAGGAGTTTAATTTTATTTGCTCTACACTCATACTACTTGTGAGATGTAGTCTAAGTGTGGTGTACCGTTATTATCAAATTTAATAGCATAACATATATTTGTTAAGATCAAGCGCGCTTACCGCTGTACGTATTAAAACCAATTGGTTTTAGTAAAGACACAATTTTATTTCTTTTAACAATATTGTCTGCATTGACATGTTGCAGGAGGAAGATAAAGAGTTCTTTGACAATAATCCCGTGATCTATACTATTGGTCATAAGTACAAAGCCACTCACCTAATCATGATGCTAAAGATTCGGTTCTTACGGATTGGCTAGATACTCAGCCTTTGAATTCTGTCTTGTATATATGCTTTGGAAGCCATTGGACACTCACACAAGCCCAAATGAACGAATTAGCACTCGGTTTAGAGTCAAGTGAGACCCGATTTCTTTGGGTTGTAAGGCTTCCAAAAGATGAAAATGGCAGCATAAGAGATGACCCTTTAGAGTTTCTACCGAAAGGGTTCATCGAAAGAACAAAAGAACAAGGATTAATGGTGCCCAACTGGGCATCACATCAAAAGATACTTGCACATGAAGCAATAGGAGGGTTTATAACACATTGTGGATGGAATTCTACGCTAGAGAGTATAGTTAATGGGGTGCCGATGATTGCTTGGCCGCAAGGTGCTGAGCAGAAGATGAACGCTTTAATTTTGACAAAAGATGTAAAAGTCGCGATTAAGGTGAAATCTTTGGAGGATGATGGGCTGGTGGTGAGAGGTGAGATTGCAGAAACAGTGAAGAATTTGATGGGTGGACAAGAAGGAAAAGAGGTGAGGGAAAGGGTTGGAGAATTGAAACATACCACAAAAACGGTCCTTTGTGAGGGGGGTTCATCTTTGAACTCGCTTGCGGACTTGGTTTTCGAGTGGAAGAGAAAGTAATTGACCTCTCATTTGTTTTGTTTCATATTAAACATATTTTTAAAAAAAATTATATTATAGTTTGTCATAATATTGTGTGTAACACCCCGCTCCCGGATACCGAGCCCTTATCCGGAAGAGAAACGTTCGGCGCGTATAGCATTAAATAAATCTAATATTATACGCAAGCCTCTACGTCGTCGCACCAAATAAAAGCAAACAGAAGCTAAAAAGATTCGGGTAAAACATAAATGTTACTAAGAATAGAAATTAACCATACTAAAGATGAATAGTTAAATTACAACGACGAAAAACCCAAAGACTTATACCATACGAGGTCTTAAATGTAGAAATACAATTAGTCTAAGAAAATAAATACAACTAGTCTAGTACAACCTTTACAAAGAAAAGGAACTAGAAACTTCGTCAAGACTTCAAAGCCTTCAAAAGTCGTCATCTACCTGATCAACATGTTCGTCTTCTCACCCCACAATACATACAAAAGAAAATGCAAATGAGGTAAGTACAAAGTACTTAGTAAAAGTGAGAAACTAATGAATAACTAAGTTATACAACGAGGGGTTATTATTATGATTATTAAATTATCTTTATGAGACCGACTCAATCTAGGGTTCAATCCATGCCCATCGACATGTCATGACTAAACGTTTCTAGCTTAGCTTATCTTTGTTACATCATTACTCAAGGACACTGCGCATGGCGTTCATCAGCCTGAAGATATACTTGCTAACTAACGGTGATTAGCACCGATTAGCTCCGGGGTCTCCCCGGTATGCATATACGTCCGATGAATTTCCTCCACTGCCATTCAGCCGTTTATAGGCCAGCAGCGTTGTTCACCTTTTATGAACATATCACATCGCCGATATGAAAGAGTTCCTAACCGAGAATAAGTGACGTTTTATCTTTTACTACACATACGTAATTATTATCTATTGTTAACTAGCCACCTAAGTGTTTTCAAGTAATCTCCCTCACACATACTACTCTCTTTCCTAGACCATTAGACACGGACAAGGCCTAGCAATTACACAGACATTGATGAATATTAATCCATCAAAGCACAAGCCCTTTCATGCTCTTCCGACAGATCCGAACTTCAACTCCCTTTAAGAGTACATTCGGTGTTTTAACTGAACGAATCAGAAACTCAATCGGGGCTTGTTAATTTTCATTTAATGTTATTAGATCAAAAAATAAAAATTTAAAACCCAACACAAATATACCAAAACATATCACATCTTATTAATTACAACTTAGCATGAATTCTATCACCAAACAACACCAAAACTCAACCTATCATTATAAAACTATAATTACTCATTAGGAAGAGCCTCTTACCTTAACTTCCAGCAAAATAGAAAGCAAAACGTCATGCAACTGCAACAACTGTTGATCCTCAACCCCAAAACTTATTTGATCAACGAGAAACCTGACGGACCTTTTCTAGGCTATACAGATCCTAACCGGCAGTGTACCGGGTCAAATTGTAGTGATAAAGTGGTGAGTCAGGTGTCGAATCCTCAGGGAAAAAAATGGTAATTCTTTTTTAAGTGTGGTTAAACACCAAAGAGCTGCTATTAACTCGATCTAAACCGCAATTTTATAACATGATTACTACTACTCTAACCAACATAAAATAAATGCGTAATTTAAAAGTTATTCTAATATAATATATATAGATATATAAATATATATAGATGTACATAAATAGTAAAAATATATATATATATATATATATATATATATATATATATATATATATATATATATATATAGATACCAATATATAGTTTTTATAGACTAGACTAGCCAAAGTATATGTAATCAATTTATTCGATCTTTTCAATTAATAGAATGTGTTCGATCTTCCTTTTATTAGGTCCAATTGAGTAAATGAAACGGTGTACTCTAATGTCAACAATTCCTCCTCACACGAGCGTATGAAATTGTCATATGTCAAATTGTCATCATCCAATGTCCACAATCGCCCCATGCTAAACTTAGTTAGTCAAAAGCAGTGCATGAGTACAAATCTACCCCGGATAAAAGAGGTGATACCATTTGTCGATGGCCGATGTTATTCAAGAGGCTCCGGTTGTCAAGCGGATCGATTTAATACAAACGGTGTAGTTTCAATTAAAGCGTGATTTTAACATTATTAAGATCTCGAGTACAAATTTTAATAAGATTTATCTTTCCAGGGCAAATCGCTCGGTAGAAATAGGATTCCGTTAATCGACGGCCATTTTTACCCTCCGGTTTTTCTATTTTTACTCATATCCCGACTTCTCCGGGTGGGTTCATCGTCAAAGTTATATGTGGTATTCATCATGATTGATTACGTCATTCGAATATGTTATCTTTACGTAGCTTAAATAGAAAAAGATTCATTTTAACTCAATTTTAATCACTTTTATTTTAACATCATTCTTTTAACGAAAAGATCGAAATAATACAATTACATAACTTTGGCTAGTTATTAGATTTAGCCTAATAACATTATAAAAACTAAAAAGAAGAAAATAACAAACATAAACATAATTATTATAGAAATTACCCGATCACAACTGCTGACTCAGAAATCGTCTTTTCCTAGGTATTCAACGATTTCGGCAACAACGAACTTCCGATAATTTCCCGAGCATTACTACGATACTACTACTACTTTATTTATTTTGGCATAAGGCCTATTTACAAACTAAAGAAAAGAAAAGAAAAAGAGAAAGAGGAGGGAGAGAATATATATAGGATATGGTATATATATATTAGTACAATTTGAAGGTGAGCCTCTGCATCCCTATTTATAGACTTTCCTCCTTCCCGGACCGGTCCTGAAAACTTGCCGGATCGGTCCGGTAATTATTGCAATCATTACATGCATGTGCAAGCATGTGCCCCCATGTTACCCTCTAATCATCACTTAGCATGTGCAAGCAAGTGATCATCATTACTCAGCATGTGCAAGCATGTGATTTGTTAGGGAAAGTAATGATGATTCCCCTGTGATCAGTTATCAAAGTAATGATTACTTCCATAATATTATTATCTTGTAAAATTCATAACTTGCATTCCCGAACTCCAAATGACATGATTCAAGATCTGTTGAAAAGCTCTTCAAATGATCTACAACTTCCATCAAGACCACTTCTTCAGAAAACGCATTTTTTGATGAGTCATCTGTATGTCAAAGACGTTTTCTCGATTTCCACTAATTGACCACTTGACCTTTTATATCAGTGACGCTTTATAACTTCCTTTCAACAACTTGAATTGACTTCAAAAAGTGTCGATACTCAGGTTTTTAGTTTATCTTAAGATTCTGCAATGAAATAAACACAAAATACCCGTGTAAAATAGACACAATATTCCGGTCACTAAAACTGGTACAAAAACTACAACTTTTTACTATAAATACTAACTTTTACTACTAACTATACTAAACTATAAAGATTAATATTTCATACTAATTATATCATAATTTCATATATTTTACATAGAATTTGTCAATAAAATCACGTAAATTCAATCATATAAAAATAATACATCAAATTACTCCACACTTAGCTTTTGATCGTCCTCGAGCAAAAATAAGCGGTAATATATAAATAACAGATAATATAATTGATCAGATTAAAATTTCAAAAGTAATATATATCGTCAATATTATAAACATATAAGTTATAAATTTTATAGAAATTTAATAAGAGAGAAAGTTTATATAACTTAAATAAATTAAGTATCAAATGGTAATCAGATGGAAACATGCATGCAATAATTCATAAATATAAATAAAATATTAGAATTACTTTTTCTCGATTATTACAATTTACGGAATCATTAATTAAGTCAGGATAGAAGACACAACGGCTTATAATATATTAGGATAGGACATTGTTTAATCGAAAAGATAGAAAAAGAAATCAAAAAGAAAGAGAAAGCAAGTAAATGCGTCTACGTCTTCACATTCTTGATCAAAAACAATTTCGATTAGTAACATCCTTTTATTCCAACTATTTTTCAGATTTTCTCTCTTCTTTTTCTGCTTTTTTTTTTTTAATATTAAGAACTAAAGCGTGAGTGTGTGTAGAAAATAATCAAATTTTACAAGCATTGCTTCATCAAGATTGATCGGAGTACTACTCTTTCGATCTAAAATTACGAGTCCGGTTTCCTTAAACCCGTAATCATTCTTGAGATCTAATGATTCGACTTATGCCTTCATTCCCAGCAATAGGACATTTCGAGATAATACCCTAGCTGGACTACTATCATCAGGCATTCAGTCGATCAAAGATAGGAAGATACGATATTTGATTAATTTTTCAAAAAAATGGTGCTTTGTTCCTAATATAAATTTTTCATATGATACTAACATATCTGAACTCATTCCAATCTCAGCATATACCATTTTTTTCTCAACTCTTAACTCTTTTGTCATCATCTCATCTCATAAGTACGTACAAACTCGAAGGATGTCAAAGAAATGTAGACCAAAACAAGCTAAGGGTCGGAAATTTCTAGTTAATCAAAATGGCTAAATTCGAGTGAGGTCTTGATCACTCTTTAAAAAATTCGAGGCGGGTCAAAAATTGGAAATTTTATTCGAAGAGGCTTATTTGGCATTTATAGTTATATTTTTGTGGTGCTAAAAATCATCATTCCTAATTTTGATTCCACATTCATAATTTATCTTGAAAAGAAATTTATCTAAAATTTATTTATAAATATAAAATTACTTGAATAATTCCATAAAAGAAATATTTGACAAAAATTATTTAGTTATACATACTCAAAATCTTAAAATCTTATAAAAGATATAAAACATATTCATAATATATCTAATATATTTTACTAAATCAAAAATTAATCTTCTCAAATTATATCATTTTTATTCATATATTAACTAACTTAAATCATTCAAGAAAAATTAAAACTAAGAAATAAGTAATTAAAGTACTAATTTATATGAAAAAGGTTATATTTTATAAATTTTTATTTTTTTGAAAATTTTAATGAAATTTTCAAACCTAACTCTACTCCCACACACTACGAAGTGGCATCGTCGATGTTCAATGAGTATGAAAAGTAGGTTCAAAATTAAATTAAAATTATAGATGATCGTTATAAATATCGATAACACGCGTATATTAAAAACAAACAACATATATATTAAACAAATAGAAACTATTACACACTAAAAAATTCAAAATAAAACAAACTTACTAACTAACTTACTAACCTTAATCAACTTACTAACTTATTAAAGCAAACCAACCTTAAACAAAATTAAATAAAACCACTAACAACTATCTCAAATAGTTGACAAACAACCCGGATTCTCCACTGGTAGCAATCCTCTACGATAATCACGAGACGGATATATCTCGTCAGAAGCAATTTCAGGGACTTCATTCAAATGAATACATAACCTTGAAATTAACCAAGCAAAAGGCATCGGCCTTCCATTATTATACCGTTCCACTGCAAAGTTTACTGCCGTCTTAAAAATCAAAATCCCCCGGTCCACATAAGCTCCGCTTATCAACGCAAACAGCAAAAGTATCTCATTATCACTAACCCACGCAAAGTCACTAGTCGGATAGACTCGTGAGTTAATAAAGTGTTTCCATGCTCTCAGATGAGCAGGTAGAGCTGAAGTGGTAGAGTCGTAATTTTGATCGAACTCTTGAAACAAATACGGAAAAGCTTCCGTGACATAGTTGACAACGTTAAAGGAGTTCCCTAACGCCCATTGATATTCAAAATGAAGATTATGGATTTGATTGAAAATCGGTATTTCGTAAATATGATTGATAATATGAGGTGAAAAGTGAATAAGTGTACCACGAACGGATACAAGTTGTGACGGATCGACAGTACTGACAGTAGAGAGAGTGGAATAAAATTCCCTAACGATAGAAACATTAATCCTACCTCTTGGATTCCTTACAAACTTTCTCCAACCTCTACTCTGAATTAAATCCTTCCCTGACTGATCAATTTTTTCATAGTTGATACCCTTCTCAACTAAAATAGGAGAATTTGCAAACCTCGCATTCACCAACAAATTAACATTTGAAGCGCTAGACTCCGGGACAAAAACATCTAATGCCTCCGGATCGTATGAATTGACTGACGGTGATGACCGGTTTGACATTTTAGTTGAAACAGATGAAAATAATTTAACAGATAGAAAGGTGAAAGTAACTGAGTGAATTTGCAATTTTTCACTCTCAGCTTTCTTTCCTTAAATGGACAAAATTGAGAGTATACGTGGCTGCATATTAACACTCTCAATCATGACTAAGCAAATTTAACTCCCGGATCGGTCCTGAAACTGACCGGACCGGTCCGGCTTTAAGATATTTTTACCGTGTGAAGGTTGTAAAATTCAAGTTCGCTTGTTTGTCTAAATAGACTCAAGGCTATTAGAGTTTAAATAAGTTACTAAAGATTATCTAACTGATACGGATAAACGATACACGAATTATATTTTAAAAACGACATACGTAAATATTTTTTGTTCTTAGATTTTTGATGAAATATTTAAATACTATTAAAAATAATTAGATTTACTACTATGACATAAAACGATTATGAAAACGAAAAACTATTAAATTAGCAAACTTAGTATTTAATAAAGTTAAAATGCGGAAAATAAAATAAACAGACAGAAAATGTTTAAAACTAACAAAGTTGTACGAAATCAAATAATGTCAACATCATCCTCAGCTGGATCATTCAAACTTGGAACCGATGACGTAACTGGCTGTGGAAAAACGTAGTCGTGGTCCGAACTGAACTGTCGAGACCTAACGAACTCATACTCGACGTCATCCTTGCAAAATCCGAAAATCCTCCCCAGCTAGATGTAACAGCATCCTGAGAACCTGTATAAAAGACACCCTGACCACTAGACTGGCTTCCAAAAGGATTTGGCATATGATGAAAGCTCTGAGATGGTGGGATAGGTGCTATCCATTCTGGTAAAGTATATGGGTCGATTGACAGGCGGATAGGCGGCTTTATCGAAAGAAGGATCAAGATGCATCCTTTCATGTCTCAACATCCTCTACGTAAATCATCACTCCACCGCTTACTCGCTTCAAACCAAACAAAGCCATATTAGCTTTGTCCTCGGGCTACATCCGACACTAAAGATTGAAACATATCGTATGTAATGGTGCTTGGAAAAGAAAGACTGTTGATCGAGAAAAAGATGAAAATGTCAAACCGGTGGAATGGTGGAGGTGCACTACGCCTAACTATCGAGTCTATCGAACCCTCCGGAGACCTCCTCTCGGACTAGGGCCTATCAGGGACTCATCGCCATAGTTAACTTATCGTTAGAGATAGAAAGGAACTCCCGATCTACGACATAAAACCAAATAAAGCCAGGAAAGTACATGTGACTCCTCGCCTTGGCAAGTAACAATAAACTCGAAAACCCTTCTATACATGATTTTCCCCACATCCACCTTAATATCATGAATCATCGCCCAAGTAATGCATAAATCTTCTTTACCAAAGGCGGTGTGTTTGGTAGTGTGATAGAGAGTATGGCTCAAAAATCTTTTGATTGCCCTCAGATCTCTAAAACACTTCCCATAATTAAATCTGTTGTCCACCCACTCTGCTGTAGCATCAAATTCCCTCTGAGCTCTAAAGGCAATCTGCTCATACATAGCAGGATCATCTAATCCATAAACAGCTTTGTAATCCTCTTCATCTGGAAAAACTTCTACCCCTAAAACAGCATTAATAAGTTCCGGACTAAAAGACACATGTCTAGACTAAGGGAATAGACTCTATCATACTACCCTCAGTGGGTGTCAAAGTAGACAGAATCGCATAAAACTCGCCACTAAGGTAGTATTGATCTCTCTGCCCCTCCGAAATGCAAAATCCAACCATTGGCGCCTCGCAAAAATACGCCTAACTTCCTCTCCTAAGTCATCAAAATCTAAGCCTCTTTCCAACACAACTCCACATTTACTATAGATATTCTTATAAGCATTCTTAGCTTGAGGTGAAGCTGTAGCAGCAAAACTAACAGACTCTTCTTCCGGTGTTAAATCTTTAAGACCTACGACTGGTACTTCTATTGGAATATTAGGCTTTCGTTTCTTAGAGATTTTGCGACTAGATGAGGCCATTCTACGAATTTTTGAATAACAAAAGAACAACAAAAACAAGAAAAAAAAATATAAATAAAATGTCACAACACACTTAAAAATCCAAACAGTTGAAAATAAATCTAAAAATTATAAAAATCATGAAATTGATAACTAGAGTAAACAAATTATACCTTATAATGAACAAAACGGTGAAAAGTGGCCGGAAAAGTCGTATAAGCCACCGGGATGAAATGGAGCTTGTGTTCGATCTTTTTCAAATTTTTCACTTGTGTTGAAGAGAGGAGAGTAAAGGAGGAAGAATATATGTAATGGTTTAGTGTAATTTGTATTTTGAAGAGAAAAAGAAAATTTTTGGGGGTGGAGGTGGTGGTGCGGCTGCTGAAAAGAAAAGAGGAGAAATGAAGAAGAAGAAAAGATCCCGTCTTTTTAGGTTAACTCGAACCCGGATTGGTCCTGGATAAGGGCCGGATCGGTCCGTGTGAAATTTTTATGATTTTTTCGATTTTTTTTTATTTTTGGATTTTTGATATAAAACTTATAAAACTCAATAAAAACTTAATAAAAATAAAATTAAAATTATAAATTTTATAACAATTTCTCAAAATTTATAAATTCTTTATAAAACTTATTTAAAAGTTTATAAAAATTCAATAAATTTATATTAATTCTTATAAAATATCTAAAAACTTAAAAAAAAAATTTATAAAACTTTTATAAAACTCCTTAATTTTATAAAGATCCAATTTTATAAAATTTTCAAAGTTATGCAAAAATTTTATAAAACTAAAAGCAATAAAAGACTTGAACTTACGGGGTTTCTAATTCTTCAATTTCTACAAACTCCAGATTTCTAACATACCGTTCAAGCAAACTAAATCCTAGAAACGTAGCGTTTGAATTAAGTCTTGGAATTCCATCGGGATTTTCGGTTAACCACCTAATCGTTCCCTTCTTAATTACATTCAAACACTCATTTCGAGATTGAGTTATATTTTTCCCACATTGCCCATTGTGTTCAATCTTTCCACAGATTCTCGCACTTCCTTAAAAACTTAGCCCTCTCTCTTTATCGAGCTTCTCGACGTACCATTACAAACTTCTTTCAATTTTTTCTCTCTCAACAATTGCTTGTTCTTTCCAAAAACTAAGGCTTCTATAGTAAAGGCGATATCTCTATTAAAACCAAACTTCAAAAGCAAAACAAAAACTCCTAATCTATCTAAAAAAGACATCCACTTCTTTTACGCCTCATCCGTAAAAAACGAAACTAGTTTAGACATATAAAAGTAAAGATAAAACCTGGTAATTTGATACTTCCAGCTTTTCAGAGCACTGCTTTTTAGTCTTTTGGAGGGTCGATCAGCAACATCACTTCATTTATGAGAGAGACTTCTTCACCTTCCAGAAATAGCTTCACCCTGTGACCATTGGCTATAAAAGTTGTATTCCCATCGATTAGTTCAATGACTCAGATTTACAAACTCGTGTTACTTTAAATGGTCCTGTCCATCTTGATTTAAGCTTTCCTGGAAACAACTTTAAACGTGAATTGTACAATAACACTCGATCACCTACATGGAACTCACGACTATAGATTCTCTTATCATGGAAGGATTTCATGCGTTCCTTGTAGATTCGAGCATTCTCATAAGAATCAGGCGAAATTGCGTCTAATTTCATTAATCAAGTAGTCTATGATCACCGACAGCCTTAGGATCGAAATTCAGAAATCTAATAGCCCAGAAATTCGACACCTCTACCTGACCACTGGTTTGCGGATGATAAGGTGTTCCTAACTTATGCGTTACACCATATTTTTCAATTAACTTAGTAAATGGTCGATTGCAAAAGTGTGAACCTCTATCACTAATGATCGCCTAGAATGCCATATCTAGTGAATATGTTCTTTTAAGGAATCGTATGACAACCTTGGTATCATTAGTGGGAAGAGCTTCATTTTCTACCCATTTCAAACATAATCTACCATTACAAGAATAAATCTTTTTCCAAACGATATAGGAAAGGTCCCATGAAATCTATACCCCAAACATCAAATAACTCACATTCTAAAATAGGTTGCATAGGCATTTCATGTTTTTTCGATATATTTCCCATTTTTGACATGATTCACAAGATTTAACATATGTATACGCATCTTTATAAAGTGTAGGCCAATAAAAACCACATTGCAAGACTTTAAAAGCGGTTTTCCAACCTCCATGATGACCTCCCGCCTCACGATCATGACAAACGATAAAACACTTAAAATTTCATTATCAGGCACACATTTTCCGATTATCCCATCCGAACACTTACGGAAAAGGTCCGGTTCCTCCCAAGAATAAAATTTTAAGTCATAAAAGAACTTTTTTTTCATTGCCAAGTCCAATGAGACGGAATGTAATCACAAAGTTAAGTAGTTAATGATATCTCCAAACCAAGGTGAATTTTCCTTAGAAGGAATTCTTTTCTTTAATAGCTGCATGGTTGAAGGAGTATCGATTCTAAACAGTTGTTCATCAGGAAATGAATCTTTAATTTCATTTCCTATTTCTTCCTCAGTTTCCATTCTACTTAGATGATCTGCTACTACATTCTCACTTCCTTTTTTATCCTTGATCTCAATATCAAATTCTTGAAGTAGGAGAATCCATCTAAGAAGACGTGGTTTCGCATCTTTCTTACTCAGTAAATATTTCAATGCTGAATGGTCTGTATAAACTATTACCTTAGAGCCAACAATATATGATCTAAACTTATCTAAGGCAAAAATCACAGCCAACAGCTTCTTTTTTCAGTAGTTGCATAGTTCGGATTGAGTTGCATTTAACGTATGAGATGCATAGTAAATAGCTTTGAGAATTCTATTATATCTTTGACCTAAAACAGCTCCTACAGCTAAATCGCTTGCATCACACATAATCTCAAAAGGTAAATTCCAGTCTGGTGCTACCAATACTGGTGCAGTAATCAACTTCGCTTTCAGGGTCTTAAATGCTTCCATACATTTACTATCAAAATTAAAAGGTACTTCTTTTTCAAGCAAATGACTTAGAGGTTTTGCTATCTTTGAAAAATCTGCAATAAATCTCCTATAAAATCCTGCATGTCCAAGAAATCCTCTTAGAGTCCTTAGATTAACTGGTGGAGGCAATTTTTCGATTACCTCGACTTTAGCTTTATCAACTTCGATTCCTACTTCAGAGATTCTATGACCTAGTACAATTCCTTCTGATACCATCAAATGACATTTTTCCCAATTAAGCACTAAATTGGTATCCTCACAAAGCGTTGTAACACTGCTCTAAGTGTAACAAACGACCATTAAAAGAGTCTCCGTAAACACTAAAGTCGTCCATAAAAATTTCTAAGAATTTCTCAACCATATCGGAAAATATAGACATCATACATCTTGAAACGAAAGCAGAGCATTACATAAACCAAACGGCATTCTTTTATACGCTTAAAAGTTCCATAAGGACAAGTGAAAGTAGTCTTTTCCCTATCTCCGCTGCAATGAAAATCAGTAAATAACCTGAATAACCATCTAAGAAACAAGAATACTTATGTCCACTTAAACGCTCCAACATTTGCACTATGAATGGAAGTGGATGATGATCTTTCTTAGTATGATCATTCAGTTTTCTAAAATCAATGCACATTCGATATCCTGTAATTTCCCTTGTTGGGATCCATTCATTCTTATCATTCTCTTTCACTGTGAAACCTTCTTTCTTTGGTACAACTTGAGTTGGACTTACCCATTCACTATCCGATATAGGAAAAATTATTCCCATTTCTAATAGCTTAATAACCTCTTTCTTAACGATTAACTGTAAATTCGGGTTGAGGCGGCGTTGCGGTTGAATACAAGGTTTAGCATCTTCTTTTAGAATTATCTTATGAACACATATCTCAGGGCTAATACCTCGAATATCGGCAACTGTCCATCCAAAAGCTTTCTTATGCTTTTTCAACATTCTAAGTAATTGATCTTCTTGTTGCTCCGTTAAAGTTGATGAAATAATAACTGGTAATAGATTATCAATTTCAAGAAAAGCATATTTCAGATTTAAAGGTAATGGTTTCAATTCCAGATTCTTCGGCGGATCTTCTATTGACGATTTAAGAACTGGTCCTTCTAGTTCTAACTCCAAATACTTATGCCATGGTGGTTTAAAAGTAAAACTACCTTCGTCTAGAGATAGGATTATCTCTTTCATTTCAATGTCTTCCTCATCTTCTTTATAGATAGATAGAGTTAAGCATTCTTCTAATCTGTCTTCAAAAGTTGGTAATCGATTATCATAGATGAATGAATATCTTCTATAAAAGAACATGATTCTCGTGATGTATATTGATGGTTCATAGCTTTGAAAATATTGAAAGCAACTTCATCTTCATTGACTCTCAAAATTAATTCTCCTTTCGAACATCGATTAAAGTTCTCCTGTAGCTAGAAATGGACGTCCTAAGATAAGTGGCGCTGAAAATCCTTCTTCCATTTCCATAACTACAAAGTCTCTTTGGAAAATAGAACTTGTCTACCTTAACCAATATGTCCTCAATAATTCCTTTAGGGTACTTAATCGATCTATCTGCCATTTGCAGAGTCATTTCAGTCCTAGTAAGCTTTCCTATGCCTAGCTTTCTATAATCCTCATAAGACATGAGATTTATACTAGCTCCAAGATCACATAAGACCTTCTTAAAAGTAAATCCTCCAATTTCACATGGAATGGTAAAACTTCCAGATCTTTCTGTTTAGGTGGTAACTTATCTTTGCAAAATTGCAGAACATTCTTCATTTAGGCATATATTCTCATATTCCTCTAATTTTTTCTTATTTGATAGAATATCTTTCAAAAACTTTCCATAGGCAGGCATATTTATCATAGCTTCGATAATGTGGATATTAACATGAATATGACGAAAAGTATCAAGGAAACGAGCATACTTACTCGATCGTCTTAATCTTTTAATTCGATCTTTAGGTGGAAAAGGTAAAGACTCTAAATCTATAACCTTTGGTTTCGAAGTCATTCTCTCTTTTCCTTTATCCTTTGGAGTATTACTTGATCGCCATGTTTCAGGTTCTTGAATTTTTTCTTTTAATTTGTTCCCTGAATCAATCTCTTTTTCAGATTCCTTCAGTTCTTCCTGTTTCTCATCCTTGTTTTCTTTATCTTCTACTCTAACATGTTCCTTGAATAGATTCCTTAAATCTTTATCCATGGGGTCTTTCAAAATTCTAGGGATTTTTACCCATTTTTCACCTTCATTCTCAGGTTCCAAACTTCTATTCCTTTTCAAGAAATTCTCTATGATTTCTTCTTCCTCATCAGTAAAGTCAAGTTCATCTTTAGTCTCTTCATTTTTTCTATCTAAATCATTTTCTACTTCATTATTCCCGAAGTTTTCTACTTCATTGCTACCATAGGGTTTCCTACTTCTCGTAACTACAACATTTACCTCTCTTGGGTTTCTTTCAGTATTACTTGGTAATCCTCCAGGAGGTCTACTGTTGTTACGTTCACCTTCCCTACTCAAATGATCTTCCATATTCCTTAATGAAGCTTCTATCGTTCTCATTCGGTATCATGTCCATTCATAGATGTTTTCATTGAACTCATATATCCTACTTGATTGAACCTATAGAAGTCATCATTGTTTCCATATTCTTAGCTTGAGTAGATACTACACCCATCATATTTTCCATCGCTTTTTCCCATTTTTCAACCCCTTCGCAGTTGAGTTGAACTCGACGAGTTCTTGGTATACTTTGAGTGGTATGTTGAGGATAGGATCTTGGTAATGATTGTAAATTTCGATTAGATGTATTTCCTTGATAAACTTGATTATTATTCATATTCTTATCTTTCGAATCGATACGGCGGTTGTCTGGCATACTAGGGTTTTAGGACCATCTAAAAGTTGGGTGATCTCTTCTAATAGCATTAAACGAGTTTGAATATGCATTATTCAAATTCCTATGTTCTTTCAAGAAAACTCACCTCCTCTCTTGAATATCCTGTTGGTTCTTCTATCCCTAATGACACATTATCATGATTTGAGTATTCGGTTGGCATACTATTTTCGAATTTTGATTCTTACCTTGTTGTAATCCATCAAACTTTCTACTCAAATTCTCCAAGTGTGCTAGAACTTCCGTATTTGACGTACATTCTCCTGCAAAAGCTACTTTTCTAGTGCTAGAACCGGTTTCCCACATTCGTTATTTTTGGAAATCTTTTCTATAGCATCGTAAAACTGTTTGAGCTTCACTCATCATTAACGAACCACCACATGCATGATCTACATCTGCACGTGAATCCTTTCTTAGTTTACGACAGAAAAGTTGAATTTGCATATCTAAAGAATAACCATGATCGGGACAAGCTCTTAACAATTTTTAAACCTTTCCTGTGCATTCCCAAGTGTTTCTTTAGATCCTTGTCTAAAGTTAGCAACCTCGACCTTTAATTCCAAATTCCGTCCTGGAGTGAAATATTGTTTCAGAAATTCAGTTTGAATATCCTCCCAACTAGTTAACGAGTGGTGTGGAAGAGACATAAACCAATCTCGGCTCTTCCTTTTTAGAGAAAAAGGAAACATAGTCATCCTCGTTAATTCCTTATGAGCACCTTGACTTTTGGTCAGATTGCACGCTTCTTCAAATAGATAGAGATGATGATGTGGATCTTCATCATCTTCTCCTAGAAATTGGGCTCTTGCGTCAATTAAACCAAAAAGATGAGACTTAATTTCGAAATTATTCGCTCCTTCATTAGGTAAAAGTATGGGATTATTAGTCTGGTTTCTCCTAACAGTTTGATCACAGATAGGTCTTGGGTTTGGTGGATTGTTACGATTATTCTAGTTCCGATCTTGATTGATTCTATTATTCTGATTATTATTAGGGTTAACAGGGTTTTGGCCATGCCCTAAAGCATGATCTAGCCTCTGTTCGTTTGTTTCATCACTAGTTTCAGTCATTTCTTTATTTTTATTAGAAGATGATTCCGTTGGAGATTTTCCAAGGAGTCCTAAGCTGGTTTGACCACGTTTACTCTCTATCCGCAACTGCCTTTCGTAAGCGTTTATATCAGGCTTATAAGGAGTAAGTGAGGCTTTACCGCTTCTGGTCATCAACTAAAAATAAAAAAATGCTCGAGTTTTAAAGAAGAAGAAAATTGGTACTAAAAGAAAGTAGATACCAACGAAAAATAAAAAAAGAAATGTGATAAGAAGAGTGTTGGTTTATCCTCGAGAATTTTTAAGCTAATACAAGTAGTAACCATAGACACAAAAAAAAATTAGCGACTTTGTTCCCCGGCAACGGCGCCAAAATAGCTGACGGACCTTTTCTAGGCTATACAGATCCTAACCGGCAGTGTACCGGGTCAAATTGTAGTGATAAAGTGGTGAGTCAGGTGTCGAATCCTCAGGGAAAAAAATGGTAATTCTTTTAAGTGTGGTTAAACACCAAAGAGCTGCTATTAACTCGATCTAAACCGCAATTTTATAACATGATTACTACTACTCTAACCAACATAAAATAAATACGTAATTTAAAAGTTATTCTAATATAATATATATAGATATATAAATATATATAGATGTACATAAATAGTAATATATATATATATATATATATATATATATATATATATATATATATATATATATATATATATATATATATATATATAGTTTATAGACTAGACTAGCCAAAGTATATGTAATCAATTTATTCGATCTTTTCAATTAATAGAATGTGTTCGATCTTCCTTTTATTAGGTCCAATTGAGTAAATGAAAGCGGTGTACTCCTAATGTCAACAATTCCTCCTCACACGAGCGTATGAAATTGTCATATGTCAAATTGTCATCACCCAATGTCCACAATCGCCCCATGCTAAACTTAGTTAGTCAAAACAGTGCGAGTACAAATCTACCCCGGATAAAAGAGGTGATTCCATTTGTCGATGGCGATGTTATTCAAGAGGCTCCGGTTGTCAAGCGGATCGATTTAATACAAACGGTGTAGTTCAATTAAACTGTGATTTTAACATTATTAAGATCTCGAGTACAAATTTTAATAAGATTTATCTTTCCAGGACAAATCTGGCCCCGGTTAGGAAATAGGATTCCGTTAATCGACGGCCATTTTTACCTCCGGTTTTTCTATTTTTACTCATATCCCGACTTCTCTCGGTGGTTCATCATCGTCAGGTTATATGTGGTATTCATCATGATTGATTACGTCATTCCGAATATGTTATCTTTACGTAGCGAAATAGAAAAAGATTCATTTTAACTCAATTTTAATCACTTTTATTTTAACATCATTCTTTTAACGAAAAGATCGAAATAATACAATTACATAACTTTGGCTAGTTATTAGATTTAGCCTAATAACATTATAAAAACTAAAAAGAAGAAAATAACAAACATAAACATAATTATTATAGAAATTACCCGATTACAACTGCTGACTCAGAAATCGTCTTTTCCCAGGTATTCAACGATTTCGGCAACAACGAACTTCCGATAATTTCCCGAGCATTACTACGATACTACTACTACTTTATTTATTTTGGCATAAGGCCTATTTACAAACTAAAGAAAAGAAAAGAAAAAGAGAAAGAGGAGGGAGAGAATATATATAGGATATGGTATATATATATTGGTACAATTTGAAAGTGAGCCTCTGCATCCCTATTTATAGACTTTCCTCCTTCCCGGACCGGTCCTGAAAACTTGCCGGATTGGTCCGGTAATTATTGCAATCATTACATGCATGTGCAAGCATGTGCCCCCATGTTACCCTCTAATCATCACTTAGCATGTGCAAGCAAGTGATCATCATTACTCAGCATGTGCAAGCATGTGATTTGTTAGGGAAAGTAATGATGATTCCCCTGTGATCAGTTATCAAAGTAATGATTACTTCCATAATATTATTATCTTGTAAAATTCATAACTTGCATTCCCGAACTCCAAATGACATGATTCAAGATCTGTTGAAAAGCTCTTCAAATGATCTACAACTTCCATCAAGACCACTTCTTCGAAAACGCATTTTTGATGAGTCATCCGTATGTCAAAGACGTTTTCGATTTCCACTAATTGACCACTTGACCTTTTATATCGTTGACGCTTTATAACTTCCTTTCAACAACTTGAATTGACTTCAAAAAGTGTCGATACTCAGGTTTTAGTTTATCTTAAGATTCGCAATGAAATAAACACAAAATACCCGTGTAAAATAGACACAATATTCCGGTCACTAAAAGCAGTACAAAACTACAACTTTTACTATAAATACTAACTTTTACTACTAACTATACTAAACTATAAAGATTAATATTTCATACTAATTATATCATAATTTCATATATTTTACATAGAATTTGTCAATAAAATCACGTAAATTCAATCATATAAAAATAATACATCAAAACCCTAAAATCATATTTCTTTGCAGAAAACCGAAACTTAAAAAGTCCATAAAACTACAGATTACCCGGATTAACTGCTGCATAACTATTTTTAGAATGATCTACGCTCCAAGACGATCGTTTCGACTACTCATGGCTGAAAAACAGAGTTACAGATTGAAAGATACGAATTTTTCAAGAATCGAACTCTACGGATACCGAAAACTAGGGCCAAACTGAAAAGTTACAAAATTGAGAGATGTTATTTTCCAAAGTTGCGTCTCTTCGCGCTGATCACTTTTCTCTCCTGCGGCATCTTGAACAGATGAACGGATTGATCATACGGTTCTCCCTTTTATTTCGCTTTCTTCTCTGCGTCTGTTGCTATGTTGCCGCCGTTCCTTTTCTTTTTTCTTCAGAAGTTGCATATGAAATAAAAAGCAGTGATTTGGGGATTATTTCCTTTTTATAGCCAATAATTAAATCCTTTATAATTAATAGCTAAATCCTTTAATTAATTCCTTTTTTAATTAAATAAATGGGACAAATAATAATTAGGTCGTAGTAAGTACACTCAATGACTATTTTACCCTTTTACGAAAAGTCGGGATGTTATATTGTGTGATATTATTGTTGTGTTACACTCATGGCAAATTTTATGATGGTTAATCACCCAAACTCAATGGACACATATCATTATATGGATGATTGTGATTATATGTATTAAATCTCAACAATTGAATTCAAAATTGAGTTTAATAGTCATTGACCACCATAAAATTTCTATGTACTCATATAGACAATTGATAACTCACCCACACTCAAATTAATCAATTGTTTGTTTTATTTGGCTTCTCTATCAACTTGACTGATAATTCCCTAATAAATTATACTAGCTAGTTTTTCTTTTCTTTTCTTTTCTTTTCTTTTTCTCGCAGGATACGAAAGCGTTTTTAATTAAATTACGGGGGGTATCAAACCCTGGACTTTCCCACTGAAGGCCAGAGTAGACCCTAGTGGTAGCCACTAGGGTATGAGCTTAAGCTCATACTAGCTAGTTTTTCAAACAAACAAAAATTAATCAATGATTCAAAAATATATATGTGACATTGTACAAGGGCGGCTGCATAAATTTAGGATATAGGTCGTTTATTTTTCACATTCGTAACTTCTAAATGTGTATGTGACACTGTACAAGGGCGGCTGCATAAATTTAGGATATGGGTCGTTTATTTTTCACATTCGTAACTTCTAAACTTAATATTATATATATTAGCCCGGTATGGGTCAATACAGATAAATCTCTATATCAATCTGTCTATCTATCTACTATATTAAAAGTGTTTTTCCCAAATTATTAATTAATTAATTAAATTTTAGTTTTTTTTATTTTTATTTTACAATGGATAAATAAATGCACTTAAAAGGATACGCACAAACAAAAAAAAAGTAAAGATACGCGCAATAATAATGTAAGTTGTAAAGATACGCACTGTCTTATATGACTCACATCATATATAAATGCCCCACTCAGACAACCAATGTCGACGGTCACACCATAAAGTGTTCTGGGCGCATTAATGGTGGTTTAATCAATAGACTCCATACTTTGATTAAGTTCACAACGGACTACTAGTTCAAGTGTATCACCATAAACTTAATCCTCCAGTGTGTCACATACTAAGTTATATGGCTGCATATGATACGACTTAGGGTTTTCAGTAGTGTATTACTTACAAGCACGAAGCAAGTAATAAGATGAGAATAAATCTGTCATTTATTAATTCTAAAACAATTACATAAATTGTCTCTCGGGCGCGGCTTCCAACAATCTCCCACTTGCCCGTAAGGACAAGCAACAATTGTCTTTCGGGCACACTATATCTAACAATAAATTGCTGAAAAACTGATCCACAAAATATGGAAGAAATAATTGCACCGTGATGTTGTATGAATATTACAAACGGGTAATCGGGTAATTCTAATTAGGAAAATTGTATAAGAACAATGGTATTTGGGTATAATTTTGGACTGAACTCTTGAGAGAGCTGCCTATGTATCCAATTTAAGTAATAAACTGGAATCAAGTCCCCCTCGTAGTTCAGGGTGTTCCTTATATAGTTGTAGACTGTGATTGTCTTCCTTGCGTGATGGGAAGTTATCACCGGTTATCTCTGTATGTTGCTGATCGTGGGGGTCTACCCACGTTTATAGGTGGTTGAACCGTTGTTGACTCGGTCTTCGTTGCACTAAGCCGAGCATTCTGTCTAGAAACACTTCTGCGCAGCCGATCGTTCTGTCTAGAGATATGCTTCTGCGCAGCGTATGATGGAGCCCTGCTCCTCCGATAATCTGGTCAGCACTTGTGGTCTTGCCGTGCCAATTCATTATCTTGACTGCCTAACTTTGGGCCTGGTCCAACTAGGGATAACCCGGCCCAATGGGCCCACCTATCATCATAAGTCCCCCCAGACTAGGGTGGACTGCTTAATAGCCGCCTTAGTCTGAAACGTTCTATCTCTGTCATTATTATCTCGTGAAACGAGGCCAAGTCATGCTTGGTCATCGTTATAACTGTTAATTGAGCCATTGTGTCGTATCCACTTCTTGTCATATAATCACCCCTCTTGTCAAACGCCACTTTATATCAGACCTTTGGAATAGCGTCTCAGCAGTTACAAGTAAGTCCCTTTCTGTTTGTTCTTTTACTTCTTTTTAAATCTTCATTCCGTTCATGTCTTTGAGGGCAAATACTGCCTCTAGCGATTCAATCGAAAAATTGTTTGAGTCTCCAGAAAAAATTTCTAGGGCCATAGAAAGTGAGGAAGTGAATTCCTCTAACCCTGTTTTTTGTCCTGAAACTGTAATAAACCTCGATCATCCATCTTCTTCTATTGATTTAAGAAATACCTCCACTTTTGGAGATAACCCACTGTGTCTTTTGCCTTCACACCTTTTGCCTCCCGGGGTTTTCACTCCCACTTCAATTGTTCATCAGTACCAGAAGACCATACTGCCTTCTTAAATAGATTGAAGAGAGAAATCAATCGATTCGATAAAACCAAGGAGATAATGGCCTGCCATGGTGTCTCGAGCAAAATGACCAAAACAGAAATGGCCAGTCTATTGAAAACTTACAAGATTCAGACTGAGCCCTTTGCAGTTCTTCTAATCCGGTGGTACGATTTCAATATGCTTATGACCTCTAGCGACTGCAAAATCCTTATGAGCTACCTCTCCAATGTTTTCACAATGAGATGGTACTAGATAATACGTTATCACATGAGTAAACACTGAGACCGAGATCAATTTAACGATCATCCTCAATCTGGCCTAAAGCCAGAATTAGTGTTATCACTTATATTCTAGTTTGCACCTGAATATACTAGCATATTATTGCTCATTCTCCTGAAGAGACTTGAGGATTCACTAAACATCCTATTTAGAATTCATCTGCAGGTTTAGACAAGCATTCCTGAGAGGTAGGGTAGACTACATCGTTAATGCTGCATAAATGCAAGAATGTCTTAACCAGGTGAATGGATGGGATTGCCAATGATCGATTTTTGTGAATTTGAGCGAATCAAATCCTTTAGAATGAATCCCTATGGCATGTCAGACTCTGACTTCAGATAACACACCCATGTTGTTTCCAACTGTTTCAGTGTTACCATTCACGAACACTAATCTACATACTACTTTACTAATATTGATTCCCAGTCTACGAAAGACTTATCAACATTCTGGTCAAGTCCACATATTTAAAATATATGACTTTGAAATGACCTAGAGGTTTGCTTTAATCCTCAAAGGATATAAGCTATGGCAGGCATCCTGCCAAAGGTTCTTTCTGAATAAATTAAGATACCGTTAGTTCTCGCAAAAAGGTCTTAGGGAATCACCCCTATTTTCTGCTTTGTAACGAATCCGTTATTTGTTCTTAGCTAAAAACCCTTATGTTCTGAATGAATTCAGATTCCGTTGTTCGGCAAGAAAGTCTTAAGGAATCACCCCTATTTCCCGCTCTCTGACGAAATCAAGCAAGACTGAGTGATAAGAGAGATCACGGTCTGGTTAACTCTCTACCTTTTAGGGAATCACCCCTAAATTACTCAGCTTTGCTATTGAAAGTTAAACTTTCCTATTCATTCGACTCTTCTCCGTGTAGTTCCAATTACTCCCCACTGGGCTGAGATACTCAGGTGGTTCTACAAGAGTCTCAATGAATTGGAGTATCATACTCCATTCACAGGGTTAAGGCTTTTAACCAACCTCTATGATCAGGATCATATACTGTCCATAAAGTGTTGAAATGGTGTCCTAAACCCAATCGGGTTGGACCGGTCGGATCATTTCTACTATTTCTTTATGTTTGTACATATATTAAATGGCTTTTACATTTGTCATATATATGTTCTTTTAAAGAACCAATTATGAATTGTTATATGATAACGTCCTTAGTATTAAAGCGTGATAGAGAAACCATGATAGGCGATTATGGTTGATGAGATCTCTAATCACTTTAATAAGTTTGATACTTAAATGTCTCTAGGTCGATGTACTATTAAGCAGGCATTGATAGTATAAAAGCAGACTAGCACGTATTAGATGTCTTCGTCTTTAAGTAAGGCGTGGATAGATCTCGTCTATCATCGAAGTGTAGGGACACTTGATCATGACGTGGGCGTGTATTAGAGAATGCGACGTTAGGATCGACCCACTTACACGGATAAGTGTCACACTATGTGGCGGTTGTGTAATTATCCTTAAGACCGAGTCTTCATGGCATCACGGTGTGGATTGTCATGCTTTGACACTTTTGAGGTTTCCTTAGCCGCGGGCGATCATGCGGTAGTGATTGGGTATGATCATCAAGCATCGCGGAGTATACATGATTGGTCGTCCGGGAATCGTGTATCCTATGATTGGGATCGAATATCCGAAATGGCCTTCTTATAAGAAATGTCTTACTCTCGTGAATCTTTACAAAGTGGGAGTAAACGAGTTACTTCGAGAGAGCATGATATCCAGATTATACGGTCGTTGATGCTTTGACACTCGACTAACGACCGTATGGATATTATTACAGCGATAGGATTGTAAGTTACACGGTAACTGTTTCACATGAGAGGTAGTAGTCATTGCATTTGACTCTTCCGATGATGGGGGGTCACGGTGTGTTGCTAGACGCTATCCCGTGATCGTTAGGCATGAAGGGCATTTTCGTAATTTGCACTTTGTGTCTACGGCCAACATATTTGGAAGCCTATCGGGTCACACACATAAGAACATCTAGCCGGATTAAAATGTGGTTATAGATGATAACCAAATAAGGAAAGTTTATCTCGAGACTATAAGGGTTATAGTAGTAAATTAATATGGTAGTATTTATTTATTATGAATAAATTAAATACAAGATATTAATAATATTATATTAATTGAAGAATATTCCGGATGCCAATTTATTGGCTAAAGGTGGCACAATTTGTATGTGTATAAGATACACTTGGATTGTGCAATTTAATTAATGGTATTACCATATATTAATATTAGATATTAATATTTATAAATATGTACATACATGCGTGGGTTTGCACATATGATGTGCATGTGCACTGTTAAGGGTGATTTTGTACGTTTTATAATGCTATATTTCATAATGATTTCCCTTATATTTGTATATTTTGCATAGAAAATGAGTGTTTAAATGATTTATTAAGCAAGTGAGATTTTAATTAGTTTATTCGCAAAATGAGGTTGTGTACGTGTTTTGATTATGGTTTTATGAGTATTTGGATTGTGTTACGTTTTGCGATGTCTTCATGTGATGTAGATACATGTTGGAGGCTAAATTGATGATCAAATGTTGATATAATTCGAGCTAAATCGAGATAGAGATGAGAAATGAAGATAAAGATGGAATTATCAAGTCTTGGCTTAAGTGGACTAGCGTTCATCCGAGCGAACAGCGCCCAAGACCGAACAGGCGTTTGATAAGTGGACGAGCGTCGAATCATATTTTACATTCGAGAGAGTTCAGACGCGCTCGAACGGCGTTCACCCTCCGTCCCAGCAGGACGGACGGCGCCCACAAGGCCGGACGGGCGTCCAAGCACCGCCTCAGCCTAAACCGACCTAAAAACCTATAAATAGGCGCGTTTTATCAAACCCCAAGGATTATTATTCGAACCCTAAACCCTAGGGGCAGCTTGGCTGCGTTTTTCCTTCAGTTTTTCTCTAGTTTTATGCACTTAAACTTCTAGATTAGATTAGATAATTTCATGTACTCTTTATTCAACAATTCGATGTGCAAAGGATGCTAGGAGGCTAAATCCTCATTGAACGAGCGTTGTGAAGCCGTCCGTTTCAACAGTTTGATCTCGAGTTCGTGATTATTTTGTGAGTGTCTATTAAAGTTGTTACTTTTATCATGTTTTTATATGTTGATTGCATGCTATATCGAAAGATCCATGCTTTTGTTTGTTGTTTGCTTGATGAAAGTCATGTTAACCTTAGAACACCATGATAAAAGTTTAGACCTTTAATCTAATCACAACGAAAGTTATTAGATTGAATCTCTAGATTAGAAATTGAAAGATTTCACGCCTAGGTTAGAAAGACGTAATCTTTAACATCGAAAGATAAAAGGTTAGGAAACGAACTTGTCTACGAGAGTAGGAGTTTATGCCTTCGATTAGGTGAATCACGACTTGAGTAGAGATCACGAGCTAATCCGAATTAGAATTGAATGTTGATAGGATAGGTGGATCAATTGCTTGTTCGTTCGTTATAATTTGATTCCAATCCCGTTAAACTTGAATTGCTAGATTAGTTTACTTTTAAATTGCACTTTAGTTTTTATCGCTTTCAATCTTGCCTAGCATTGGATTAATTTCCTCTGTCTAGTTACTTTTATGCATATTTGTTTAGGTTAGTTCTTTGTTTAGGTTAGTTTCGTGACAATAGTTTAGTTGAAAAACAAAAGCTAGGATTCACATTCGTCTAGTTCCCCGTAAGATCGACCCGGCATTAGCCTCCATACTACGATCCTTGCACTTGAGGTTAACCGGTTTATTACTTGTTGTTTTGTATTGATAAAATCCGGGACAAGTTTTTGGCGCCGTTGCCGGGGAACCGGACGGTTTGCCTAGTTTTTGTTTTTGTTTGTTTTTCGTTTTTCTGTGTTAGTTCATTTTTTTTTTCGTTTTCTGCGTTTTAATCTGTTTTTAGGTCGATTCCTAGGAATATTAACCTTTAAGTAGTTAGGATATTGGTGTTTTAGATTAGGGTTAAAGTTTCTGTTAGTGATTAGTTTTTTCTCCCTGTTTTTCCTGCTCTGTTTTCTTTACTTTTCTCTCTGTTCTGAAATCGTTTCTGTTCTTTTTCTGGAAAATTTTGCATATGAACTAGCGTCCATACCTATGAACGCCCGTCCATTGTAAAAATTTCAACTCTGTTCTGTTTCTGACCCCTCAGACGAGCGTTCGGTTTTCTGAACGCCCGTCCACTTCAACCTCCAGGCAGACGCCCGTCCAGGACCTTGGACGCCCGTCTGTCCACTTGTGCTCGGGTGTTGATTGAATATGTTGATAAAATCCGGGACAAGCGTGAATAGGTAGAGGCTAACACTTATGCATTAAGTTACCCGTAACAGTTAGCTATGCCGGGTCGATCTTACGGGGAACTAGACGAATGTGAATCCTAGCTTTTGTTTTTAACTAAACTATTGTCACGAAACTAACCTAAACGAAGAACTAACCTAAACAAATATGCATAAAAGTAACTAGACAGAGGAAATTAATCCAATGCTAGGCAAGATTGAAAGCGATAAAAACTAGAGTGCAATTAAAAGTAAACTAATCTAGCAATTCAAGTTTAAAGGATTAAAATCAAATTATAACGAACGAACAAGCAATTGATCCACCTATCCTATCAACATTCAATTCTAATTCGGATTAATTCGTGATCTCTACTCAAGTCGTGATTCACCTAATCGAAGGCATAAACTCCTACTCTCGTAGACAAGTTCGTTTCTAATCTTTTATCTTTCGATGTTAAAGATTACGTCTTTCTAACCTAGGCGTGAAATCTTTCAATTTCTAATCTAGAAAATCAATCTAATAACTCTCGTTTTAGTTAGATCGAAGATCTATTCTTTTAGCATGGTGATCTAATGTTTATATGATTTTCATCAATAAAACAATCATAAAGCAAACATCTTTCGATACGACTTGCAATAAAACAATGTAAAGCATGATAAAAGAAACAAACTTGAGATAGAAACTCACAAATCAATCACGAATCAAATGAATTGTTGATGGACGGCTTCACAACGCTTGTTCAAGAGGGTTTAGCCTCTTAACATCCTTGTTGCAACTCGAATTGATGAAATAAAAGACATGAATCTATCTAATCTAATCTAGGAATTAAATTGCATAAAAGTAGATAAAATCAGAGAAAACGCAGCCAAGCGCGCCTTAGGTTTTTAGGGTTCAATGTGTGTCCAGGGTTTGAGAAATCGCGCCTATTTATAGATTTTTAGGTCGGTTTAGGCTAAAGCGGTGCTTGGACGCCCGTCCACTATCTTGGACGCTCGCCCAAAGCAGCCTTCGACGGAGGTGAACGCTCGTTCGTAAGCAGCGTCTCAACACTCGAATGTAAATCGCACCTCACAACGCTCGCTCGGTTGAGCAACGCCCGCCCACCATGGACGGACCGTGGGACTTCGTCCATCGATGCTGGAACTCGATCTCTTGATCATTATCTCTTCCTTCTTCCATCTTTATCCTTCTTTTCTCATCTCTATCTCGATTTAGCTCGAATTATATCAACATTTGATCATCAATTTAGCCTCCAACATGTATCTACATCACATTAAGACATCGCAAAACGTAACACAATCCAAATACTCATAAAACCATAATCAAAACACGTACACAACCTCATTTTGCGAATAAACTAATTAAAATCTCACTTGCTTAATAAATCATTTAAAACCACATTTCCTATGCAAATCATATGAATTATGGGGGAGAACATCATAAAATACAACGTCATAAAACGTATAAATTCACCCTTAACAACTCCCCCACACTTAAACTTTGCTCGTCCCGAGCAAAACAAAATAAGATAAAGGCTCGGAAAGAATATAGACACCTCAACACATATACCACATAGTCAATAAATTAGAAGTTCACCATCGTGTGTGTGCATAGCCATAGAGAACTTCCACTAAATCCAAACTTGAAAAACTCAAAGCAAAACTAGCTAATACCCCTTCAAACTAGTAATAAAAGATACTTATAAGATGCACCTACTACAAAACGGAACATATCCGGAAAAGATGATAGAACACATTTAAGACCTTTCCGACATACTTAGAGGATAATCCCTACAGCATATCCATCGGTTTATACTGGGGATAAGATTAACGATAACTAAGTCTCATTTCATTCTTTTCATACCAATTCCTAAGTTGATTCAATTGATTTCACATTTAAACACACATCAGAATAAGCTATTGCTCATCATAGCAGAATAGGACATACGTGGTATACCCTACCTTACTCAAATCATAAAGCAACTTCTTCTGACTGTCGTGAGCTTTTGGTCATCATAGTGGAATAAAACATTTCGAGATAATGCCTTACCGCACTCAAATCATCGACCAGCTTCCGACACACACTATTGATTTCATTATTAACTCAACTTTTTCAAAGGACATTAGCTACGTATTACTTATCACATTCAAACTTCTAGATATTCACAGTACATCATACTTGGAACTAAATACAAACTATCATAAGTCTCACGATATGGACATTAGCACTAAGCACATGACTTATAAGGAATCAAACATCACTAATCAAAAGGGGTATAACTTTATAAATTAGCTCATCATTCACTATGGCACGTGAAAAATAAATCTTGGTGAAACATCTAACCTATGGAACATATGGCATAAGGCATCGATGAATATAACAAACCGAACAAAAACATGCATTGCTCACTCGAGACAAATCAAAAATTTTGAAAATTTAGCATCATTTTAGCATAGAAATAATATCATGTAAGCAAGTGCATAGATACATACCGACTAATCCCCTCCCCCACACTTAAATGACAACATGTCCGCATGTTGTGCAAAAATAAAAAACCATAATCAAAACACGTACACAACCTCATTTTGCGAATAAACTAATTAAAATCTCACTTGCTTAATAAATCATTTAAACACTCATTTTCTATGCAAAATATACAAATATAGTGGAAATCATTATGAAATATAGCATTATAAAACGTACAAAATCACCCTTAACAACAACTCCCCACACTTAAACTTTGCTCGTCCCGAGCAAAACAAAAACAAGATAAAGGCTCGGAAAGAATATAATCACCTCAACACATATACCATAGACTCAATAAATCAGAAGTTCACCCGAGTGTGTGTGCATAGCCATAGAAAACTTCCACTAAATCCAAACTTGAATATTTCAAGCAAAACCAGCTAATACCCCCTTCAAACTAGTAATAAAAGATACTTATAAGATGCACCCTACAAAACGGAACATATCCCGAAAAAGATGATAGAAAACATTTAAGACCTTTCCGACATACTTAGAGGATAATCCCTACAGCATATCCATCGGTTTATACTGGGGATAAGATTAACGATAACTAAGTCTCATTTCATTCTTTTCATACCAATTCTTAAGTTGATTCCATTGATTTCACATTTAAACACACATCAGAATAAGCTATTGCTCGTCATAGCAGAATAGGACATACGTGGTATACCCTACCTTACTCAAATCATAAAGCAGCTTCTCCTGACTGTCGTGAGCTTTTGGTCATCATAGTGGAATAAAACATTTCAAGATAATGCCTTACCGCACTCAAATCATCGACCAGCTTCCGACACACACTATTGATTTCATTATTAACTCAACTTTTTCAAAGGACATTAGCTACGTATTACTTATCACATTCAAACTTCTAGATATTCACAGTACATCGTACTTGGAACTAAATACAAACTATCATAAGTCTCACGATATGTACGTAGCACTAAGCACACGACTTATAAGACAATCAGAAATCACTCGTCCAAAAGGGGTATAACTTTATAAATTAGCTCATCATTTACTATGGCATGTGAAAAAGAATATCGGGTGAAACATCTAACTTACGGAACATACGGCATACAGCATCGATGAATATAACAAACCAAACAAAAACGTGCATTGCTTTCTCGAGATAAAACAAAAATTTTGAAAACTTAGCTCATTTTAGCATAGAAATAATATCATATCATGTAAGCAAATGTATAGATACATATCGACTTATCCCCTCCCCCACACTTAAATGACAACATGTCCTCATGGTGTGCAGAATTAAAAAGGAAAGAAAGTACTTAGCTGATTGTAGTTCGAAAGTGGCAAGTCTGGAAGTGGCCATGGTCCAGATCCAGAAATGCTTGAGGAAATCAGTAGACTGTGGACCATCCACCGGAAAACTGAAATCGTCTAAAAACTCAAAATAGCTAATGCAAATACCCTGCACACTTGACAAACATGAAATACCTCGGGGATAGGGGAAGATAACATATAAAGCACAAGAAAGGAAGTCTAGAGAATTTTTAGATTAAGCTCATATAAAGATGGACATATACATGGAATATTACAAAATAGTAGGGCTAGGTGCAACTACATGAAAATGCATTACAATGCAATCTACGTGAAAAATCCTAAAAATAAAATAAAAACGAGGTAGTATTACGAAACCGGCGAGTTAACTACACTCAAAAAGAAAAATAAACTAGGTGGTATTACGAAAACCGACCGTGACCACACTTAAGAAAAATAAAAGGAAAAATAGAAAAACAATGCAACTATATGAAATGCAACTAAATGAAATGCATTTAAATGATATGCAAAAAGAAAATAAAATAAAAGAAAGAAAACTAGCCCACTATATGCAACACGACATATATATAAACGTCTACCACATAATGACAGGTTACGATAAACGATAGTGCTGTCACTAGTGCCGACGCGCCTTAAGACTTGTCGAAAGTGATAGACTTATGGAAACCAACAGTCATCTATCTAAACAGGTATAACTCATATGGAGAAAGGACGTAGCATACGGAAAACCGACAGTAGCTACCCATATGAACTATAAAAACAAAGGAAGCACGTAAGTCTTAAAAGCTTAAAAGATTCATCACAGCGGTATGTAGCATACGGAAACCGACATTAGCTACTAATTAACAAATAGACCAGTTATAGCTTACGAGAACCGACAGTCACTATAACTTGCCTAGATGAATCATGTATAAGAAAAAAAATTAATCAATTATTTAACATGGATCGGTAGATGGAAAGATGTAAACATGTAATTTCAGGACATCTACGTAAAAAGAGATAGCCACAGAAGCTCGTATGAAAAATCCACATCAAATAAAAGCATTAAAATTTAAATCAAGAAAAATTGAACCTGGATGCGCGTCCCATCGATCGACGGCGTTCACCTCAAAATGCAAAGATCGACGAATGCGTTCATCAAAACAAACGCTCGTTTGACTTGAAAACCGACCGGACGGGCGTTGAAAGTATAGCGCTCGCCTGGTCCTTCAAACGAGCGAGTTGAAACTTTTCGGACGAACGAACGCCCATCTCGACCAGGCGCTCGGTTACGTGCATGTTAGGGTACTTGACGGGCGTTCACTTACGTGAACCTTTCGTTCATCATCGAATTTGCCTGTAAAACAAAGCAGAAAAACACGAAACCCTAATTATCCTAAACAAAATCATCACAAAGAAGCCTTATCACATTAAAGCAATGAGAGGTCATATTAGATAACACAAACATGTAATTCACGTGTCATAAATCGAGTAAAAAACTTTTGCACATTCTTAACCCAACGGTTATCGAAACACGGCAAAATAAAAACCTCAATTTATTCAACGCTACTTTTATTGAAAAACAAAACAAAAACACGTAACAAAATAGAAAAATTAATTCAATTAGATTCAACAAAACACCGATTCCCGGCAACGGCGCCACTTTTGTTGGGGAGATTTTGCATCATTAAAACAAAAGAAAATTTATAAAACCTATACTACCATGAAAAACTACCTCCTAACCGGCCGAATACCGGGTAGTTGCTAGTAAAGTTGGATAAATACGGGTATCGATCCTCGAGGGAATTGGGTCATCGAATCTAACTTATTAATTCTTCTTTATTAACCTAAACCTAAACTAAAACGGAAAAGTAAATGAATGAGAGGATTGTTAATCCAAAGCCGGGAAGGATAATTGCGATCAACATAAAATAAATCTAAACTACAACAATAAATCTATCTAACGAACATGATAATAGTCAAGCGATTAAACATGGAACAAATCATAATCCACCATCCCGCAACCCTTAATTTCTTCCCTAGATTATCTTATAGTGATTTAATTCAAGTTGTGGTTTCACCTATCAAACGTATGAATTCCTACTTTCGTAGATGAATTCGCCTATCAATCTCTATCTTCGATTTACGGAGATTAACGCATCATAAAATAAACCAAGGTGCAAGATTTTCTAGATCTAACAACACAGACATTCAACCTATCAACTTTCGTTTGATATAGATCAAAACGCGTCTATTCTTTCCTATGGTGATCTCGCGTTTACCGACTTTCGTCCCACGGTAAACATCAAACATGCACATCTTTTCGATATAAATGCAATACACAAATAAACATAGGAAAAATACAATCTTTAAATTAAACTCATCCATAAAATATCCAAAGAAAGGAAATAAGAGAAAGCTGAAAAATCTCACATGGCTGCTCCAGTTTGATCATCTTCAAGCCAACACCATGATCGAACCAAAGAAGAGAAGAAAGCGACAAAAAAATAAACACCTAATCTAACCCCGGATCACCCGAGCACAAGGCTCGGGTGACCGCCTTACTATAGCCAATTGTTGCTTTGTTTGCTATTTTCTTGGCTGAAATATTTGATTATGGGAATGGGATGTCAATTAGGGTTGCATGCGTGCATATATATAGGAAAAGAGAGGCGGCTGCTCAATGGCGGTGGTGAACGGACGCCGGACGTTCGCTTGAGGCACGGCCGAACTCTCTGTATGTGAATTAGCTCCTGGACGCCTTGATCTAAACTTCTAAAATTCATATCTTGAGTTGTAGACCTCCAAAATTATGATCCAAATGTCATAATTAAGCTCTCGGAAAACTCTACAACTTCCATTAAGGACACTTCTTCAGAAAACGCCTTTTTGACTAGCCCGTCGTATCCCGAGTATATTTCGGGATTTTCCACTAGTTTCAGCAACAACATCCAAACTTGTAACGCTCATATATCGGGTCTCATAAGTCGGAATAAAGTGATCCAAAATCCTATAGAATCCTCTCTTCAAGCCCTACAAATCTTCTCTTGAGGTCGAGAGTCAAATCAGTGTATATCATATCAAGAACTGCATCGGAAGTTCGGCTGCTTGAAAGCTTCATTCCAAGCTTTATCTCCATCTTCCTTCCATTTCACTTCTCTTCCATGCAAAACCTCATCATTTAATCCTCTTGCATGCCAAAATATGTATCTATAACATAGGAAAATATACCCAAGCGTAACACAATCCCAAAATAACATAAAATCACAATTTAAGCACATAAATCGTTACGTTTCGCAATTCAACTATTAAAAACACCATTCGCTCGATATTTCAATATAAAGCTCGATTTCCATGAGAAACATACGAATATGGAGAGAATTGATGTAAAATATATCCTTATAAAACGTACAAAATCACCCTTAACAACTACTTTTGTTGGGGAGATTTTGCATCATTAAAACAAAAGAAAATTTATAAAACCTATACTGCCATGCAAAACTACCTCCTAACCGGCCGAATACCGGGTAGTTGCTAGTAAAGTTGGATAAGTACGGGTATCGATCCTCAGGGAATTGGGCTGTGATGACGGTCAAATTATACCCGTAAAAGTCATCAACGTTGACCTTAAATCGAGATTAATAATATATATTTCATATTAAATCACTTGTTTATATTTATTATTTAATGTTATGTGATTTATATTATGTAAATTGGTATTTAGCCGTTTTCATTATTAAACGCCGATTTATTGTGCGATAAATGTTTATTTTGTAGATCACAACAAATCGGGAGGATAAATGTCATTCAATCAAAATATCTCAAGATAATAAGGAAGAAAATCGGAGCATTAATCAAGAGATAAATTAGAGAAATCAGATCAACATGCAAGCGTGGAGTGGGGAACAAGATAGACGAAGAAAACGTGTTAAATATGCCAAGTTTAGGTTCGGTCGACCGAGCTCGATGCTTGATCGACCGAGTGTCACCTCTCGGTTGACCGAGCCTCGGGTTTGGGTCGGTTTTCGGCTTTAATCGTGTTTATCTTCTAGAATCACCCTAAGTCGGCAAAAACTCCTATATAAGCAAAGACTTGAGAAATTGTAATTCATATTCATATTCATTCAATAATACCATACAATTCTACTTTGATATTTTGATACAATGTAGCATAATTAGATTGAAGGTTTCAGAGTTTAAGGCACGCAAATTATGTAAGCCTTTATTTTCATTTCTTTTATTTTAAGTAATTAATCCCTCCCAATTATGTTTTATCGTTTGAGTTGATTATTCATAGCTAGATGATGTAGATCTAGGCTATGACGTTAGGGAGGTGGAGATACCTTGTCTATAAGGATCCCATAACCTACGTCGTACACTTAGTATTTATTCATGAATCTGCATTGTTCAATTAATGCGTATCTATGTTAGTTTATATGAATGCTCTACTTAATTGTTTAATCCGTTGTGTATGATGAAACGCCGAGAGATACGTTCGGGGATGTAATCTGGGGAAAAAGACCATTCGGTCGACCGAGCTTAGCTATTCGGCCGGCCGAGCCTGTTTTCATCCGTTAAATAGCCACGTCTTTATGGTTAGGTTAACTTAATAGAATTTATTATCTCAGTAGGTATGGCTATGGCTACGTTACTCGCTTAGTTTAATTAAAATGTGAAAAAAGGAAATACCAATGTGAAACTCTTAGGTAGGCTTATGAATTGATCTTCGGACGTTCAGCGTTATCTAGGTAGGTTTATATTTGGGGATTGCTAGCACCTGATTATACATACGTCGTAGATTAGCATGAGACTATAACTTGGTAATTGCTAGTTGGACGAGAGCTTGAGTGATCGTTTAGGAAGTACGCCTAACCATAGGAATGTTGCCTGGACGAGGTGTACGGTTAATATCGGCATCCTTAGAGTCGTAAGCGTGTGAGTTATATGAGATGGAGGCACTAAAAGGCGAAGTCACGGTAACAATATACAAGTGATCTAGTAACCTAACCGGTACTAATTAAGGTTAAGAGGATGACTCCCGTAGCCAATCTAAGATAGATACAAACGGATTGACAGTTAATAAGTTCAGTTTATTATATAAATTATCTAGGTCCAAACGATAAAGACTATAATTGGGGAGGTTAATTACGTTGTGTCGAGTCGTGTCTTTACCTTTCTTGTCGTATGTTGGTCGTAGACCGCCTCTATGTCCTTGACATGTTTAATTAATTGTTTATATATGAAATGATCCACAATTGGTTCCCTGTGGGATCGACCTTGATTCGCTATAGCTATACTACGATGGGCCTAGTCCTCTTGCTAGTATTGGTTTATGGTGGTCAAGTATATTATAACCTGATTGACCACGTCATCAAGTTTTTGGCGCCGTTGCCGGGGAACCAACGGTCAATTTTATATATAAATAATTTTTTATTCATGTCGAGTTTTCTGTTTTAGAGTTTGTTTTTACGTTTTTGAGTCCCTCTGGTTGTCTGCTCTGTCTGAAAATTCCAGATTCTTAAAAAAAAAAAAAATTAAAAAAAAAATAATAATAAAAAATTTATTCGGTCGACCGAGAGACCTTATTCGGTCGACCGAGAGTTTAGAATTTTTGTTTTTTTTTTTGGTTTTGTTTTGTTTTGTTTTGTTTTGTTCGCTCGCTTTTACGGTTTCTGATTTGTGTTTTCGAGTCTGGAATTTCGCGTGTCTGTTTATCCCCGTATGTTTAATCCGTAGGTCTGATAGCAGCATGGGAAACCATGTTAAAATCAGTCTACGGTCTGTCTGTTTTTGTTTTTCTTCTGTTTGCAGAAACCAGGGAAGCAATAATCCAAGTCAATAATTTTTCAAGGGCGCTGAGAAAATAACCCAGCAAACATGCGGAATTACTACTCTACGATGGGAAAAGCGATGGAAGCAATACCTTTAAAGCACAAAGATGGCTCCGAAAAAATCTTAAAGGCTTAAATTCTTCGTGGTACAATGTTGAAGGCAAGTAACTACCTTTTTTTTGCTTATGTTTTACTACCTTTTGGTTTTTTGAGCATAAGTTAGCCTATACATGAACCTTAGTATGAATCGTAGCCCGGAGTTGGTCTGTAAGATTAATTCTATTAGTGTGGAAGGTTCGCCCCAAATCATCTCATCCCCAGGGTGTAGGGAAACATGTAGTAGTTGAAGGAAGCAGTGAATAAAGAGTTCCTCGTAGTTCTGTTAAAATCTCTTTGTCCTATGCATGAAATTGCTTCTACTGGCCATGGGAGCAACAAATTGTGTAGTTTAAGCATTCACAATCTAAAGAAGATATTGAGTTTTGAGAGAACACCATCTTTTGCTTTCGTTGATGTTTATGGTGATGGCTTCTCGGTGAACCCACCTTAAACAGAAACGAGATTACGCTTTGGGTGACAATTTAGAAATCGAAGAATCTTTGTACATAGGTTCGGAAATGGTTTAACCATGGCTGGGCGAGTTTAACCGAGCTTCGCTCAATCGACTCCCCACGTGATGTATATACGTTAGATTCGACAAGACTTAGCATAGCCGATAAGCCTTCGGGCTAAACGGGGCTTATCTTGACGGATTGGCCTGAACTGTCACATATGTTCCAACGAATAAGACGGCATATGCTTGCCTACATAACCGATATTATTCGGAGTACTTTGATTCATTGTTTCTTATTGTCAAAGCCAAAACCGTAATTTTAACCAAATTCACTAATTCCTAAAACGAGAGCCGAGGTAAGAGCTTTGTATAAATGGTATGGATAAATGTCGTTTTCTAGGTCTCACAACCAAGGGAAGGGTATTAATCCGCAAATGCAACAAGCCCACCTCTTATAGTGCGCGAAGGGTCAAAGTCTGGCGATCCAAGAATAATGACTGACAAGGATACTTTTGGAAAGTCGAGCTGAGGACTTTAAACTCAGAACTACTTCTTTAAAACCCTTAGGATTTCTTTTTAGAATTATAGAGTTTTGTTTTCTTTGAATCAAATAAGAGTAACGTGACATATGTTGAGGTTTTTTATTTTGCCGTGTTCCGATGGCCATTGGGCTAAGGATGTGCAAAACTTTTTTACTCAATATAGGCCACGTGAAATAGAGTTCCGTAGGAGAGTCAAGAAATTGCTAAAGAAAAGGAAATTTAGCAATCAACCTTAAGATGGAAGCATTAAGAGAGCTTGAGAATTACTGAAAATGTAACAGAGAATGAATGGTGTGAACAAGAACAATTTTGGTCAACTTCCAAAATCTTTTAGAATGGTGATCCAAGTGAAAATTCAAAGTGGTGCGCAATTCATTTTGCAACTATCCTTATCTTTCCCTTTACACTTTTTCACCTTCAAAATTTTCGATCCTCTCACCAATCTGCCCCAACAGTTCACATTTCTAACCATTCTTTCATCGCCTCTCTTTCTTTCCATCCGTTTCACTCTCCCACCCAATCTCAATGCCTTACCATTTTCAACCCACCCATAAACACAATTTCTTACCCACCCTTTATCTTTTCTTCCCAACCTTATGTGTATCTTTTTCTAAACCCATCATACTCTCAACCTCCATTTTGTTTACAAAATACCTTTGTGTTGCGGAATTTGAATTATTGCTAAGCTTTAATGATTATCTTTTATCATTTTGATTTTCATGATCCTAGTTGAGGTAAGTGTAGCTCTGACCCTAGCTAGATTTTAAAGGTTTTTGGTTCGATCAAAGTACAACTTATCTTTTTACCGGAAGTTTTAAATTTCACATTTTTTCCGTCTATTCCGGCATTTATAGATGATAAGTTTTGTTCTGAACTATCTCACCGATCCGACCTTGTTGATGACGGTTATGACTTTTGCGTGATACATTGGGTTATTAGTAATTTCGAGGAGTAGCTACATCTCCCTAAGTTGTTGATATCCAATGCAAGCGAGAAGTTTCTGCGTTAAGTATTTGATTTTATCTTTAGCCAATAGGTCACATTGTATCTGTTATACCTTACGAAGTGTCTCTTTTACTACATTGCATACAAGGTTGATCTAGTCAACCTCGTGTTTTCCCACGTCGGGTAATGCTTTTTGATCTTTGTCTTCTCCACTCGGATTTAAGAATATTTAGGCGGTGGAGGCTATAGATGAAGACCACCATCTTTAGTTGCTTGTTTATTTTTCTTTCTATTTAGTATTTTTCTTTTGGTTTCTTGTCATTGGTTGTATAAAATAAAGTGGCTTAAACTGCTTTTAGGTATTTATACCTCATTATCGCCACATTATTTTAGAACTTCCATAGACATGGTGTTATTAACGGTTTCGTGGAGTTTGTCTCGCTTATCTGAGTTTTCACTTGCTTTCCACAACACATCGACATTTACTCCGATGTTCGCATTTACTTGAGAGCCGCTTTCCAGAGCTAAGTCTTTTCTTAAATTCTCATTTATTTTTGTCATTGAGGACAATGCCATGTTTAAGTGGGGGTAGGAGACTTAGCCATGTTATGTTATAATTGAAAATTGAATGAAACGGCACATGATTGAAAAAATTGAATAAATACCATATTAGGTATCTCGTACCCTTAGAATTGTGAGTTCCTAGCTAAGAATTGATAGGAAATAAACCAAGTTTATGAGTACGTGATCATTTTATACTTATGTTAAGTAAATTTAAGGATATTCATGCCCGTTTTTGCAAGTAGTTATTTATTATTCAATTACTCAATAAATGAATCGAGTATACCGCGCAAATCATAATAACTGAAGAAATTATGTGTACATTGCATAGATGATTGGTTATGTAGACTTAGTGTCGATACTTATTGGCTGATGTATTCTTATCTTCTTGCCAACAAAAGCGGAGTAATAAGCTTGAGACGTACCTGTGTTTTAGCAAAATGTTAGACACTGGGCTTGTAGTAACATTACCAAAGTAGCCCCGCGCTTGTGGTAATATTCGATGCTATACATGATCTAAGATAGGGGGATACTCTAAAAAGTTTTCTTCCTTGAGATTAATAGTATTTGAAAAATATGAAGATATGAAAAAATATTCAACTCTTTAAGAGGCTTTGAGTAGTACTCGGTCTCCAAGTCCAAAACCCTATAGATACGCTCTTGCTTATTGCTCTAGTGCTTCAAAAATTTAAAGGCTTGAGAAATATGAATGCTTGAGGTTGGTAGGTTGAGATTTGAAGTCCGCTTAAACTCTAATCTTGCCCTAATATATAAAACTAAATGCACATGCACACATCACTTGATTCATAGTCAAGAGTGAATAATGGATATCTTATGAGCATGACTAGTATGAGTTGACTTGAGCTTCTTGTGTAAGTATGATTTGACCATAGAAAATGTTGTCTTTGGGAATGACTTATTGATGCTTTGTTGGGACGATCAAAGTCTAAGTGGGGGTAGTTGATGACGGTCAAATTATACCCGTAAAAGTCATCAACGTTGACCTTAAATCGAGATTAATAATATATATTTCATATTAAATCACTTGTTTATATTTATTATTTAATGTTATGTGATTTATATTATGTAAATTGGTATTTAGCCGTTTTCATTATTAAACGCCGATTTATTGTGCGATAAATGTTTATTTTGTAGATCACAACAAATCGGGAGGATAAATGTCATTCAATCAAAAGATCTCAAGATAATAAGGAAGAAAATCGGAGCATTAATCAAGAGATAAATTAGAGAAATCGAGATCAACATGCAAGCGTGGAGTGGGGAACAAGATAGACGAAGAAAACGTGTTAAATATGCCAAGTTTAGGTTCGGTCGACCGAGCCTGATGCTTCGGTCGACCGAGTGTCACCTCTCGGTTGACCGAGCCTCGGGTTTGGGTCGGTTTTCGGCTTTAATCGTGTTTATCTTCTAGAATCACCCTAAGTCGGCAAAAACTCCTATATAAGCAAAGAGACTCGAGAAATTGTAATTCATATTCATATTCATTCAATAATACCATACAATTCTACTTTGATATTTTGATACAATGTAGCATAATTAGATTGAAGGTTTCCAGAGTTTAAGGGCTGCAAATTATGTAAGCCTTTATTTTCTGTTTCTTTTATTTTAAGTAATTAATCCCTCCCAATTATGTTTTATCGTTTGAGTTGATTATTCATAGCTAGATGATGTAGATCTAGGCTATGACGTTAGGGAGGTGGAGATACCTTGTCTATAAGGATCCCATAACCTACGTCGTACACTTAGTATTTATTCATGAATCTGCATTGTTCAATTAATGCGTATCTATGTTAGTTTATATGAATGCTCTACGAATTACTGTTTAATCCGTTGTGTATGATGAAACGCTGAGAGATACGTTCAGGGATGTAATCTGGGGGAAAAAGACCATTCGGTCGACCGAGCTTAGCTATTCGGTCGACCGAGCCCTGTTTTCATCCGTTAAATAGCCACGTCTTTATGGTTAGGTTAACTTAATAGAATTTATTATCTCAGTAGGTATGGCTATGGCTACGTTACTCGCTTAGTTTAATTAAAATGTGAAAAAAGGAAATACCAATGTGAAACTCTTAGGTAGGCTTATGAATTGATCTTCGGACGTTCAGCGTTATCTAGGTAGGTTTATATTTGGGGATTGCTAGCACCTGATTATACATACGTCGTAGATTAGCATGAGACTATAACTTGGTAATTGCTAGTTGGACGAGAGCTTGAGTGATCGTTTAGGAAGTACGCCTAACCATAGGAATGTTGCCTGGATGAGGTGTACGGTTAATATCGGCATCCTTAGAGTCGTAAGCGTGTGAGTTATATGAGATGGAGGCACTAAAAGGCGAAGTCACGTAACAATATCACAGTGATCTAGTAACCTAACCGGTACTAAGTCAAGTTAAAGAGGATGACTCCCGTAGCCAATCTAAGATAGATACAAACGGATTGATAGTTAATAAGTTCAGTTTATTATATAAATTATCTAGGTCCAAACGATAAAGACTATAATTGGGGAGGTTAATTACGTTGTGTCGAGTCGTGTCTTTACCTTTCTTGTCGTATGTTGGTCGTAGACCGCCTCTATGTCCTTGACATGTTTAATTAATTGTTTATATATGAAATGATCCACAATTGGTTCCCTGTGGGATCGACCTTGATTCGCTATAGCTATACTACGATGGGCCTAGTCCTCTTGCTAGTATTGGTTTATGGTGGTCAAGTATATTATAACCTGATTGACCACGTCATCAGGCTGTCGAATCTAACTTATTAATTCTTCTTTATTAACCTAAACCTAAACTAAAACGGAAAAGTAAACTGGACAGAGGATTGTTAATCCAAAGCCAGGAAGGATAATTGCGATCAACATAAAATAAATCTAAACTACAACAATAAATCTATCTAACGAACATGATAATGACTGAAGCGATTAAACATGGAACAAATCATAATCCACCATCCCGCAACCCTTAATTTCTTCCCTAGATTATCTTATAGTGATTTAATTCAAGTTGTGGTTTCACCTATCAAACGTATGAATTCCTACTTTCGTAGATGAATTCGCCTATCAATCTCTATCTTTTGATTTACGGAGATTAACGCATCATAAAATAAACCAAGGTGCAAGATTTTCTAGATCTAACAACCTAGACATTCAACCTATCAACTTTCGTTTGATATAGATCAAAACGTCTATTCTTTCCTATGGTGATCTCGCGTTTACACCGACTTTCGTCCTACGGTAAACATCAAACATGCACATCTTTCGATATAAATGCAATACACAAATAAACATAGGAAAAATACAATCTTTAAATTAAACTCATCCATAAAATATCCAAAGAAAGGAAATAAGAGAAAGCTGAAAAATCTCACATGGCTGCTCCAGTTTGATCATCTTCAAGCCAACACCATGATCGAACCAAAGAAGAGAAGAAACGACATAAAATAAACACCTAATCTAACCCCGGATCACCCGAGCACAAGGCTCAGGTGACCGGCCTTGTAGCCAAGTTGCCGCTGCTGTTTGCTAATTTGCGGCTGAAATATTTGATTATGGGAATGGGATGTCAATTAGGTTTGCATGCGTGCATATATATAGGAAAAGAGAGGCGGCTGCTCAATGGCGGTGGTGAACGGACGCTGGACGTTCGTTTGAGGCACGGCTGAACTCTCTGTATGTGAATTAGCTCCCTGGACTCCAGTCTAAACTTCTAAAATTCATATCTTGAGTTGTAGACCTCCAAAAATTATGATCCGAATGTCATAATTAAGCTCTCGGAAAACTCTACAACTTCCATTAAGGACACTTCTTCAGAAAACGCCTTTTTGACTAGCCCGTCATATCCCGAGTATATTTCGGGATTTTCCACTAGTTTCAGCAACAACATCCAAACTTGTAACGCTCATATCTCGGGCCTCATAAGTCGGAATGAAGTGATCCAAAATCCTATAGAATCCTCTCTTCAACCCCTACAAATCTTCTCTTGAGGTCGAGAGTCAAATCAGTGTATATCATATCAAGAACTGCATCGGAAGTTCGGCTGCTTGAAAGCTTCATTCCAAGCTTTATCTCCATCTTCCTTCCATTTCACTTCTCTTCCATGCAAAACCTCATCATTTAATCCTCTTGCATGCCAAAATATGTATCTATAACATAGGAAAATATACCCAAGCGTAACACAATCCCAAAATAACATAAAATCACAATTTAAGCACATAAATCGTTACGTTTATAATTCAACTATTAAAAACACCATTAAGCTCGATATTTCAATATAAAGCTCGATTTCCATGAGAAACATACGAATATGGAGAGAATTGATGTAAAATATATCCTTATAAAACGTACAAAATCACCCTTAACAACTCCCCCACACTTAAACTTTGCTCGTCCCGAGCAAAACACAAACAAGATAAAGGCTCGGAAAGAATATAATCACCTCAACACATATACCATAGACTCAATAAATCAGAAGTTCACCCGAGTGTGTGTGCATAGCCATAGAAAACTTCCACTAAATCCAAACTTGAATATTTCAAGCAAAACCAGCTAATACCCCCTTCAAACTAGTAATAAAAGATACTTATAAGATGCACCCTACAAAACGGAACATATCCCGAAAAAGATGATAGAAAACATTTAAGACCTTTCCGACATACTTAGAGGATAATCCCTACAGCATATCCATCGGTTTATACTGGGGATAAGATTAACGATAACTAAGTCTCATTTCATTCTTTTCATACCAATTCTTAAGTTGATTCCATTGATTTCACATTTAAACACACATCAGAATAAGCTATTGCTCGTCATAGCAGAATAGGACATACGTGGTATACCCTACCTTACTCAAATCATAAAGCAGCTTTTCCTGACTGTCGTGAGCTTTTGGTCATCATAGTGGAATAAAACATTTCAAGATAATGCCTTACCGCACTCAAATCATCGACCAGCTTCCGACACACACTATTGATTTCATTATTAACTCAACTTTTTCAAAGGACATTAGCTACGTATTACTTATCACATTCAAACTTCTAGATATTCACAGTACATCGTACTTCGGAACTAAATACAAACTACCATAAATCTCAAGATATATACGTAGCACTAAGCACATGACTTATAAGAAAATCAAAAATTACTAATCCAAAAGGGGTATAACTCATAAATATAGCTCATCATTCACTATGGCTTGTGAAATATAATTCGGGTGAATCAACTAACTTACGGAACATACGGCATACAGCATCAATGAATATAACAAACCGAACAAAAACATGCATTGCTCACTCGAGGCAAAACAAAATTTTTTTAAAATTTAGCTCATTTTAGCATAGAAATAAAATCATGTAAGCAAATGTATAGATACATATCGACTTATCCCCTCCCCCACACTTAAATGACAACATGTCCTCATGGTGTGCAGAATTAAAAAGGAAAGAAAGTACTTAGTTGATTGTAGTTCGAAAGTGGCAAGTCTGGAAGTGGCCATGGTCCAGATCCAGAAATGCTTGAGGAAATCAGTAGACTGTGGACCATCCACCGGAAAACTGAAATCGTCTAAAAACTCACAATAGCTAATGCAAATACCCTGCACACTTGACAAACATTATAGTGATTTAATAGAAAAGACTGGAGTCTGAAGTTGGACGATGTACTTTGGGCATATAGGACTGCCTATAAGACCCCTATGGGTACATCGCCATATCAAATGGTTTACGGTAAGCCATGCCATCGCGGTCGAGTTAGAGCACAGGCGTATTGGCTCACGAAGTTTTGAACTTCGATTCCCAATCCTATGGGAAACATCGATTGCGAAGCAGATTGCATGAGTGGATGAATTTAGACTCCAGGCTTATGAAAGCGCCAGGATTAGTAAAGAGAAGATGAAACTACTCCATGACGCCAGGATAAAGAAGAGAGAAATCAGTGTCGGCGAGCAAGTTCTCTTATACAATTCTAGGTTACATTTGTTTCTCGGGAAGTTGAGAACACGTTGGTCCGGTCCTTTTGAGATTCTCCAAATCATTCCTGGAGGCGTTCTAGAAAGCTGCGCTGTTATTCTGGCGATCAACCGTTCGAGTGAATGGTCGAGAGATGCAAGCATTACATTGGTGAACCCAAGGTAAAGCCTTTGACTATTCGATTTCTCGATATCCTCGGGTGTAGCACCCTAAAGTCGATGAGTTTGACGAGTTCTCGCCCGACTTATTTTACGAGGATGACGGTTGTGGTAAATCGAAGAAGTTCTAGCGGTAGTTGGGATATGGAAGAGTTTTTCAAAGAGCAACAACTCAAGAGGAAGTCGGCAAAGAAGAAATCGACCATGGGAAGTTCAAGCGTGTTTGGAGAGCTATTAAAGAATTAACCCCTTGTGTTCGCTGTTGTTTCGCACCCACTCATCGATGAGAGCTTACACGAGGTAGTGGTCGCGAAAAGTCAAATGGCCTCGATCCAGCCGAGCCTTCATTGCGTCGGGCTCTCGACGTTAAACAAAGCGCTTGGTGGGAGGCAACCCACTCTTTTCTTTTGTTTTGTTTATTTATTTCTTAGTTTTTCGAGCTACTGTCGGTTTCTCGTAGGCTCGGATTTTATGTTTTCCAGTTTTTGTATTTGAAATTTTTTCTGTTTTTAAAAAAGGGTGCATTGGTGTTTTGAATGGAATTTCTTTGCTTTTGTTGAGGCAATCGCTTGTGGATGCTTTTCAATCTCGACTTCTCTTTCTTTATCACTTTTGTACGCTACGATATAATCCCTTGTATCCCCCGAGGTATTTCTTTGTTTTCATGAGTGCAGGGAATTTGCATTAGCTTTTGTGCGATTTCAGATGATGTCAGTTTTCCGGTGGATGGTCCACGATCATCGCATTCATCGAGCATTTTCGGAGGTGGATCGACACGCTTCGAAGTGTTTCTTTATAACTACAATCGCTAAGTACTTTCTTTCTTTTTTAATTTCGCACACCACGAGGACATGTTGTCATTTAAGTGTGTGGGGAGGATTAGTCGGTATGTATCTATGCACTTGCTTACATGATATTATTTCTATGCTAAAATGATGCTAAATTTTCAAAATTTTTGATTTGTCTCGAGTGAGCAATGCATGTTTTTGTTCGGTTTGTTATATTCATCGATGCCTTATGCCATATGTTCCATAGGTTAGATGTTTCACCAAGATTTATTTTTCACGTGCCATAGTGAATGATGAGCTAATTTATAAAGTTATACCCCTTTTGATTAGTGATGTTTGATTCCTTATAAGTCATGTGCTTAGTGCTAATGTTCATATCGTGAGACTTATGATAGTTTGTATTTAGTTCCAAGTATGATGTACTGTGAATATCTAGAAGTTTGAATGTGATAAGTAATACGTAGCTAATGTCCTTTGAAAAAGTTGAGTTAATAATGAAATCAATAGTGTGTGTCGGAAGCTGGTCGATGATTTGAGTGCGGTAAGGCATTATCTCGAAATGTTTTATTCCACTATGATGACCAAAAGCTCACGATAGTCAGAAGAAGCTGCTTTATGATTTGAGTAAGGTAGGGTATACCACGTATGTCCTATTCTGCTATGATGAGCAATAGCTTATTCTGATGTGTGTTTAAATGTGAAATCAATTGAATCAACTTAGGAATTGGTATGAAAAGAATGAAATGAGACTTAGTTATCGTTAATCTTATCCCCAAAGTATAAACCGATGGATATCTTTGTAGGATTATCCTCTAAGTATGTCGGAAAGGTCTTAAATGTGTTCTATCATCTTTTCCGGGATATGTTCCGTTTTGTAGGGTGCATCTTATAAGTATCTTTTATTACTAGTTTGAAGGGGGTATTAGCTAGTTTTGCTTTGAGTTTTTCAAGTTTGGATTTAGTGGAAGTTCTCTATGGCTATGCACACACACGATGGTGAACTTCTAATTTATTGACTATGTGGTATATGTGTTGAGGTGTCTATATTCTTTCCGAGCCTTTATCTTGTTTTGTTTTGCTCGGGACGAGCAAAGTTTAAGTGTGGGGGAGTTGTTAAGGGTGAATTTATACGTTTTATAACGTTGTATTTTATGATGTTCTCCCCCATAATTCATATGATTTGCATAGGAAATGTGGTTTTAAATGATTTATTAAGCAAGTGAGATTTTAATTAGTTTATTCGCAAAATGAGGTTGTGTATGTGTTTTGATTATGGTTTTATGAGTATTTGGATTGTGTTACGTTTTGTGATGTCTTAATGTGATGTAGATACATGTTGGAGGCTAAATTGATGATCAAATGTTGATATAATTCGAGCTAAATCGAGAAAGAGATGAGAAAAGAAGGATAAAGATGGAAGAAGGAAGAGATAATGATCAAGAGATCGAGTTCCAGCATCGATGGACGAAGCGTCCATGGTCCGTCCATGGTGGGACGGGCGTTTGCTCAACCGAACGAGCGCTTGAGGTGCGATTTACATTGAGTGTTTGACGCGCTCAACGAGCGGCGTTCACCTCCGTCCGAAAGCTGGCGGACGAGCGCCCAAGATAGTGGACGGGCGCCCAAGCACCGCTTTAGCCTAAACCGACCTAAAAATCTATAAATAGGCGCGATTTCTCAAACCCCTGGACACACAATTCGAACCTAAAAACCTAGGGGCAGCTTGGCTGCGTTTTTTCTGATTTTTTTATCTACTTTTATGCAATTTAATTCTAGATTAGATTAGATAGATTCATGTCTTTTATTTCATCAATTCGAGTTGCAACAAGGATGTTAAGAGGCTAAACCCTCTTGAACAAGCGTTGTGAAGCCGTCCATCAACAATTCAGTTTGATTCGTGATTGATTTGTGAGTTTCTATCTCAAGTTTGTTTCTTTTATCATGCTTTACATTGTTTTATTGCAAGTCGTATCGAAAGATGTTTGCTTTATGATTGTTTTATTGATGAAAATCATATAAACATTAGATCACCATGCTAAAAGAATAGATCTTCGATCTAACTAAAACGAGTTATTAGATTGAATTTCTAGATTAGAAATTGAAAGATTTCACGCCTAGGTTAGAAAGACGTAATCTTTAACATCGAAAGATAAAAGATTAGAAACGAACTTGTCTACGAGAGTAGGAGTTTATGCCTTCGATTAGGTGAATCACGACTTGAGTAGAGATCACGAATTAATCCAATTAGAATTGAATTGTTGATAGGATAGGTGGATCAATTGCTTGTTCGTTCGTTATAATTTGATTTTAATCCTTTAAACTTGAATTGCTAGATTAGTTTACTTTTAATTGCACTCTAGTTTTTATCGCTTTCAATCTTGCCTAGCATTGGATTAATTTCCTCTGTCTAGTTACTTTTATGCATATTTGTTTAGGTTAGTTCTTCGTTTAGGTTAGTTTCGTGACAATAGTTTAGTTAAAAACAAAAGCTAGGATTCACATTCGTCTAGTTCCCCGTAAGATCGACCCGGCATAGCCTCTACACTACGATCCTTGCACTTGAGGTTAACCGGTTTATTACTTGTTGTTTTGTATTGATAAAATCCGGGACAAGGCTGGAGTCTGAATATGTTTTATATCATAGTTTTGTTAGCCTCTACCTATTCACCGATTCCGGGGAACTAGACGAATGTGAATCCTAGCTTTTGTTTTTCAACTAAACTATTGTCACGAAACTAACCTAAACGAAGAACTAACCTAAACAAATATGCATAAAAGTAACTAGACAGAGGAAATTAATCCAATGCTAGGCAAGATTGAAAGCGATAAAAACTAAAGTGCAATTTAAAAGTAAACTAATCTAGCAATTCAAGTTTAACGGGATTGGAATCAAATTATAACGAACGAACAAGCAATTGATCCACCTATCCTATCAACATTCAATTCTAATTCGGATTAGCTCGTGATCTCTACTCAAGTCGTGATTCACCTAATCGAAGGCATAAACTCCTACTCGTAGACAAGTTCGCTTTCTAACCTTTTATCTTTCGATGTTAAAGATTACGTCTTTCTAACCTAGGCGTGAAATCTTTCAATTTCTAATCTAGAGATTCAATCTAATAACTTTCGTTGTGATTAGATTAAAGGTCTAAACTTTTATCATGGTGTTCTAAGGTTAACATGACTTTCATCAAGCAAACAACAAACAAAAGCATGGATCTTTCGATATAGCATGCAATCAACATATAAAAACATGATAAAAGTAACAACTTTAATAGACACTCACAAAATAATCACGAACTCGAGATAATACTCGTTGAAACGGACGGCTTCACAACTTCGTTCAAGGAGGATTTAGCCTCCAGCATCCTTTGCACATCGAATTGTTGAATAAAGAGTACATGAAATTATCTAATCTAATCTAGAAGTTTAAGTGCATAAAACTAGAGAAAAACTGAAGGAAAAACGCAGCCAAGATGCCCCTAGGGTTTAGGGTTCGAATAATAATCCTTGGGGTTTGATAAAACGCGCCTATTTATAGGTTTTTAGGTCGGTTTAGCCGTGGCGGTGCTTGGGACGCCCGTCGGCCTTGTGGGACGCCGTCCGTCTGCTTTGGACGGAGGGTGAACGCCGTTCGTAACGCAGCGTCTCGAACTCTCTCGAATGTAAAATATGATTCGGACGCCGCCCACTTATCAAACGCCCGTTCGTCTTGGGACGCTGTTCGCTCCGGATGAACGCTAGTCCACTTCGCCAAGACTTGATAATTCCATCTTTATCTTCATTTCTCATCTCTATCTCGATTTAGCTCGAATTATATCAACATTTGATCATCAATTTAGCCTCCAACATGTATCTACATCACATGAAGACATCGCAAAACGTAACACAATCCAAATACTCATAAACCAATAATCAAAACACGTACACAACCTCATTTTGCGAATAAACTAATTAAAATCTCACTTGCTTAATAAATCATTTAAACACTCATTTTCTATGCAAAATATACAAATATAAGGGAAATCATTATGAAATATAGCATTATAAAACGTATAAAATCACCCTTAACAACTCCCCCACACTTAAACTTTGCTCGTCCCGAGCAAAACAAAAACAAGATAAAGGCTCGGAAAGAATATAATCACCTCAACACATATACCATAGACTCAATAAATCAGAAGTTCACCCGAGTGTGTGTGCATAGCCATAGAAAACTTCCACTAAATCCAAACTTGAATATTTCAAGCAAAACCACTAATACCCCTTCAAACTAGTAATAAAAGATACTTATAAGATGCACCTACAAAACGGAACATATCCCGAAAAAGATTATAGAAAACATTTAAGACCTTTCCGACATACTTAGAGGATAATCCCTACAGCATATCCATCGGTTTATACTGGGGATAAGATTAACGATAACTAAGTCTCATTTCATTCTTTTCATACCAATTCTTAAGTTGATTCCATTGATTTCACATTTAAACACACATCAGAATAAGCTATTGCTCGTCATAGCAGAATAGGACATACGTGGTATACCCTACCTTACTCAAATCATAAAGCAGCTTCTCCTGACTGTCGTGAGCTTTTGGTCATCATAGTGGAATAAAACATTTCAAGATAATGCCTTACCGCACTCAAATCATCGACCAGCTTCCGACACACACTATTGATTTCATTATTAACTCAACTTTTTCAAAGGACATTAGCTACGTATTACTTATCACATTCAAACTTCTAGATATTCACAGTACATCGTACTTGGAACTAAATACAAACTATCATAAGTCTCACGATATGTACGTAGCACTAAGCACACGACTTATAAGACAATCAGAAATCACTCGTCCAAAAGGGGTATAACTTTATAAATTAGCTCATCATTTACTATGGCATGTGAAAAAGAATATCGGGTGAAACATCTAACTTACGGAACATACGGCATACAGCATCGATGAATATAACAAACCGAACAAAAACGTGCATTGCTTTCTCGAGATAAAACAAAAATTTTGAAAACTTAGCTCATTTTAGCATAGAAATAATATCATATCATGTAAGCAAATGTATAGATACATATCGACTAATCCCCTCCCCCACACTTAAATAACAACATGTCCTCATGTTGTGCAGAAAATAAAAGGAAAAGAACACTTAGCTGTTCGTATTCTGGAAAGAGGCAATTCTGGAAATGGTCCGGAGCCAGGTCCAAAAATGTTGAGGAAATCAGTAGACTGTGGACCATCCACCGGAAAACTGACTTCATCTGAAACTCACACTTGAAAAGCAAAGAAATACCTCGGGGGATACAAGGGATTAAACCATATCGCGCAAAAGTGATAGAGATAAAGATAAGAGGAAATCGTAAGCAAAACAACACTTCGACCCTTTATAGGACTGGGACGGCTGACTGACAAAAACAAACACAATCCTAATAAAACTGAACTAAAACAACGAAAAACAACTAAAGAAAGAAACTAATATAATAAGGGATATCTAGGATGCCTCCTAGTAGCGCTAATGGTTATTGTCGTTAGCTCGACACATTTGAAGCTCACTGGATCAGGCCATTTAACCTTTACGCCACCACTACCTCGTGTAAGCTTTGGTCGAGAGTGTGGCGCGCAGTAAACAAAGACTTAACACATGGGGTTAAATCCTTTATAGCTTTCCAAATACGTTTAAACTTCCCCATGGTTGACCTCTTTCTTCTTCAAGCTTTTGATGACATCTGCGTTGACGCTCCTTCCAATACTCTTCCATATCCCAACTACCAGCTAGAACCTCCTCAGATTGATCACAACCGTCATCCTCAGAAAACAAGTCGGGCAAAAACTCGTCAGAATCGTCGACTTTAGGGGTGCTACACCCGAGGATATCGAGAAATCGAACAGTCAAAGGCTTTACCTTGGGTTCACCAATGTAATGCTTGCATCGTTGACCATTCACTCGGAACGGTTGATCGCCATAACCGCGCAGCTCTAGAACGCCTCCAGGAATGATTTGGAGAATCTCAAATGGACCAGACCAACGTGTTCTCAACTTCCCAGGAAACAAATGTAACCTAGAATTGTATAAGAGAACTTGCTCGACGACCTGGAATTCTCTCTTCTTTATCTTGGCGTCATGGAGGAGTTTCATCTTGTCTTTACTAATCCTGGCGCTTTCGTAAGCCTGGAGTCTGAATTCGTCTAGCTCATGTAACTGCTGTAGTCGATGTTTTCCACAAGATTGGGAATCAAAGTTCAGAAACTTTGTAGCCCAATAAGCTCTATGCTCTAACTCGACAGGCAGATGACATGGTTTCCCGTAGACCATTTGATATGGAGATGTACCCATAGGGGTTTTATAAGCAGTTCTGTAAGCCCAAAGTACATCATCCAACTTCAAACTCCAGTCCTTTCTATGACTGTTTACCGTTTTCTCCAGGATCTTCTTCAAGCTCTGGTTACTTCGCTCAACCTGACCACTAGTCATCGGATGATACGGTGTGCCAGTTTTGTGACGAACACCATACTTCTCGAGGACTTTTTCCAAAGGCCGGTTACAAAAGTGTGTCCCTTCATCACTGATCAAGGCACGTGGACATCCAAACCTCACAAAGATATTCTTCTTCAAAAATTTCATGACCGTTTTATGATCATTGTGAGGAGTAGCACGCTTCCACCCATTTCAAACATAGTCGACGCAAACTAAGATGTATTTGTTGCCACACGATGATGGGAAAGGTCCTATAAAATCGATGCCCCATACATCAAAGACTTCGCACTCTAAGATGGGTTTTAAAGGCATGTCAAAACGCCTTGTCAGAGTTCCGGTTCTTTGACATCTATCGCAAGCTTTACAGAAGGCTTCTGTATCTTTAAAGATCGTCGGCCAATAGAATCCGGACTGGAAGATCTTAGCAACCGTTTTCCAAGGACCAAAGTGACCACCTGTGGGTCCACTATGGCATTGCTCGATTATATCGCGTTGCTCAGACTCAGGAACACACCTCCTCAGCAAACCATCTTTGCAGATCTTGAAGAGGTAAGGTTCATCCCAAACGAAATATTTCATATCAGAGAAGAACTTCTTCTTCTCTTGATAAGACATTTCAGGATCAAGGTATTTGGCATGAAGGTAGTTGACAATGGAGGAGTACCAAGGAACATCTGGAGAGCGGCCATCGATCAACATGATGTTTTCTAGAGGAAAGTAAAGATCTATATCATCAGGATCACCCTTTTCCTCACTTAACATCCTAGAAACATGATCCGCCACTACGTTCTCACGCGCCTTCATATCTTTGATTTGAACGTCAAACTCTTGGAGGGTCAGATTCACGCAGCGAGAAGCGTGGTTTAGCTTCCTTTTTGGTCATGAGATATCGCAAAGCAGCGTGGTCAGTCCACACAATCACTTGAGCACCCAGCAAGTAACTACGAAACTTATCCATAGCAAAGACTACGGCTAATAGTTCCTTTTCAGTTGTCGTGTAGTTAACTTGAGAAGGATTCAGTGTGTGACTGGCATAATAGATAGGCTGGAATTTTCCATTAAGCTTTTGCCCTAAAACTGCACCAACTACATAGTTGGATGCATCGCACATAAGCTCAAAGGGTAAATTCCAGTCTGGCGATATCAGAATTGGAGCGGATATTAACCGATTCTTGAGCTCCTCAAACGCTTGCTTGCAGCTATCATCAAAGGCGAATGTAACGTCTTCCTTAAGTAAGGTAGACAGGGGCTTGGCGATCTTTGAAAAGTCCTGAATGAATCTCCTATAGAAGCCGACATGGCCGAGAAAACCTCTGACTTCGCGAACATTCTTAGGATAACTCATCTTCTCGATAGCTTCCACCTTAGCCCTATCTACCTCAATACCTTTGGCGGACACTTTGTGGCCAAGAACTATTCCTTCATCTACCATAAAATGGCATTTCTCCCAATTAAGCACTAAGTTCTTTTCCACACATCTAGATAACACCTGATCAAGATTATTGAGGCAATCATCGAAGGATTGACCAAAGACCGAGAAATCATCCATAAAAATCTCCATGCACTTTTCAACTAGCCCGTCAAAGATTGCCATCATACACCACCTCGAAAGGTAGCAGGGCATTGCATAGACCAAATGGCATCCGCTCAGTAGGCGAATGTACCATAAGGGCAAGTGAAAGTGGTCTCTCTTGGTCAACAGGATCGATGGGTATCTGGAAGTATCCACGAATATCCATCCAGAAGCGGTAGAATGCGTGCCTGCTAGACGCTCAAGCATTTGATCAATGAATGGAAGGGAAATGATCTTTCATTGTGACCTCATTGAGTTTTTCGTAGTCAATCTGGACTCTATAGCCTGTAACTCAGCCTCAATGCTATCTCCTCTCCTTCTCATTCTTCTCAATAGTAATTCCCCTTTTTGGGGACTACCCGAGTCGGGGACACCCACTCACTATCAAAGAATGGCGTATATGATACCCATATCTAGAAGCTTAATGATTTCCTTCTTGACTACTTCTTGCATGTGAGGGTTGAGCCTTCTCTGGGGCTGTATTACACATTTAGCACCCTCACTAGTCTTGATCTTGTGCATGCAGATGTCAGGAGATATTCCTTTGATATCTCCCACTTGCCATCCAAAGGCTTTCTCATTTTTGCGCAAGACGCTTAACAATTTAAGCTCTTCATATACGAGATAGCTTGGCAGAGATGATCAAAGGAAGCTTGTCACCTTCTCTTAAAAACACATACTTAAGATGTTTAGGCAACGGCTTCAGTACCAAATCTACAGGAGGATCCTCTAGACTTGATTTAAGATCTCCACTCTTCAACTCAACATCGTTGAGCTTACTTAGTGGCCCTACCGCCAAAGCTTCTTCTCTTAGCTCATCATCGAATTGTTTGCTAATCGATCTAGATTAACCACACCATGGCTATTCAGATTATCGATCAATCGCTTCATATTCCGCTTCCACGGCCTTGACTTGCTCGTCCATACGATCATTGAAGTCATGAAATGACTCTCAATGGAAAAGCCGGTTGGAGAACCAGAGGGTACTTGAATAGATTTAGAGACACTATAGCTCACCTCTTGGTCACCAACTCGAATAGTTACTTGCCCACCATCGCAATCGATGAGGGCTCTAGCTGTGGATAGGAAAGGTCTCCCAAGAATCAGGGGGAATTTCTCATCTTTTCCCATATCTAAGGCGTACCAATCAACAGAAAGGTAAATCTATCGATCACGGACTAAAATGTCTTTGAGTAATCCTGAAGCTTTCTTAGATGATCTATCGCGAATCGAAGGTTCATGGAAGTGGGTTCTAGAAGACTTTGTAAACCCAGCTGCTCACACACAGACAATGGCATTAGGCTGATGGATGCACCCAAGTCACATAAAGAATTTGGAAAGACTAAGCCTCCCATCTGCAATGTGAGCACGAATTTCCCGGGGTCACCTCTTTTGATTGGTAAGTCTGGATAATTGATCATTGAACAATCCTCACCAATTGCCTGATCCATTTCTGCTAACTTCTTTTTCGAAGACACAACATCCTTGATGAATTTTGTATACTTAGGCATCTCGACCAAGACCTCGGATAATGGCAGATTTACCTGAGTATTTTTCAAAAGGTTAAGCACCTTTTCATATTTCTTATCCTCACTCAGAGGGATGTTGCTCTTCCTCGGTGGAAATGGAAGCTTCTTCAACTCACTCTCAGAAAGTACTTTCTTTGAGGAAGCACTGACAGCTTTGTCTTCCATGTCCTTCCACCTTACAACTTTTTCAGACTTTTTATTAGTCAGGGGATCACCCTCCTGGCTTTCACTTGACTCTTCATTCCGCAGGGGAACAGCCACCTGAGGACTTACAACTTCTTCACCTCTCGGGGATCACCACGAGTCTTTTCTTCGTAACGGGGAACGTAGATGCTCAACTTCCCCTCCGCCTTATCCTTTGGGGAGGGGCTAGTGGTTTCCTGGTGAGAGGGACCACTCGATTGAGTACCGCTCTACGATTCATTGCACCGGCCTCGGTATGCCATAAGGAATCGAAGTAACTAGGTCGTTGCTTTGGCCACAATTGAAATCGATTTGGGCTACTAGGCCACCCTTCGGATTTTTCTATAAAATCGGGCAATCGCCTCGATGGTCTAAAGCTTCTTTGGTCACCATCCGCTTCTCAAGGTTCTTGATTGTGCTCATCAACATTTGGATATTATTATTTTGCTCCCTCGGAAGTTATTGTTCGCTCCTTCACTCCTTCGATAGAGTCCAATCTAGCTTCAAGATCATCGACGAGAGAGGGCCTTGAGAGTTCGAATGTTTTGAGAGAAAGGTTGGCTAGACCGACTTTGAAATGCGGGATTTGGATTGTTAGGCCAACTTTGATTTAACCCTTGATTTAGATTGGAGGAATTCAAGCTCGGGTTCGATTAAAATTAGGGTTTCGATTGAGATTCGAGTTTTGATTGAAGCTTTGACGGAAGCCCCGATTTTGAAAATTGCCTGGCCAGGGAATTGATTTCCAAACCTCTCGATTCGGCTGGCCATTGAAGGCATTGATCTCTACGCTCGTCCAATCATAGACAGTAAACGAAAGCAAGCGATGTTCCCATATCGTCACATACTTGGCATGCGATTTGATTATTATCGCCCATGATTCTCGACAAGATTGACTTGATAAGGAACAGGGAATTGAATTGACACTCGCCAACCATATGGCCAGTCTGTGAGCAATTCTCGCAGTGCAGAACTTGAGAGTTCTGTAGAAATGAAGGAGTCTGATAACTCGGATTTGGAGATGTCGTGAGATTAGCGGTGCATTGTTTCAAAGATGGCGATTTCATTTGCATTTTCACCTCCTCGATCCTATGAGGAGGAGGTGGTGCCTGAACAGCTTGAAAGGAGGGGGCATAATTATATTTGGCAATGTCTTCGAACAATGCCCACCCCTCTTGAGGCGTTTTCCTCAGGAATGCCCCACCTGATGAACTATTGACCATGCCCTTGGTGAGCTCGGTCAACCCACTGAAAAAAATATTGACTTGCCTCTGCAAGTCTAACCCATGGTGGGGGCATTTACGAAGAAGAGCCTTAAATCTCTTCCATGCCTCAAAGAATGATTACATTTCCGTTTGATAAAATTGTATATTTTCCTTAAACACTGGGTTGTCTTGGCAGGTGGAAAGTATTGGCTTAAAAATTCTTTTCCAATGCAGCCCAAGTGGTAATGGATTCTGCAGGGAGAGAGCTATACCACTCTTTAGCTTCTCCCTTCAAAGAGAACGGAAACAGTGTAAGTTTAATCGCATCCTCACTCACACCTTGAATGCGTGTCGTACCACATATCTCCAGAAATGTGTGTACGTGTGTGTGAGGATTTTCAGAAGGGGACCCGTGAAACATTGATGCATGCTGCATCATCCGAATGAGTCCCGGTCGCAACTCGAAAATCAGACAAGAATGGCATTTGGGATAACAATAGCCGGGTTGATCGTGACGCGCCAGCATGGCGTGAGTCCGCCAACGACGTCTATCTTCGGCAGCCATTATTACAAAATCAGGTGGTTGAAGCCTAAAAATTGAAGAATTTATTTTTCTGGAAAAATTATTTTCCCGCCAAATTTTGGGGAAAAAGAAGCAAAAATTTTCCTGGTAAAATCAAATTTTTTTCCAGGACTCCTGACACCGTACTGGTTGAAAACACAAAAAAAATTCTTGCCTAATTTTCCCGCCAATTTACTATTTTTTTTTTTTTTTTTTTTTTTTTTTTTTTGATAACACTCAAGAAGCAAAGAGGATGACGGGCGCCCAAGGTCTGGGACGGGCGCCTCTGCTGAGGTTGAAGTGGACGGGCGTCGTAAAACCGAACGCTGCGTCGAGGGGTCGAAAAATGAAACAGAGTTGAAATTTTTATAGTGGACGGGCGTTCATAGGTATGGACGCTAGTTCATATGCAAAATTTTCAGAAAAAGAATAAACGATTTGAGCAATGTAGAGAAAAGTAAAGAAAATAGAGCAGGAAAACAGGAGAAAAACTAATCACTAATGTAAACTTTAACCCTAATCTAAAACACCAATATCCTAACTACTTAAAGGTTAATCTTCCTAGGAATCGACCTAAAAACAGGGATTAAAACGCAGAAAACAGAAAGAAAAAAAAACTGAACTAACACAGAAAAACGAAAAACAAACAAAAACAAAAACTAGGCAAACCGTCCGGTTCCCCGGCAACGGCGCCACTTTTGTTGGGGAGATTTTGCATCATTAAAACAAAAGAAAATTTATAAAACCTATACTACCATGCAAAACTACCTCCTAACCGGCCGAATACCGGTAGTTGCTAGTAAAGTTGGATAAGTACGGTATCGATCCTCGTGGAATTGGGTCGTCGAATCTAACTTATTAATTCTTCTTTATTAACCTAAACCTAAACTAAAACGGAAAAGTAAACTGGACAGAGGATTGTTAATCCAAAGCCAGGAAGGATAATTGCGATCAACATAAAATAAATCTAAACTACAACAATAAATCTATCTAACGAACATGATAATGACTGAAGCGATTAAACATGGAACAAATCATAATCCACCATCCCGCAACCCTTAATTTCTTCCCTAGATTATCTTATAGTGATTTAATTCAAGTTGTGGTTTCACCTATCAAACGTATGAATTCTACTTTGTAGATGAATTCGCCTATCAATCTCTATCTTTCGATTTACGGAGATTAACGCATCATAAAATAAACCAAGGTGCAAGATTTTCTAGATCTAACAACCTAGACATTCAACCTATCAACTTTCGTTTGATATAGATCAAAACGTCTATTCTTTCCTATGGTGATCTCGCGTTTACACCGACTTTCGTCCTACGGTAAACATCAAACATGCACATCTTTCGATATAAATGCAATACACAAATAAACATAGGAAAAATACAATCTTTAAATTAAACTCATCCATAAAATATCCAAAGAAAGGAAATAAGAGAAAGCTGAAAAATCTCACATGGCTGCTCCAGTTTGATCATCTTCAAGCCAACACCATGATCGAACCAAAGAAGAGAAGAAACGACATAAAATAAACACCTAATCTAACCCCGGATCACCCGAGCACAAGGCTCGGGTGACCGGCCTTGTAGCCAAGTTGCCGCTGCTGTTTGCTAATTTGCGGCTGAAATATTTGATTATGGGAATGGGATCGCAGCTGCTTTTATAGACTTTTAAGTCGGCTGCTACAGTAACCGTGGCCGGACGCCCGTTTGAAGATTCCGGACGCTCGTCCTGTATTTTCAGCAACAGCATCTAAACATGTAACGCTCATATCTCGGGCCTCGTAAGTCGGAATGGAGTGATTAAAAATCCTGTAGAATCCTCTCTTCAAGTCCTACAACTCTTCTCTTGAGGTCCAGAGTCAAATCGGTTGTTATCATATCAAGAACTGCGTTGCAAAGTCGTAACTACCCGGAATCCTGATTTTCCGACATTTATCTTGATTGATTTCTTTCCTTATATCTTTCAATCTTCCATAACTTTGATTGATCCTTTCCAAGCATGAATTTGGCTCTCTAAAATCCTCTCTTCCATCATCAATGAGTATCTACAACAATAGGAAAACATACCAAAGCGTAACGTATTTCCAAAATAACATAAAATCATCATTTAAGCACATAATTCGTTACGTTTTGCAATTAACCTCTTAAAAACATCATTTACTAAATATTTCGATATAAAGCCCTACTTCTATGAAAATAATACATATACGGGGGAAATTGATATAAAATATATCTATAAAAATCATACAATTTGACCCTGAACAACACCCCCACACTTAAACTTTTGCTCGTCCCGAGCAAAACAAAACAAGAACATACCATCAAGAATCCACATAACCTGACACGAGATATAGTCAAAATCATGACAAGCTAGTATTCAGCAAATCGACCTCACTCGGTGATGTGTGTGCAGAACCTACTAAAATTCCACCGATCCTCTCTTGATATAATACATCAAGCACTAACAGTTATCCGGTCAACTAAACGAAAACTTCATTCTATCTACAGCACTTACCCTACAAAAACTAATTACCAATAACACCGTAACCAACTCACATTTAAAATCCTTTACTTGGTGCCAAGAAAATACCTTTCGGGTCTCTACTGGGTTTAGATCAACTTGACTTAGAATTCAAAAAAAACGTATATTTTATATTTCCTATCGTCGCGTCTAAAAAGTATAACACACTCCCCTACATTAGAGGCAAGTCACCCGGAGATCACTCGAACCCATCTTGTCCAAGGTAAACCACACTCCCCAATTGGGCAAGATCCAAATGGACTCGAGGTGATAGTTACAAACAAAATTCCCGCAAAGAAATTCTATTCATTTATTATTTATAGATATATATATTTTTATATTTTTCAAACTCTTTGGAAACTCTCGGTCAAATATATTTCTAACACATTCAAGACTCTCAAAGTTCTCAAGAACACTAAGGTACTTAGATTCTAACTGTGAGTATAGCACAAGTTCTTAACTTTCATTAATGCTAAATAAGTGTTATCTGCATCGAGAATTAACTTTCCTTTAACTAACCGGAAACTATTCTATATTTGGCTCTTCATCTAATAGGTTCGTGAAATGAAGTTCAAGTGAGTATCGACTTACTAAACCTATTCTCAGAACATGATATGACTACTGATAACAACTAAAGGTGCCAGATTATAAAACTAGCATGCCAGTGAAATGTTACTCAGGACTAAACAAATTTTTTTGAAAATTTAGCACTTTTCATAGAAATATAACTACTTAGAGCAAATGAATGTAGATACACATAAACCATCCCCTCCCCCACACTTAAATTACAGCATGTCCTCATGGTGTGCAAAAATAAAAAGAAACAGAAAACTTAGCTGATTCGTTGTTCGAAAGGGAGCTATTCTGGAAGTGGGTCGACCTCACCCAGAAATGCTTGAAGAAATCAGTAGATTGTGGACCATCCACCAGAAAACTGATATCGTCTAAAAACTCACAATAGCTAATGCAAATACCCTGCACACTTGACAAACATGAAATACCTCGGGGATAGGGGGAAGATAACATATAAAGCACAGGAAAGGAAGTCTAGAGAATTTTTAGATTAAGCTCATATAAAGATGGACATATACATGGAATATTACAAAATAGTAGGGCTAGGTGCAACTATATGAAAATGCATTACAATGCAATCTACGTGAAAAATCCTAAAAATAAAATAAAAACGAGGTAGTATTACGGAAACCGACAGTTAACTACGCTCAGGAAAAATAAAATAAAAATAAAAAACAATGCAACTAGATGACATGCAACTAAATGATATGCATCTATATGATATGCAAAAATAAAAGAAAATAAAAGAAAGAAAACTAGCCCACTCATTTGCAACACGACATGTATAAAATAAACGTCTACCAAATAATGACAGGTTACGATAAACGACAGTGTTGTTCATTACATGCAGTGTAGACGCGCTTTAAGACTCATTGAAGGTGATAGCATTATGGATAACCAACAGTTAGCTATACTAAACGAAGATAACCACTTCCTAATCGTTATCTTAAAGGTATAGGAATTCATGTATTGATAACTAATCTGTCCTCTTGATAGGTGTCATGTTGAATCTAGTTTTGTTAGTTCTCGATTTTGTTACGTTTTATTTTTGTTTTTAATAAAAGTAGCGTATACCAAGTTGAGAGTTTTTATTTTGCCGTGTTTCAATGACCGTTAGGTTAAGAATGTGCAAAAGTTTTTTACTCAACTTGTTTTACGTGAAGTTTATATGTTTATGTGTTACCTAGTCTAACCCCGTGCTTAATTTGATAAAGGTCACAGTCTTTGTGATCTCGTGTTCCGTGTTGTGTTCATAAGTATTTAGGGTTTTTCGTGTTTTTCTGCTTGCTTTTTACGTGCAAATTCGATGATCGAACGAAGCGTTCACGTAAGTGAACGCCCGCCCAGCACTACTAACATGCAGTAACGAGCGTTTGGAATTATGGAACGTTCGTCCGTTCCAGAATTTTCAATCCTGCTCTGATTTGAAGAATCAGACGGGCGTCTGTAATTCTAAACGCCCGTCCGGTCGGTTTTCAAAGCGCATTTAGCGCCACGCAAAGTGGAACGCCCGCCCGAAGGCCGAGATTTCCTTTGAACGTTCGTCCGAATGCGATCCCAGGTTACGCTTTTTCTTGATGCTTTAATTTAACTTGGATTACTTTCATTAGAGCTTCTGTGGCTATTTCATTTTACGTAGATGTTCTGAACTTATATGTTTTTACCTTTCCATCTATGAATCCATGTTAGATAATTGATCAATTCCGTATACATGATTCATCTAGGCATGTTATAGTTACTGTCGGTTCTCGTATGCTATGACTGGTCTGATTGTTAATTAGTAGCTAATGTCGGTTTCCGTATGCTACATATCGTTATGATGAATCTTGTTAGCTTTTAGGACTTACGTGCTTCCTTTGTTTTTATAACTCATATGGGTAGTAACTGTCGGTTTTCGTAATGCTACCATTGCATCTTATGAGTTATATATGTTTAGTATAGCTAACTGTTGGTTTTCCATAATGCTATCACTTTTGACGAGTCTTAAGCGCGCCGTTTACATCGCGCATGTAATGGACAAAGATGTCGTTTATCGTAACCTGTCATTATTTGGTAGACGTTTATTTTATACATGTCGTGTTGCAAATGAGTGGGCTAGTTTTCTTTCTTTTATTTTCTTTTATTTTTGCATATCATTTAGCTGCATACCATCTAGTTGCATTGTTTTTCTATTTTTCTTTTATTTTTCTTGAGCGTAGTTAACTGTCGGTTTCCGTAATACTACCTCGTTTTCTTTAATTTAGTTTCTGATAGGCCGTAGTCCTTTGTAGGGTTGTCCTCGAAACACCTTTCACCTGAGCCTCGCTGTAATTCATTTTTATTTATTTTTTTATTTTTAGGATTGCATATCATGTAGGCTGCATTGTAGTATATTTTCATGTAGTTGCACCTAGCCTACTGTTGTGTAATATTCCATGTATATGTTCCATCTTTATATGAGCTTAATCTGAAAAATCTTTCTGACTTCTTTTCCATGTATAATCCTCTATCAGTATTAGTTGGAGTTTGATGTTTCTGTTTCTGTGGCTTTATTCTTAGATGTCCTGAGTTTAAGTGTTGATCTTTCCATCCGAGCTATTATTTCTTTTGTGCTTAGATCAAACTTCCATATTTAGACGCTTGATGTTCTGTACTTTCCTGCTTGATTTTTCCATCCAAGCGATTCTATTTTGTGCTTTGTATGTTCTATTCCCCTTACCCCGAGGTATTTCTTTGTTTTTTGAGTGAGTGTGGTATTTGCATTAGCTTTTGTGAGTTTTAGACGATATCGCTTTTTCGGTGGATGGTCCACAACCCATCGATATCCTCGAGATTTTTGGACCTGGCCGAACCATTTCTGCAATTGCCTCTTTCCGTATCACTGACAACCTAAGTGTTCTTTTCCTTTTATTTTCTGCACAACATGAGGACATGTTGTTATTTAAGTGTGGGGGAGGGGATTAGTCGATATGTATCTATACATTTGCTTACATGATATGATATTATTTCTATGCTAAAATGAGCTAAGTTTTCAAAAAATTTGTTTTATCTTGAGAAAGCAATGCACGTTTTTGTTCGGTTTGTTATATTCATCGATGTTGTATGCCGTATGTTCCGTAAGTTAGATGTTTCACCCGATATTCTTTTTCACATGCCATAGTAAATGATGAGCTAATTTATAAAGTTATACCCCTTTTGGACGAGTGATTTCTGATTGTCTTATAAGTCGTGTGCTTAGTGCTATTACATATATCGTGAGACTTATGATAGTTTGTATTTAGTTCCAAGTACGATGTAATCGTGAATGTCTAGAAGTTTGAATGTGATAAGTAATACGTAGCTAATGTCCTTTGAAAAAGTTGAGTTAATAATGAAATCAATAGTGTGTGTCGGAAATTGGTCGATGATTTGAGTGCGTAAGGCATTATCTTGAAATGTTTTATTCCACTATGATGACCAAAAGCTCACGGCGATCGAGGAGAGAAGTCGCTTTATGATTTGAGTAAGGTAGGTATACCACGTATGTCCTATTCTCGCTATGACGAGCAATAGCTTATTCGATGTGTGTTTAAATGTGAAATCAATGGAATCAACTTAAGAATTGGTATGAAAAGAATGAAATGAGACTTAGTTATCGTTAATCTTATCCCCAGTATAAACCGATGGATATGTTTGTAGGATTATCCTCTAAGTATGTCTAAAAGGTCTTAAATGTTTTCTATCATCTTTTTCGGGATATGTTCTGTTTTGTAGGGTGCATCTTATAAGTATCTTTTATTACTAGTTTGAAGGGGGTATTAGCTGGTTTTGCTTGAAATATTCAAGTTTGGATTTAGTGGAAGTTTTCTATGGCTATGCACACACACTCGGGTGAACTTCTGATTTATTGAGTATATGGTATATGTGTTGAGGTGATTATATTCTTTCCGAGCCTTTATCTTGTTTTTGTTTTGCTCGGGACGAGCAAAGTTTAAGTGTGGGGAGTTGTTAAGGAGGTGATTTTATACGTTTTATAATGCTATATTTCATAATGATTTCCCTTATATTTGTATATTTTGCATAGAAAATGAGTGTTTAAATGATTTATTAAGCAAGTGAGATTTTAATTAGTTTATTCGCAAAATGAGGTTGTGTACGTGTTTTGATTATGGTTTTATGAGTATTTGGATTGTGTTACGTTTTGCGATGTCTTCATGTGATGTAGATACATGTTGGAGGCTAAATTGATGATCAAATGTTGATATAATTCGAGCTAAATCGAGATAGAGATGAGAAATGAAGATAAAGATGGAATTATCAAGTCTTGAGCGAAGCTGGACTAGCGTTCATCTGAGCCGAACGAGCGTCCAAGACTGAACGGGCGTTTGATAAGTGGACGAGCGTCCAGAATCATATTTTACATTCAGAGAGTTCAGACGCGTTCTGAACGAGCGTTCACCCTCCGTCCAAAGCAGACCGGACGAGCGTCCACAAGGCCGGACGGGCGTCCAAGCACCGCCTCAGCCTAAACCGACCTAAAAACCTATAAATAGGCGCGTTTTATCAAACCCCAAGGATTATTATTCGAACCCTAAACCCTAGGGGCAGCTTGGCTGCGTTTTTCCTTCAGTTTTTCTCTAGTTTTATGCACTTAAACTTCTAGATTAGATTAGATAATTTCATGTACTCTTTATTCAACAATTCGATGTGCAAAGGATGCTAGGAGGCTAAATCCTCCTTGAACGAGCGCCAGAAGCCGTCCGTTTCAACGATTTGATCTCGAGTTCGTGATTATTTTGTGAGTGTCTATTAAAGTTGTTACTTTTATCATGTTTTTATATGTTGATTGCATGCTATATCGAAAGATCCATGCTTTTGTTTGTTGTTTGCTTGATGAAAGTCATGTTAACCTTAGAACACCATGATAAAAGTTTAGACCTTTAATCTAATCACAACGAAAGTTATTAGATTGAATCTCTAGATTAGAAATTGAAAGATTTCACGCCTAGGTTAGAAAGACGTAATCTTTAACATCGAAAGATAAAAGGTTAGAAACGAACTTGTCTACGAGTAGGAGTTTATGCCTTCGATTAGGTGAATCACGACTTGAGTAGAGATCACGAGCTAATCCGAATTAGAATTGAATGTTGATAGGATAGGTGGATCAATTGCTTGTTCGTTCGTTATAATTTGATTCCAATCCCGTTAAACTTGAATTGCTAGATTAGTTTACTTTTAAATTGCACTTTAGTTTTTATCGCTTTCAATCTTGCCTAGCATTGGATTAATTTCCTCTGTCTAGTTACTTTTATGCATATTTGTTTAGGTTAGTTCTTCGTTTAGGTTAGTTTCGTGACAATAGTTTAGTTGAAAAACAAAAGCTAGGATTCACATTCGTTTATTAGCTAGTTTTGCTTGAAATATTCAAGTTTGGATTTAGTGGAAGTTTTCTATGGCTATGCACACACACTCGGGTGAACTTCTGATTTATTGAGTCTATGGTATATGTGTTGAGATGTCTATATTCTTTCCGAGCCTTTATCTTGTTTTGTTTTGCTCGGGACGAGCAAAGTTTAAGTGTGGGGGAGTTGTTAAGGGTGATTTTGTACGTTTTATAATGCTATATTTCATAATGATTTCCCCCTATATTTGTATATGTTGCATAGAAAACGAGTGTTTAAATGAGTTATTGAGCAAATAATATTTTTAATGAGTTAATCGCAAAGTTGGTGAATTTATATGTTTTAATTATGATTTTATGTTTATGGGAATTATGTTACGCTTTGCGGTGTTTTTGATGTCATGTAGGTACTTGTTTGAGGCTAAATTGATGATCAAATGTTGATAAAACTCGAGCTAAATCAAGATAGAGGAGATAATGGTGAGTTGGATTGAGAAGGAAAAGAGATAGAGTTGAAGGAATCCGTTTTTGATCGAAGATGGATCAAGGCAAGCGTCGGATCAAAGTAACAGCGCCCACCTTGCGGCAACCCTGGGACGGGCGTTTGAAGACCTTAAACGGGCGCCCGTAAGGAAAATTTAATCAGAGAGTTTGGACGCCGAAAGCGGTGGCGTTCACCTCCGTCCGTAAGGCTGGCGGACGAGCGCCCAAGATAGTGGACGGGCGCCCAAGCACCGCCTTAGCCTAAACCGACCTAAAAATCTATAAATAGGCGCGATTTCTCAAACCCTAGACACACAATTCGAATCCTAAAAACCTAGGGGCAGCTTGGCTGCGTTTTTCTACAGTTTTTATCTACTTTTATGCAATTTAATTCCGAGATTAGATTAGATAGATTCATGTCGTTTATTTCATCAATTCGAGTTGCAACAAGGATGTTAATAGGCTAAACCCTCTTGAACAAGCGTTGTGAAGCCTTCCTTCAACAATTCAGTTTTGATTCGTGATTAATCTGTGAGTTTCTATCTCAAAGTTGTTTATTTTATCATTATTTATTATTGTGTAATGCAATTATATCGAAAGATCGTTGCTTTGTGATTGTTTTATTGGTGAAAATCATACAAACCTTAGATCACCGTGATAAAAGAATAGATCTTCGATCTAACTAAAATGAGAGTTGTTAGATTGAGTTTCTAGATCAGAAATTGAAAGATTTCATGCCTAGGTTAGAAAGACTTAATCTTTAATTGAAAGATCGAAGATTAGGAAACGAACTTGTCTACGAAAGTGGGTGTTCATGCCTTAGATTAGGTGAATCACAACTTGAGTAGGGATCACGAATTAATCCGAATTAGAATTGAATGTTGATAGGATAGGTGGATCGATTGCTTGTTCGTTCGTTATAATTTGATTTTAATCCTTTAAACTTGAATTGCTAGATTAGTTTACTTTTAATTGCACTCTAGTTTTTATCGCTTTCAATCTTGCCTAGCATTGGATTAATTTCCTCTGTCTAGTTACTTCTATGCATATTTGTTTAGGTTAGTTCTTCGTTTAGGTTAGTTTCGTGACAATAGTTTAGTTGAAAACAAAAGCTAGGATTCACATTCGTCTAGTTCCCCGTAAGATCGACCCGGCATTAGCCTCCATACTACGATCCTTGCACTTGAGGTTAACCGGTTTATTACTTGTTGTTTTGTATTGATAAAATCCGGAATAGGTGTCATGTTGAATCTAGTTTTGTTAGTTCTCGATTTTGTTACGTTTTATTTTTGTTTTTAATAAAAGTAGCGTATACCAAGTTGAGAGTTTTTATTTTGCCGTGTTTCGATGACCGTTAGGTTAAGAATGTGCAAAAGTTTTTTACTCAACTTGTTTTACGTGAAGTTTATATGTTTATGTGTTACCTAGTCTAAACCCTCGTGCTTAATTTGATAAGGTTTCTTTGTCTTTGTGATCTCGTGTTGCCGTGTTGTGTTCATAAGTATTTAGGGTTTTGCTGTGTTTTCCCATTGTCTGTGCATTCTTGTTGTATGGACGAAGCGTCGCATTCATTGGACGCCCGCCCGCTTCTTCTTCATCTGCAGTGAACGAGCGTTGGGAAGTATTGGACGCCGTCCGTTCAAATATTTTCAATCTCGTTCGATTTAGAGGACCAGACGGCGCGCTATACTTTTCGAACGCCCGTCCGGTCGGTTTTCAAAGCGCACGGCGCCGCCTGCAAGATGGAACGCCCGCCCGATTACGAACGCTAGCTTAACGTTCGTCCGGGTTGATCCAGGTTCTAAATTTCTTGATTTTATTTTCAATGCTTTTATTTGATGTGGATTTTTCATTCGAGCTTCGTGGCTAATTGATTTTTACATAGATGCCCTGAACTTGTATGTTTTTACCTTTCCATCTATGAATCCATGTTAGATAATTGATCAATTCCTTATATATGATTCATCTAGGCATGTTATAGTGATCGCCGGTTCTCGTAAGCTATAATCGTTCTTATGGTTAATTAGTAGCTAATGTCGGTTCCCGTATGCTACATACCGCTCCGATGAATCTTTTAAGCTTTTAAGACTTACGTGCTTCCTTTGTTTTTATAGTTCATATGGGTAGCTATCGCCGCCGGTTTTCCGTATGCTACGCCCTTTCTCCATATGAGTTATACATTTAGATAGATGATGATCGTTGGTTTCATAAGTCTATCACTTTCGATAAGTCTTAAGCGCGTCGGCACTAGTAGTGACAAGACTGCTGCTTATCGTAACTTTGTCATTATGTGGTGAGCGTTTATATATATGTCGTGTTGCATATAGTGGGCTAGTTTTCTTTCTTTTATTTTATTTTCTTTTTGCATATCATTTAAATGCATTTCATTTAGTTGCATTTCATATAGTTGCATTGTTTTTCTATTTTTCCTTTTATTTTTCTTAAGTGTGGTCACTGTCGGTTTTCGTAATACCACCTAGTTATTTTTCTTTTTGAGTGTAGTTAACTGTCGGGACTCGAGGTGTTGATAACTTAACGATTGAATATTAGGATGTCGTTTTTCTTCCGTTTTCGATTCATGGATTCAATCATGTACCAAACTACGTGAGTTTATTTATTTAATTTATTCAGTCCTTATTCGTTTTTTATGATCTTTAATTTATTTTGTATCGTTCTATGATTTTGATGCTATGATGTGAATTAGATCAAGAGATCAGTTTGCTATTGATACGTTTACAACATACAGAAGTTGCGTAGACTAGATCACCATAGAAAGATAGGATCTTTAATCATTAATTATGTGACAAATTAATTGGTTAATTATCTAGGTTGTTAGATTCTAAAATACGAGAGTTAACCTGAATCTACACCGAGTTTTGTTTGGTAAATCGATCTCAACATTCGGAAGATGAGAGATTGATAAATTGGACTCACTAAGGAATTAGGAATCCATAGCTTGAGATTAAATTCACTAAGGAATTAGGGATTTGTATCTCGTGTAAAGGTGAAACCACAATTTGAATTAAAATCATGAGATGAACTAGGATTGAAATCACTTGGTTTGTGCACTGTTTGATCCCATGTATCTTTAGTTTAGTTTAGGTTGTGTTATTTTATTTCGTAGGTTAGATTTATTTTAATTGCTCTTTCGTTTATTTTATTTGTTCTTTCGTTTATTTGTTTTCGTAAGTAACAACTGAAAGGAATTAATAAAACTAGATTCAACATCCCAATTCCCTGTGGATCGACCCCTTACTTATCTCGCTCTACTATCAACAACCCGGTATTCGGCCGGTTAGGAGTTAGTTTTGCATATAGTATAGGTTTTATAAATTTTCTTTTGTTTTAATGATGCAAAATCTCTCCAACATGCACACTTGTTTCCAAAGTATATATATATAGATTTATTTGTGTAATATATATGTGATATATACACATGTGTAAATTGATTTATGGTAATATAATAAAGATAGTCAATATAAGATATTGACAATATCTTGGGAATATTCAATATAAGATATTGACAATATCCTAGATTTATTTGATATAAGATATTATAATAAATGAGATAAATCAATCAATTATATTTTCCTTATTTTATTGGGAAAATGTTTTCTTCTCCTCCACTCTAGTATGTGGCGCCACTTTCCCTATAAATAGGAAGTGGGTGTCAAGCTCTTTTGTACATCACAATTGCAAGAGCTCATGGTTCTTGTGTAAAATAGAGAGCATCTTTTGGAGAGTTGGAGAGAGGGGAAAAAGGCCGGTCTAGCAACCGGAGTTTTCCAATAGCAATCCATGATGGGATTCAAGCGGGGTGCTCGTGTGGACTAGCGGTAGAGGCCGAACACTTGGGCGGCTCTATGCAGAACTACTCTCCTTAGACGGTCAAAACGTCGATCTTTTAGATCAACCAAGGTAACCACCGTCTACTACTTGTTTGTTTATTGCTTAAACGAAGTCGATCTTGGGTCGATAGGAAATAAATTTTTGAATTCCGCTGCGTTCCCGCGTAGATTTCCTAACACAAAGGACTATAGGTCATCAATCTACCCTATAGACCGTAAGGTCCTGCAATGGGTAATGGACAAACCATACTCCCACTATGTTCGGGGTGGATCGATATACTGATCTAGTTTAGTAGTTTTTATTAGTGTTATCACCAACTGCCGGTGTTGGATGTGGACTGAACAAATCAGTTAGTAACATCTTGAGTACAAATACTTCAAGATCTAAGGTTGTTATTTATAGACTATATCAGACCAATTTTGACAGTATCACCGTCATTCTCTGATTTTACGAGTTTTATAACCAACCTTTACTCAATGCATTAAGATATTTCACGCTCTAAACGTGCACACAAAATTTCCAGTCCTACCTTCAAGCACTAAGTGCTAAATGTCTCTGTTTGCGGAAGTGGGGTGAACCGAATTCACTCCGTATCCACAAATGCGTAGGCATCTTTTAGGTAGACTTCTCGGTTTTTCATTACAACCGTTATTTTGCAACCAATATCTTAAATGAGTTCAGCAGCGTATCGTAGCACATCAATAACTATATAAGGCAAATCTATGGTGTATCCCTTAGTGAAAACATTTCACTGGGAGGGAGGCCGAGCATCAGTCCCGAAGACTACGCAATAGCCTATTTCTGAGTATGGAATACTCTATCTCTGGTGAAATCAGAGATTTCCTCCAAATGTTTTGGATAAACTTACCGGAGTCTCGAATAGTTGTTAGACAAGATGTCACTACTTCAAAAAAGACTCCCACTAGCTTGTATCTTTCATAAGACCCCAAAGGTCGTTATGAACAAGCTATGCGACTTCTTTAAATCTATTACCCTTTCCCGATTGAAAGGAAACTTAGTCATTGTTCCTTTGAGACAGCGTTCTTTTGACTGGAAGATATGAATCACCATAAGCCAGTCTGCAGATCTTGTCGTTGGGGAATATGCACTAATTAATAGTATATAAAGAAGTGTTTATCTAACTACGGAAACCATTTGCGTTTATATTGTTTAAGATGTGTTACATATACCTATTCAGCATTTCTTAGTGGTTCTGACTTTATCAAACAAAAGTCCGAGTCTTAGGTTCGTGCTACGAATGTTATATTTATCATCAATAAGACAAACAAATTATCCTATTGAAAATGAATACGTTCGTTCCAACGCATCCGAAAACAGAAAAATTAATTTTCTGTGATACTCAAGAATTGAATCCGAGATTCATTTCCTTGTATCACTCCCACTAGTCTATCTGAAATAACTGCCCGTTGTCTATTTTATTTATCGTTTAATCCAAAGCTACCTAGTTCTTCCAAAGAACTTAGCTTTTGAGAAAATTGCTAAGGATGCATTGGTCAGTGATCCGAAATCACTTTCCTTATCCTCTAATTTCCAATTCATTAATTTTTCGGTTTAGCCTTAAAACTACTTAGTTTGGATGACTAACACGTATAAACATTGTTTCCCATTCTCGACTTTCCTTAAATGGAAACAGTCTTGAACTAGCAGTTCGTTCGAGTAGACTCTATTCTTGAACTGTGGGATGTTCAGTGTTACTTGCTTGGACTATCGATTTTTCTAATCGACAAATCATACGACCAAAGCTCCCACTAGTTTATCGGTTCCAAATACCGTCTAACTAGCAACACTTTGTATTTATGATTTTTCAAAGATTAGAACATCACCTAGAACTAAGCTCCCACTATTTTATCAGTTCCAAATACTATCTAACTAGCAATGCTGTGTTCATGATGTTTCAAAGATTATAAAATCTCCAGAACTAAGCTCTCACTAGTTTATCAGTTCCAAATAATGTCTAACTAGCAACGCTTTATTCTTGTTTTTCCAATTAATGGAGAAACTCCTGTGCAGTCTATTACATATTTCTAATGATTCAGAAAAACAACAAATCATAAGACAAAGGCTCCCACTAGTTTATCGGCTCCAAATACTGTCTAACTAGCAACGCCTTATGTATATGATTTTCCAATTGTTCAATTTAGAAATTTGTTGTGTAATTACACTTTTAAAATTCACTAAATGAATGTTATCTGATAGTCCTATGTCATCTGTTGTAAACTAAGTATGGTCGTCTCTCGTTCAACACGAGTGACACCCGTGACATACTTATACTATGTCACTTAAGTTTTTAAAAGGCTCAAGAGAAAAATCTCTTCTAAAAAATTAACTGCATTGTTTGATAATTTACATCGTACTTGTTACTTTCCACATTTTTAATGAAGTCCTATTACTAACAGTTTAGTAGCCTAGAGATTTAGTTGTAAAAAATATGACAGAAAGTTATATTCAAAAAAAAATCACTACTAGATTTTTATTTTAGGAATAACAAACTTCTTTAAAGTCTATCCTACCATTCCAATGATTTAACCTCGCATAGTACTGTCCGAGAGGGTCGATATCAGCACTATGACGGTTAAACTGAGACAATCTCTCTCAATGATTAAGCTTTGAGAATCGAACATCTCATGGGAATCAGATATCCCGGACTTTAATCATTGATTGCCTTCCTTTTCTAGCCTAGATATTTCAAAAATATCCATAAAGAGTGTGACCTACTATATCAGATCTCAGAGTACGCCCCGAGTATGCCTACGAGGGGCAGGTCAGTGACCCGGCGAGTATCCGATATCCTATCCTTTCGGAGACCAAGCCTTGAATTTTGATAGCGATGAACACCATCTGAAGGGGGCCGAAATCAAAGCGGCACGAGGTGTCACCATTCTCTCACGTGCTTGCATCTATAGTAGAGGCCGTGGGGTTGGCTGTCGCCTTCCCCGCTCCCACTCAATAATTTGAAAAAGTGGTGGGTTTACTAATTACGGTTTTGGCCTTGACAATAAGAAACAATGAATCAAAGTACTCCGAATAGGGTCGGTTATGTAGGCAAGCCTACGCCGTCTTATTCGTTGGAACATATGTGATGATTCAGGCCAATCCGGCAGAGAAGCCCGTTCCGCTTAGCCAAGGCTTATCGGCTATGCTAAGTCCGTCGAATGGCAGAACGCACATCACACGTGGAGGGGAGTCGATTGAGCCGAAGCTCGGTTGAACTCGCCCAACCATGGTTAGACCATTTCCGAACCCATGTACTAAGATTCTCCGATTTCCAAATTGTCACCGAAAGCGTAATCTCGTTTCTGTTTAAGGTGGGTTCACTGGGAAGCCATCACCGAAAAGCTCAACGATTTATCCAAGTGAGATTCACCGAAAATCCATCACTAAAATCGTAACGATTGACAAAAACCTGGGTCCTCGGTTTTTATAATTAGCTACTTATTATTTAACTACCACATATTAAATTAATAAGCATTCATACTAATTATTCGAGTTATACACGTCTATTTTAATTCGAAATTAAAAAGCTACGTGTATGCATTGGAGTGGAATCATGAAGATGCAAGTCATGGTAATTTTCCGGTTTTAAGCATGTAATCTTGATCAAATACAAAATTATACCGAAAAGTAAACACCGAGATGGACCGTTGATACCCCCGACTAACTATTTTCTACCAAAAAGTAGAACTTATACTATGTCTTCGAGTCTTGATCTTCGAATCTTGAGCTCGAACCGCCGGATCACGAACCACGAACACCCGAGAGGAGAAAAAGCTTTTTAATTAAATAAACAAATATTATTATAATTATCAAAAACCTTTCTTTTTTTTTCTTTTTTTTTTGTTATGCGGCCGGAAAAAAAAATTTAATTCCAGAATTTTTTTTTTCGTTAGCTGCCCTAACGGCAGGAAGTATAAAGGAAGTTTGATAAAAAAAAAATTTGATGCAGCCGCCAAAAAAAACCCTAGCGGCGTGCTAGTTAATAAAGAAACAGACTTATAGCGACGCTTTTCAGCGTCGCAGAAAGTCCTGTAGCAGAATTTTTAATTTAAAATCAGGTTTTTAACCGTTTCTCCTCATTCATACCTTGAGTTGCGCCTTGATCTTCAATTTCTCAGCAAGATCTTCATCTTTTCGAGCCCGGAACATCAAAATTACAATAAAAGTTTCTACTTTTACATAATTTTCGAAAAAAGGCATAAAGAAAATACAAATCCTATGCTCAATTGTTACTAAACAAAGAAGCTACAAAATAGATCTACGGGTAAACAATACCAACCCAATCCATCTCTTCAACCACAACAATCACAAGCATACAATCATGATTAAATTCGAATTTTACCAAAAAAAAAACGAAATAAAACATCTAAAACATGCTTTTCCACTCCAAGATCTAAATTTTATATACTTTGATCGTTAGATCAAAGGCTCTGCTACCACTTGTTAGAAGTAATAGCCTCGGATCAATCATGGATCGACCCGATTACGCAGCGGAAGTATCGGATTTAGATCTAAACGAAACAAAGAACATAAATTAAAGTTCAAACTACAAGGAAGTTTGGATTTTTACCTTTTTATGGTGCTTAACTCCAAGAACAAAAGCAGTATCCACGCAAGTTGAGAAGCCACAGCCTTCCAACGTGTGTCTCCCAGCAACACCAGGTGGATGGTGTTTCTCGCCGCCGGACCTCCTTGATATGCTACCGGAATAATCCCGAAGATTATTCCAACTCGAAACCCAAAGAACTATAGCCGAAAATTCCAAGCTATAATCTTATGAATAATGGCGTGAATTATGTTGTGTCAAAAGGCTTGGGAGAACTCTCTTTTTATAGGAGAGTAAAACTTAAGCCCCAAGGATTAAATAATTAAAACAAAATCAATTATAATAATCATTTTCCAAATAAAAGATAAATAAAACAATTATCCCAAACAAATTAGGATAAATCATATTATTATCTAATATTCCATGAATTATCATTTAACAAATAAAAGATAAATCACATATTAAATAATTATCCAAGAAAACTAATTCCTTAATAATTATTTAATCAAAACTTGCGCCACCTTTAATTGAAATAAAAGGTCACACGCACATTTCCATATTTGACCAATTAGGTCAAAAAAAAGTCAACACACTAATTTGGTCCAAGTCCACGAAAAATGTCTTTTCCGTGTATTTAATTATTTAGTCCAACTAAACAATTAATCCACATATCAAATTAAATAGTCCAATCCAACTATTTAATTATAATTGAGGTGCAACGACGAGAAACCTATATGCTACATTAGAAGCCACGTCGGGGACCATGGACCCATATTCAGTAGCTACAATAAATTAGATAAAATCATTCATCAGACAGAATAATTATATCCAACCTATTAATTGCGGGATTACACCACCATAAACCCGAAACTGAACTCTATCGAATATAGATAACTTACACTCAATTTATGAGTCGAAAGCGTCCACTGATATAATCATTACATACTGATAAATCCTCCATAGACTGTCCATTCTGAGTGGGAAGTCTCCGTGAACCCGACTCAGAATATCTTATCCTTATTTACCATTAACCCCCCAGTGATCAATTAGTTCACATATCTGACTAGTAGCTAATTAGTCTAAATATGAACTCAGCCGATCGATCAGTTTCTAGGGTTAACAAATAAGGGAACTGTCTGTCTACTTCCCGAGGGAAGGAATGGATTCCTTATATGTGATAGCACAGACTACTCACTCATCCCAGAATAGAGCCAATGAGAAGTGTTGGACCACATACTTCGAAGTGATCCTTACTAACACATCAAACTCTACCCTAGTCTAAGCAGTTGCATGTGATCACCTCAGGATTGAGATTAATCCATATATGATCATCTTGTGATTCGATAAGACTTCTCGATTACGGAATTATATCGAGAACTCAAATCAAATCGGTCCAGCCCTATATGATTATCATCATATATAAATGCCCCACTAGGTACCCTATTACTGACGGACTTTTTCTAGGCTATCAATCCTTACCGGCAGTGTACCGGGTCAAATTGTAGTGCTAGTCTGGTGAGTCAGGTCGTATCCTCAGGGAAATGAAGGCATAATTCAAAGTGTGGTTAAACACCAAGAAGCTATTATTAACTCGATCTAAGTCGCAGTTTTTACCATTTTCCTCGGGTTGGATAGTTAGATTAGTTAGATTGTTAGTAAAGCAGTAAATAAATATATAAATATAAAAATAGATAATATATATATTTTTGGATCTAGCCAAGAATACGTTACTGAATTATGATCTCTTTTTAGTTTAAATAAATGAGACAGATCTTTTCCTTGATGCAAGGAGGTCAATTATATATGAACCGGTGTACTCCTAAGCTAGACAACTCCTCCTCACACGAGCGTGTGAAATTGTCATACGTCTAGTCATCTGTCCAATGTCATCTTAAGCATGGGTCACTCCCGTTTTGTCATTCGGCCAATTTTAAGATTGATTCATTAAACAGGTGATTTTAACGTAATAGTATCGTGAGCACAATTTTAATAAGATTTATCTCTCCCAAGATAAATCGCCTCGGTAGGAAATCGGATTCCGTTGTCACGCTTTCACTCGCCAATTTTACCCTCCGGTCTTTCTATTACGATCTCGTATTCTAATCGCGAGTTGTCAATTCATTAGATTACGTTTCTAGTAAAAATCGAGTGGCTAATTCAATTTTTACTTTCATTAAGTGCAAATAGAAAGAGATTCATTATAATTGGTTTTAATCATTATTATCAGAGTCGATCATCCATTTTACCAAAAAGATTAACTAATTCAGATTCATATCTTGGCTAGATATATTTTTAGCTTAACATAATTAACATATATAATATATAAATAGAAATAGAAATAGTAAACATAATAATTGAAGAGAGTTTGAGAATGTGATACACACAAGAGTAAACTTCAACTTAGTTTATTCATTGAGTAAAAAGATGTATAAATAGATACAATTGAGATGGAGAGACTAGCTAGCTAGCTTGGGCGGCCACTTGAGTATGTAGATGTGGGCGGCAAGCATGCAAAAAGTAAAAAGTAAAAGTTATGTCTATGACATAAAGTAAACTAGAGTTTGACATATTAATTGTTTATATGACTCACAATTAATATGTCTTTTACAATTAATTTTACAACTAAATAAGGTGTACAAAATATTATGCACGAAATCGAGGCTCAAGAATCATTGAGCACTGTTGAAGCCTCAGCAGATCGAGTCATGGCGAGTAATATTTCCACACCCCCTCAAATCGGGTCAGATATGTTGATGCAGCCAAGTTTGCTACTTAGTCTCTCTTGAACATAAGAGGTGGAATAGCCTTGGTAAGAATATCAAGATTCGATCTGCCGAGGGAACATCTTTGGAGTTGAATAATCTTGGCATCAATCTTCTCCTTAGAAAGTGTTCACAATGTCCACATGCTTGGTTTTATCATGATGGACTGGATCTTCTGCCATGCATAAGGCTGAATTATTGTCACAACAGAGTGTGATAGGTTGCTGATACGGTTGCTGAAGTTCAGTCAGTACCCTTTTTAGCCAGAGAGCTTCACAAATGCCAAGTACAAGTGCCCTTAGTTCAGCTTCAGCACTGCTTCTTGACACAGTAGGTTGTTTCTTGCTCCTCCAAGTAACCAGGTTCCCCCATATATATGAGCAATAGCCTGTGGTAGACCTCCTGTCAATGTGACATCCAAATTTAATCAAGATCAAGATAGACCTTGATTGATCTATCAAGAGACTTGGTGAAGAGCAGTGCCTTGGCCAGAGTGGATTTTAAATACCTCAAGATCCTATTCACTTTGCATCCCAATGTTGCTCAAGAGGGCAATGCATGAATTGATGACTGGATCGACCCCATATGCAATATCAGTCTCTTGTGTGAGAAATGTATATGAGTTTGCCTACAAGCCTTTGATATTGTTCTTTCCTCGACAAAGAATGTCACCATGCAAGAGAGGTATGACCTGGGTCTACTGGAGATACAAAGAGTTTGCATCCCAAAGATGCCAGTTTCTTGAGAGAGTCCAGACATACTTCCTTTGGGAGACCGAAATGCCATTGGTGGTTCTAGCTACTTCCATACCAAGAAAGTACTTGAGGTAGCCCGGATCTTTAACTTGGAACACCTTTGCCAAGTAGAGTCTTCAAGTTCTGGATCTCAGTAGAGTCATCTCCAGTAAGGATGATATCATCCACATATACAATTAGAATGGACCTTCTCTGGTTGGTTGTCTTGACAAACATGGTGTGATCAGAGTTGCATTGATGATATCCAGCAGCTTTAACCACAAGAGTAAGTTTGCCAAACCATGCCCTTGGTGATTGCTTTCAGCCATATAGAGATTTCCTCGGTTTGCACACCTTGCCTTGAGTATTAGGATTGATAAAACCAGGGGTACAGTCATATAAACCTCCTCGGTGAGGTCCCCATTTAGAAAGGCATTTTGATGTCCAATTGGTGAAGAGGCAGTCAAGTTGGACAACTAGGAAATCAAGACTGACAAAGTGTTGAGCTTTGCTATGGTGCAAAAGTTTCCTTATAGTCAATGCCATAAGTTTGAGTGAATCCCCTTGCTACCAATCGGCTTTATACTTGTCAATTTTACCATCAAGCATTGTATTTGATAGTGAATAACCATCTGCAGCCTAATCTGTTTTCTTGCCTTTGGGAAGAGTTGTGAGGTCCCAAGTGTGATTATCCAAGAGAGCGATCATCTCTGTTTTTAACACTGCAAACCTTCCACTTATCATTTTGAAGGGCCTCGAATATTTCTAGGGATAGAGTGAGAGTCCAGTCTGTGTAAACATGGCAAAGACAGAGACAATCGATCATAAGATAAATAAGTATGAATAGAATGATCGAGTGCATGATCTTTTCCCTTTCCTTAGAGCAATAGGTCCATCATCTACTTGATGAAGATGCCGAGAGTCGAGAGTTGGGGTCCAGCAGACTCTGGTTCGAAGAGGTTGCCGAGGTTCTCGTTCGCCAGAGCTCTGGGTCGCCAGATCGGGCCGAGGGTCGTGAATGTGAGTATCTGCGGCAGGATGTCAAGATTATGAGTCTCTTTGAGGGTTAATGGTTTGCCGAGGAACGGACTTAGTTCAATCTCAATCAGTTTCCATCTGGACGGCTCAAGAGGTTTCTTTGTAATATGGAGTCCTTTCAAAGAATTTCACATCCATAGAATTGTAAAATTTCTTTTCGGTAGAGAGAGTAACACTTGTAACCTTTCTCTGCCTTGTGCATATCCAAGGAAAATGCACTTATGAGCTTTAGGATCAAGTTTACTTGTGTTGAGCATGGATATAAACAAACACAAGACAACCAAAGATCTTTGGAGGCAATTGGGTAATAAGATGAGAGCAGGAGTGAGTGGTCGGGAAGGGTTTGGAGAGGAGTTTTGAAACCTAACACTCATTGGGAAGTCTGTTGATTAAATATGTAGCAGATCAATATAGCTTCACCCCACATGTATTTAGGAACATGTGTAGTGAACATGATTGATCTGGCCATTTCCAAGCAGATGTCTGCTTTTCTTTCAAAGAACCCCATTCTCATTGAGGTGTTTCCACACAACTACCGATATGAACAATTCCTCTGTTTATCAAGAAGTTAATGAGGTTAGACTCATAGTATTCCAGAGCATTATCGGTCTTTAAGATCTTGATCTTAGTATCAAATTGGGTGGAGACCATGTGATAAAATTCTTGGAAGATAGGTCCAACTTGATTTGTCTTTCATTAAGAAACAACCACAAGTGTTTCGGTATGATCATCAATGAAGGTTACAAACCACCTTTTCCTGTTATACTTTTCACTCTTGAGGGTCCCCATACATCACTCGTGAATTAGGGTGAAAGGGAAGAGGGCAAGTGAGGTAACTTAGCATACACAGATTTGGTGAGTTTAGCAAATTGACAAATATCACATTGAAGATCATTAAGATTACATCCTTTAAACAATTCAGGATTAAAGACTTTAAATAACCAAAACTTGGATGTCCTAGTCTATAATGCCATAACATGATATTGTCTAGGTTTTGAGTGCAGTGCCGAGGCGATTCTGTCTTGATCTTCTGTCTTCAAAGCAGGTTGATCACAAACAGATCCTGGAAAGCAGGTTTAGCTTGCCCAATCACTTCTCGAGAAGAAAGATCCTGGAATGTACACCGATTCTTATTAAAAACAACGGTCCAATTCAGATCTTTAGTGAGTTTCTTGATGAGATATAAGGTTACTGATCTAACTTTGGAACAAACAGACATTCTCAGTAGATATATCTCGATTAGTAAGTTTAACCTTCCCAACACCTTTTGCATAAGAAAGAACCATCATCGCTAGCCTTAATTTTCGTGAATTTGGTTGCATGGCATATATTGGGTAATAAGGTTTTTATTACGGTCATATGGGAAGAAGCCCAGAATCAACAATCCAGTCTCATTACTAAGAGGTGAGTAAAATATACTGCTTTTAGCATGAGTGTCCATTTCAAAGAGGGGAGCTACCTTCCGACGATCTTTGAGCAATAAAGGCTCTAAAGGCGAAGAACCGAGCATTCACTTCATGTCATTCTCCTCTTCACCGATAAGTTTGCCTTGACTTTCCCTGGTTGGTTTTGAGGTTTTAGAGGGGTTAGGTTTGCCATGTAGCTTCCAACAATTGTCCTTGGTGTGATTTGTGCGTTTGCGGTGATCACGTAAGTGCCTTTCCACTTTCTCAAGAGGCTTCTGTAAGTCTCATTAACCTTCAAAGCAGGCAAGACCTTGATAGGGTTGTCGTCAGAGGGGTTCAAAGTGACATCACTTTCCTCCTCGCTTTCCTCATGTTTGACCTCAAGCAAACATGGATTTGAGATTTGGAAGAGGTTTAGTAGCAAGAATTCTACCTCGACATCATCAAGAGTAGGATTCATCCAAGAAGGAATTTGAATACTCTCTTTTCTCGATAATGTCTTTAAAGAGTGCAAAAGATCTTTAACCTCATTCCAGGGTGAGTTTCCAACATATCTAGGTGTTGCCATGCCTTAGATAGTTGATTAAAGTATTGAGTTACTGAGATATATCCCCTTGTCTGCAATTTTGAATCTGAGCTTCGAGTTCATAGACTTGGATGTATTGTCCTTTTTGAGTAAAGGTCTCGGCATTGTCCTGCATTTCCTTAGCGTTGTCATACATCATAAAGTTCTCATCGATCTCTTTTGTCATAGACCTCGTGAGGATGGTCATGACTTGGTTATTTTCTCGTATCCCATGCTTCAAACTTGGGGTCGCCAAAGAAAGGAGTTTGGAAACAGCACAGATATCCCATCTTGCCCTGGCCGGAGATATACATTTTCATGGACCTTGACCATAGCAAGTAATTGTTACCATCAAGTTTATGATTTGTAAAGAAGAGTGTTCATTATCGATCTGAGGCAAATTTGTGAGTCTCATCAAGAAGATGAAACCAGATAATGTTGACATTTTTCTCGAAAAAAGAACCGAGTTTTTTGCAATGGATTTTAGAACTCAAGAAGGCTCGCTACCATGAAGAGAGTTTGAGAATGTGATACACACAAGAGTAAACTTCAACTTAGTTTATTCATTGAGTAAAAAGATGTATAAATAGATACAATTGAGATGGAGAGACTAGCTAGCTAGCTTGGGCGGCCACTTGAGTATGTAGATGTGGGCGGCAAGCATGCAAAAAGTAAAAAGTAAAAGTTATGTCTATGACATAAAGTAAACTAGAGTTTGACATATTAATTGTTTATATGACTCACAATTAATATGTCTTTTACAATTAATTTTACAACTAAATAAGGTGTACAAAATATTATGCACGAAATCCTGAGGCTCAGCAATCTGCTGAGCACCCTGCTGAAGCCTCAGCAGACTGAGTCTGCTGAGTAATATTTCCACAATAATATTAGAATATATTACCGATTACAACTGCTGAATCGGGGTCGTTTCCACCGGATGTAGTATAACAAAGCTTCGATTTTAACAATCTTCGATAATTATTCCGCCATTACAACGGTACTATAACTACTTTATTTATATATATAAAAACATATATATACATACATAGACATATGTATATATAAGGGCCCAAAACAAGAAAAGAGAAGAAAGGAGATGGAAGAAGAGGGGAAATGGAAGAAATGGGGAGGAGATGAGAAAAGAGGGGCCAGGATTTTTGATGGATATGGAGGGTATATATATATATATATATATATATATATATATATATATATATATATATATATATATATATATTCATAAGAGCACATGCGTTGGATAGTATTAGAAGTTTGTTAGAGGATGGTGGGTGCAATGATGAGTCCTCACATGCACCCTTAGGAGAATATAATCAAGTTGGGAGAATATCTCCACTTTTCCCGGCGTTTCTATCATGGGCGCTTATCGATAAAATAGCCATAACTTGAGTTGTAGACCTCCAATTGACGTGATTCAAAATGCGCTGGAAAGCTCATTTGAATATCTACAACTTTTATGAAGAACTCTTCCCAGAAAATGCCTTTAAGTTGGGTAAAATATCCGTCGTAGATAAATTACGGTAGAAGCATTAGGTGACAATTGATCCGTTTGAACTTGTTAGCTTATGGCAACTTCTTCTATCCTTAAAATACATCTTTTAGACCTCAAAACCTGTCGTTACGTGGGATATTTTGATGGCCTTGGGCTCCAAGTATTCTTCTTCTTCATCGAGCAAAACTCTCGCCTCGTTATCCGGGTCTTTAGTTATTCGTCTCCTAAGTAAATCTTATCTTTCTTACGAATACAAAGAAACGAACCGCGAGTAAATCGACAATAAAAGTTCAGAACTGCGTTGAATTTTCTTGACACTTTTAGGTTAATATTACGATCTTTAGTTATGATATTTTTAGTTTTAACATAATAGTGAAAAATAAAACGTTTATAAAATATAGTAATTTTTATCATATTTTTATCACATATCACTAAACCGGTATAAAACCTATAAAAATACGATATTTTATACAATAATTACTACTTATACATTTGGATAAAATTAAGTAATTATTGACTTAAATTGGTACAATAATGCTCAAAGTGGTATCAATATTGGGGTAAAATGTCGTAATAATGATCATTAATTTGTCTCTCATCAATTACCGACGGTCCGGATAAGACTGTCACACCGTAAAGTGTTCTGGGCGCATTATTAGCAAATTAATCTAGAGACCTGTACTCAGATTAATCAACGCTACGGACTAAGTTAATTTTAAGTACATCTCACTAACTCAATCCTCTTGCGTATAGCCATACACTGAGTTATGTGATTACATAAACGAGGTACTTAGGGTTTTCAGTAGTCTCTTAATTATAAGCATACATGCATATAATAAGATGAATTATTAATTCTGTCCTAAGACAATTACATAATTTTCTTTCGGGCACTACGCACAACAGATAAATATGGCTAAAAAGGTGGAGTTTACTATTGATATGACAGTTTAACTCCTCGTGCGTATAACTCTCGATATTACTCTTAATTAGGTCTAGAACTACCCAAAACATGTCAATAAAGTGATAAACGAGGGTTAAACTGCACACCAAAGTACAGTAAAGTTGACTCCCATGACTTAGCCACCTACTTAACAAGCCCGATGCATGTGGTTCCATCCATGGTAATGGAATCTCTAGAGCTAGCCCTTCTATCAATCATGTGCTCTTTGCATATGACACTCTTCTTCTGACCAAAGTTAATCTATTATGTGCATCTAATCTGCAAGCAGTGCTGAGTTTATATGAACAAATTTCTGGTCAATCTATTAATCTACAAAAGTCAGCTTTCTTTTTTAGTAAAAATGCTTCAGTTGGATGCAAGAATGTTGTTTTTTCTCACCTGAATGCAGGGGCGGACACAGGATCCCGGGTGAGGGGGGCGATACTATGGGCGAGTGTAAATTTTTAGGGAGGACGAAAAAAATACACAACACACATAATAGTGTCTTTTTCGGATCCGAGGAGGGGGGGCTACTGCCCCCCTTAACAAATGGTACATCCGCCCCTGCCTGAATGGTTTGCCAGAAGTTCACCACACCAAGTACCTTGGCCTGCCGGTTGTTAACAGTAGGTCCAAAAAGCATGTCATCTCTTATTTTTTAGATATATGCAAAGGAAAGTTGAATAACTCAAAGTACAAGTTTCTTAGTATGAGGGGCAAAACAGTCCTATTGTCATCCTTCTTTTTTGCTTCTCTTATTAACTATTTTAGTGCTTGTAAAATTGTACATAATAAGTGGGAAAACAACAAGATAACCTATAATCTTGTTGCCTTCTCCTTTTGTCAGATGTTGGTACATCCTGGCAAGACAGTATGTCTCTTTGGCTTTGTAACGTATGATGTATCGTTTTCTCTCAATAATATATGCTTTCTTCCTTGTTTGAAAAAACAGGAAAAAAACAGATCCGATGTAATAGAATTCACAAAAATATTATTTGTATAGCACTAGAACCTCCGGCCAAATAAACCGGCCAAATAAACAAGAAAGACATCATCAATTCTTGACATATATCAATTTGTAAATTTTAAAACCATAAAAATGGTTTGGTGGTAAAAAAAAATACGTAAGCCAGATATCATGGCGAACTCTCTCCCGCCAAATACGCATGTTGTCCCCGGGTTACCAACCCTAAAATGTAGCTCATCAGGCATGTCGGGGTATATCATGTTGAATCCAAGATATCTGAAAATCACCCCACGTAACTTCCACTTTTCATGTTTTTCATTCGCTCTATAAAACGCCTAAATATGGACTTTTTGAACTGTCTTCAAAATCTACATCACTAACGCTCAACTGTTTTAAATTTGTTAAAACACTTGTCAACTTAGCGGATTCCCTTTAAAATTCCACACTCCCGTGAAATGACTCCATGGATCAATTATATACGCTCTGGGGGTGCCTGAGTGCAAATCACAGTATAATCACAAATATTATACATGTATAATATATATGCATAAATATTATATATATATATATAATATAATATATATATATATATATATATATATATATATATATATATATATATATATATATATATACACACATATATATATAGATAAATGTGTGTTGTGCATATATATTATATGTGTGTGTGCATATAGATTTGAAATCAAACTATGTATATAAATATAATATACGTGAAAGTTGTAATGTATATATATGTACGTATACATATGTCATGTACATATATATCTTATTATATATTTTTAAGGGAAAAACTGCCAATTAACCCGTTTAACTCTAATTACCCGACCCAAACCCGGAAATTCAACTGAAAAAGGAACGTTTACTGCACCTTCCCCCAACAAAACATGCCGCAGCCTCCCATTTTCTCCCCCACGTTCAAAATAAACTAACCCATGATCTTCCCTGTCCTCCTCTAATTCGACAGTTTAAGCCGACATAAACCATCTTCTCCGATATCTCCTCTTCCAAACTTCTTTATCTTTTTTTTCCACTTGCCCTCTACCTTGCTAAATACCTCTGTTTCGGCCTGCTAATTTTCCCAATCGCATTTTCGCGTATCAGGACGAGGAGCCATCGAAGTGGACAAGGAGCCATGTAATTGCAGAAGAAATTCATCAACCCAATCATACAGATCACAATGTGAAAGAGGTGATACAGCAACTCAATTTCATGATCAATTTGTAAGTGACTCTGCATGCTTTTGGTTTCGGTATGAGTCTACCTTTAATTTTTTATTTTTTTATTTCATATTTTTTCACCCGTTTTTTACTTATCAGACCTAAAATTTGTTCTCCGTTCCCAATTCTAATTTCTGATTTGTTGTCTCTCATTTTATTGTCAATTGGTTCAACAATAATTTCACGGAACCCATTTGTCTACCAACATAGAAAATGATTTGTTTTTTTCTCAAGTTATTTTCAGTGTAAAAGTAATTCTCTTACTCCTCTCAATGGGCTCAACGATTTGATTCTATGGTGTTGGCGAGATATATGTGTGTTACGATTTCTATTATTTTGGGTGTTTTTAAATGTTTGTGCCTCTCAAAAAAAAAAAAAAAAAAATTTTTGTTTGTGTATGACTATAATGCACAGAAATTCACTCAATGTCCTTCTGACCTTCTGTCAATGGGTTTGCAGATTTGCATTCTATGGTATTGGCGAGTCATCTATTTTACTACAGCATGAATATGAGTTTTCCTATTCGAAAATGCAATCATGTGATTGCTGTTGGTTGATTGATGGTGAAGCTGCGAGGAACATAAGGCACACTCTCTTACAGACGTTCAATATCTCTCTGCCTTTGTACTGGTAATGGAGTTGGGTTACACTTATTCATATATCAGTTAGATACTATGTTGCTATGACCTGTCAGAAGCAAACTCTTTAACCAGCCTACCATAATTATCACCTTCTTCTGAAGACATCTTTCGTGATATGTTTTGCGGTTGATAAAGGTGATTTTTGTTTGTAACAGTTTTGCTATTTTGTGTTATGTTGATGGATTTTTTTTATATGCTACTATAGGCTTTAGATGGGTTGACATTTTTTTTTTTTGTCTTATATAGTTTTACAACTATTCATATGTACTTTGGATCCTATAGTTAGTTACCATATTAGTTTTTTAACTTTGATATGTACTTTTATTTATTTATTTTGTCTCTGTTTCCATGATTAATTATTGTCTCAGGACGGAGACCGATAACACTATTGAGATGCTGAATATTTGAATATTGAGCAACTTGGGTTCCTGTAATGTTACTTAGTATGGTGGCTCTCACCATTAAATTCATGTTGCAGGTGGTGGTGTATGAAGGTATGATCACGTAAAAGCCATCCAATAAAGAAGAAGCATATCAACACATGAAAGGTTTGTTATTTTAATCATTTGGTTCTATAACTGACTATCACTTTGGTTTGTTTGTTTGTTTTCTTTCCATTTTGAAAAGAACAATGGGTGATCGTCTAGGTTACTCTGGGGTGGGCATGCAACTACGGTCATCTATGTTTTTACCAACCTCAACTCGGTAGCTACGAGAGTAGAGAGGAGAAATTGACAGAGTAGAGGTGCAATACCTTATGTTATTGGTTTTTGATTGTTTATTGTATTTTAATTTTCACCGGTGCAAAATATATACCCTCACATTTTGGTTTGTCAGATGTGTCAAATTTGAATTTTGCGGGTTTTCGGTTTCTTTGATAAGTCCAAAGTTGAGTTGAGGCATTATAAGACCACCTATATGAAGTTCATGGAGTCGAGGCATACTGCAGGAATGGGTGTGACACGGTCGAGGATCGAGATCGACACAATCAGATTATAAATTTTTAATATCGACACGGGTCAAGGCAAATATTTGAAAATTTTAATGGTCGAGAAGTAGATATTAAGACATAAAAATTTTAAATTGTGTATAATATACATAGAAAATTTTTTTTTTTTTTTTTTTTTTTGAGGGTCAAGTGACCCTTTTCCTTAGGAGTGGCGCCGCCCCTGGTGGAGGTTGCGGAAAGTTTTCGTGTCATTAAAAGCAGGTTAAATATGATCGAACCGACATCGTTTTTTTTTGTTGGAAACTTATTAGAATTTTTTATTTTTTTATTTTTATCTTCATTTTTATGCTGTTCGTTCCAAAATTGGTGGGTACATTATCCTTCTGCTTGGTAAGTAGATGGTAATGTGCTTATTTTTGTATGTTGATAGGTTTCTTTGCTTTTCTTTTTCTTGCCGTTGATTTGATGATGTTGGCATTCAATGAACATAAAAATGGAAACTAAGTACTCATTTAATAAATGCGCCTTTGTGTGTTTTTTGTATAGACAGTTTTATTCTTTGTGTTGAACCATGACTCTCAATCATTTGTGTTTCCATCATTTTCCTTATTTTGATCCAAAGTAGACTTGATTTCTTATCAATACAATATATATTAGTTCAATGTAACCATAAGTTCAAACTTCAAACCATCATTTTTCATTACCTTTTTCACATTTTCTTTACTATTCTTAATTAACCTTAAATTATGTAAAAGGTTTGATCCATAAAATATTCTTAATCGGTCCATCGACTAACTCGACATAGTCCATTAGTCCACCCTAAGTCAAAATCATGGCTCCGCCTCATGCGTTTTAACATTCTCTAATCATCGAATCAACAATCATGCTAACAACAATCATGCTAATTAACATTCATAAGATATATATATATATATATTCCTATATATATATATATATATATATATATATATATTTGTTGATTACGACTTACATGGAAATATGCATATAGGTTCATAAACGTAAAAGTCGTGTTGTCTCTATTTTCATATAAGTTGTTACGATTTCAGGTTTGGTTTGTTTGGTTATTTGTGTGATTTAGTTGCATTGTTGGTTGTTAACATTACTTGTTACAGTGAATTATTTCCAAGTAACATTGAGGTTTTGAATGTTAAGTTTTGTGTCATTTAGTTGCATTGTTTGTTAGTAAACCACGGGAGGAGTGATGGAGATGCCGGACGAGTCCGGCGAAACAGCACTAAAATACATAATCTACAAGATGCCTCTTCCGGTGGGGCTTTACAAGTTCTTTGAGTGGAGAGATGAATAAGAGAACCTACAAATCCTCTACGAGTTATCTATAGGACCTCATTTCTTGCAGGCATGAGGAAGACCATAACTGGTGAGAAGGAAAGAGTGGAATCGAAAACAACATAGGCCTACAAGAACCTCGCTTTCGGGTGGAGGCTTTTTCCGCAAGGCAGAACGGAATTCGTCGATGTTATTGTCGTTGTTCGTTCTTATTTGTGTTGTTTTTGTGTAATTCATCATCGTTGTTTTCGTTAGATACATTGTCGGTGATATTGAGCATATGAATATATTAAGGCAATTATATTATACTGGGCTATTAAATATTAGATTACATTATACTAAGGCAATTATATTAGATTACATTATCAAAGACCAAGGCAATTATTATATTATATAGGGCTATTAAATATTCATTCCAAATTATACTAAGTCAATTATGTGCACACCATTATAACATGGCTATTAAATTATTATACATACAAACTATATATATTGAATTATATTTATTAAACACTAAAATATTTAAATAATAAACGTAACGACAATATTATTGGCGTTAAACAAAACTCTACGCCAATATTATTGGCGTTAACAAACACTTAACGACAATATTATTGTCGTTAAACACATATTTTATGCCAATAACAACGAATATTGGCGTAAAATCATCATTCAGAGCGTATTCATGATGTTTTTCAGGAAATTCAAAAACAACCCCTAACCTAACCAATCTACCCCTCCTTCTGCAAAATCTTGCTAAACAACAACAAAGATTCTTACTATACGTGCGTTTTGACCTCAAAGTACTTACAAATTGCACAACAAAAATCAAACAATCAAATAATCTAAGATTTAGCTTCTTATGCGAAAAAAAATGAAAGATAGACATTAATATTAACTGTAAATTTATCTCCGTTGTGCGATTTGATTCATTTGTTTAAAAGTCTCGTAATCCATTGCAAAATCATATCGTTTTATGAGAATTTTTGGGGAATTTGCAGCAAAATGATAATTTGGGGGAGAAGAAGAGTTTTCGACAATAATAGCATCGTTTAAACCGTTATTGGCGTAACGAGGCTTATTTAACGCCAATAATATTGGCGTTAAATACGTAACGACAATATTATTGGCGTTAAACAAATCTCGTTATGCCAATAATCGCCTATTGTCTAAATGGATGGTTTGACGACAATATTATTGTCGTTATATTGTCGTTAAGAGTGGTCAAGCGACAATATTATCGTCGTTATACCTAAAAATGCATTTGGCAAAAAGATAAACTTTCTTTACAAATAAGAGGGCCGACAACACCTGATTTTCCAATTTACCTGTCTTTGTAACTTATGATGTATCATTTTCTCAATAATAAATGCTTTCTTCCTTGTTTGAAAAAAAAAAAAAAACAGATCCGATGTAGTAAAATAATTCACAAAAAATATTTGTATAGCACTAGAACCTCCCGGCAAAATAAACAAGAAAGACATCATCAATTCTTGACAAATTAATTTGTCTCATATACTCTTATTCGATTCTTTATATAATTTACAAATAGTAGGCGTAGCTTTATTTTCTAAAAATACTCCTACTATTTATGGTCATAGTCCTTCATAATACTAATAACAGAAGACAATTTCTATTTTCATAAAAAGTAAAAGTTTTTAAAATCAATATTTTACTTATAAAATTAGACTCCTCATTCTTCATTCTCATGCTAATAATTATAAAATTAATTAATTAATTAGAGTCCCCGCTCTCTATTCTCATTCTAACAATTATAAATCCACAATACAAATGAGATCGATCCTGCCGATCTAATTCAAGCCGAGTGAGATGAGATCATGAAACAAGGAGGCTTCAGGTTTAAATTACAGGGGAGGTAATAATTTGAGTCCTTCAGCGTAACATATTATTTGGTGTGTTAGTCAACTATGGTTGTATTGTGTTAGTCCACTATTTGTTTAGGAAAGTTATGGTTGTACTTACATTATCAGGTGTGTTAGTCCGGTATGATTATCAGACTACATTATCGATCGTTAATAATCTACTATTATTAAGTAAATAATTGTATTATTCTTTCATTCATTTTCAATTGTATATATTATAAAATAAAATAAAGTGAGATCGATCCTTCAGGGCGGCAAATGCATTATAAATTGATAGCTAAAAATAGAAATTCAATCGTCATTTCTCACTCCGTCTCCATTTAATTACTCCATTAATTAAATCTTCATATATATTCATTACTATATATTCTTTTTAATCCATCTTCAGGTAGCTTCACCCTAATTAATGGATCAATTGCCTCGTATGGTATTTCTCCCGTCGCCGGGAATGGGCCATTTCATACCATTTCTCGAGCTCGCCAAGAAATTCGTCATTCACCACAATTTCGCCGCAACTATTCTCATCATCCCGGATCTCGGCCCGAATTGGAGTGCGGTCCAGCCATCTTACTTACAACCCGGCCAGCTCCCTACCGGGTTGAATTACCTTCTTCTTCCCCAACCCGATTTCAGTGACCTGCCTACTAATATGAAGCACGAAATACTCGGAACATTAGCTGTTAGTCGATCTCTAGCAACAATCCGTGAAGTTCTGGCAGATTTACTATCATCAGAAGAAAAGTTGAAAATTGTGGCCCTTGTTGTGGATATTTTTGGAGATCAAGCAATTGATATTGCTAGAGAACTCGAGATTTCTCCCTATCTTTTCTTTACTATGAATGCAATGGCTTTGTCTTCAATTCTGTATCTCCCGAAACTTGATCAACGTGTTTCTTGTGAGTATGGGGAACTACTTGAACCGATTCGGCTACCGGGTTGTATTCCACTTCCGGGTAAAGATGCTCCGGAGCCTTTGCTTAACCGTCAGAGTCTTCGATACAAAGCCTTTGTACACAGTGCGAAAAAATACCAAACGGTTGATGGGATAATAGTGAATACCTTCCACGAATTAGAGCCTGGAGCTTTGAAAGGCCTGCAGGTAAGACCCAAGGCCTTGTTTGGTTTCGGGTGGGATTGGATCCATTTGGATCCAACCTATTCATTTCATTATATATTGGGGTTCTATTTGGACCCTCTTATTTACTACTTACACCCATTATTTGATTTTTTTTTTTTTTTACTTCTACACACCCTCATTTTACTTATTACACCACACAAAAATAAGAAAAGGAAAAAAATACACTTTAAGTCCTAAATAATTACACTTTTTACCCTTAAACAATACAAAAACAAATTTATCTTTTCTTCTTCAAACCAAATACCCTAATTCATCTTCCACCCTATTCCCCTACCTTCCAGCCGCCGCCCCTTCCTCTTCTGAAAAACAGCCATCCCCTTCTTCCTCCCTCAACCACCCCAAATCGAAAATCCTCTTCCCAAATCGCAGTGAATCAAGCCCCTAAATCGCAGCAAAATCGACCCCCCAAATCGCAGCCCTTAATTTATCTTCACCTCATCCCCTTTCAGCCGCCACCCCCCTTCTTCCTCCTCCCTCAGCCGCCGCCGCCCCCTTCTTCCTCCTCAAGCATCCAAATCGCAATTCTTCATTTGCCGAAAAACAAAATAAAATCGCAGCTCTCTTCTTCTTCTTCCAAATCGCCATTCAGTTTTTATTTTATTTTAAATAGGGTCGAATCAAGGGAGAAGGGGGAAATGGGTTTACATAAGCAATGGGATTGGAGGATTTATGGTAAGAAAGGGTGGACGGGAGGAGGGAGGGCAGTTGGGGAATGGGTTGTCCAATTTGCAGGTGTGGCCGTGGGGGCGGCGATGGGAGGAGGGTGTGGTTGTGGGGGCGGCGATGGAAGAAGATGATGGTGATGGAGGTTTGATGGTTGATGATGGTGGTGGGTTGATGATGGTTGATTGGTGGTGGGTTGATGATGGCGGTGGTTGGTGGTTGGTGGTGGACCTGGTGGTGGGAGGAGAATGGTAGTGGCGGCTGGTTCTTGGTGAGGAGGTGAGGAAGAAGAGTTTGGTGAAAGAGAATTGTTTATTTAGGTTTTAGGAGGACTTGTTTATAATTTCAAAATTATGTGGTGTGGGTAGTAATTTTTTTATTAATCGTGTAGTGTGAGAAGTATAAAAATAATCAAAATAATCTTGTGGGCTAAAAGCAAAATTTTGTGGTACAAGTAGTAAGTGGGTGCAAGTAGTAAATAGAGGGTCCAAATAGAACCCCTATATTTTTTATTATTATTTTATTATAAATTCTTTCATCAATCATTCAACATCAATAAATAAAATAATATTACTCAATTCATTTTATTTATTCACTACACTATTTAACCATTACTTTTTCAATATAATATTTCATTAAAATTTCTCTCATCGACCATTTCTTCAACTACACAAATTTCAACATAACATTTCAACTTTATAATCACTATTTCACTATATTTTATTTTAGTTTCTCTTTTTGAGTGTTTTTTTTAGTTTTTTTTTAATAGTTTTTTTTAAGTAGAGACTCAAGTTTATGTTGCATGTGATCATGGGATTTTCATTTCAGAGAAGGTAAAATCAGCAATAGGAAATCAGAAAAACACACGGTCCGTACCGCGTAAAATATAAATGACGTGTTTTTACAATTTTACGTATCTTTTAAGATTTTTTATTGGTGGAGACATGGTGATCTAGGACCACCATAAAAATGTTGATAAAACAAAACCGAAAACTGCCCAAACTAAACTGGACCGGGATAAAATTATTTTACTAAATTATGGTAATTTTAGTTTGTAAATTTTAAAACCATAAAAATGGTTTGGTGGTAAAAAAAGAGAAAAAAAACCGGAAAACTTAATCATGTACGCCCCGAATTATGATGCATATCAGCATACATAGTGCGGTGACCTATAATTCTCAAATTTAATATCTGTGACATATAGTGTAAGTGCGGTGTGCCATAATTATCAAATTTAATATTATGACATATATTGTCTGCATTGACATGCTCCAGGAGGAAGATACAGAGTTCTTTGACAATAATCCCTCCATCTATCCTATTGGTCCTTTAGTACAAAACAACTCAACTAATCATGATGCTAAAGAATCAGTTATTACAAATTGGCTAGATACTCAACCTTTGAATTCTGTCTTGTACATATGCTTTGGAAGCCATTGGACACTTTCAAGCCCAAATAAACGAATTAGCACTCGGTTTAGAGACAAGTGAGACCCGGTTTCTTTGGGTTGTAAGGCCTCCAAAAGATGAAAATGGCAGCATAGGAGATGACCCTTTAGAGTTTCTACCTAAAGGGTTCATTGAACGAACAAAAGAACAAGGATTAATGGTGCCCAACTGGGCTTCACAACAAGAGATACTTATGCATGACTTAATAGGAGGGTTTATAACACATTGTGGATGGAATTCTACGTTGAGAGTATAGTTAACGGGTGCCGATGATTGCTTGGCCTCAAGGTCCGCGAGAAGATGAGCGCGTTGATTTTTGAGAATATGTGAAAGTTGCGATTAAGGTGAAATCTTTGGAGGATGGGTTGGTGGTGAGAGCTGAGAATATTGCAGAGACGGTGAAGAATTTAATGAGTGGAGAAGAAGGAAAAGAGGCGACAGAAAGGGTGAGAGAATTGAAACATATGACAAAAATGGTCCTCAGTGAAGGGGTTTCATCTTGGAACTCGTTTGCAGACTTGGTTTTCAAGTGGAAAACAATGTAATTGACATCTTATGTATTTATTTTCAGTTTAAACATGTTTTAATAAAACTTATACTTCCCTCAAAAAAGAAAAAGAAAGAAAAAAAACACTTATACTATAGTGTATGTCGTAATATTGTGTGATAATATTGTAGTATTACACTCGTATAGACAATTGATAAATCACCCAGACTCAAATTAATCAATTGTTCGTTAGATAATAGATATAACGAACGAGATTGAAAGTCAGAGTTGAAACCACCTTGCACATGTCTCCCAGCACAAAAAAAAAAAAAAAAAAAAAAAAAAAAAAAAAAAAACTAATAGGGCAAAACAAACATACAAAATAGTTTATACAATTCCTCAAGGAAATAGGGACAAAAGCTTCATGTACACTGCAGATTAAAGAAATGGACTAATTAATTTTCCATGTCCTCTACCTCCTCCTTTATATAGAAACAGTGTCTTCAACGTCCTCTACATTCACTCATCAAGCAAAAAAAAAAAAAAAAAAAAAAATGGCCGTCGTTTGTTCAAAGTCTACTTCTAATTACCACATCAGATCAGTAAGTTTGCCTAGTAGAACACATCCCACAACTCTAACAGGCTCAAATCGTGGGAACAAACATCGTCAAGCAACAATGCAGGGTCTATATGTTATGGTTTTACAAGTTTGCAGGAATTGTATCAATGCACAGATGATCTACACAACTTGCCTTCAACCATCAACGCCTTTACCCGTCAACAAAACTTGAAATGGGTTAAATGACGTACTAGACATGTCGGTCAGAGTTCTGGATATATGTGGCATATATGGCAAGTGACATAGTTTCACAATGTAAAGAAAATGTCAGAAATCACAAGTGGGTTAATGATGAATTACAAGATGTATCAGTCAAAAGTCTGGATATGTGTGGCTGTGGCATGGCCAAGGACCTAGTTTCCAGTGCAAGGAAAATGTTAGAGATCTACAATCAACTCTAAGAAGAAGAAGAAAATGGTCGAATTCCGCTATAGAAACTGGCATCACTGAGTACTTTGTAAGCAGAAGGCAAATGAAGAGAGATGCTAAAAGATCACTTACGGATTTGCAGCAAATATATCAGGAGATCGATCAATGCTTCTTTCTGCTCCAGTAATGGTGGATTTTGATGATCACGTTTCGCCTGTGATCAGGGTTCTACAAAAAGTTGATCCTACAAGCATTTCTATTTTCCAAGCAATCCTGAAATTTTTATCCGTATAAATCATACAAGCAAAAGTTAAAGAAATGGACATTAGTTGCAAGATTTGTGCAAAAGGAAAAGACAAGAACTGAAGACCAAGATATCCAAAGATCAAGTGAAATAGAAAATGCAAATGCAGTCTTGTGCTGCATATGTGAAAATGATCAGATTGAAATGGGACGAATCCACATTGTGCAAAACAGACTTCAAATTTTGAAGGGTTCCCTTGAAGTCAGTTGGACTCGATGTTTAGGTTGCCCAGTCAGATCAAGAACCACAATCTTAAACGTGCTCTCATGAGAAATATACTTACAGAAACCTATATGTTACACCTCCTGTATGCGTACGTTTACAATACATATCTCACATAATAAATAACACACAATGTGTTGTTTGTAAGAATCACATAACAATTTTTCACAAAGCATTAAGGCATACAGTAGCAAAAGATTGCACACTAATTACTCTATAATCTATGCAGGCAAACAAGACAGAAATGACTTCTTCATTTTGACTAACTTCATGAAACAGGTAATATAATCATTTGCAAACATTTGCCGAAGATGAAAATGAGCGGTGGTGGAAAAAACACACACTATCTATGTGTAGCAGAATTCGTATTAGTATTCTAGTATACTTCTGCAGTTCCGAGAAGAGAAAGTTTTGCAAAATATTTTTTTCCAGATTCTATGGCAACACGAAAGTGCTTCACCTCAATTACTATATAGGACCACAAAATTACTACTTGATAGCAGATTATTTCTTCACGAGCAGAAACGTCACTCATATTGACGTTACTAACTTACAGAAACGTCAACTACGAGAACGATGGTGGGTAATGTTAACTTCAGTGACGTTTATTGTGTGTAACAAGTGTCAATGATGGTGACATTTCTACTCGACAGTTTTTTTAACATGTGAGGTGCTAAGTGTAATTTTATGGTGCCTCGTAACCCAAAGCAAATTTGAGATGCCAATAGATGCGCCCAAAGAAATTTACATAAAAAACAATAGAGATTGAAGCTAGATGTTGAATCCACCTTATCTCCTGGCAAAAATAGGGACAAAAACAAATAGGACAAAACAAACAAGATGGACATAATTTTTTAGTACATGTGTAAAGGTTTACCTGTCTGTAAAACATTGCTGACATACAAATCCAGGTCTTTGTTGATTTCCTGATCTATCTCTATCATCATCCTTTCTTTGCATTGGATGAGGGAACCCAAGACAGGGCTCATTTTTTGCCTTTTCTCTTTCTTCTAGCAACTTCCTCTGCTGTTCATCAGCTACTGCCCTATTTCTGATTTCCTTGTCTCTTTCCCTGATTTGTTCTGCTCTAAGGGCTGGTCTTCTGGTGCTTGTTTCAGGCTTATCACTTCTTTCCCCCTTTTTGGCAGCATCATCTTGTTGTTGTAACAGAATGCTATTGTTAGTCTCCGTTGTGCTAATTAGACTATCCAACTTTGATTCAATAGTTGTGGATCTTGCATCATGATTAGTGAGTTTTTGAACCACAGGTGCAATTCTTGAGCCAATTGCGGATGCCAATGCTTGGTTTTCCAGTGGGACTTGTTCTTTTAAGCTCTTGCATCTGTTGGTGAGGTTTGTATTCATCTGACGTATTAGATCACTTTGCTTTTGCACAACAATATTCTATGCATCTATGTACTCAGCAACTGCTTGAAATCTGCGCTCTATTGATTGACTTTCATCTCTAAATCCTGCAGACATTGTTCTAAGAGTGCTTGATGTTTTAGTTCGTCCACCAATGAGTCTACTGCCCGTTGAAATGATTGATTAGTGATAACAACACCATGCTGTGTCTGAACTGGTGTTGTTTGGAATGGGACAGTTGTACTCGGCTGAGTTAGTGGGGGTGGTTCCAGTTCAGGTTGTTCGTCTTGCATGACCATAGCTGGTTGAGTGACATCATCACCTGCTACTTCTTCAAGTACTTGGGTAGCAGAGTAATCTTGTCCCGGACTTGTGAGGATTCCCCCTTGCTCTGTGCTGGGGATTGTCTTAACTGGTAGCAGTATCAAAAATGACCAAAATAGTGATGGATGTAATTTTATAGTACATGTGTAAAGGTTTACCTGACTGCAAAACATTTTGTCTGGGTGATATTTCTCTTTCTCAAATGCTTCTTTTTGTAATAGTTCAGGAACTTTGACACCTCAAATGGAGGGGGCCCCAAACATGCCACTTAGACACATTGACTCTTCAAAATCAAAAGGATATGCAATGAATCATTAGCCACGTACACCAACACATCTCCATTAGCCAAAACAATGCACTGCAATTTCTAGCATACCTTACAGCTGCAATTTCTACTTATTTATGAAGTCTTCTTATACTTGCAATAATAAAATATCCTCATGTCCTGCCACTTTTCCATGCACAGATAACACCAATGAATCACTTTTTATAAATCATACAGCACACTATTATGTCTTTTCCTCTTCTTACTTTATATAAAAAAAGACTCATCAACATCTTCTTCATCATATCTTGGTTATTCTAGTTTTAATCATCAAGAAAAGACATTTAAAAAAATGGCTATTGTTTCTTCAAAGTCCACCTCTAATCACCACCACATCAGATCAGTAAGTTTGCCTAGCAGAACACATCCTATAACTCAAACAGTTGAAGAGGAATTGAATAGGCATCATCAAGCAACAGTGCAGGGGCCATGTGTTATGGCTTAACAGGTTTGCAAGAACTGTATCAATGCACAGATGATCTACTCAACATGACTTCAACCATCAACCCCTTTTCCCGTCAACAAAACCAGAAATGGGTTCATGAATTACTAGACATATCTGTCAGAATTCTGGATGTGTGTAGCATGGCAAAGGACATAGTTTCACAATGTAAAGAAAATGTCAGAGATCTTCAGTCATCTCTAAGAAGAAGAAGAAAAGGGTTGAGTTCCACCATAGAAACCGGCATCAATGAGTACTTTGTAAACAGAAGGAAAATGAAGAGAGATGCTAAAAGATCACTTATGGAATTGAAGCAAATAGATCAGCAAATCAATGCTTCAGCTCCAATAATGGTGGATCGACTTGACGATCATGTCTCATCGGTGATGAGGTGAATTCCAAAAGCAACTTAATTTTCCACGCAGTCCTGAGGTTTTTATCTGTAAAAACGTACAAACAAAAGATAAATAAATGGACGATAGTTGCAAGATTGGTACAAATGGAAAAAGTGGGATCTGTAGACCAACAAATCAAAAGCTTAAATGAACTGGAAAATGCACGCAGCCTTACGCTGCCTATGCGAAAATGATCAGCCTGAAATGGTTCAAGTCCAGGTTGTGCAAAACAGACTGCAAATTTTGGAGGGTTCCGTTGAAGGTCTTGAGAATCAGTTGGACGCGATTTTTAGGTGCCTAGTCAGATCAAGAACAGCAATTCTAAATATTTTCTCATGCTAAATTCAAATTTAAAGCTGACAGTATTTGTTTTCAGATGAAAAACTGACAATTGGCTTCAATAGTCCCATTATGTATAAGGTTTATGGAAGGCCAGCCTATTTGAGGAAGCGGTAGGATATATTTCTACTAGGAGCTTGACCACCACGCCCCTTCGCCAGGAAGGTCTCCAAAGCTCGAAGCAGTCTTCGAAAGTTACCTCAATCATCCCTTCTTTGTGGACATCCCCTTTTGAGCTGTCAGCCAGTTAGAAGAGGGAAAAAGACAAAAAAAAAAATACATATATAAATAAATAAAAATACAGAAAGATTAAAGCCAAAGTTGAATTCATCTTGCACCGTATCTCCCAGCAATCAAGAACAAATGAATAGGACAAAACAAACAAACAAAATAGCTTATCTTCGTTATTACAATTTCCCAAGGACATAAGGCCGAAAACAGCTTAGTAATGCATATATTTTGTTGGGATCTTTCAAATCTATATTTTCTTCTCGATATTTCTTAAATGCCTTCTTGTAGTTTTCAAGAACTTTTGACACCTCCAATGGAGACTGTCCCATTTCTTCCACTTTATTCACAGTATTTTATATATCTTAATTTTCTCCTTACAATACATATTATTCACTTTATTCAGCAAAAAACTTCATACAATCAAAACAACATCCCAACAAATATTAATTCAGTGAAAAAAAAAGGACAAGTATCTCCTCATAATCAAAAGGAATTACAATGTGGCATTAGCCCACGTACACCAACACATTACCATAAGCCAAAAAAATGGCCAGCAAATTTTCAGCATACATAAAAACACACTCCTAATTCCTAACAGCTGGATTTTACATAGAATTACACGTGACCTCTATGTATAAAGGTCAATAATAAACTAACCTCATGCACACTGCAGATTAAACAAATAGACTACTTATTGGAGCTTTGTTGGCCAGGTGTCATACCAATTTTCCATGCCCACATGATGCCAACACATTTGTTTTTTTAAACCATAGAACAATATTATGTTTTGTCCTCTTTTGCCTCCAAATATATAAAAACAGGGTCTTTGACATCTTCTTCATCATATCTTGGTTCTTCTAAATTCATTCATCAAGTAAAAACATATCAAAAAATGGCTATTGTTTCTATCAACTCTACCTCTAATTGCCACATCAGATCAATAAGTTTGCCTACCAAAACACATCCCGCAACTCTAAAGGTTGACGAGCAATTGAACAGGCTCAAAATATGGGAACAAGCATCATCAAGTACAAGTGCAGGGTCAATATGTTATTGTTTAACAGGTCTGCAAGAACTGTACCAATGCATAGATGATCTACTCCACTTGCCTTCAACCATCGATGTGTTTTTCCGTCAACAAAACCAGAAGTGGGTTAATGATTTATTAGACATATCAGTCAGAATTCTGGATATGTGTGGCTTGGCAAAGGACATGGTTTCACAATGTAAAGAAAATGTTAGAGATTTACAGTCAACTCTAAGAAGAAGAAAAGGGTCGAATTCCACCATTGAAGCCAGCATCAATGAGTACCTTGCAAGCAGAAAGAAAATGAAGACACATGCTAAGAGATCACTTATGGGTTTGAAGCAAATATATCAACACATCAATGCTTCTGGTCCAATAATGGCGGATCTTGATGATCATGTCTCATTGGTAATGAGGGTTCTACAAGAAGTGAATTCAACAAGCATCTCAATTTTCCAGGCAGTCTTGAAGTTTTTATCTGTAAAATCTTACAAGCAAAAGATGAAGAAATGGACAATAGTTGAAAGATTGGTACAAAAAGAAAAGGTGAGAATGGATGATCAACAATTTCAAAGCTCAAATGAAATGGAAAATGCAGATGAAGCCTTACGCTGCTTATGCGAAAATGATCAGCCTGAAACTGAACAATTCCAATTTGTGCAAAACAGGCTGCAAATTTTGGAGGGTTCCCTTGAAGGCATTGAAAATCAGTTGGACTCAAAGTTTAGGTGGTTAATCAGATCAAGAACAGCAATTCTAAATATTTTATCATGCTAAATTCAAATTTCAAGTAGTCAATTTTTTTGTCTGATGAAAAGCTACCAATCGGCTTCAATATTCTGCCTAGGCACATAATAACGTACTTGCTTGTCCCATTGTGTATAAGCCTAAGAATTATGAAAGGCCAGCATAATTGTTGTTGTATATATGAACTGCATTTTTTTGGAGAAATATACTTACAGATAAGATTAATATATGGTATATCTCTTGTATGCATACGTTAACAATACAAATCTTACATACATAACAATTGAAGTTCTGCATGTATGAATCAGATAACAAACATGTTTCACGGTGTATCCACAAATAATCATAAAGAATGAAGGCATACAATACCAAAAGATTGCACATTAATAGTTCTGTAAATCTATGCAAGCAAGAAAGAAATTACTACTATATTTTCACTTATTTCATAAAACAAGTAATATAATTATTTTCAAAACATTTTCCAAAGACGCAAATGAGCAGTGTTGACTAACACACTAGCTAATCACGGATATGTAGCAAAATACGTACCGGTATTCTATTAAACTACTGCAGCTCCGAGAGAGGAAATTTTGCAGAATGTCTTTTTCCCAGTAAAAGTGCAACTGCAAACAGAGTACATAACTGTAGTATTCATTGTAGCAGGTAGAAAAAACATAATTAAAAAATACAACAACAACAAAAAAAAAAACAGAGATTCAAGCCAAAGCTGAATCTACCGTACATCTCCTGCCAAAATAGGAAAAACAAAATAGCTTAAAATAACCAGTATTACAATTGCCTAAGTAAATAATGCCAAAAACTGGTCAGTGACTGGTAGAATTTGTTAGCATACGTGTGAAGGTTTACCGATCTTCAAAAATGCCTTTTTTTAGTAGGGGAGGGATATTTCTCAAATGCTTCTTTTTATAATTATTCAGCAACTTTGACACCTTCAATGGAGAGAGCCACGTACACCAACACATCTGCGTTAGCCAAAAAAAATTGGACTGCGATTTCTAGCATACAGTCACACTCCCAAGTCCTTACAGCTGGAATTTTCATACAACTACTTATTTATGACTTCTTCTTATGCAGTCAATATAATAAATTAGCCTCGTGTACACTGCAGAATGGAGAAATGGATTAATTATTGGAGCTTTGTTGGCCAGGTGTCTTACCAATTTGCCAAGCCCACATAACTCCAATACATCTCTTTTTATATACCATAGCACAATATTATGTTTTGTCCACTTTTACCTCCAAATATATAAAAACAGAGGCTTAAACATCTTCTTCATCATATCTTGGTTTCTAAATTAAACTCATTCATCAAGCAAAAACAGATTGAAAAAATGGCTATTATTTCTACAAAATCCACCTCTAATTACCACATCAGATCAGTAAGTTTGCCTAGCAAAACACATCCCACAACTCAAACGGTTGAAGAAGAATTGAACAGGCTCAAATCTTGGGAACAAGCATCATCAAGCACTAGTGCAGGGTCTATATGTTATAGTTTAACTGGTTTGCAAGAACTGTACCAATGCATAGATGATCTACTACTACTTAACTTGCCTTCAACCATCAATGCCCTTTCCCGTCAACGAAATCACAAGTGTGTTAATGGATTACTAGATATCTCAGTCAAAAGTCTGGATATGTGTGGCATGTCCAAGGACCTAGTTTCACAGTGCAAGGAAAATGTTAGAGATCTACAATCAACTCTAAGAAGAAGAAGAAAAGGGTCGAATTCAGCCATAGAAACCGGCATCACTGATTACTTTGTAAACAGAAGACAAATGAGGAGAGATGCTAAAAGATCACTTATGGGTTTGAAGCAAATAGAGCAAGAGATCAATGATTTTGGTCCAGTAATGGTTGATCTTGAAAATTACGTTTCGTCTGTGATCAAGGTTCTACAAGAAGAGAATTCTGTAAGCATCTCAATTTTCCAGGCAGTCCTGAAGTTTTTATCGGTAAGAACTTACATGCAAAAGATAAAGAAATGGACAATAGTTGCAAGATTGGTACAAAAGGAAAAGGTGGGATCTGAAGACCAACAAATCAAAAGCTTAAATGAACTGGAAAATGCAGATGCAGCCTTATGCTGCATATGCGAAAATGATCAGCCTGAAATGGGACAATTCCAATTTGTGCGAAACAGACTGCAAATTTTGGAGGGTTCTCTTGAAGGCATTGAGAATCAGTTGAACTCGACGTTTCGGTGCCTAGTTAGATCAAGAACCACAATCTTAAACGTGCTCTCGTTTTAAATTCAAGTTCAAGCTGCCAGCATGTTTTTCTTCCTTTTTTACGAAAAGCTTAAATATTATGCTTAGGTATCCAGATATCAGAGAAAAATACTTGATTATCCCATTGTGTATAAGGTTTATGAGAGGCCAGCCTAAATGTAGTCGTACATATTAGTTACACATTTTGAGAAATATACTTACAGAAACCTGTATTTTATATCTCTCGAATGCTTACATTTACAATTGAAATCTAACATAAACAGCAATTTAAGTGTTATATGTAAGAATCACATAACGAAGATGTTACGCAATGCGGTTTATTCTAGAGCTGTAAACGAGCCGAGCCGAACCGAATACCTGTTGTTTGAATTCGTGCTCGTTTACCAAACGAACATGTTTGAGTTCGTTCGTTTAGTATACGAACACAAAATCTTGTTTGAGCTCGGCTCGGCTACAACATTGTACTACTCGGGCTCGGCTCGTTAGGCTCGTGAAGTGATATATTCTTCTCTATTTTTGGTTTTTATATTTTTATTTTTACAGCAATTTTTGTTGGAAAAAAATAGGTGTATTGTGCACCAAATTGATGGAAATTCTGTAGCATTTAATTGGATGTAGTTTACAAGCTATTGGCATACGTGCAAGCAGTCAAAGAGGCATTATTGGGAGTCTAGGAAAATAAATGCCTGAAAATAAGGATTTGTTCAAATAAAAGAAAATAGGGCTTTTGCTCTTCTTAGGTGGGATCGGGTATTATGAAATGCTTACATATATATATAACATATACATATACATATATACACATATATATGGCTCACGAACTTAATCGAGCGTTCGCGAGCTTGGCTTGTGCTCGGTTGTTAATAAAACGAGCTTGATTATTAGTTTGAGCTCGATTCGTTATCTCTCACAAACAAACGATCTCGAGCTTTACTGAGCCGAACACGAACTTGTTCGTGAGCAGCTCGGTTCGTTTGCAGCACTAGTTTATTCACAACAAAGAATACAAGCTTACAGTACCAAAAGATTGCACACTAATCATTCTGTAAATCTGTGTAGGCAAGAAAGAAATCACTACTTCATTTTGACTAATTTCATAGAACATGTAATATAATTATTTTTTAACATTTGCTGAAGATGCAATGAGCAGTGGTGGAAAAAAACACACTATCTAATCATGGATATGTACCGGAATACGTATACTATACTACTGCAGTTCCGGGAAGTGAAAATTTTGCAGAATATTTTTTTCCAGTAACCAAGTGTAACTGCAAACAGAGTACAAAACAGTAGTATTCATTGTAAAAAGAGAGAAAAATAGTAAAAGCTGGATTTATTAGCGCACAAAAAATATTTCGTGTACACAATAACAACATGACACCATGAGATTACTACATGGCACCCACAGGGACGATGATGGGTATCGTTAGACTCGACGACGTTTCTTGTGCATAGCGAAAGATCGATGTGATGACGTTTCAACCAACATTAGCCTAGGTGACGTTTCTAACATGTGAGGTGCTAAGAGTAATTTTGTGGTGCCATGCAAAAAAGCGCGCGTGGTGTCGAAGTAATAATCGGTGCCAATACAACCCCTAAACAAAATTACACAAAAATAAACAAGGATAGAAGCCATTGTAGAATCCACCTTACACCATATCTCCTAGCAAAATAGGAAAAACAAATAGGGACAAAACAAACAACCAAAATAGCTTATAACCATTATTACAATTCCCTAAGTAATAAATAATGCCAAAAACCAGTCAGTGAGGGATATAATTTGTTAGTACTACATTTTGTCCCAAAATAAGAGTCACTTTAGAATACGGCAACACTTATTAGTTTTTTCCTTCATCCCATCCCTAATTTATTATCCACCTAACAACCTTTTAAATATTGAAGCATTGACATCAATGCTAGTCAAAAGCATTTTAGACTTTATCTACCAATGTTTATGGCATTAATCCACTTTCTTAATATGTGTGAAAACCTTTAAAGTGACTCTATTTTAGGACAGAGGTAGTATGTGTGTAAAGGTTTACCTATCATCAAACCTGTTTTTTTTTTCAGATTTCTCAAATGCTTCTTTTTGTAATTGTTCAGGAACTTTGACACCTGTAATGGAGAGGGCCCTAGCATGCCAGTTGGACACATTGACTCTTTAAAATCAAAAGGATCTGCAATGAGGCACTAGCCACGTACACCAACACATCTGATCTCCATAAACCAAAACAATGGACAGCAATTTCTAGCATACAAACACTCCCAAGTCCTTCAGCTGGAATTTTCATACAACTACTTATTCATGGCCCAATAATAAAATAGCCTCATGTACACTGCGGATTAAAGAAATGACTAATTATTGGAGCTTTGTTGGCCATGTGTCCTACCAATTTTCCATGCCCACAAACGCTAACACATCTTTCTTTTTTAAATCATAGCACAATATTATAAAACAGAGTCATCAACATCTTCTTCATCATATCTTAGTTCATCCAAACTCTTTTATCAAGCAAAAACGGATTGAAAAAATGGCTATTGTTTCTAAAAAATCCACCTCTAATTACCACATCAGATCAGTAAGTTTGCCTAGCAAAACGCATTCCACGACTCTAACGGTTGAAGAGGAATTGAACAGGCTCAAATCTTGGGAACAAGCATCATCAAGCAACAGCGCAGGGGGCATATGTTATGGTTTAACAGGTTTGCAAGAACTGTACCAATGCATAGATGATCTACTCAACTTGCCTTCAACCATCAATGCATTTTCCCGCCAACAAAACCAGAAACGGGTAAATGAATTACTAGACATATCTGTCAGAATTCTGGATATGTGTGGCATGGCAAAGGACATAATTTCACAATGTAAAAAAAATGTCAGAGATCTACAGTCGTCTCTAAGAAGAAGAAAAGGGTTGAAGTCCACCATAGAAACCAGCATCACCAAGTACTTCTCTAGCAGAAGGCAAATGAAGAACGATGCCAAACAATCATTAAAAGGTATGGAGCAAATAAATCAGGAGATCAATGCTTCTGCTCCAGTAATAGTGGATTCTGATGAACACTTATATCGTCAGTGATCAAGGTTCTACAAGAAGTGAATTCTACAAGTATCTCGCTTTTCCAGGCAGTCCTGAAGTTTTTATCCGTAAAAACTTACAAGCGAAAGATAAATAAATGGGCGTTGGTTGCAAGATTGGCACGAAAGGAAGACCAACAAATCAAAAGCTCCAACGAATTGGAAAATGCAGATGAAGCCTTACGCTGCTTATGCGAAAATGATCAGCCTGAAACGGAACGATTCCATGTTGTGCAAAACAAACTGCAAATTTTGGAGGGTTCACTTGAAGGCATTGAGAATCAGTTGGACTCGATGTTTAGGTGCCTAGTCAGATCAAGAACCACAATCCTCAATGTGTTCTAGAGGAAATTATCACCCCCCTCCAATTGTAATTGAAGCTAGAATTAGCCGAATCACAAATGCATAAAATTTGAAGATTATATAAGTGAAACGTATATGCATAAATCATTGTGCCAGTTAAGTCAAACATACGAATAATACAACACGCATTCCTTTACGTTTCACTCCATCAATCCAAACGGGTCAAAGAGTAAGACAACGTATCAAGTTAATCTGTAATAAACAGAATTCAGCAAGTCATCCATTAAAGTAAAGCACATATTTGATGTATTTAGTACTATTGATATATTTAAAACTTGCTGGTCCAAAATTATACTCCACATATGCTTACAAATTCTATGCACCTTATCCAGCAAATGCCTTAAACCTATTTTTATACTGGTTTTGTCTAATGTATTAGAACAAAGCAAATAACAAAGAGGAAAAACACCTAACTGGAAAGATAAGCAGGTTACAAACTGACGCTATTCCTGCTTTACAATTGGTGAAAAAGGGAACCAGTAAAAATCTAAAAATGTTGGATATACTAGATGTTTTTTTATTTCAAAGTTGTCTAGGAAGACATGGTTCAGATGAACTATGGGGTTTACATTGAACAGTATGGAAGCTGAAAGAGTATTCATCCAGTATAGTAAAAGGCACATGCTCGGGTGGTTTATCCAAACAAGAACCTCTAATTGAACACCTACTCATGCTAAAATCAGGAGTGCTAGAATCCCATGTACCCTAGACATTCTAGCTTCAGAGAATGGTGCCTCAGAGGTAGTGCCATGTTCGGTATTGAGCATCGCGGTAAATGTTTTATAACTCAACTGCACCACGGTAAACTGAGATAGCCAAACAAAAGGGCATCATAAATTTTCACTTGACGCCCAGGTGGACTAACTTTCTGGATCATGAATACTACAAGGAAAGACCAGTATATGCTTGGCATTATTTAACACTGGACATTGGACCAGGGAGCCATTGATTAGCTCTTAGCCTGGTTATGGGACAACTAAGTAAACTTCAATGGTAATTTCCAGTTCACCATTGTAACAGTCTTTATGATTATGAATCTTAAAGGAGTCCCCAAATTTACAGTTATGCTGAACCTTTTCAATATAACAAACAGTCAAGAGAAAAGTTCTTCAAAGCAAAATCATATCTAAGGAAAAAACTAGAACTTTGTACCGATCTCTCCTTCTGTAACATTTGCATTAGAGTTATGTCTAACAAGTTCATTATAAGTAACTTTTGAGCAAGGAAAATTCATGTAAAATAGCAGAGGTGAAAACCAACCAGAAAAGTTTTTTTTTTTTTTTTCACAAACACAGTTTCAAACAGCTGGAACGGAAAGCAGAATTATTAATCAGAGAGGTACAAACAAAATACGATTTGCACGAAAACAATATGTAATGCAAATATGCAATGGTGCAATCAAAGCACAAAGCATCACAGCTCCTATTCAAAATTTTAAAAAACTAAAACTTACTCGGCATAATCTGAAGCAGCGGACAGGTTGCGAAAAAAAAAAAAAAAAGAGCAAATAATGGAGGAACAGGCCACTCGTGAGCAGCATTCTCCATAATACCGTGCGCTTAATCAATTGTTTTGCCAATCTTCGAGGTACAATCATAAAAACAGATCCATACAAAGTACTCCAATGATGCGCCATACTGCATTCCAAAACCCAACGATAAGGATGCTGACCTCATGAAAATGCTGATTAATTGCAAACCCTTTTAGCGTGCGGCTAAAAAATCAGCTACCATTCGTGGAGTAGTGCGGTCAGGTGGTTGATTGCTCGAGATGCTGAGAATTCAGTGGGGTTCATATGGATCATCATTGATAATGCTTGTTCAAACAATTGAAGATGAATAAAGATGTCCAAATAACAAATTTTAGACATGCAAATATGAATTTACGCCATGTAGTATTCTTTTATGACTCACTATGAGGGTGAGTAGCCTAAACAATAATAAAATAAAATAAATCAATTAAATAAGCATCAAAAGAAAAATAAAAAACATTTCAATATTACTTTTCGAAATTGTGTCGTTGTTTTCACAGGGAAAAAAAAGAGAGTTAACAAGGGTAAAGTGTTTACAATGCTTTAATGGGTAAACAATGTTAAATATGATCTATTAAATACATACCCTAAACTCCATGTTTTGGGAGGGACCTCGATCACCTACGGTACACACATGCACAGCGCCGCATGCGGTGCATCAAAACGGCATCATTTCGATCCGACGCGACACCGTTTGGTTCCGACCTTAAAATAAAAAAAAGATCACAATCAAAACGGCGTCGCTTGCACCCGAAACGACGTTGTTTCGGGTACACAGCACAAATATAGCACCAGGCGCACGGCAGGGGATCCTTGTCCGTTTTGGGAGACAAACATAGATGGCGGAAAGAAAGTTCTTCTATGGTGAGTCCATTTGAAGAGTAAAATATATGGATGAATCTGGGCCACACAATTTTAACTCAAGTTCAAACTGTGTGGTCTAGAATCATTCATGTGTGTCTACGGTGCAAATAGAGTGACTAAGGAAAAAATTACCCATGGCGGAGAGGTCGAGTGATCCACACTTCATGAAGGACTTTGTGCACCAATGCCATACGATGTCTTTCCCAAAAGGTAACACCATTCATCAAGGGAGGTTCTTGTGTGGTGTCTCCACACATATGGAGACATACACACACCACACAGTTTCATTCTGTTTTTAAACTGTGTGGTTCTGATCGTTTCACCCGTCACTTCACCTCAAAATCCCTCTCTACACAAGTATTTCTCATTCGTCAATACCAAAATCAAGTGCTAAGTATAAAGTCACACAATCACTCGGAATCCCAACTGCAAAGAAATAATTCAAATAGGACGGACTTAGAATCAAGCACCATGCCTATCTAGGCCACACATAATCCCTCTCAGAACATGTGGAAGCGTTTCATCCTTACTCTCGCAAATCCGACAAAGGGCCAAAACCAAAATAGATATTGAGGCTAGAAATTTGTCGACTTATAGGATACTGTATATAAGCTACCAAAGAAAAGAAGTTTTCGCAAGGACAAATCTTTAAATTTCTTTTGAATCAATGCTAGAACATTTTCAAGTATGGATGTCGAGAAACAAGTATGGATGTTAAATCCGGAATCTCGATAATTTAATTTAATCGCGCGTCAAACGCATGGATTAAGCATGTTCATCAATTCCTTTACATCAGACTTTTTTTATCATATTCGATTTTAATAATTCATACGCACAGAGGCGGACGTACATTGTTCATAATGGGGTTCACGGACCTGGCTAAAAATTTAAAACTCTATATTTTATCTATAGAAAAATATTTGAAACCCTGTGGAAAAAAAATATTTACAGTACTTAGAAAAAAAATTACGGACCTCCTCAACTAAAATTTACGGATCCGCCACTGCATACGCGCCGTTATTTATTTTATTAACGTAATTATTGTTTTCTCCCTCTCGTTTTAAGTGGCCTATTTGAGTTTTCGTAATTATTGTTTTTTATTGGAGTAATAAAATTGCATTGAATCTCGTTACATGCAGAATTGCAAATAGCGGCAAAATTTTGTGCCATTGTCTTGAATGTATTCAGTTGCATTGCGGATATGAGTGAACGGTGAGAGAAAACAGCACTACAAGATTCTCATCCGTTAAACACGGCCATCCATCCCAATTTTTCTCTTAATTTTTCTTGAAATTAATGCAAAAAGGTAGCAAAATGTTTGGCCCCATGTTCATCGGCCCATCCATGGCAGCAAAACATACAATTTTATTTGATACAGAAGAAGAATCAAGGAAGAAGTGGAGGGGGTGGATACTGCTCAAACTTTTTGCTTCATCATTACCACCATTTTCCCTCCTCATCCCTGCTCTTCTACCCACAACAAGCTACATTCGCCTACTTTGTCTTTTTCATTAGGGAAATGAAAACAAATTTTGTTTATATGGGTTTGATTTTATCTTAATTGTCTGAGAGAAATTTGAGTGAAAAAAAATGGGTGATCAAACACCTGGGAATGGAGGTTGCGATGATTGGTTCAATCCCGTCATCTCCATGGTCACCCAGGTCTCGAGCATTCTTGTTATCTCCCACTTCTTTCATATTTTGCTCAAGCCCATGGGTCAACCTGGACCCGTCGCTCAAATTCTCGTATGTCATCACAAGACAGAGTAATTTGTTCATGCATTTTGTTCTTAAGCTGATGTGTACATAAGCTATATGATAAAATGCTGCAAGGAAAAAATTATTTATGTGTTTTATTTACAAATGCATTTCCGTTTGATATATTGTCATTCAAATGAATTTGTTTGGTTTTGCAGGCTGGGTTTGTTATAGGTCCATCAGGGCTGTCAAAAATTCCAAAAGTAGAAGACTTTTTCTTTCCTCATTTTGCAAGTGATTACTATGAAACAATGATGTTGTATGCTAGGATAATTATCATGTTCCAGATTGGTCTGGAGATGGATTTTCCTTATATGAAGCGTAATTTACGCCCAGCAGGCATAATTGCTTGTTGTAGCTGCTTTATGTGTACCGTATTTGCAGCAGCTATGACCTCTTATGTGAAAGAAGAAGTTGCTAGCAAAGAAAGTCATTCTTTTCTGATGGGGCTAATGATCACTGTCGTTTTAGCAAACACGGCCTCACCGGTTATGGCCAGAGTGGCTGCTGATTTGAAAATCGGAACCTCAGATGTTGGGAGAATGGCTGTATCTTCTTCTTTGATTGGTGATATGTATGCTGTGTTTTTGTTGGCTCTAATTTCAAGGACCAAGAGAAACTATTCGATTGGGTTATGGATTTCCTTGGGCTTTGTTTACTTTGGGATTGTTGTGGGTGTCATTGTTCTTAATACCTATGTATCAAAATGGATGAACAGAAGGAACATGAATAAGAAATACTTAACAAGCACCGAGTTCTTCTCGTTGCTGGCTATACTATTTGTCACTGCCATGGCTCTTGAAAGTATGGGATACAGCAGCATAATTGGTTGTCTTCTAATCGGAGCAATGTTTCCTAGAGGTGGCAAAGCATCCCGGACAATGTTGATCAAGCTTACTTACTCCGTTAATACTTTTGTACTTCCGGTGTACTTTGGCTACTCGGGTTTTAGAGCAGACGTGACCTCCATTAACACCCTTGGAAAAGCTTGCATCATTTTTCTAATCCTCTTGCTAAGTGTTGGTGGAAAGATTATTGGCACCCTTGCTGCTTGCTTACAGTTCAAGATCCCACTTAACGAGGGCGTCTTCATTGCTTTTCTAATGAATTTAAAAGGCCATGTTGATCTATTGACTTTAAGTGTAGCCTTGCAGGACAGGGTGAGTTTACTTATCTATCTGTTGAAGTACATTGTGTTTAAATATGTAACTTACTTGCCCGGTAGAAAAGCAACCGTACTCGTGCCTTTTGATTCATATTTTTATCTTCATTTTGTCTAGAGCTAGAAGATACTAACATCATTTATGTGTGACTGGTGCAGATCATAATGGATATCGGATTCTATGAGATTATGATATCAGCAGTAGTCTTGAACACATTGTTGTGGGGCCCTATAATAACATACTTGGTCAAAAGAGAAAATGATTTGCTTGGTTATAAGCACATAGCCTTTGAATCCCAAAATCCAGAAACTGAAATAAGATTAGTAGCTTGTGTACACAGTCCTCGACCAGTGGCAACCACTATAGGGTTGATAAATGCATCAAGAGGCAGCGACACCATTCCTCTGACCTCGTATTTGATGCATCTTGTTGAGCTTCCTGAGAAAACTAAAACCAATTTGATGTATCATCAAAAAGCAGAAGATGAACTAAGCGACGATGATGATTACGGGGGTAATGATGTAGTCGAAATCAATGATGCTGTAGATATCTTTACTTCTGAAACAGGAATCACCATTCATCAAGTTAAAGTTGTATCACCTATTGCCAGCATGTATATAGATGTCTGTGAGTTAGCAATCGATATACGAGCTTCTATAATAATCCTCCCTTTCCATAAACACCAGAGAATCGACGGGAAAATGGAGACCGGGAAGGAAGGAATTAGGATAACAAATCAGAAAGTTCTCCGCCATGCTCAATGCTCAGTTGCCATTCTAGTTGATCGAGGACTGGCATCTGGATCGTCTCGTGCTTCTGGTGTCACAGAATCATTACATCAGGTAGCGACATTGTTTTTTGGTGGGGCAGATGACCGCGAGGCATTAGGTTTTAGCAAACGTCTCGGTATGCATGAACACGTTAGCCTTACGATAATTAGGTTTCTTCCAGCATCTGGTGGGAAGGAAAATGTGGGTGTCAACATTGATAACGAGGACAAAGACGTTCGTATGGCAATGCCTGATCATCAAAATGATGTTGACAATGCTGCTTTGACTGAATTCTATACCAGGTATATATTGATTATAAGCACTATTTCTAGTTGATTGATGTTGATATATATACTTTGTTATTATTTCATTTGACATTTAATATGAACAGATTAATTGATGAAAAGTTTACATCATCATGATGATAGTTGTTAACATTGTCTGTGATATTCAGGTATGTTACATCAGGACAAGCAGGATTCGTGGAGAAACAAGTACAAAACGGAGCAGATACAGCATCGTTTTTAAGGGACATGGCAGATGTGTATTCGTTGTTTATTGTAGGGAAAGGAGGAGGAAGGAACTCCCCACTTACCACCGGAATGAGTGATTGGGAAGAGTGTCCGGAGCTCGGTTCAGTAGGAGATTTCTTGTCATCACCGGAGTTTGATCTGAGCGGTTCAGTCATAGTAATCCAACAGTATAGATCTTCAAAGAATGACAACAGAAGCAACCCGTAACAAGAAACACCGGATTGTACACTCTGGTTTTTGTTCAAAGTCAAGGAACTGGACTGTTCAATGTAAATAGGACTAGAATATCCTTTGAAAGGGATTGTTAAAGATGAAGAACAGGGCATAGAAATAAATAGCATGGTTGTTGTTGTGCATATACTTGTAGATTCCAGAGAAAAGACGAGAATATCCTCCTTTGAAGGGTTTGTTAAAAGATGAAGAAAAAGGCCAAGAAATAGCATGGCTGTTGTTGTGCAGATACTTGTAGATTCAAGAGAAAAGACGAGAATATCCTCCTTTGAAGGGCTTGTTAAAAATATGAAGAAAAGGGCATAGAAAAAGCATGTTTTTTTTGTGTGTGTGTGCAGATACTTGTAAATTCTAAAGCTCATTCTTTTTGTATGGGTTTTTTCTTAGCTATAGCTAACAGTATAGATGGAGAAGTAGCATTCAGATTGTAGACTGGTCTCTAGGAAGACCACTGTGTGTTTTGAATTCAGATTTTTATGAAATCATAGTTTTATATCACCCTTTTCCCCCAAAATTGTTCGAGTCGTTCAAAACTTCCGCTTAAAAGACACCTAAACTCACTGACTGATTAATCAATTGCTATCTGATGATTTAATAAACCATCTTTTTTCCCGAAAATTCTGATTAATCAATTGCTATCTGATGATTTAATAAACCATCTTTTTCCCGAAAATTCTCAATATCCTGGCATTTCGTCCACTTAATTCATACCAAAAGCCTACTTACAAGATTCTACTTACACTTTCGGTGTATAAAGTAGAAAGACCGTCACTTCAAAATAAAATAATAATAATAATAATAACTCCGTCGATATGAAGATTGGTACTGTATTCCACGGCCTATGTTGCGGCTAGGTAGGTCTGGCTCAAATGCATCATGTTTACTGATTTGAAGAGTTTGATGAATGATGAATTTCCTAATGGGTTTTGAGATTTTTGGGTGGGGGGATTTTGGGGGGTGAATTTCTCCCACACTGCTAGATGTTGAAAGCAGTCAGAGCAATGCTTTGTATAAGACGGAAGCTTATGTTGAGATGAAAAACCATCTTTGCGCTTTGCAGAGGCGATGACGTAGCTAGTGAGGTGATTAGCAGAAGCGCCTATTCTTTTATTAAAACTATTTCAAAGCCTCTCTTCTACCGCCAGAGTAGTTGAGACTTTTGGAAGAGCCCTTTTAGGGTAAGCCCTACAATTTTAGTCAATTTTTATATTTTATTTATTTCAACCTTTTTAATCTACGGCTGTTTGGGTCAATAATTAGTAATTAACCTTCAAAACTGCATATTTTTTTGCTTAAAAATAATATTCTAAAAGAACTGACAAAAATATTATTGTTTAATACAAATTTAACTGTATATATATATATATACAATTACTTAATTGTTACTCCCTCCGTCCCATTTTATTTTTACGTGTTTGATTTTTCACATGATTAAGAAAAGTGTAGTTAATGCTTTGAATCATATTAAATGATCTAATATTTTTACACTTACGCTCTTTAAGTTGTTGTTGGAAAGACTTAACGCTACATACTTTTTATTGTAAATATTATAAAGAGAGAAGGGTATTTGAAGAAATTTAAGAATTAACGCACAAAGTGGACACTTATTTTGGGACAAACCAAAAAGGAAAGATGGACAAATAAAATGGGACGGAGGGAGTACTTAGAAAACATTCAGATTGCATTAGAAGATGAAAATGATGACCATTTCAAGCCCAAGATAGCTGTTGCAGCAAAATATAATGATCTACAGACCTACCTATTGTGTCAAACATCAAAAAGGGGAGGAAAAAAAACACCATTTCTTTGAAGTTATATCCTCCAGTCCAGACACAAGAATACACATTTACATGTTCAATATACCAATCTACATACATTCACTCGATCCACGATTAGAACCTGCTGCATTTGGACCTGCTTATTGAAGACCATAACTGGTTTTACCACCTTAATTCCACAGGCCCTTTGATGAAGTGACATGATGAACTTGGTTTCCATTCTCGGATTTTCAAATGGAAATCTCGATTTTCTGAGCACTTCCTGGCTACCATTTCCAGAATTCGTATGTTTATCAATTGTTTCAAAATTTCATCAGGCTTAATACTGCTAACACTTGTTTGACTAGCTTGATCTTGATTATCATTTTGTGAATACTCCGTCCATACTCGTTTGGCCTCATTCGAAAAACCAATAGATCGCCACGCATCTACAATGAGTTGTATCGTATTCTTACTAGGAACAACGCCCGTACTTTTCATGGTTTCAAGCAATTCTTCCGCCTTCCAAGGTTGTTTTGCTTCACCATATCCCCATATTAATGTCTCATAAGTTTTCAAATTCGGGTTGATATCCATTTCACACATCTTCTCATACACCCTTAACGCGTCCTCCATTTTCCCTGCACTACACCACCCACTGATAATCGTGGTGAAGATAACAACGTTCGGATGCAGTCTCGAATCACTCATCACTTCCACAACCGCCTCTGCTTTGTCGAGTTCTCCTGCACGAACATAGCCTTTAGCAAGAATGCTAAAAACATGAGTGTCTGGTTCTACACCAGCTTTCACCATATCATCAAACGTCTTTTCACATTTTTTCATTAGCCCAACTGAGCTCCACGCGTTCATGATCGTGCTGAATGTAACCACATCTGGTTTCACACCATTTTGTTCCATCACTGCAAAAGTCTCCTCGACTCCATCGGTGTCTGACATATCAAGAAACCCTTTGATAAGGGTGTTGAAGATAACGAGATTCGGATGAACACCGAAGCCCTTCATTTTATAAACAAACCTCAATGCATCTTTCATATTACCTTCTTTACAGTATCCATTTATAATGATACCACATGTCCTCTGATTCGGTGCCGCCACTTTGTTGTTCAAGAATATATCTTCAGCTCTTTTTGTCTCTCCAATCTGCGTATACGCCCTTGCCAACGTATTATAAGTAACTATATCCGGGCTCATACCGATACCAACCATTCTATCAACCACATTCCATGCTTCTTGAATGTTGTTCAAATTGCACCAAGACTTAACAAGAATGTTATACGTCCGGTCATTAGGCTTCACGTTTACTCGAGCCATTGTTTCCAAAAGTTTCATGGACTCTTCAACCTTGCCAAGAATACCATACCCTTTGATCAGTGTATTAAAAGTACTAGTTGTAGGCTTACATCCTTTCTCTTTCATCATCTTGTGAAAGATCTCCATTGCTTCGTTGATTTTACCGGATTCACACAAAGCGTTGATGATGGCATTATAGAATATGGAGTCGGGTTTTAATCCGTTTTCCTCAGCCATGGATAGGAGCCCAGGAATGGACTTAAAACGCTTCTGGATCGTCAAAGCCGATAAAAGTGTAGTGTATGTAATGACTGTAGGCTTGTGCCCTTCATCAGTTAGACCTCTGAAAATGGAGTGCACTTCTTGAGGCTTTCGTTTCTCTATCAGTGAATTCATCAACTTTGTTCTTGAAACGACAGTTTGACAACTACTCGTGTTGTTACCACCCGAATTACAAACCGGGCAACGAAATTGAACCACCTGACCACTTACAGAAATTCTCTGATGTTTGTTAGGAATTAATTTCTGCAAAAACTCATCAAAAAAATTGACACTTTTCAGCCCATTTGGTATCTTTATGCAAGATGCTTGTAAGTTTGAAAGTTTTAATTGAAGTAAAATTTACTTTTTCTGTTGATGATGATGGGATCTCTGATTTTCTTGCAGGCTGCAACTTTTCATCCTCAACAGACTCCATTTCTGCAGCAAATATATGGAACATTCATAGAAACAATCAAAAATAAACTAAATAAACATGAATCTGCTTTACATTCTTGTTTTCATCAACGGTATCAAGGCCAAACATTTCCCATGTTTTTAGTGAATTTCTGAACAAAAAATACTTCCTTTTACCTTCCCGAAATCTTGAGCCCTGTTATTATCTTCAGCCCATTGATCTTCGTTTCTCTTACAAAAGGTTTTGATTCTTGTTTTACATCTTCTAACTCTTTCATCAAATCATAGCCATACCATCACAAGTATAATGTGTGTTTTATCTTTATTCATATTTGGGAGGATTGAATGTGTGGAACGATAGGTAAACATTCATATACCAGCAGCTACAAATCTTATCCTTTACTCTCATTGGCCACACCTTTCTTGGTATCGTTATAAATAAATAAAAATTAAACGAGGTGAATTAGGGAAACTTGGAAAAACATGTTCCAAAAGAATAACATTTTCTGAAAAATATGCTTTAAAAGTTAATATTGGAAAAATATGCATGAGTCGGTTTTACGTTGCTCGTGCGTCATATATACATTCGTCGCGTGCGTCACGACGCATTTACGTAGTTTTCAATATTAACTTTGTGTCAGATTTTCGTGAGTTATTCTTTTGGAAAGATATTTTTCAAATTTCCCGGTGAATTATTTGAAACAAAGTATTTATTTATTCCTACATTTAAACATTTACTAAGCTTGAAACGCGCGTCTTTCTTGGACGTGTTCGATTAAATATATTGTTGATTATGCGTTTAATTAATAAAATAAATATATATTCAATAATGATAATTATGATAGTGTGACTTTATGAATGATAGAATTATTTTATTTCACTTACTCATATGCATTGAATCAAACTTGTCATTTACATTTTCATTCTTTTAAATATGATAAGCTCCCTTAAAAGAACTTGATAAGTTATTTTTATAGTTACAAATCATGTTTTTTATTGGGATCAAATGTAGATTTGTCTCACATATGATACTCTCTAAATTCCTTTTAACCTAAAAACATCATAAAAAGTAATGTGTCGAAAAATTGTTTAATGTTTTAATTATGTATATTTTTATACTAACATTGTATTACAATCTGTAAATACTCTTTGTCAAATACTTATCATTATCAAATTTAATAATCATAAAGACATACATTAATTGCGTCACATGAGTATTGTTGAGTTTAAAAAAATCAAGGGTTTAGCAATAATCGTATATGGGGTGCAAATCTCATGTATATACATGTTAGGGCAAAAATCCTCTCGATTCAAACCCACATTATAGGTTTAGAGCCAATTTGACATAATTGAATCTTACTTGGTCAAGATTCACTTAATATTCTTGTATGACATGGCCCATGAATACCACATTGGTTTGTCCAAAAGAGCGTTTGGGCAATTTAGCATAGTATTGGTTTCTTCTTCAAAACATCTAGAACCACTTTAAGATATGTGTGGAAAGCCATGTCGTGGTCAAGATTAGGATGTCACCAAAAAATATCAACGCAAACTTCCTCAAGTAGGGTCTCAACGTCTCATACATACTTCTCAGAATGTGGTCAGGGCATTTGTGAGCCCAAATGGCATAATTTTGAATTCAAATTGACAATAATGAGTTACAAAAGCGGTCTTATGGACATCATCTTCATTCTTCAAAATCAACTGGAATCCAGACCAAGTTTATTTTAGAAAATACCCTAGCACTCTCTACCTCATCCAAGAATTCATCAATTAAGGGATATTATAGCCATCCTTGACAAATCAAGTCACTCAACATCCAGTAAACCTCACAAAATCTCCGGGTTTCATCTTTCTATTTACAAGGAGAAAATGTGATGAAATTGGACAATTATTGTCTTTGAATAATCCCATTTGTAGCATTTGATCTACCAACTACTCTATTTCATAATTTTGACGGTGAGCATATCTACAAGGTTTTAGTTTCATGGGTTCAACACATTCTCTCAAAGTGATGGGATGCTCATAGCCCTTCATTGGTGAAAATCCTTGGGAATTCGCAAACACCTCATGATACTCTTCTTCAATAGGCATAGGATTTGAGCTTGTTCTCAGATCGAGCTTAGTAATGATCTTACGGTGATCATCTTAGTTGAGCTTATTCTGTGTAACTTAGCTTAATTTGTTCTATCTCATTAAAGTGAAAACAAGCTATTTGTTGACGTAAAAAAACCATGGGACTGTGCATCTTTTCATCTAATCCACCCCAATATCATGTCACACCTCTCAACTTGATCAATCTCACAACTTGTTAGAACTTAACCTCTTGCATGATCCATGGCAAGCCAGGACACGTAAATTCGCTCATCTTTTTGTTTCCGTCTACTATTGTGAGTAACATATGGTGAGTTAATTATGTCACACATTGCACCTCATTGACAGCTTACTGGTCTATGAAAGTGTGAGATCCACCACTTTCTATGAGGATGGTAATTGTTTTTTTTTCTTCAATAGGCATGTAGTCTTAATAGAGTTACATGTGACCTATCCATATAAGGTGTAAATGGATAACTAAGTAGTCTCATATGGTTTAGATCCCCGTACCATATCCTCTTTATCCACTTGCAATCTCTCCTCAAATTTCATCATCCTCGAATGTATGTATGTGTTTACGCTTTCGCACACATGGCCGGGGTGTATTTTTCATCACATTCAAAACATAACCCCTTGGCTCTCTTCTATCATAACTTATGAATAATTATCTTATGTATCACTGGTTTATCCTCAATACGGGGTATTTTATTAGTCACTTCAGTGGTGAATGGAGAGAACCTAGACTGGCCAGGGTTAGAGTAATTCTTTTTCACATGCATGTCATTCAATCCTATAATAGATTCTTGGCACATGGCAGCATTAATGACATCATACATGTCCTCGCATTCATCATCAATCTCACCGTAGACTTAATTTTCAGCTTAAGGCGTCTGATAATTCATTTGATGAAGTATGTCTCCGTCGACATATGATTTTGTAACTGCACCAAGCTTGAAATGCTTCAAATCTGCGAAAGATATTTCTCATCATGTCTTTTGTCTCGATAGATGGAATTCATCTATCGCAATTTATAAAGACTTACCCCAAATCGTCTCATAACTTCTTCTCTCATTAATTCCCAATTCATCTTCAAAACTCATCCTCGGATTTCCAAACCACTCATATGCTTTTTCTCAATATGCGCTTCTATTAAGCCGAATCTCTGGATCATCCGAAACATCATGAATCTGGAAGTATCTTTCACTATGTTGTTTGCATTCCTTAGGCTCTTCTACATCAAACAGGGGGAATCGACCAAAGGAACCTTAACTCCCGCCTTAAAATTCTCATTTATATATAATTTGAAGTTAGCTTCATACATATGTGGCGTAGGTAGAAATCCTTCATGAATTGATGGTGAGTTCCAGTTTAATGAGATGATGACGAAGGTGCTTGTGAAAATGTCTCACCCACACTATCAATCTTCTTCATCCACGCTTGTAACATAAACGTCATGAGATCCTTCTGAGCTTGCATGGCAGCTTGTTTCACAGTCATAGATGACCGGAACAAGTCCATTTTGGCATGCACCGCATCAATTTTCACATTACATCCGTGCACCTCCTTCATGAAAACATGAACATCTTTTTATAACCATTTCTGGTCCTTCAACAAGTCATCCATTACCTTCAAATATGTACTTTCAGCCATGGAGATTTCACGGGGGCATGATATGGCTCTAATACCAAATGTTAGTATGATCCTCGAGCATCACTATGAAAGTAGGACGATGCAATGACAACGCCATTGATGCTAAACATCATTGAAATCAACATAAGCACCACTTTACTCTATTTGTAAACGGTAAACCTTATGTGGGTAAGGCTAAAACATCTTCTAAAAATTTAACCATAGTATATGATGTATGCAAACAATATTTTACTATGGAACAAAGTGCGTGTTTAGTAAATAAATTCTACCATGCAAATAATATTTAGTTGGAGAGAAATATATACATGCCATTGTCAGTTGATGTGGCAGTCATGGAAAACAACGGAATGATATAGATTTCTTTTGGTTCTTGGTTGTATTGGAACTTGAATACAATCCAGTTTGGGATCAATTGCTTCGGAGCACCAAGTTGCTTACAACCCCTGAGGTATTCTTTAGGCTTTAGAGAATCATGTTCTACAATATGATATGATGTTAATGGATGAAAGAGGTGAAAAAAAGAAGAAGCTATGTTTGTGCGACAACGAAGTGGTAGAGCTTCGTGGTGGCAAAGGGAAGCAACCGTGGTGGTGGTGCATGGGAGGCGGTCAAATATGCTCCCATTGCAACCGAACGAACCATACGATGCATAATTTCGGCTAATGCTTGGTAAGCCTACATACGAAGCATGTCATGCTCAAGCATTCTTTCGCATTTAACATTACCTCGAGTTAATTCTGTGTATCTATGGAAGAGTGACAATATCAAGAATCAATCAATGAGCTTAAGTCCTTCCACGTCATTATTGTTTTATGGATTAAAATAATAGTTATAGGGATAAAAGTATGACATAACAATTGCGTGTTTGAATTTCGAGAATGAAGTTTTCCGTTAAGGTCCATCATGTATGCAATTTCAAGTGCCTTATAGATGTTTGGTGCTTGTTCATGCAAATGTGCTTCAGACTTTGCGATTATTTATGCAGAAGTACTATGTTATGAATATCTGTCAAGAGAATCGCCGGCATCTCCAAAAGTAGTTGTATTGATTGTATGAAAACAAAATTGCGTAGTTGATCAACTAAATTAATTAAACTAAAATTTAATATAAGGAAACACCTCATAAAATCAATTTACTATAAATATAGTATTTTATTGTTATATTGTTGGCGGCATTAATAATATTTTATTATTATTTTGTTGTCCGTAATGTAATATTTCTATTTTTGTCTATATAAATTATTTTACAGATGTAATTATATTTATAAGATAAATCTTGATTCATAAACTATATATACTATTTAATTATTATTTAATATTACATATTTATTATTATTTTGTTGACGGTATGTATAGTTTTTATAGGATAAGGTCGTAGAGGACGGATTTACATCTTATTTAGAAAAAAAGGACAAGAAAGAAATGCACTGGTTGTAAAGGACAAAAAATAATATATATCCAAAAATACCCTTAAATAATATTTCCTTTGGTATGCTCAGTAGTGTAGTCGAATTAGAGAGAGGGACGACTCTCCTGGCGATTTTGGGGCGACTAGGGTTCCAGCCGCCATTTTCGACAAAACTCAAGCTCTTCATGCTTTCTTCACCTTCTTTCTTACAATCTTCTTCTGCAAATCACTGTAATCGTTTCTTGCTACCATTTCGCTGATTTTGCTGTTTGTTTTTTCGATCTTTCTGTCCCAATGGGACATAAATCAAAAAAGAAAAGTTCAAACGGTTCTTCTTCAAAATCGAAGACTGGGGATGGAGCTGCTACAATTGTAACTCTACCTGCTGTCAAGGATGCTGCTCCAACCTCCCCCGACGTTGCGATGAACTCGAGTCTGTCAATGGCGGAAAAGAGAATGCCTTGAACCCTAATTCGAGTTTGACGAATGAAGATGTTCAAGATCTTTGAAACATGGTCGGAATTGCTTTGGGGCTGCTCCTCGCTCCCATTTTCTAATCCTAAGGTCTTAGATGATGTTCAACCATCCCCTGCTCGCCTATTATTATTTTTTTTTTTTGTAGTAACACCACTTGTATATTTTTGTAATGTTACTACATTTTTCCGAATTGGAATTGGAACTACATTATTTTGTAATGTTACTACATTTTTTCGAATTGCTTGATGAGAAAGACAAGTTAGTTCGCGATTTTTCCCATTTTTTTCACAAATACGCATGATCTTAAGGTCCTCAAATACCCTATCGGGTTCCTTCCCAATTAGGGTTTAGTTTAGTAACGCTTCTGCATTTTTGCCAAGGGACATGTAGTAACGTTTGGCATTTTTTATAAATGCGCACGATCTTACGATACAAATCCCTGGGTTCTCTTCCCAAGTAGGGTATAGAAAATTCGATTCAAAATATGCAGATTCTAAACGCCTTATTTTTAGGAAGAAAAAACGGAATGACATTAAATGCATTTATTTCCTGAATTTGCAGTGAGAAAAAAAAAAAATCTTACATTATCATTAAGGGCTGTTTGTACAGACATCTCTATTTTTTTGTCCTTCCCAACCATCTTCTTTTTTTTTCATTCTATTTCATCATTTAAGATCTTATATCATGTCTTGTACTCCACCGCCTGTAATTTTTATTATTATTATTTATTGGTTGTAATGTAATATTTTTATTTTTGTCTATATAAACTACTTTATAGATGAAACTATATTTAATTAAGATAAATAGTGATGCGTAAAAGCTATACACACTATATCGGATAATGATAGAACTTAAAAAAATGTATGAATATGGATTCAGGCCCTTAACGTGTTTTCTAGTATTTTTATTTTTATACTTTTAGGTTGTTTGATAATTAATGGCATTACAAATTTATATATATCCTTTAAATTACTTAATTAATATTATGTTTACCGAAATAAACTATTTATGGAGAAACTTTTTTTTTATAAACACACTTATAAACACTTTTGAATTTTAAACATATCATTTCTTTTAATATAGTTAATGATTTAAATTATTGAATCTTCAAAACTCAAATGTGTTCCGATTCTATTTGGTTCTAAGGCTTAAACCAATTACAACTTGAATTATTTGGTTTGGTTTGGTTTGGTTTCAACCTAAACCGAATCACACCGGATTGATTCTGCTTATTTTTGTTTTGTTTCAACTCAACCCGAACCAAACACCATGTCTATTACCTTTTTTTTTTGTTATCTGTGATAGTTTTATGTATTACGTTATCGACATTCAAAGCTTGTGAGAACTGATTGGTGTCATATATACTTTTGAAGATGCTGGATTTCGTTTGTGTGATTAATCGGGCCGTATTTACCCTAGTTACAATTAATTCAAAAATAAGCCCTAAGAACGAAGGAGATTTTTGGAGTATTTTTAGATTGAGCCTGAGATTATTGAATCTCAAGTTGTCTACGTATCATGTAATTGTTTAATCGTCATCATCGTAGTTCTTTGAGATCGTTTATATAGAAGACATCTCGCCCTTGGTAAGTCTGCACTGCCGTGTCCTTTAAGGACTTCTTTTCGTATTGGACAAGGATTATTAATGTATCAATCCCTATTATTTAGGAGATAATCATGGAGATTTTTGGAGTATTTTTAGATTGAGCCTGAGATTATTGAATCTCAAGTTGTCTACGTATCATGTAATTGTTTGGGAATCAAGTCTATCGTAGTTCTTTGAGATCGTTTATATAGAAGACATCTCGTCCTTGGTAAGCCTGTACCGTGTCCTTTAAGGACTTCTTTTCGTATTGGACAAGGATTATTAATGTATCAATCCCTATTATTTAGGAGATAATCATGGATATTTTGAATATTAGGATCGGAATCTTAATGAATGGGGATTCTTTTCATATTTATCTCATATTTAAGACATGTGCACAATATCGGATAAGGAATGCTACGGCCGACCTGTGTCGAGCCTCCCAGGACGTCTCAGCCCGAACTGCACTGGCCCAGCACCGTTGTGACCCAGCCAACATGTGGTGGTCTGGGAAGCGGGCCAGATCGACCTCCCACCTGGGGTTTTAGGTCTGCCCTTGGATATGAACTGGCCATTAATATTACGTTGTCTCTGTTTTCATTTAATACTTAGTCAATTAGAGGATGACATGTGGCGAGACTTAGATCAACCCTTATCAACTTCTTCTATGAATATTGTTAAGTTCTATTGATGAATATTCGATGACATTTCTTTCCACAAACGATCCATTTTATTTATCACTATGGGAAAAGCCCCAAAATTCTTTGCCGACAACTCCTACTGAAATGGAAAGACTAATAAGTCACAAACAAATAATAAATAAAAACTTGCTAAACATGTTACTCATCTGTTCTCCAAGCTAGTCGGAGATCTTTGACTCTCTTAATTGCTTTGAGATGAAAACGTGGGAAGGTGGTCGAATCACCGAGGGATCATGCAGAATTTTACATCTCCAATGCCAAATCTCATAACAAATGTCTCGGAATATATAGGGCCAAGTGCTTTACTTCGCTATATTATTTGCAATCCAATCTTGAGGCGAGGGGATCGAGAAGAAGTTCCTCCATTCCTCCAACAGTACAATATTTCTCCATATAAGGTGGGGTTAATCACAGTCTCGCAAGGCATGAAGTATTGTCTCCATATCATGATCACAAAGGAAACAAGTCGATGTGCTCGCTATGTGTTTGATAAAATAAGAACTCACCCACCATAGGCTGTTATGGCTATTCTGCCAAAGAGAGAAGTTATTCGATGACATTTTTTTCATTCACATTATCACCCTAAATATTTGTGAGGGTAAATTCAAGTAATAGCCTTATTCGAAAAAAAAAAAATTGATCCGTACCCCCAACATATAGATGGCGGTACCACTCAAGGTTGGAAGGTACCGCTCAAGTAGTTGGCACTTGGAAGGTACCTCTTATATTTTGAGAAAATCATATTAACCTGTTTTTTTCCTCATGTTTTACCTCGGTCTTTCAGCGCCATCCTCGCGTGGAAGGCCGTAAGTCAGGCCGAGGCGCTGGGTTTGGCCTTTCAGGTCGAATTCGGCTGGCTTGGCGTACGGATCATCCCTATTCCAATCCCAATCCCAATACATCCTTAAAATATGTATTCTGGGGACGCCAGAATAGAGAGATAGGGAGACGTATGAAAGAACCATTTATGCCAGAATAGGGAGATAGGGAGAATGATGAAATATATATGACGTTGTGGCTCGTTTTGAGATATTACTAAATACCGTTACAGTAAATATTATTTTATTTTTAAACCGTAAACAAATATAATTTATTAAAGATAAGCAATGCGCCGAGTAAAAGACTATTTAAAGAGGGTATATCCAAACACAAATCATGGTAATAATTCGAAGAAGAGGAAAATGGAAGAAGGATAAGAAATGAGGTAAACAAGGAGAAAAACGGGTTAATCTAGTTTTTAAAAAATATGGGTTGTACATGTTGGGAGTGATTGCCCACACTCTTGAATGCCAAAAGAAATAATCTACCACCAATCGGTTTTAGTAGAACGGTAAGCGCTTGATGTTGACATGGTATCGGAGTGAGAGGTCACGGAATCGAACCCTGATTGGAACATTATTTTAAAAAAATATATGCAAGTGTTGCGAAAGATTTCTCACACTCTTGAATGAAAAATTGTGCAAGTGTTGGGGCCGGTTGCCCACACTTGAGGGGGGTGTTGGGATAGATTGTTCACACTCTTGAATGCCTAAAGTTGCACATTCACTTACCACCAATTGGGAAATAAAGTTGCGCATACCGCTCATATATGGACAACAGCCACACTCCACAAAAATGGCATTCACTTACCACCAATTGGGAAATAAAGTTGTGCATTTACTACTACCAATTGATTTTGATAAAACGATAAGCGTTTGATCTTAACAGTACCGCTCATATATGGACAACAGCCACACTCCACAAAAATGGAGTTACTAAGGAAGACTTGTCTCATTACACAAGTGAACAAAACACATCAAACATGTTACACATCGGCACTGTATGGTACAATCACCCTAGGGAAGCCTGTCACCCTCAACAACGTCTCAAATACTCAATCCGTTTCATAATATAAGTTTTTTTTAACTTTTTTATGGTGTCCCAAAATATAAGTCTTTCTCACATTTCAATACAATATTAAATGCATTGTTTCACTTTCACACTAAACAATGCAATATTATTAGTCAGACACAGAAAACAATACAATTTTTTACATTAAAATATTAAAAAGTAACTCATTTATTAGATTTCTTAAACTGTGTGAAATGGCCAAAAGACATTATATTGTTTAATGAATAGGCACAACTTGAGTATGCTCGAATACTAAATGGGTCAATTTAAAGCATTATCATGCTCGAATTTTTAGCTCACAAACACGCTCAAATAACAATTCTTGTGAAAAATTATGCATAAATGAAATTGAAATAATTATTAAATTTTATAGTTTGTCGTTGTTATTTAGTGTGTCTGAAAAGAAACTCAAATGCAAGTCGAGTTTAAAGGTACTCATGATCACACTTGGAAATTGTTGGGAGAGACGCTTCACACTTCGAAACAGCTTAAAGAAATAAAAATTACACATTTATTATCACCAATTGGTTTTAGAAACTAGTAGCGTTTGATCTTAGTAGATGGCTCATATATGGACAACAACCACACTCCACAAAAATGGAGTTACTAAGGAAGACTTGTCCCATTACACACGTGAACAAAACACATCAAACATGTTACACATAGGCACTGTATGGTACAATCACCCTAGGGAAGCTTGTCACCCTCAACAACGTCTCAAATAGTTTGGTTTAATAAGGCTTAAAATCGAATAGGCACAACTGAGTATGCTCGAATACTAAATGGGTCAATTTAAAGCATTATCATGCTCGAATTTTTAGCTCACAAACACGCTCAAATAACAATTTTTGTGAAAAATTACGTATAAAATGAAACTGAAATAATTATTAAATTTTATAGTTTGTCGTTATCTAGTGTGTCTGAAAAGAAGCTCAAATGCAAGTCGAGTTTAAAGGTACTCATGATCAATCTGAGTTCGATAGCCATTTCAATTTTGTGCTCGAACTTAAATTCGTAACATTTAAGATATATGCAACTCGTGTTTAAAGGTATCGTTATTAAATTTGAGTTCGATGGCCATATCAAGTTTATCCACGAACTTGAATTCGTAATGTTTAAGATATGCTCACCTCCTTATGAAACCAATCGAAGGCATCCTTTAATACATTAGTAGTGGCGTTTCGGAACCCTTGCAACTATGATAGATAGAAAGCCGTCTACTTGCTGCCAAACCCTTCGCCTTTCTTTTAAGTCGTGACGGTTGTATTTTAGTTGGTTGGGGAAAGCTACCGCTTTGTAATATTTAAGATATGCTCGACTCGTGAAACTCAATACTTTCGACTCGAATCGTTTAGGCCAGTAATTGTATAACATTTGCAGAATGTTAGTTTAGTTACAGTTCTTGAACACCATGTTTCTTCAAGATTTCAGTTTGTTTAGTCAAAAAGAGCTGGGAATTCTCCAACACCACCTTCACAAAAAAAGTACAAAAAAAGCTAAAATTAACACAACAGCATATTTACACCAGTTTTTTTTTTTTTGTTTTTTTTTTTTTTCTATTCCTAACCGGCGACGTTTAGGTCAGGAAATACATCTGGTGGAATACATCTCGACGGAGGAATCCACCGTAGCCGGAGCGCCGTACACCCTCCGATGATCACTCTCCAAACCATAGTCCATCATCGGCCGGTACTCCAAATCCTTATCATGTCCATACACAAATTCCGGTATCTCAATCTCGTTCCTCCTCACATGTTCCCACAGATAATCAATCCTGTTGATATACCTCAGCTTCCCGTACAACCTACACCATTTTAAACGACATCAAACACCTTAAATCACCGGAAAGTTGAGATTAATTGAAGAGGAAAATAAATAGAAATAGGAATTGATTCTGATAATTCATGATTCTCACCCGCCGGTGAAGATGAATCGGCCGAAGGTAGCTAAGAAGAGCCTAGCTTGAAGGCCAGGGTGAATAAAATACACCGCCTCCAGATTTGCTCGGACTTTGATCGGAATAGCATCGTAAACTGACCGGAGAGCTGAAATTCCGATGAAATGCTCGATCTTCTCCACGCCGGTGTGCAAATACACCATCACGAACGGCTGCCTCTCCAACTCCGGTAAAATCTTCTCCTCTAGATACTTTTTAACGATTTCAATACTCACAAATCCACCTGAAACATGAAGGGAAAAGAAAACGCAAATCTTCAATCAAACTTCGAAATTCTCCTACAGAAAACAAACACGCGAATTAAGAAGTTAATTAATAATTACCGAGGAGGAATTTTCCGGTGACGCGAAGGATTTTGCGACCGCGTTTATCTCTGCCACGGATCTGAAAGATTTGGAGCTTCTCTATTAGCTCCAAACCTTTATCAAAAGCTTCTTGATTCATAGTATGATGATTGGAAGATAACAAAGCGCAGATTGCGATTGAAGGATGAAGGAATGGATTTGGGTATTTATGTTAGTAAATTAAAGAAATTGTGGGGAAATTATTTTAGGATTATCCGTAAAATGGAGTGAGGATAAGTGAGGTGGCAGACGAGCAAGAGAGGAAGAGGTGTGAGAGAAGGGAATATTCAAAAGGAATCTAGGATAAGATACCGTTTTGTTTGTGATTGGGCTGGGGAAGGTTTTTGTTGTCGGTCTTTATTCGGTGAAAAAAAGCGATATCTCTCGTTCACGATATCAGTGACGGATCTAGAAAATTTGTTCAACGAGGTCTAAAAATATTTTTAAGAGTAAAAAAAAATTAACGGGTCCATAAATTTTTAACGGGGTCCGTGGTCCCTGTTGTGGAAAATGTACCTCCGCCTCTCCACGATGCCCTTCATCCCGACCCGACAGAATGGTAAGAAGTTTAATCATGGAGACTCGGCCACTTCTTAGATGGGAGGACTAGGACTCGGTGTCCATAAGGAGTCACCCTGAATTCAGAGCTAACTTACACATTGCGGCTGTTGGGATTCGATCACGTATGTTTCTTTTGCATAATCATACCCGTAACTAACTGCCTACCCACGCGGTTGTTGTCTTCCACTCTTCCTCAACGGGAGGCGGTTCTTGTGATCCTAACTAATTTAGAATGATAGTTCGTCCCAAAATGTAAGTGTATTCGGCTTTTTGGTTTGTCATGTATGGTAAGTTCAGTTAGAAAATTAATAACACATTTATTACATATTTCTTCATTTACTCCTCATTTATTATACATACTCACACACTTTTCAGTACATTACATTTTAGGCTTTTTAATCCAAATTAATGAACATAACAACTTTAACCAACTTTCTTATGTTGTGTGAATAAGTCCAAACGGACTTGCAGTCACCCATTGTACCATATCTACTGGTATAACACATCTTTTTCATAATGCCGGTTTTGTAAAAGTTTGTTTTGGAGCTGAAAGCTAATTTTATCAATATCAATTCAAAATCGTCGTTTTCACAATATCGGTTTTGTAAAAATTGTTTCAGGAGCTGACACCGGTTTTCCATCGATTCAGAATCGATTATGCAGGTTTCGGTTTTGGTTTTGCGTCTTTTGATTTGTACCTTATTACTTGCCGTTCTGAGTTCATTATACCTAAAAGGTGTAATGGATTTTGGAATCATTTCTATACTATTCTTTAGTTTTTTATTTTACTTCACATGATTCCAACAGGCTTTCCATTTTTTTTTTTCATATTTCTTATGTATTTATTTGATGAGGAGCTAGCTAAGTGGGGATTTTTTCCGACTTCCACAAGGTCGATCGATTTTACTCTGACAAATGTAGTGTGGTGCGTGAGTAGAGTCGGTGTGTATACCAGTAGAGTCGGTGTGGTGCAAATAAATATGTTTGTTGGAAAAATATTAGTACACAACGGTTTAGACGGGTTCATTCTAATGCCACCACGTAATTACTTTCGGCACCATATTTTTTAGTTTTTCTTTTACTTCAAGGAATACACTTGGAATTTTTTTTTAAGGCACCACATATATATTTTTGACACCTCATAATGTGACACATTATGCTCACGAAAAATAATAATGATGTCGAAAGTAAAAAAAAGTGATGCCGACGGTTTATTGCATGTGGAAATTCACATCTGCGACCGATTGCTCTCTTTGATAATGAAAAGCTGTGTCCTAGAGAAAAACTTTGTTATTGGACCCGTCAAGTGTAGTCAAATATAAAAAATAAAAAAGAAAAAAAGAAAAAAAATTGTATTCAAATGGTCTTTATTTGTTATTGCGCTCTTTATGCTTCCATTCACATCCTCTAATCATTTCGACCACATTTAAAAGGGCCATATGAAGACATTTATGTTAAATATATTTAAATTTTCTACCTTCCAATCCAACCATTTAACATTCTTCTTATAATTATTTTTTTTAGTGGAAACCATTTAACATCCCGAAAAAAGGGTGGGTAATTCAATAAGTACCTTACAATGTTACCTTTATTTCTACAGTAGTGGAGTAGATGACCTTGATTGAGGTAGATCCAATGCGTGGGCATTGACTAAAGAATGTTTCAAGAAAATCCCACAAAGTAAAAAAAACCAAGCAAAGGAAGTGATTATCATCCCCCCACGTTTATGAGATCCAACAATCAAGGGGAAAATATATGACCGTCTTTGTTTAATGAGCATATATTGTGGAGCACATCCCTAAGTTTCCAAAACAAAAGCAAATCTTGGCCTACCAAAAAAGAGTTGAATAACTTCACAAAACAAGGTAGTGAGGAAATGCCGCGAAGAAGTTGGTTTCGAGTAGCTAAAAAGAAGCTGTTCCGATCATCATCATCATCAATCTCACGGTCACCGTCCTCTCGTGCAATCATTCTCCATTACAATACCAGTGGGAGTTTCACCAGTGTAGCAAACTCGACTCCTAGATCAAAGATAGTCCCGTTTTTCTCTAGAGAAGAACTTGCTGCCATCAAGATTCAAGCATGCTTTAAAGCCCATCTTGTAAGTTAATCTCTCAATAGCATTTGTTTCTTCTTGTCTCAAAGCTTATCATTCCTGTTTCATTCATGTATGAGTTTCTCTTGTCGCTTTTCTTTCATAAATTGTTAGGCAAAACGGGCTTTTCGTGGCATTGAGGAGCCTTGTAAAGCTGCAAGCCGTTGTTCGTGGGGTTCTTGTACGGAGACAAGCACGAATTGCTTTGCAATGCATGTACGCACTTGCTCGAATACAGCTCACCGTTCGAGCTCGACAACTTCTCATCATAGGATGATGTCAACCATGTACAATCAATCGATTGATACGACTTCCATCCGCCATGATCAATCGTGTAAAAGTATGTTGTCACACATGTGGCTTCAGCAATGTACCAATGTAAACTTTGTGCGATTAAATGAAGTTAACAAACACTAATAGTTCAAATCAAAGGACTTAAACAAATTACAAGATTAGACAGAAAACACAAAAACAGAAATGCTTTTACCAGAGACTAGCAACACAAATTACTGTACACATGAGGGGATTTCTTTTTTTCTTTCCCTTGAACAAGTCAGCTTCTCAATGATGGCCCCTTTGTTAAAGAGGAGAAAAATCCACCAACTTTTTAACCGGATGATCAATTTCTATTAATAAAAAGGACGATTAAATTTACGTCAGAGGTTCCTTAAACACACACGTCAATTTCTCAATGATGGCCCTTTCTTAAAGAGGAGAAAAATCCACCTAGCGATTTATCCTTGTGCCGATCTTCTCCCTCTTCTCCAACCTGTTTTTAACATCTAGATTTAGTCCATGGAAAAGAACCGGTGGCAGATCTAGAAAAAATCTATTGGTTCACTAAGGGGCACATTGTTTTATCTGTTTAGTTTTCATATAAAAATTCACGGGGGCACACAGACACCATTCCTTCCTGCTAATCGAGGCTGGTTTATATGGCCACCACTACATACATTCAGCAAGAATATGGTAATGAAGAATGACTAACCTCTTTCAAATTCTCTGCAGAATCTCTAAAATCTCTGAGAAATTTGGTCTCAAACTTGGATCTTGTTCCCAACACTTCTCAAGAAGTTCCACCAATTTGGGATGTGTTTGCTTCGGTATTGAAGGTCTTAAACCCTAATTACCATGAGCCATAGAAGGTATAGCTGGTAAATAATATTTTTCATCTATTAGTCCAAAATCCAAATTGCATATGTTTTTTACCTGCTGCACCACCCCAATGGCAGCTTGCAAAGGTGTCAAACTGGAATATGGAATCTAAAAGGGAAGAAAAAAAATCATGAATATGTCAACTTTAAAGAAACGCGTATTAATGTAATCATGGAATGCACAGGAACCCTTACTTCTCTAGTTAGAAGCTCCCACAACAATATCCCAAAGCTGAAAATATCCGCCTTGTAATCATAGGGATTGTGCTCTATTACCTTCAAATGGACATAATATCATTTCAAACTACCAGAATATTCAACAACTTCTGCTAAACATAAAGACTGTCCATGTGGATCGATTAAGATATCAGTACACATTCGCGGGAAAGAAAATTAAAATCAAAACTAAAAACTGTTTCTGATTCATAGTATATGTATGAACATTATTTGCAGCCCCTAAAGCTTAACACTTTCCTTGCTTATGTCAATCCTCCCAACTCTCAAGACAAAAGTGCATTAAATTTGTAATCAAAATCCCAACTCCTAGATGAATCTCTGGATCAGGCTTCACTAGGCTCTAAGTGAATCGCACTACTCGTGAGCTACTCATACTCAACTCCATTCGGGTTTTTTTGAGTTCAAATTCTAGTCGAGCTACTCAACTAATAAATCGAGCTGATCTCGAGCTTTAAAATTTATTATTCGACTCTTGCGAGCTATTAAGCTTTATTTAATAACCATATACCAGATTTATTATAAATAATATTTTACGTACATCACTAACTACGAGTTGAGTCAAGTTCAATTTTACCCTATTTGAATAAAAAATTGATGGATTCTAAGAATATAATCGCGTTTACAGTGAAATATTTTGAGTATGCGATAGAATTTTGTTAGTCAAACTTGAGCTCCGGTGAGTATCGACCCGGCTCGACCACACCTAGTCTTCACTGTTTGCCCTCTACCCTAATCTCATGATAAAACACTGAAAACTGAAAAAGTAGAATAAAAGCATGCCAGCAAAGCTTGACACAGTCAGTGTAATTGTTCCACCATGAAACTACATACCTCTGGAGCCATCCATCTGTATGTCCCAGTTTCTGCAGTCATGACTCCTGTTTCCGATACCACTCTCGCAACTCCAAAATCAGCAACCTTGACCACCTGTTAAAATGGTAGCGACTACGAGTAATACCACTAATAGAACAAATAAAGAGAATCTGAAAGTCAACACTAGTCAAATTATGAAAATCAAATTTAGCTTTTCTCTTGCACAGTAGCCATGATACTTCACTAGCAACGTGCCCTAGCTATCAGCAATCTGCAAACCAAACCTAACCATTCCCTCACACAATGAACGCAAGATATTGTTATCAGTGTCTTAAAACCACCAATCTCATCTTTAACTTGTCTTATGTTGACTTAATAAGTGATTTTAAAACTCCAAGTCTCAAATATTTCTAATTCCAAACAATCTAGGCAACAAACTGGGTGGTTTTATAGTGCCTAATGGCCTCGCATCATTAGACGATCAAAATAAAGAGAACTAACTAGCAACTGCATAATATCAATGACGGATATCACGTGCAGATTTTCGAAAAGCAGCTTACTTCGTGTTCATCCATCAGAAGGTTTGCAGTCTTTAGATCCCGATGGATTATTTTATTCTGGTGCAAATAGTTCATCCCCTTAGAAACATCCATCGCCACTTTGAGTAGAGCAGAAAGTTTAAAGCTGCCCTTTTGTTTGTGTAGAAAGTCGTACACACTCCCTTTCGGCATGAATTCTGATTGTAAAACAAGCAAGAACATCAGAAAATCAAGCATCAGCACAAATAAACGTCTACAGCATACTAAGCGTTTAATGATTGGAGGAGACAGTGTTTGCCTTCTGAGGGTAACAAGAAAAGTTCAAAATTTATTTAGTCAAACAAGATGTAATAAAAAGCATCAATGTATCCAATTTGAAATTTACATCAAAAGAAGTTGTAAGCACAGAATCCAAAAGCCACCTGTCACAATGCAGAGATTTGGAGGTCTTGTGCATGCACCCAAAAATTGTACAACATTCTTGTGGCGAATTTTTCTGCAACCAACACACTATGTTAAAGAAGACAGGTGAACCGCAAGAACCAGAGAAAACTAGAATTCATAAGCTCATGAAAGAACAATACTGACGGGAAATATAGCACAAAGTTATCACAAACCACAAAAAAAAAATTGTCCACTTGTTCAGAAACAATAGGCAGTTCCACCAGTAGACATCTGAGACATAAAAGAAGGCCTTACAACGCCATCGTTACAAACCTAATTTTCCAAATGTCTTTTTACACCCATCCCACCCCCAGAAAAAAAAACGTGTCGCACAACAAACCTCATAATAAAAACCTCCTGGGAGAACTCTTTAAGCATGTCTATATTTACTCTGTCCGGCTTAAGAACTTTTATGGCTACTTCTTGACTGCAATATGTCCCTTTGTACCTGATGAAGGAAAATAATAAGACCTCGTGTAAATGAATTATACAAACACAATGCTGCAAGGATTGTGGAACTCACAAATCACCAAATGATCCAGATGCAATCTTTTTCTCAGCTTTTAATTGGTGGGCATCAATTTCCCAGACATCAATTTCGTCAGCAGGAATTTTCACATATTCTGAAAGGGCATGGCTTTCTTTATTACTTTGCTCAGCAATATCAGGTGCACATTGTTCTGAAAAAGGCTGCTGCTGACAATTACAAATCAGAAAGAGGAAAGGACACCATTTACAAGAAATGACATCTATGCAGCAAAAGGATGACAATCATATCATGACTTTTTTCATAGAGATTATCGCAGCTTCGCAGTGAAAATAGTTGGAAAGCAGGGTTTCAAGAGTGCATAAGGTGATCCTATGGCACCAACACGCATAAACTACACAGAACAAATGGCATAAGCCTTCCTGGAAACTAAGTTGAAATATTCAGGACAATATCATTCATAAACAGCCAATTCTAGCATGTATGTGAGTAACAAACAAGGGGAAATTACCTTGATCTTTGAAACTTCCCTTTCAAGTGTACTTTTAAGCAGCTCAGTTTCCTAAAAGTGACCAACAAAAACTAAATCAGAATGTAATCCGTAAGAAGATGAAAAAAAAATTGCAAAAACAAAAAAACTGAAAGCAAGCAAGCAGGTGTGGGGGTGCGAACATTGAAAGTAGTGTTGTCAGTTATGGGCTTTAGGTAACATGCAGGGGTATCAACACAAACAATTATAGAACAGTTCCACCAAATTTAAGAAATTAATAATAAAAAAATCATGTCATATCTCAGAAGCTAAGAAAATCATAAAAGAACCAAGACAATCCAAACAGCAATATACAAACACGCAAAGAGCAACATAGAAACACTAAGATTACATTCAATATATACTGATCTGGGCAATCTTTACAAGTAGCCAAATTGGACATAACTTCATTTAAACATAACCACAACCAAAATATTTAACATAAATTCGTTTACCATAGCAAAATTCAGGATGACTAAAAAACTGTTTCCAACGAATAAGAAGCATTAAAAACCACGCTGTTGAAGTGTTTGAATATGTAAATTTACTCACTTCTTAACTTCTCCTACAGCTAAACCTTTCAAAGAAGCCATGATGGAACATCTCTACCAAACATTTTCAGCCTATTTGAGCATAGTCACCCTATTATGGTGCCCACATGCCGGGCCTCTTTATTTGTCCTTGTGACTTTTAAGTTGACCCAGGACCTGTAGTTTCACCAAACCGGGGCGTGATGAAGTGTTTACTTCTTGAACCTCTCCAAAAGCTTAAGCTTTAGCCTTTAGGAAAAAAATGCAATTCAAAACACACCATTGAATACCCCTAAGCAAATTGCAGGCTACTCGTATTGGAGAGATAACTGATGACCAGCAACAGCAATTTGTTTTCAATGAACATCCAAGGTTGCTTGTATGTCTGATGGTTAGGAAAGGAGGTAGTATGCTCAGTCAAAGACCAAACCATTATGAAACAAGTTTTACCAATATCATTAGAAGGTACTGCTGAGATAAAGAAGAGCCAAAACAAACATTCCCCATTCACGACATATATAAACCAGCTTCTTTTGTTTCTGTAGTTATGGTAAAAGTAAAGTCTTCACAAGGATTTCATACCTCCCATTCATCTACTTCTTAATCAAAACAAATACTTCCATGTCTCGAAAAAAATGTCACCGAAAGCTTAACAAACTAAGATACACATGAATCTGGCAACATAAGTATTGATGCTAATAAAAGTGGTTACATGCTCCAGAGAAACTAAACTGATCATAAGCATAAAAAGGAAAGACCTAAGAACAGTTTAATACATTTTAAAAGCTTAGACTATAGATTAATCACAAAAATAATTTTTCCAACAACACATACAGAAATACACAATCAGCAGACAATGTGGACCAAGATGATTATCACTTGCTAGGCCACTAACATTTTTATGCTTATCATGCAAAAAAATAAAATTCAGATACAAGCACAACAAAAGCTATGGAACATTGTCAAGTCAAACAAAAGTTTTCAGAGGTCATTTTTAGTAAGATGTAGTTTATTTTCTTCTATATGGAGTTTTTTTCTTCTTGTGAAGTGTTTGCCCCTCTTTGTAAGCTTTATTCTACCCTTCAGAGTTATCTAAAGACTAAAGAAGTAGAGAATTCATCTTTTGATTGGCTTATTAAAGCCATCTTTGTATTGTTTGAATGTTGATATTAATGCATTTCGTTTCTGTAAAAAAAAAATGCCATACAAAAATTTTTGAGTAATTACACAAAAATAAAATCGCATACCTCATAAGGCCACCCCGCAACAACAAAGACATCCAATGAGAAGCCATCAGTAGTAGAGAAAGCATGAGCTTCCTCAATGTTCAGCCCAATTTCCGAAAGTAATGATGTCAACTACATATTCAAAGGTGAGAGTTAAGAGCAGCTACATACACGTGCAGGAATTGAAACAGCGAAAACAGGAATTGAGAGTTACGCTCATCAGTGACCTTAACACGTAATAAAAAATAAAATAAAAAATCATATCCAACATTCAAGCAACCTAGGGTTTCACTGGAGTAAATGATAGATTTAGCTAGTGGAGGCAGATATAGGTTTGCTCACAAGTGCACTTCTTGAAAAGCATAAGCATATCCCTATAAACCATTCATCCAGTAAGGATATACTTTTATACCCCATTATAATAGTCTACTGCAAAAGGAATTTCAATCAGGACTTTTCCACCCTTATCCGTCTATGTCAAAATATAGGTTTGATCAATTTTAGCAGGTAAACAACATTCAAACTGGAAGCCTATTCGCTATATCTATCCAGAATATTCCCATCTGTTTCAAAAATAAAAATGGTTCATGTTGGAATCAAGATAGTATAGTTGTAAAACAGAATGTTTAGGAAGGAGGGGAACCAAGAAGTGGACCTTGCAGCATACACGGATGCGATCTTTGCTGGATGACAGGTGGACTGGAGATCAACCACAGGGTATTGCACGTTTTTAGCAGGGAATCTAATAACATGGAGTAAGAAGCAAAGTGTTGTAGCAAGAACAAGTGCGGAAGCTGAATTTCGAGCTATGGCGGGAGGAGTATGTGAGCTACTATGGATAAAACAGATCCTAGAAGACCTACGAGTGCAGTATGCCAAGCCTAGAAGTTATATTGTGATAACAATGCAGCCATAAACATTGCTCATGACCCGGTGCAACATGATGGGACCAAGCGTATATTGAGATAGATAGACATTTTATTAAAAAGTTGGACAGTGGCCATATTTGCACACCGTATGTTTTCTACACACAATTAACTGGCAGACGTTCTTACAAAAGGAATCAACAGGGATTCATTTCACAACAATAATGCAAGATCTTTACTCACCAGCTTGAGGGGGAGTGTTGAAAATCAATGTGTATTTTAGATAGTATAGCTATAAAACAGAATTGTATAGCTGTAAAACAGAATGAATTTGAATATCAGTTAGTTTGTTAGGCTGGAATAGCTGGAGAATTAGTTTCCTATAATTTTGGTACGAAGTTCAGTAAATCCTACAAGAAGGATGTATTTATACTGTAAATTGATCAACGAGAAAAATAATACAAATTTCTATCATAACTTTCCTCAGTTCAACTAGGAAACTAGCAAATTGTTTGACTGTAAACAAGCATGGCCACGCACCCCTTTTTTGTATCTTGATGTGACATCTTAATATCTTATGCATATAAGGCGAAGGCAAAAAAAATTGTACCTGACTCAGCAGTTTTGGCTTATCAATACTTGAAAAAGCGATCTCGTGCATGGGCCTGCAAGATGAACTGAAGAACTTCAAATAAGCATAACTAAAAAAGCGTGAGGACCACACCCTAGTGAAGGAATGGACCACTTTGAGCTTAATGTAGGCAAAATGATCATATATTTTTATCAGAGATATCTGAAATGCAGAAGTGAAAGAAATTGCAGGAAGAAACGTCTATAAACATTATAACTTGATGGGAATCAAGATTCTTATTATACTACAATAATGTGCAATCTCTAACAAATAGGTCATGCTTTTCCAGTCTATACGTAATGCAGCACCTCTGGACCAAAGCAGCTGGAAATGAAAAGCCATATGACTTTACACCAACTAAAAGGAAAGCTGGTTCGATTAAACCCGTTATTTTAGTCAATCAAAGATTCATAGTTGATGAAAAGACCATTTAGTAAAAGTAACACCTGTTGGATAAGAATTCTCGAGATAACCTAAGAAAGTGTAATAAATACAATATGTTATACAATTGCATCTCCGTAAGCAATAAAACTGCATATTGATGGTAGAAACTCTACTCAGAATTCAGGCTAACCAGTCTTTACGCATCAGGCAGAATGGGCATTTAGAACAAAACAAAGAGATATCTGTAATTTGTGTCTCCACAATAGCGATGCACAATAAAAGAAACGGAGATTAACCAATCTCGCACAAGCAGCGAAAGATCTTTCAATAAAGTTCAAGTAGGAAAACACAATACGCTTACCGGATGTTCGAATATTGACATGAAATTCTTCTCTCCATCATCTTCTTCAGTTTCATTACTTGGATGACCAAGACCTTCAAGATTGGATGATGAACCAAATGTAGGTGGAGGATGGGTTCTAGAATTTTGACAAGTTGGTAGGGGAAAAAGGGACATCATCAAAATCAGATGGCAAAAGCAAGTGGCACTATAACAGAACTAAAGCTACTGAGCATTAACAATGCAATACAATACCCTCGACTTGAAAAACTAGGCGCCTCTTCCTTATTTGATGAAGCTATTCCATCAGAATCAGCTTCGTTGTCGACAGAAGTAGGATGAACCTGCAGGAGATGCGTACTAAGTGACTAGGATCAAATAAAATAATAGAAAATGCAAAAGAACTTCATTGATCATTTTCCACTGATCCACTAATGTTAAGTTCAAAATCATTTCTATCACAAAGCAAAATCCATTGGCCTTATCATTTGATTTCATATGATTTTCACATACCAAGGGTTGAAGATTGATGAAGATACTGAGGCAGAACTCAGAAGAATGATGTAATCAACCGACCAACAACATAGGTTTTACAAAGAAGCCAGAAATACTGGATTCAACCAAATTACACCATTAAATCAGAATATCCACTCCAAATATTTATTTGTTACTGGTTACTCTCCCAACCAAAAAGAAACTAGAAGTAAGAGATGCAAGCCTATACTCATAAAGGTCAACCTAAGGACATATGTCAAATAAATTCAACTGTGGGCCATAATTGCCTCCCTAGCCACCTTTTTTTCCTTCAAGTTTTTGCTTCATCCTCCTCAAAAAAATCCATGATTGATATTACCTGGACAAGACGAACTTCAAAAGTTGGTCTGTTACATGGATCCTCGGCCAGCTGTAATAATCTTTTGTGCATCAGCACATCTTCTGCTCTTTCCACGTTCACATCCATCGCGTATCTGCAATACTTTTGTAATTCCTTATCAGAATCAAACATTTTCTAACCTATTAACAAATAAAAGCACACAATATTCCCCTCCATAACTAGGGTTTCAGAAAAACCAACCGGGGAGGTAATCGATTAAAATGCTGCCAAATCTCATCTTCAAAACCTGGAAGCTTCGTCTCTGGGCGATCCAAATCATGAAGCCGGCTTAGAACTTCGTTGAAAACTTCAAGCCGCTGCCGCTCTTGTCTGCTCCGCTTGGGAGAAGCAGAGGAATACATCGCTCGACTTCCACAGCTCTCGGTATCATCCATCACCATTGTTGAGCTTAATTTCTTAAACCAAAAGCTGAATTTGTAGGGGATATATCTGAACCAATCGATTCAAAAGAGGATAATCCGCTTCAATTAATATAAAATTAGGGGCTTTGAGGAATTATTGGAATGGATAAACATTGAAGAACAAATCTTAAAAAAACAGAAAGAATAGGTGAAAAGAGAAAGCTTTTAATTTATTGGATGCTGACACAGAAGGATGGGAATGTAGCATGACGTGGGAGTGGGTCCCTATCACACAGTGAGTCATGTTGAGCTTTTTTTTTAATTTTTTGAGATTATCCAATCCGGACCGAATATTTTTTTTTTTTATTATTTACATTCTACATTCGTCTTTAATATATTATAACACGTTTTCTATTCTTTAAAAAAAAAAAAAACACGTTTTTTTCAATAGTTTATATATATATATATATATATATATATATATATATATATATAGGGGTGAAAAAAAACCTGAAATCAAAACCAACCATTCAAACCAAAATACGTAATGTGTGGTTTTTGTTAGTTTAGTTTTGTATTGTAAAAAACCAAACCGTGAAAAACAAATTTGTTTTTTTTCATGACAGAAAAAACCGGACCAAGCCGGATATATATATAATTAAAAGAATTGAGCTGAATACAAAGATGCTATTACAATTATTTTTGAGAAATACAGACTTGTCTAGATATAGAAGATTTGAAATATAAAATCTAAGACTTAAATCTGTTTATTGTTGTCTTTGATCCACAATTTGACTGATGGATCCTTAGGATTGTTAAATGCTTTTATATCCTGCAATTTCACTGAATTTGAATTAAAATGAGTAAACTTAGTTTAATTCAAGAATTCATGAAAATAAACAGAAAACGAAATTCGCGTCTTAAACTTTAAGCTGAAATAAGCATTACAATTCTCGATGTATTCAGTATAGAAATCGTATAGTAGAAAGAAATAGATGAATCTTTCTACCATACGATCTACATATTAGTATCATCATAGATTAAACATATTATCTTCGTGTATGTTTATGTGGATAGCAATTTCATGTATGGAATTGCTATATCATCCAATATATATATATATATATATATATATATATATATGTGTGTGTGTGTGTGTGTGTGTGTGTATGAATGTCGACACTATTAATTAAGAGGACCTTTATTTGCACACACAATCCACTCGTGCAACACAAAGAGAAGTGACTTTCACAAGATATCATTGTGAATCGATCACCACAATGAACCAACTTTTTAAATTCGGTGCATTGTGAGAAGCCATTTTATCAAAGTCAGTTCTGACAATGCACCACAAAAAGTCGTTCTATTGTGGTGCACGAGTAGATTAGGTGTGTTGCAAATAATAGCCCCTTAGTTATAATATCTCTATTCATTATCTATTAATACTTCAACCAACTACCTCACACACGTAGGTTGAGACCTTAGCCTAATAAGGCTACATGATGAGATGAAATAAAAAAGTTTACATTGTTTTATACGATCATCCAAATTCGAACAAATGATAAAATAACGTTGTGTGTATGTATATATATATATACACCGTACACAGAGAGAGAACAAAAACCGAAAAAAAACCGTAACCAAGTCAATCCAAACCGGACTGGATTAAATAGTTTTACCTAGTTATGGTTCGGTTTTAAAAACGGCAAAAAACCGGAAAACCGGACCATGTACAACCCATATATATATAATTTTGTTGTTTTTATACCATTAATCCATTATTTTGAAAATTTATCCGAAATCTACACTCCTTGAAATTCAAAATCTCCATCTATCCTCCGCCTTAAAATGAATGAAAATTCGCCTATTTTTAGGCGAACCTGCCCATTTTTCGCCCTTTTCCCAACACACCCGTTGTCGGTCCGGCCCATTTCCCCGCCCAACATTGTCGGTCTCGCCTTCGAGGATGGGCAATCTCGCCCACTTCCAGGATTTGCATTTTATGGAATAAAAACAGACCATACATAAAAATAAAAAACAGACCATACATATTATTCTTCAAACTCCATTGATATATAAAATCCCAAATCCGTCACATATACATACACATCTTTGTAATAGTCCCAACGATGACACTATAATTAATTGTGATCATTTTGAACACTACTCTTCAAAGGTGATTGTCGAGCCTTGGCTACCTGGCTCGTTAAAGACAGCTAAATGTCAGTCCTCCTCGATGTTGCTCATTTCCAATTCCCTATCTTTGTCATCGGGTTCATCAACAGTAACAGAATGATTCGAGTCCATGACAGAAACCTGATAAAAAAAAAATAGAGTAAAAAGTGAAGTTTAGACTGTATATTGGTAAGGTAAAAGATTATAGGCAATGCAAAACAGAGTGTTTGAATATCGAATACATCCCATTTTAGAAACAACAGAGGGGAAAATTACCTTCATCTTTGAAATTTCCCTTTCAAAAAACACAGCTCTGTTTCCTAAAAGCGATCAACAAAAAACGAAATCAGAATGAATCCCTACCAGGAGGAATACATTTCCAGAAATCATATAATATTAAGCAAGCAGATGTCGGGTTCAAACATTGAAAATAATGTTCCTGAGTGTTTATATATTCAAATTCACTAACTTCTTCACTTATCCTACGAACTAAAGTTATTCAAAGAGGCCATGAGATCAAACATCTCTGCCAAACATTGTCACCCTATTTATGGTGCACACGTGTCGGGCCTCTTCGTTAGTCTTGACTCAGGAACTGTAGTCTAAAGCGCAGGGGCGTGATGAAGTTGCTTACTTATTTGAATTGAAATTCAGATACAAACACAACAAAAGAACAAAAGGCTATGGAACATTGTCAAGTCAAACAGAAGTTTTTACCACCCCACAACAACATAGACAACCAATAAGAAGCCATCAGTAGTAGAGAAAGCATGAGCTTCTTCAATGGTCAGCCCAATCTCCGACAGTAGGGATCCCAACTACATATTTAAAGGTGAGAGTCAATGTTCAACCAGGACTTTTTCCACCCTTTATCAGTCTATGTCAAAACTTTGGTTTGAACAATTTTAGCAGGTAAACAACATTAGAACTGAAAGCCTATTGGCTATATCTATCCAGAATATTCCCATCAGTTTCAACAATAAAAAATGGTTCAAATAGGAAACTAGCAAATATTTTGACTGTAAACAAGCATGGCCACACCCAGTTTTTCGTATCTTGATACGACATCTTGTGCATACAAACAGAAGGCAAAAAACATATACCTGACTCAGCAGTTTAAATTTTGGATTATCAATTGTTGAAAAAGTAATCTCGTGCAAGGGCCTGCAAGATGAACACATGAAGAAGTTAAAATAAGCATAACTAAAAAAATGTGAGAGGTCGGCAGCCTAGTGAAGGAATAAAAATACAGAGATTAACCAATCTCGAACAAGCACCAAAACATTCTTTCAATAAAGTTCAAGTAGGAAAACAGTCAAAGACAATACGTTTACCCGGATGTTTGAAGTATAGACATGAAATTCTTCTCTCCGTCATCTTCTTCAGTTTCATTACTTGGATGACCAATCCAAGACCTTCAAGATTCGATAATGAACCAAATGTAGGTGGAGGATGTGTTCTAGAATTTTGACAAGTTGGTAGGGTAGGAAAAGGAACATCAACTAAAATCTGATGGCAGAAACAAGTGACACTATAAATGAACTAAAACCGCTAAGCATTAACAATGCAATGCAATACCCTCGACTTGTAAAACTATGCGCCTCTTCCTTATTTGATGAAGCTATTCCATTATCAGAATCAGCTTCGTTGTCAGCAGAAGTAGGATGAACCTGCAGGAGATGCAGAAGAAGAAAAACTTAAACACCATAAAATTTGCAATGGGACTACATGTTAAAATGGGATGACTGCCACGTGTCATCTGACCGCATTAGAGAGTCTACATCAAGTATCTTTGATGACAAGTGACAACAATTACTCCATTCGTTTTTTTATTTGTCACATTTCAGAATTTGTTCTGTTTTTATTTATTTACATCTTTAATAAGAAAATACATTCCTAATACTAAAAACTCTTTTACCAACAAGTATTTTTTTTTCAAAATTTTAAAAACAACTCTATATTACCAGCTATCTTTTACTATTTTGTCTTTTACTTTTTCAATATCATATTAATTATTTTCTTAATATTTTTTATAAAAAAAAAACAAAAACGGAGGGAGTATCATCACTACAACAATTAGGTTTTCGATTAAATAAATATGAGAAAGTTAAATCTTTCGGGACGATTATTTATTTTTTGGGACGACAATGTCGTCCCTAATAAGCCTTAAATTTCCCGCCTTTCCACGTGGATTCCAGAGTGGCAAATTTTACCCGAGAAACTCTTTAGGGACGACAAAGTCGTCCCTGTTTTTAATTTTTTTTCCCATCCAAAATTTCATGAAATAATTTGAATTTTTATTTATTTAATAGGGACGACAAATGTCAGTCCTAAAAATAATTTTTATTAAAAATGATTTTTTATTAAAAATTATATTTAATATTTAAAATTCAAATTTTTAACCTAAAAATTATATTTAATATTTAATAATTATATTTTTGTATCTAAAAATTATATTTAATATTTTAAATTCACTACTCGTTAATCAATATCGAGTTTGAAATCAACATTTGACTTATAAGTAAATTAGATTGAGTTTTAATTTACTACTTATTAATCAATCTCGATGTTGAATTCAACATTTGACTTAAAAGTAACGAGCATCGGGTTTGAAAATCACTACTCGTTAATGAATCTCGAGTTTGAAATCAACATTTGACTTATAAGTACTTGAGTCTCGAGTTTGACTTATAAGTAACGAGCCTAAAGGTTTTGAAAATCAAGAATCATTAATCAATCTCGAGTTTGAAATCAACATTTGACATATAAGTAACGATCCTCGGGATTGAAGACCGATGCACTCGTTAATCAATCTCGAGGTTGAAATGAACAATGGACTTATAAGTAACGAGCATTGAGTTTGAATTTACAACTTATTAATCAATATCGAGTTTGAAATCAACATTTGACTTATAAGTAACGAGCATTGAGTTTGAATTTACTATCGAGTTTGAAATCAACATTTGACTTATTATTATCGAGCATGTCGTCCCTAAACGTAAAAACGGGACGACTTTTGATTATTAGGGACGACATTTTGTCGTCCCAAAAGAGTGTAATTGTAGTAGTGGAACTTGACCACTTTGAATGTTTGACTCAAAATGTCCGCGAGCTTATATTATATAAAAAAACATATATTCTTTTGTATTTTTTTGACGAGCCGACATCGTTCACTTAAAAACTTAACATTTTTTCAAACTGCTCGAGCTATAGTTTGTGCTTGAAATTGTTTAAAATTTTGTCGAGTATAATCGAGCCAAAGTCGAGCATAGTTAAACTTTAATCAAGCCAATCTCAAGCAATTTTTTCCTTGCTCGAACGAACTCGAGCCAAGTCCAAACATCAATATTTGAATAGTTGTTGGACCTGATAACTAATATTTCATACGAGTCGCATCATTTACGCCCCTAATCCTAATCAAAGTAGTTTATATCGGGTACTGTTTTATGCCGGTGGAGGCTCTTGATGGCACCACCGCATCTCATACCTTTATATCCCGAAAATTCTATTGATGGCATTGTTGCATCTCATACCTTCATTTCCCGAAAATTCTATAAGAGACCCTCAATGATTTTTTATATCCCGAAATTCTATAAGAGCCCCCTCCCCCCCAAAAGGTACTTGCATCTGATTGGTCCAGGGAGTATGTTGTATTGTAATTGACTTGGGTATGTAGTAATGCAAAATGTGATTGTAATAACCGAATTTCGGATCATTGCCGGCCGAACCATATGAATCCGGAAATTACTCGGATTTTCGGATCATCACCGAACTGTATGTACCCGTACCCGGAAATTACACGGAATTTCGGTTTGGGACGTGAACGCATTAATCAAAAGCATGTGGTGAAAAGAAAGAAGAAAAAAAGAGAGGGAGGGGCTAGAAATCAGTATAATGAACCTTAAATTTTGATGTTACAATGACACTAATATGAACTAATTGTGCCCAACAAGTTAAAAGACAATTTACATATATGAGTTACAAAACTGGAGTGCGTGGAAGCAAATATCTTACAAAGCTTTGTATAATCTAAAACCAAAGTACGCATCTGCATTTTTAATGTCTTGGCTCAAGAGATATATTGCTATTTCAAATATTTTCGTGTATCAAAAGGGCTTCGAGAAGAATACATACCATGGAAGTCGATCGACAAAAAAACAATCTTAGTTCAAGTGGAATATCGATAAAAAATGTTAATTATCTAACTCCGGCCAGCCCCATATGTTCCCGAACTAAATTCCTTGCACTCAAGTACTAAAACCAGATCAACCTTACATATTCTTCAGACACCATACATAAATAAAATCCCAAATCCATAATATAGTTAGGTAATAGTCCCAAGAAAGACACAAAATATACCAGCAGCCATCATTTTAATCTAGCTACTCGAGCTTCCGCTACGTGCGTGGCTCGTTAATGACAGCTAAATGGTTCTCGATGTCACTCATCTCCAATTCCTTTATAGAAGCATTCTTGTCTTGGTATTGGGCTTCCTCCCAAGTAATCCAATAATCAGGGTACGTGACAGATACCTGATGTATATAGAGTGAAGTTAGACTATTAGTAGGTAAAGATTATTGGCAAATGCAAAACATAGTAATTTGAATACCGAACCAAGTAGTTAAGCCCTAATTAATTGAATAATGATCATATACACATCCATTCACACCAATTCTCAAGACTACTTAATTTGTAATCTCGTTGAAAATCGTTTGTTTATTAGTAACCTAATTTGACTGGCAGCAAATAATTATGCAACCAGATTGGAAGCAAAATGACAGCCAAAGTGCGACCGATACCCCAATGGATAGTGAAATCCCTTTCATATTAACAAATAAATGATATATCTTGATCAGAAGACCTTACCTCGATCTCATTAGCCTCGAACTTCTTTTGAAACAAATGCTGAAAAGCAGAAATTGCAGTCTGCCAAAACAATAATAGTAACAATAATCAAAACATTAAGCATGCTAGAGGGAAACTTGAAATTTAGAGAAGGCCGCAAGATTATTATACAAGTTTTAAGAATCACAAAGCTCGCGGTTTAGACTAAAATAACCTTTCAGTACTTGAACAAGCTCTCACAAATTTACAATACATAATCTTTCAATACATAATCTTTCGTTTACCTGTATTGTTTCATCGATGGTAAAAGTTGCATCACAGCTCATTTTCTCCTTTAAAAACTCCACAGTTTTTTTCTCATCACACTCAACACCTGAGGCCTGGAAAGAAGGCCAACATGCATATATTAAGCATCAAGTCTAAACGCCGAAACAAAAAACAAAAGCACAATAACCACAAGGAGAAAAATCATTGAGCCGATCATTCCATTTACCTCTAAAGTTTCATCGACGGTAGAAGTGGAATTGCTTTTCATTTTCTCCTGTATAAACCCGATGATCTTTGTCGCATCATATTCACGAGGGGGCTGTTGAGATTTGAGAACGCCAACATTACCAGTGAGCTCAAAGCGTCATGTCAAAAAAAAAAAAAACAACAACAACAACAGAAGTACCATAACACAAAGAGAGAGGTAATCATTGAGCCAGACATTAAATAACTCGATTTTTGGAAGGCCATAATTCAACAGGTAGAGCGCTTTCAGCGACAAAATGGTCAACCTAAAAGGAGAATATATTCGCACACCAAAAATAGGATCCCACCGGTGTTTGAATATTAACCAACCTGTAGCTAGTGGATAGACGGTTTTGGTTTTACTAAGATTATTTCTCTGGCCGTTTGTAGGCTTGCATGGGAATGGATTCACGGAGACGGTGAGAGATTTTTGGAAAATAGAGGATACGGGTTCAGACATGTAGGACACATAGGTAAGTATTTTAAGTTTAAAGATCAAATTGCACGTAATAAATCTATAAACACCAATTAAAATACAAAAATAAAACAATTTTTTGGTGGTTCTCTTCATTTTTCGGGTAGTTTTTCATTGATTTATACAGTTTACCATACATAATATGGTAATATTTACTCGATTTTCGACACGGCTCTTCATTTCCTATATCGGAGTGATGGATGTACATATCCGAATTCCATATCCAGCTTTCAAATTTACAAATTCACTACTAGGTGTGTATCCTATCCTATTCAATCCGTATACGACTTTACGTGTCGGATACGTATCAGATTCAAAAAAATGCTACGAGACAGTGCATCATAGGTCATAGCTTACCTTAGTTCGAGTCTATAAGATTCAAATATATCCAAACTACTTTCCTCTTTTCTCTATACTAAAGCTATTGAGTAACTTGGCATAATTTCCCAAGTTATGTTGATTCCGTTTACCTGGCCACTGTTCACTTCTTCCAATAAACGCTTCCACACACTGTCATCACTGTCATCCTCGTAATTTTCATACTCATCACTTGAGGCCTGTTAAGAGTGTCAATGTTACCGGTGAACTTTGGGCATCATGTCTAATCATACAAACAAAAAAAATACCGGAAACAAAAAAAACAAACAGAAGCACCAGAACACGAAGAGAATAATCATTGAGCAAATAGTGCTTAATTTTTTGAAGGCCATATGTAGGGCAAGCCCGTATCATTCAACACATGGCATGCTTTAGTGAAGCAACGGTCCATCCACAGAGAATATATAGGCACCTATGCGTACGGGGGATTGAAGGACAAAAAGAAACACCTCTCCCTCAGGATAGTGGCTTTGCTCCTCTTCAGAGCATTAAAAATCCTATAGGATCCCCTTGCGTATCTAATTTAACCAACCTATAGTAGATAGGCGATTTTGGTTATTTTGAGAAGTTTTCTCCTTTTCATTACCCTTTTAAGAAGTCCAAGGTGTTAGAATTTTCTACTTCTCACATTATATTCAAAGAACAATCACAAAGAAAGAAAGGGAAAGGAGAGAGAGAGAGAGAGATTCCGATTTCTACAAAATTTTACATACTTTTGAAAGTTTGGGTGGATGAATGGGAGCTAATGAAATATAAAAGGTATGTTGCTATTGGGCACCCAATTTTTCTACACGAAGCAAGAAATAGTCGCAATGCAACTCTATATATGAATTATAACTTGCATGTGATATTTATCAAGATCAAAAAGGAGAGCAAGAAGGCATCCAAGAAGATGAATTTTTAGCTGATCGAGTACCTCATGATCGGATTCGGTATCAACCTTATCAATGCATGGAATCCCAGAAACTGCATGAAGCAAAAGCAAAAATGAGCGGAGGATCGTTACGTGTCAAAGACTCAAAGGAAGAGGGCCGGTTTTACGAACATACCAACACCGAAAGGCTTCTTGAAGCTCAGGCCAAACATTTTACATACTCTACTAGACGGTTCTTCAAGGTCTGCTTGAAAATAGCATTAACCATTAACATAAAGGCACAATAATTAACCACACTAACATCAAATAACTATGTGGTATAGTGGATAGAGACGACCGGCTACACTTCAAACTTAGTTGTTACAACAATAACATTAGAGAATGGAAAGGAATCCAACACACCTTCCATTTCAGAGATTGCAGCTTCCCTAAAATAGCGGAGAACCATCTCTTTCGTCTTATACTTATAGCTACCGTGCGCGCGTGCCACGTCCTGTTCATATTGTGGATTATAGGAGTAATAATACTAAACATATGAAATCTATAAATTAGGAGAGGATAATGCTCTCCTGCCAGAACAATTATATAGCATTACTTAAGAAACAAAGAAATAATTGACGAACCAAATATCCCGTCCTAGTTACCACACATGTTGAGTTCATCCCATGCACACCAACCCACATGATTCCAGATGATATGCCTGCCTTTCAAAAAGACCTTGTTACCAAACAATATATACATATGTTTGTCCTTATAGATATGTGTGTATATATTTATACACATAGAAAATACATACATATCTATGCAAGTATATGAAGATATAGAAAATACATACATATCTATGCAAGCATATGAAGATATAGAGTGTCTTTAAATGCATCAAACACAACTTATTGTGACACCACCAACCACAACGACAACACGCTCAAAATGGACTTTTAAAAAGCCAATTATATGGGTATATATTCAACTTTTAAAAAGTCCTTTTGAATGTCGATATAAAGCAAGTCACGTATGGTACCAAAGTAGATTGGTTTGTGCAACAATAGCAAAGCCAATTAAGGGCTTACCCGGCCACGAATAAGTACCACCACCGGACCAGATGCAAGTTTTTTGCTCTTTCATGAAATAGATACAAATGAAAATAAATCAGAAAAAAGAAAGAAAAAAAATGAGATCGATCGCTCAAATCAACATAGCAAAATGATTTAAGTGTCTATACCTTTGCTAGGGCCATAGGTGTATTGACGTCGGAAGAATTTAGCATTATTTTTCCGGCCTTCTCTACGTATTTCAGCTGATTCAAAATAAGAGTAAAGCAAATAAAAGAAATCAAATCAAAGTTGAATTATTCAAGCAAGATTGAACTTGTCTCAGAGGTAAAAAAAAAATGTTGAAGTACATAAAAGGTTACCAATGAAAACAGGGTCCATGATCTCGGTGTGAGACGGGACCGTCTTAATCTGGACCATCTTAATCTTAATCTTATCGCGGTTGTCCATGTCGTCGTCGCTACTCGTATCTTCGAGGGCGAACGTGTCATCGGGGCGGAGCATAGTTTCATAGCCATCCATGTCACCGTCGGAGTAGCGACTTTCAGAGCTGTCCATGTCATCTTCTGGCATAGTAATTAGAGTATTCACTAATTCAAATAAAAGCTAAATAAAGCTGAATGAAGTATAAAGGAAAGCAATAAAACTACCAAGCATACCGGGATTATGCATCGTTGAAGCAAACTGGCTGTTAACGATTTCAGTAGTTTACAAACCTGATTCAGAAAAGAAATTGATTTCGATCTTCAAATCTAGGGCTTTCGTTAAAGAGATAATAAAAAATAAAATAAAATAAAATAAAAAACACCCATCAACGCATCGGTCGAGACCTTCTACTATGATGATGCTTGGTGATGGTTTTCAAAGGGATTTTCCCTTTTTTTTAATATTGTGTATACATAATATAGAGAATCAGGTAGAATGACATATTTTGGAATATTTTTAAATAACTACATATCCGAATATTGTTTATATAGAGAAAACAAATTTTTATAATTTTTATAGTCTAAAGGATAAAAAAAATAATATCCGACGCTACATGTGACAGGTAATGCTGTTTCACATTTTTTTCCTTTTTATTTCATTTTTCATTTTCAAACACTCATATCTTTTGATCTAGATCTCCAAACCTTATGAAAATGTCATTGATTTTTTTCATGCTATTCATTTTGAGACTTGGTTCGATATAATTACATCGTTTTTCGTAAGATTCACTGTCGAAATTCACTCGGTTAATCTCGATAGTGAATCCCGAAAATCAATTCGAATAATAGTGAATTTCAACAGCAGATTTTCGATCAGACGTAATTGGCGCCGAATCTACAGAATTAAGGTTACCTGAAGGTTGCCTCAACGCGTCGGTTCCTATTTTCGTGTTACATATTATTATTCTGGTTATTTCTGGTGAATTACTGGTTCGTTAAACATTCAGATTAATTACAACACATTAAATAATGCTAATCTACCATAGTAAAAACACGAAGGAACGTTCACAACTACATGTCTTCAACAATGGAGGACTAGCTTGATCAACTCAAGCTAGTTGATGCCGTGGGGGAGAAGGGAACCAACAAGGACTCACAAATTCACAATAAAGCCAAGAAGAATTTTATTTCACATAAGTTGATCCAATATGAGTACATACATGAATGAATGAATACAATAGACTGCTACATGCCTTATATAAGCGTTGTAGCCGACTTAAACTTAACAAAAAAAAAACCTAGCCGACTTAGTTTAGGTATCGTAAGGCGGTTTCTTGCTCTCCAAGTCCTCGATGTATCGGGCCGGGCTCTCGATGAGTCGGGCCTTCGTTTCCAGATCCTTTCGCAGATTCTTGATGGACCTCTTCCATTCAGCCCAATAACTCTTCTTCAGCCCAGATCCGCTTCCTTATAGCTCTTGGAAAACGGTACTACCTGAAGAACACGCAAAACGGAGCAAAGCAGTACCGATTCCAAAGGTATAATAGCTAAATGCATAATTACGGTCCAAGGAAAATGCACTAGGCACTCGACGTGCATTCCATACAATAACCAGATTATCTCTCATCAATTGAGCATAATTCGGAAGCAAATAGGATATAAAATATAGTACCAAATAGAGTGTAATCAGGGTACCAAGGCGTGGTATTTATAGGAAGGGAAACTTGAAAAAACATGCTTGAAAAGAGTAGTATTTGTGTAGTATGATCAAAACAATAACATTTGAAAAGATGCGGAAAATCATTTGGTTGCGTATTTGTTGCGGAATAGCTACGAAATCGTTGCGAAATGTTTTTCTGGCATAATTTTCAAATGTTATCTTTTTGAACATATCACACAAATAATACTCTTTTCGAACATAGTTTTTCAAGTTTCCCGGTAGAAATGGGTCTAGGTTTTATTGTATTTATCTTTTTTTATTAATAATTTGGGTTTACTAAAAGAGAGTCAAAACGACTTAAATACCCTTAATAATATTTTGAAGTTTTACGGTGACAGGCTTGAACAATACATATTCAGCTCGGCTCGGCTCGGACAAAGTATTACTCAAATTTCTTGGCGCTCAAGTGTCCCGTAATGTATCGAGGTTGAAAATTAGAGTATCTCTAGTCATAGAGCTATTAAAAACTTTATGTCTGTGCCACTTATGAACCTTTTCTCTACAATACATAAACCTTTTAAAAAGTTTTATAGCACGGACCCACTACACATAAATATTTCTTCTACTACACACAAAACTAAAAAAAAAAAGATAAAAAAAGCTTTTGCAGCTTTATTCAAGGATGAACCGGTTGATATTTGTAAAGTTTTTTGTTAAAGCGTTGTTGAGTCATCAAAGGTGCAATGGTAATAAAGCTTTTGCTAAAGCTTTTCAAAAAAAAAAATTCAAACCCATCGTTGGACGTACTCTTAGAGCATCTCTATGACTATGTCGCGTACTGGTTATAAACCTTTACTCTATAAACATTTTCTTCACAATCATAAACATTTTCACACCGCCACGTCATCATGTTATGAATTTATATAAATCTTTTACAACTTTACAAAAACCTTTTACAACTTTATAACATGGACTCACTTAGTAAATATTTTATTATCTCATAAAATGAATTTGATTTTTTCTCAAAACTATATAACATTATTACATATAATAAATAAAACAAAATTATGTTCTTTTGGTTAATATGCGACCAAAAATTATTATGTGTGATAAAAAAAACTATATTTATTGTCAAAATGAATATTATGTTTAATGAAAATTAAATAAAATATATTCTATATGTTATTAATTCAGAATATTGATGCAATTGAACAAAAAAAAATTATGCCGGTAAAAAAAAGTAAAAAATTAGTCAACTCCTTGCTCATCTCAAAATGTTACAATGCCATAATAAATGCCCCGCCTCCTTAAAACCTCACCCCGGCAAATGAGGAAATAGTACGGCAACAACTAACCCTTAAAAACTAGTTTTTTTTTTTCCCCGCATAACTAAATAAAGAACAACTTAATTAAAGGCTAATAATAAAGATTCAACCGATACAACTTAATCTTCATTGTTAGTTTGCCCGAAACTTTCCCAAATATGCTCAACCAAGTCAGCTCGAAGTTTATGATGTACTTGGCGGTCATGTAGTTCCGCATTTCTCTGGAGGTATTGTTGAAATTCTTGAATAGGTCCTTGGGACGCAGGCTCTGGCATAGCTACTTCTTCATTGCACCAGTTAGTAATTGCATTTTCTTCATCCTCTACAATCATATTATGTAATATGATACATGCATACATTATATCTCTCAAATCTTCCATGTGCCAAAACCGTGCTGCACCTCATATGATTGCCCAACGAGCCTGAAGGACCCCGAATGTCCGTTCGACATCTTTTCTTGCAGCCTCTTGCATCTCTTTGAACTTTTTCCTTTTAGGATCTTCTGGATATGAAAAACTTTTCACAAATGAGGCCCACTCCGGATAAATACGTACCATCCGCTAGATAATATGCCTTGGTATATTGCGTGCCATTTATCGTAAATTGAACATCCGGAGAGTATCCTTGCAATACATCATTAAAAAGTGGAGATTGATTGAGCACATTAATGTCGTTGTTCGATCCCGCAATGCCGAAAAATGCATGCCATATCCAAAGATCATATGAAGCGACCGCTTCTAGCATAATTGTTGGAACCCCTTGGTCTCCTCTGGTAAATTGTCCTTTCCATGCAACTGGACAATTCTTCCAAGGCCAATGCATGCAGTCAATACTTCCTAACATACCGGGAAAGCCATGTATGTTAGAATGCTGTTGAAGTAAGCGTTGAACGTCATCAGCATTAGGCATTCTCAAGTATACGGGACCAAATACATCAATAACACATTGACAAAAATTCATTAAACAATTAACTGCAGTGGTCTCACCAATTCAGACATACCCATCAGAATGGTTAGTAGGTGTACCGTATGCCAATTGACGGATGGCAGCAGTGCATTTTTGCAACGGGGATAGTCCTTTTCTACCGGTTGCATCGACCCTCATCCGAAAGTACTCATAATGATTTGAGAGGGCTTCTACAATTCGAAGAAATAACCCTTTACTCATCCGGAACCTTCTTCTGAACATTTCATCCATGTAAACCGGATCATTGGAGAAATAGTCTTTGAAAAGACGCTCGTGTCCAGCTTCACGATCACGATTTATATACCTTATACTGTGTTGACGACCACGAGAACTTTCAGCTTCCTCCTTCATTTTCATTTCCATAATCATCATCATCGTCTTCTCATCTGTATCATCCATCAATTCTTCAAGTACATATTGTAGGATTTTTCTATATTTGGAGGATGGATTGGGGTCTTCGGACATTTTTTTTGAGTGTAGTAGATCAAGAAATTGTGTAAGAGTTGTGGTGAAAACATGCAAGAAATATCAATATTTTTGTAGTTGTATACTTGTCATGTGAATGTAATGAAAACAAGAGTGTGTGCTATTTATAGATGTATGGAAGAAGAAAGAAAATAAAGCAAAAATTGGGTTGGGGGGTTGGGGGACTGGTTTCCAATGGCTATACATTTTTTTTTTTTTTTTTTTTTTGAAGAAAAAGTAACTTCAACTTTTGAAAAGGTAAAGTAACTTTTAAAAATGTAATTGCAAAAAAAAAAAAAAAAAGAAAAATATAAATTGACTTTTTATTTCCAAAAGCAACTTCTAGTACCAAAAAAAAAATGTAAATCATAGATAACACATATATAACAAAAGATGAAATTGAACTTTCATTAATTAAAATATTACATAATTTATTTATTCAATATTACATAAATTTAAAATACAATAACTGTAAATTCTACCAATACAACAATCGCATACTACATCAACACAACAGTTACATACTACATCAATTAAATAATACAATACTAGGGGTGTAATGGAGCCGAGTCGAGTCGATATTCTCTAGGGCTCGACTCGACTAAAAAAGTTTGGGCTCGAAACTCGGCTCGAGCTCGATCGAGCCTTAAAAAAACAAGATCGAACTCGACTGGCTAAGTACTCGATATAGCTCAACTCGGCTCGTAAGCTCGATTATTTGCTTAGAATTCATTTAATTTTTAATGAAATACGGCAAGATCGAGCTCGACTCGATTAATATTTTTTTAATAATGAAAATAATATTTTATAATAAATTTAATTAATTAAATAATAATTTAATCAAGCTCGATTAAGCTCGCGAGCTACTCGATTTTTTTTTAAAACTCGAGCTCGGCTCGGTTAATTATTCGAGTAGCTCGACTCGAACTCGAAAAAAAATCAAATCAAGTCGATTTCTCTTGCGAGTCGAGTCACGAGTAAATTCACGAAGAAATTTCAATTTTCATTTTATATGCTCTATGCAATACTTAGACAAAATTATTTTTGGCTTTGATACGATCACTAATTTGTTTATAAAGGGTCAGTTGCTCTGGTGTCATGTGACGGGCATCCTTTAGAAGCATTGCGTACTCATCACATACACTACGTTATTTTTTAAAATATCCTTGATCGCATGGAGCGTAGAATTCTTTTCACCAAAAGTTTCTTTAAATGTACTCCATATCTCGCAAGCATTTTGCTTCACCGTAACTTTTGCTTTCCCTTTCCCTTTTCCTTTTTTCGTATTTTGAGCAGGCGGGCGGCGGACTTCAACTTCATCGTCGTCTTCAATGTTGATGCTCGTGTGTGAACCCGATGGTGATGAGTACGCCCCTGATTCAGATATTTTTGTCTTTTTACTATAATACTCACATGATTTTCCACCTTTCCATTTTGGTTGATCTTTCACCATTGTCCACACGTGCTCGTATCTGAAATGTTTCTTTTTGTTAGTGTAATAAAGATCCCGTGCAGCAGCGCTCACTTGGTCATCGGATCACCCATTGTGATTTGCATCTCTGATTTGGATATAGTTTTGGTTAAATTCATTGACCAATGGAAGAATTGTGTACCAATGTGACTTCAACACGCTCGATTTTCTTTCAATGCCCGTCTTTCGATGATCGTTGTAATACTCGGTGATTCGTTTCCAAAACTCTTTATCATGTTGAGAGTTTCCCCTCACGCTATCGGTTGAAATAACAAGACAAGCACTTGTAAGCATTTTTCCTCTTCAATGCTCCATTTTTTTTCCTGTTTGTCCTCAACTTCATTGCTCGTCTCGTCATCAAGAATAATGTTTTCCAACCATTGTTGGGTGGAAAATGGTGGAACTTGAGACCCATCGATACCTTGCCTCCTTCTATAATTGGTGTACCCGTAGTTGGATTATAATTATATCCGGGTGCGTATTGATTCATCATTGCCGGATGCGGATACATGGGAAATGGAGGATAAGAAAAATTTGAAACATTTGAATTGCCTTGAACATTTGGATACAAAATATTTGGAGAAAGTCGAAAATTTGGATAAAAATTCGGAGGAGCTTGAAAATTTAATAGAGATGGGGCATCGCTATGATCTTCAACATTTGAAGAATTGAGTAAATTTGAGAAATAATTATTCTCCGTAGCATTGAGTGAAATGATTTTTTTCTTTTGATAGTTGTATAATTTTTATATATATATATCTATATATATATATACTAGCCAATAACCCGTGCATAATGCACGGGGCAATGCAAAATTAGCCTATTGAATGTATAGTTTCAATTTAATGTTTATAAGGAATAACTATATTTGAATTTATCAAAGATCCATATAAATTTAGGGAAATTAAGTTAAAATGCTATCTCAAACGCTTATGGGTATCGTAATAAAATAAAAACAAATCGTATGTTATACCTAAGCAGAAGGTTATTTCAATAGTAATAAAATATTTTCTTGATAAAATATATAACTTTGGTCTAAAGTAAAACAATTTTGACCAAACATTTGTTAAACTTTAACAGTTGACTACAATTTGATCCAGTGAAGAGTAACTTATTTTCAGGGATGAATACTAACTTTATACGTATAATAATCTTAGATTGAACACAATTCATGAATCAGCTGCAAAACATTGATCTGGCCGGATAAAAAGAACTTGGCTAAATATGTTCCAGGTCAGACATTTCAAAATCACCATTGTATGTCGCTTCTTCATTTTCTTCGACTCTTGTATGAGATCACCATCAAGTTATTGAAGCACAATTTCCTGTCAAAGTGCACAAACAACAAATTGTGTCATATAACCCGATTAATTCCATTGCGGTTAAATGACTCTCATTGACCATCAATTAAATGAGATACAAACATTTACCATATCAATATTTATGTACTTTCATTAAAAGGAGAAACAAAAAAAAACATACTGCTAATAGACAAAGCAACACTAATTGGGTTTGTTAATTCTTCATGAGACAATCTCTAAATCCATAGTTGCAATTGCCTGGTCATTCGTAGCTTTATATCATTTTGTATCCGATCATATTACTCTATGAGAGCTAAACGCTAGCCAACTGCTCCACCAACATTTGGGTATCCAATCACATTCATATTTCGAATAAGAACACTAAGAACCACATCAAATAAATGAGATGCAGAAAATATCAACATCTCATTCTCTTCTATAGTTTTAGCAAAACCACTCTTGTAGACAATAAAGCTGAACCTTCCCAATCTTCAAGTTTCCGTTAATAGACAATAAAGCTGAACCTTCCCAATCTTCAATATGTTTTAGCTTTCAACATGTTGAAGACAACTATATTTAAAAAATAAATAATGGTACACAAACCCGAATCATAAATTCATAACCTAATCTACATTCAATCGTGTCCTCTCATCAGATTTCTCCAATAATAGCAAATGCAAAAAGTGATTTGGAAAAAAACGAATAGATACCTCAAGAAAATGTCTAAGCCAATCTTCTGTCATAATCCCAAAAATCCCTCCATTTCTTTGAAAACCAATCTACGGTATCTTTAACAGCAAAAGCGGAAGGATACGAAAAATGTAAGATTAGTGAACAAAAATTTACCTTGTTTCTTGTAGAAATCTGCATCAGGAAGATGTCGGCCATAACCTAACCCTATGTTAGCGGAAGACCATCAGTAAGGCACGCTATGAATGTCAATTTCACCATCCTTTTGCTGTCGGCTCACTCCTGTCAGAAACCTGAAATTACTGCGTGAAAAACAACTTTGCAAGCATATGGAATCGAACACAAATCAATTCATAGAGAGCAATTACACAGAACGAATGGAGACAGAAGAGTAAAGGAAATTGGTTTGGAAATAGGCTAACCTCCGACGGATGATGAGATGAATCGTGGGAGGAGGGTTTTTCCTTTTGAGTTGAATGGTGGGTTGTTGTAGAGGAGAGGAACTTTTACGTGGAGGGTTATATTTTTATTTATTTTTTTTATTATTATTTTTTTAATTTTTGTTTAGGAAAACCGGGTTTGGGTCGGGTAATTGAGGTTAAACGGGCTAAATCCCTTCCTGGAAATAGGCTAACCTCCGACGGATGATGAGATGAATCGTGGGAGGAGGGTTTTTCCTTTTGAGTGGAATGGTGGGTTGTTGTAGAGGAGAGGAACTTTTACGTGGAGGGTATATTTTTATTTATTTTTTTTTATTATTTTTTTTTTGGGAAAACCGGGTTTGGGTCGGGTAATTGAGGTTAAACGTGCTAAATCCCTTCCTCTATCTATATATATATATATATATATATATAGGAGTATAAAATATAAAAAAGAAATTTTAAAAAAATGACAAACGGCGTTGGGTTTGATTTGATTAATAGATGTTTTTGATTTTTGTTTATTTAATATATGTTCACAAATCAATGGGTCGTTCTACTGTATGGACTCCCTAGTAGGGAACTGCCTACGTGGTAGGATCTGGACCACATAGTTTCCTAAGATGGAATACTGCAAATCTCAGATATGTGAATGCGTAGGCGATTCACTAATAGTGAGTCGCAGAATATTGATACTGAAAAGAAAGGACAAAAGCCTCTTTTTCATTGCTACTTTCCAACCAGTAAAGCAAGTCGACTGACAACCACAAAAAAAAAACAAATCCAGCTCAACACACAAACAGGTTTATGGAGATAAAGTCATTGCAAAAACCTTTGTCCAGTCCCCTCTCCTCCAACAATATAAACCTTTCCTTAAAGCTTTAAGAAAAAGAAAAAAAAACCCTCCATTGGATTATGATTATACATCATCGAGGCAAAGATTTTCCAAACTTGCTACAGAAAAAATTTGATTTCCATTTTCAGATCTACGGCTTTTACGGGCCAGTAGTCGGAAAACACATCATGCTTAACGGGAAAAATATAAAATATAAGGCTGTACCTTCAGATTTTCTACTCCATATAGGTTTTTTTTTAATGATGGTTTGAAAACGATTCTTCCCTATAGTAGCGAGAAGAAAACAAAGCTGGATCTTGAAAAACGTTGTTGGGTCATCAAAGGTGCAATGGTAATAAAGCCTTTGCTTTCTCTCTTTCCATTTAATTTGGGGCGAGGGGGGGGGGGGGGGGGTGTATGCATTTGAAACGTTCAAGAAGATTATATTCAACCTAGCTTGTGTGTTCCCTTTGTGTTGTGGGTGTATGATAGATGTCACTGCAATTTATCAGCAATATTTTCATAAAGTTCACAGCTTGCATAAATAAAATGTGTCTGGGTGGTAATTAAATGGATTTATGGATTGTTATTTCGTTTGTTGTATTAATTCAGCTCATCCGACAGAAATTTCTTACACTTGTCACTACTTCTCAGGGAACTCCAAAAGGACTTTCACAAACACTGAAAACTGTTTTGAAAGACGTGTTGGATGGCTCATATGAGAGTGATTAATGCCATCCAAAGTTAGTATGCTTAAAGTTTTGTGTAAATATCAGGGAGAGTTGTCCCACCAAGCTTTGTTTTCTTCTCGCGCATCATAAGAAATCTATCTGGAGTTGAAAATCTGAAGGTACAACCTTATATTTTATATTTTCCCCTGTTAAGCATGATGTGTTTTCCTTCTGCTCTCCCGTAAAAGCCCTAGATCTGAAAATGAAAATCAAATTTTTTTTTAATTATTTTTGTCTTCAATTAATAAATTCAGTAATTATTATGCCAGAATACGACATGAGCGACGGTGACATTTATATGGACTGCTATGAAACTTTCGACGAAGAGGATGAAGATGTCTTGGACCTTGATTTACTCGGTAATCATTTATCCACTTTAACCAGAATTTCATGTTTGCCTGTATTTGCTTTATTTATTTTTTAATCAATACATAGAAAAGGGCCCGATTGGTGAATACACCATTACACCTACCTCAGTAACGTGGATGGACGCTTAAATTGTTTTGCTATGTTGATTTGAGCATTATAATTTTATCCTTCTTTATGATTAATTTTGATCTGTGTCTCTTATATGAAAGAGCAAAAAACCTGCATCTGGTCCGGCGGTACTTATTCGTGGCCGGTAAGCTCTTCATTGCTTTGTCATTATTCTACAAACCAACCTACATTGTCACCATGCTTCGATTTGACATTCAAAAAGACTTTCTAAAACTTGAATAATTTATGCTATATAATTGACTTTTAAAAAGTCTATTTCAAGTGTGTTGCCGTGGTAGGTGGTGCCACAATAAGTTGTTATTGTTGATAACAAGGTCTTTTGTGAAAGGCAGACAAATCCTCGGGAATCATGTGGGTTGGTGTGTATGGGATGGACTCAATATGTGTGGTAATCAGGACCGGAGATTTGGTTCGTCACCTATTTCTTTGTTTCTTAAGTAATGCTATATTACTTACCTGGAAGGGGAGCACTCCTCTCCTAATTTTTAGATTTCATGTGTTTAGTATTACTCCTATAATTCATAACAGGAACAAGACTTTGCACGTGTGGACAGTAGCTTACAGTATGATATGAAAGAGACCGTTCTCCGCAATTTCAGGAAAGCTGTAATTTCTCAAATAGAAGGTGTGTTGTATTCCTTTCCATTCTCTCGTAACATTGTTGTAACAACTAAGTTTTAAGTGTAGCCAGTCGTCTCTATCCATTATACATCATAGTTATTTGTGTTAGTGTGGTTGATTATTGTGCCATTGTACAGGTATACATATATGGCATACTGTTTTCAATCTTGGTGTAGGAGAGAACATGAAATTATTTCATGGACTTACGGAACAATACATAAAGGCTGAGTTCAAACTATGTGGAAAAGCAAGGATAACTGATAGGGCCGGGGAGGAGGAGGGGGAGGGAGAGTGAGATATTTAAGTTAGCTGATAATTGTTATGATCTGTTTACTTGAAGGAGTTTTTGAGCAAACAATTCATCTGGAGCTGAAAACATTTGGGTTATCAAGCCATTTGTTTGTTTGTGTGTGTATAACACATTTTTTGTATCGGAACATCACTTGATGATAATAATCCCTTTATTTGAGTTCTTATTTGTATTCTTGACAAGTCCTCTTTGGAACACTTGATACGAGAATAACAGTTGTTTCTTTGCATTTTTGTACCGAAATGTAATTGATGTGTTTACAAGAGTCCTTTTTCTTTGGAGATCTTACTAGCATTATAGATTATTCCTCTGTTGAACCTTTATGTTTATGGTTAGCGATTTTTAAGCGTAACTTGAAGACACGTCCCAGAAACTAGGTAAAAGTTTTGGCGAGCTTCAAGAAGCCTTTTGGTGTTGGTATGTTCGTAAAACCCGCTTACTTTGACACGTAACAATCTTCTGCTCATTTTTGCCTTTGCTTCATGCAGTTTTTGTGATTCCTTGCGTCGTTGATAAGGTGCATAAAAAATGCGGTCATGAGGTACTCAGCTAAAATCCATCCTAGGATGCCTTTTTGCTCATTTTGTTTCTCGATTATTATCATATGCAAGTTATACTTCATGTATAGAGTTACATATGGTATGCATTGCATATATTTCTTGCTTCCTGTGGCAAAATTGGGATCCCAATAACAGTTATGATTCATTAGCACTCATTCATTCACCCTAAATTCTCAAAAGTATATACAATTTTGCAGAAGTTCTCTCTCTTTATTTGTAACTGTTCTTTGAATATACTGTAACAAGTAGAAAATTCTACAAGAGATTATTAAGAATAGATCATTCACTAATTGGGTTTCCTGTGTTTTGATTGATTTTGAAAGGACTGATTTAGTGACACCTTCCACACCCGCGACTCCTAAAAGGGGAAAGAAAAAGAGAAAAAACCTCAAAAATAAACCAAATCCGCCTGTGTACTAAAGGTTGGTTAAAATAGAAACTCCAGTGGGAGCCTATATGGGGTGCCAATATATTTTCTTTGTGAAGATTTTTGTGATAAGAATTCTTATTAATTCTGAACATGATTACAAACACTTATGAAGAGATTACAGATAGGAGATAAAAACAGAAAAACAAACTAATTTATTTTAAACTTCAAGTCCTAACAAACTCACCTAACAACTCTAACAAACTAAAACAAACAGCTGTAAAATAACTTGTTTAACAGCTGTGAAACAACTCAGTTTAACCCCCCCTCAAGTTGGCAGATGTACGTCATACATCCCTAACTTGTTCTTCAAATCTCTGTCCTGACATGGCTTTTTAAAGAATGTGTGCCATCTGCTTTTGGGTTGGTATATGATCCAGTTGAACCTTAGATTCTTCAATTTTTTAGATCTATCATGGTGAACTGGATATCTTGCCATATCAACTGTGCTTGTTGTGACATCTGAGTTGTATTAACTCTGACCAGTCATCTTCAGTTCAGTAAGAACCCTCCTGATCCATATACCTTCACACACTCCCAAAGCTAATGCCCATAGCTCAGCCTCTGCACTGCTTCTTGAAACTACTGGCTGTTTTTTACTTCTCCAAGTGATCAAATTCCCCCAAACAAGTGAGCAATATCCAGTAGTGGATCTCATGTCTAGCTTATTTCCACCCCAATCAGCATCTGAGTAGATAATTAGGTCTCTGCATTCACTCTTCTTGAACAGTGCTCCACGTCCATGTGTGATTTTTAAGTACATGAGGATTGTGTATACTGCATCCATATGTTCTTGTTGTGGGCAACTCATGAACCGACTAACCACCCCCACAACGTAGCTTATATCTGGACGGGTAGGGCTAGATAAATCAGTTTTCCTACTAGTCGTTGGTATCTCCCCTTCTATACTAGACTGTCTTCCTGCTTGACCTCCAGTTTGCGGGTAGTATCCATATGTGTGTTTACAGGATTACACCTTATCATACCAGTTTCTTTAAGAAGGTCAAGGGTGTACTTTCTTTGAGACACAAATATACCCTTAGAAGACCTTGCCACCTCCATAACTAGGAAATATTTGAGGGATCCAAGGTCATTTACTTCAAAATCAGTTGCTAAATGCTAAATTTCTCCTTAATATGTTGTAGCTCTTCTTCATAATCTCATGTCAATATAATATGTAGAAATTATATCATTATTATAATTTATATCATCTTATTATGTATCAAACATATTAGTGGGATACGTTATTCCCTTAATATGTTTGAGTTAAGTTCTCACCCAACTACTAGCCGTTAATCCCTTTATGTATTTGACGGTGATCTTTGTTGTGATGAGCATTTATTCTTCATTTGTCTCCGCTCGTCTCGCTATTACTATTTACTCTGCTAAACCAAACCCCTAGACTCCCCAAGTAAATCTTGTATCCTATATATACTTATCTCCTTCTGTTAATAATAATAAGAAGAGTTTTTCGCTATTACTTGTTTTATTTCATCTCTTCATAATATCAATGTATACAATGAGAATAGCTACCTTACCTTTTGTTGAAGGTTTTACAAATAAAGTATGATCAGCCTGACACTGGCTGAACCCATGCCTCTTTACAGCTTGAGAAAACCTTCCAAACCAAGCTCTTGGGGACTGTTTGAGTCCATAAAGAGACTTGATAAGTTTGCACACATTGTTTTTATTATTTTCTACACTGAACCCTTCTGCAATCTCCATATATACTTCTTCTTTGAGATCACCGTTGAGAAAAGCATTCTTGATTTCCAACTGGTAGAGAGCCCAATTAAGATTGGCAGCCAGAGACCATAATTGTATGGAGTTTGGCCACCGGAGCAAATGTCTCTTGGTAGTCAATCCCATGCGATTGTGTGAAGCCTCGTGCCACCAACCTTGCTTTCAGTCTTTCTACTCCTCCATCAGCTTTGTATTTGACTGTGAAAATCCATTTGCAACTCACTGGCCTCTTTCACTCATGTCCCATCCTTCTGAAAAGCATTTATTTCTTCTTGAACAACTTTCCTCCACCTTGGATGCCTTAGTGCCTCCTGAATGTTTTTTGGTGTTGAGATGGAGTCAATTTCAGTGATAAATCCTTTATGGAGCGTCACATAATCTTTCATAAGAGATACATTGTCCAATAGAATACTTAGTGCATGCTCTTCATCCTTTCCTGAGAGCTATGGGAAGTTCATCTTCATCTTTCTCTAGATTTTTCTCCTCATTTTCCAGGTCCTCTTCATGAACCGAGTCCTTTGCTGGATTCTGGATTGGTGAGTGCAATAAGGTCTTCCCCTGAGTTGTGTTCTTCCACCTTGTGTAAATTATCACTTCCCCAGGTGTTGTTAGTTTATCATGGGAATTATGATTTCAGGTTTAGAAGGTAGAGTTAGTGGTTGATTTTGGGAAAATTGAGGACCGTGTTCTCTAGGTTTATCAGTAGGTTCAGTTTGTGAAGTTAGAGACACTTCAGGATGATTATTTAGATGATTAGGTGGGTCAGGCTGCTCAATAGGTTGAACCACCAAAAAGTAAAGTTCCTTCTGATGCCCCCTGAACTTCAATGTTCTGGTTTGGGAAGAAAGGAGTATTCTCAAGAAAGGTCACATCCTCCCCTTTTCTTTTAGGGCAGAAACATTTATAGCCCCTTTTATTAGGTGAATAACCAATGAATATGCATTTGACAGATTTAGGATCTAATTTAACCCTTTGGTGTGGATAGTTATGAACAAATGCAGTGCATCCAAACACCTTTAGAGAAGATCGAATGATAGTATTTCTGCATCATGTCTAGCTTTCAAAGACATCCAACTGCTGCCAATATTTAGACAGGTTTGTGAAATATTGAGTGACATTCTGATCTCCTTGTTTGAGATCATAGAGGATAGATTCTATTCGGAATATCTCAGAACTGTTATCTGAGCTAGTGTAAGTTTCCTTTACAGCTTCCCACAGGGCTTGAGCTGTCTCATACAGCAGAAAATTTTCACCTATGGTCGGGGTTCATTGAATTAATGAGCCATGACATGATAATATTGTCTTCATTCTTCATTTCCTATACCCTGGATCCTCCTTTTTTCGGAATGGGGATTTCTCCTGTTAATATTTCTCTTTTCCTTTCCCACAGATAAACATCTTAACAGACTGAGACCATTGTACGTAATTTTGTCCATTGAGTTTGTGGATGGTAACTGGGGAGGTCAGATTTTCTGGTGTCCCTGAATTATTGAAGGACATTGCTGGATTTTCAGAATTGTTGGAATTATTACCCGATGTGGAACTAGACTGATCGGTTGCCGTGCCACCGTATTTAACCTTGGTGTTGCCGATGAACTGAGTGGATATATTTGCAGAGCCCTAGCTCTGATTCCATGTTTAGACATGATGCTGAGCTCACTGGTAACGTTGACACTCTTACCAGGCCTCAGTTGATCAGTATGAAATTGATGAGATTGCAGAAGACAGTTTCAAGAAGCTTTTACTGAAGGAACTGAAAAGTGGAGAGGTAAACGGAATCAACTTTTTCAAAGTACTGAAAAGTTATTTTTGCATGTTCAAGTATATCATAAACTTTGGTTTTATGATTGATAATGTATAATCTTGCATCTTTCTTTAAATTATCTCTCTAGCATGCCTTGTGACTTATTTTCTCATTAGTACATGCTATCCTAAAATCACCGTATTGGCGAGTGCAAGCACTTTTTAACTAGATACTTCTGAATTTTGTTGTGGATAATACACTCGATTTCTTTAGTCTAGAGAAAAGATTAAAGTAATTTCAATATATTTGAGTCTTGGACAGAGTGCGTATACTAGAACAACTAACTAATGTGACATGCAGCCTATGATGCAGTCTGGTAGCATGTTGCGCGTCCGATACATACCCTACTCGGATATGAACCAAATACTTTAAATACACACCTAGCAGCGAATGTGTAATTTTGAAAGTTCGATACGGGATTCAGATATGTATATCCATAACTTGGATGCGTGAAATGAAGAAGCGTGTTGAAAATTGAGTAAATCTTTGTCGGATAATGATGGAAAGCTCGTAGAAATTTCAGGATCCTATTTTTCGTTTGCCAATATATATTCGTTGTAGGTGGATTGTTTCTTCAATCGGAGTGTGCAAACCGTTGAATGATACGAGATTGCTCTCTTGATGGTGTTCCTAAAATTGAGCACTTTAATTCACGGCTCGAGTGTTCTCTTTATCTTATGGTGCTTCGTGTGTTTTTGTTTGTTTGAATCTTTCTTTTCACGTGATGATTTTGAGCTCACGGGAAATGTTGGCATTCTCAACAGCCCCTTTCTGAGTATGATGAGACAAAGACCATCGAGCTTTTACACGAGAAAATGATATGCTATCCCGCTTTTACCGTCCATGAAACTTTAGAGGTAAATGGAATCAACATAGCTTGGGAAATTATGTAATTAGTGAGCTTGTTCAAGTACTGAAAGGTTATTTTAGCCTAAATCATAGCTTTGTGATTCGTAATTTATATTCTTGCATATTTCTCTAAATTTCAAATATCCCCCTAGCATGCCCAATGTCTTATTCTTTATGTAGCACATGTTGCTCTAAAAATCAATGTATTGGCGAATGCCAACAGATTTTACTTGGATAATTTTGAATCTACCTTATTTGGGGAGTGGATAGTACACTCAGTAGCTTCAAGGTAGAGAATATTATAAGACACTGAATTTCAATATATTTGAATCTTGGACATGGTGCATCTTTTTATAGTAGACTGGAACTAAATAAGGTAACTACAACGACTATAAATCTCAGTAACAACCAAAATCACCTGTTCACTACATGTTGGTTACAATCGACACATTGGCAGGATCCTTTTTTTGGTGTTTGCCTTATAGATAGACCATCTCTTCACTGAAGCGTGCCACCTGTAAAATGATACAAGCTTGCTCTTCTGATGGCTTTCCAAAAACTGAGCTATTCAATGATTTTTCTGTGTGTTATGGTGCTTTTGTTTTTGTTTGGGTGTTTACGCTTGATGCTTTATGCTCACCGGTAATGTTGGCCTTCTTTCCAGGCCTCAAGTGTTGAGTATGATGAAAATAAAGCTGTGGAGTTTTTAAAGGAGAAAATGAGCTACGGCACAACTTTTACCGTCAATGAAACTATACAGGTAAACGAAAGATTATGTATTGTGAGAGTTTGTTCAAGTACTGAAAGATTATTTTAGTCTAAACTGTGAGCTTTCTGATTCGTAAAACTTGTATTCTTGCCGCCTTCTCTAAATTTCAAATATCATGTAGCACATGTTACCCTAAAATAAATATATTTGCTAATGCAACCGTTTTTTAGTTAGATAATTTTGTGTTTAAGGTTATTTCTAGAGTGGAAAACACAACCAAAAACTTTTTTTTCTTTTTTGTCAACGATCCATGTTATTAAGAAACGTAAAGCGACAAGGTTCTTACAATCTGTGAAGGGCCAAAAGGCCTCAAACAGAAAACAACCGACAACTTTGGAATCCCAGAACACTGTAAGGTTTTCTTATACAGAGCTAGAATAGCCAAAGGTGGTTAGCTAGTTCACTTCCATTTATCCTAGTAAACAACTCATTATTTATTTGAAGCTTGAATATCTCAGAATGGAAATGGCTAATGCTATTGTTTGATGATGAGCTAAAAAGGACACAATAGTTGTTTGACCATTTGCTAGTTGAGTGATTTGAACTATGATGAAGTTGCCAGAATAAAAACAAAAATCAGAAAGGGATTACGCTTTGCTTTTTTGCTTATGTTTGTTAATGTCCTGATTATTTATAATTGTTATTTTGGCAGACTGCAATTTCTACTTTTCAGCATTTGTTCCAAAAGAAGTTCAAAGCCAACGAGATTGAGGCAAGTTTCGGGAGTGACTGTTGATTCCACTTTTTTTTTTTAATCATTCCATCTATCCATTAATAAGTTTGCTTACACCATACCGCCCTTTTCTTCTGATCAAGATAGCATTGATTTGTTGATATGAAAGGGATGTCTCTATCCATTGAGGTATCGGTCATACATTTTGCTGCCAGTCCGGTTGCATAATTATCGTAATGGAAAGAAAAAATGGCACAAGCCATTATCGAGCAAATTGGGTTAATAAATAAGGCAATTTTCAATGTGATTACAATTCAGGTGGTCTTGAGAATTGGTGTAAATGGATGTGTATGATCATTCAATTAGTTAGGGCTTTACTTGGTTTGGCATTCAAATACTCTGTTTTGCATTGCCTATAATCTTTACCTACTAATAGTCTAACTTCACTCTATATCGTATCATCACGGACCCGATTATCGATTTCTTCCAAGGAAGCCGAATACAAAGATGCTATTGCTATGGAATTGGCAATGAGTGACATCAAGGACCATTTAGTTGTCATTGACGAGCCAGGTAGCGGAGAGTCGCGATTTGGGATTTTATTTATATATGGAGTTTTTGGAATATGTATGGTCGTGTGTATGGTCCGGTCTTATTTACGTGCGAGGAATTCAGATTACGGTACATATGGGTGAGGCTCCTCCCCTCGCTACTGGTTACCCATATTTTGATGTCAGGCCTAGCTTGTCTTGCCTATTTGAAACTGATAGTGCTGGAACTTAAATCCTTTACATTAACTATTGTTGATATAAGTTTACTATGGTAACGTCCGTCTGATTTTATATCGAAACTCCACTTGAAATTGAACCAAAGTTGTTTTTGTCTACTTCTATATTTTTTTCTTCAAGTTTGCCTCGACAATTATTTTGGTATTTTTACCGTCTCATTGAACCTCATTAGACTTTTATAGATCTTTTCCTCTTATTTATTACGATTTGAATCGGTGAATGCCGTTATTACTATGCCAGACGGTGACATGGACGGCTAAACTATCGAGGACGGTGGCATGGACGGCTCTAAAACTATCAACTACAAAGACATGGACCAGATCATTGGTAACCATTTATCTACCTTAACATTATTTTTCCTCCAAGACATGTTCAATCTTGCTTCAAGGTTGATTTGATTTCTTTATTGCTTTGTATGCGGAGTTGAATTCTTCCGGCATGAATACATCTACAATAGCGACATGGCACTTCTGCCGACAAGACCATAAAGTTTTTGCAGGAGGATGAAAATGGACACTTTTACGGTCGACTATTCGAGTAATTGAATCACTTTGTAATCAAATCTTGAATAATTTTATCCAAGAATCATATCTGCGGATGGGCGACACGACATTGACTTTATTGAGGTTTATTTATATATTTGTTGTAGGTTACATTGTTTAGTTGTTCTAGTCTACATAATTGAAATTTTGTCCTTACTCTGTTTCTCTACATTAAAGCTATCGTGTGTATTATCTCCCCTTAATAAGTTAGATTCATAATTATCCAAGTAAAAAATTGTTCAATATTCCGGTGGGTTGATTTGATTTTAAAATAGAATTGCAAAATAAGAAGAATAATGTAAATTATGAATTATTTTCTTATTTTGCAATTCTATTTTAAAATCAAATCAACTCTGAATAATGAACAGTTTTTTACTTGGATAATTATGAATCTAACTTATTAAGGGGAGATAATACACACGATAGCTTTAATGTAGAGAAACAGAGTAAGGACATAATTTCAATTATGTAGACTAGAACAACTAAACAATGTAACCTACAACGGCTATAGAATAAACCTCAATAAAGCCAATGTCGCCCATCCACAGTAGGCTGTTTTAATATCCTATTTTTGGTGTGCCAATATATTCTTCATTTAAGCAGAACTTGTTTCTTAACTTTTTCCTAATTGTAGAGTTTTTCCACGGCAATTGTTGGTGTTTGTGAGGTTACGTTTGGCTGTCGAATCTTGTGTTAGCGTAGAAAAAGTAAACAAGTTGAAGTGCTTGATAAGAACAGTGATTTAGTTAATGTTTTTGGTAGCGTATTTCTTACGGCTATGGGTTATAATTATTTAATATGCTCGGTTAAGAGAGTATTAAAAAAGAGGTGACCGCTGCGAGTTCCATGTTAGAGGTGTCTAGGTTGGTGGCAGCTGCAATAAACAAGATTTTACGTTCATCCGATCCCGTGTTTTAGATCTCGAGTGTTATGATGAGACTTTATTTGTGCTTCTGGGTGGTATAGGAAGGCAATACCATATGTATGTAATACGTTATTACGGTAAACGGTAAGTATAGGGCAAAACGCTTGATGGATAAAGTTTATTGTTACGTATCTGGTAAGTCAGATATAACGATGGGCCTCGATAGGCATCGTTCAATGAGGGAGCTAGAAAGATTTGCGACAAGTACACAACAACTGAATTGAGTGCGTCTTTCTAGCTTCTCATTGAAGGATGTTTATCAAGACGTGTCGCTATATCTAACTAACCTGATCCCAAACAATAATCTCTATCCATCAAGCGTTTTGCCCTATAGTAATAACTTATTACATACGTATTGTATTCTCCTCCTATACTCACAAATAAAGTCTCATCATAACACTCGAGATCACGGGATCTGATAAACGTAAAATTTTGTTTATTGCGGTTGTCACCAACCTGGACGCCTCCAACATGGATCTCGCGGGGTCACCTCTTTTTTAATACTTTTCTTAATCGGGCTTATTAAATAATTATAACCCGTGACCGTAACAATATGCTACCGAAAATATTAACTTATTAATGTTCTTATCAAGCACTTCAACTTGTTCACCTCTTTCTACGCTAACATAAGGTTCACCTCTTTCTACGCTAACATAAGATTCGACAACCAAGCCGCTAAATGTAACTTCACATAAATGCTTGAGGATGTGATTTGGTGGCAAGCGGCGATATCTATACCGTGAAGAGGGGTAAAACTGATTATTATCCTAGTGATGCAAGTTCTCAATACTATCGACAGCTTTGAAGTATATTTTTTATTTGTTTATTTTTTCTTGTTTTTTTATTATTCGATTGTCAAAAACGTTCTATCTTATCTGTTTTTTTCTTCATTTTTTTATTATTTGAATCTCAAAAAGAGATGGTTAGTTGTTACTGGTTTTTGTTTTTGAAGGATCTATTGTCTGTTTTTTTATTTGTTTATTTTTCTTGTTTTTATTTTTTTATTATTCGATTGTCAAAAAGAGAGTATTAGTGATGGTTATTGGCTTTTGTCATTGAAGGTTTTATCTATCTGTTTTTTAACTTTTATTTTTTATTATTCGATTGTCAAAAAGAATATTTCTTGTTTTTTATTTTTATTTTTTATTATTCGATTGTCAAAAAGATATGATTAGTGATGGTTACTGGTTTTTGTTTTGAACTTTTTAAAGAGGTCGGGTGACTTTTGTATTTGAACTTTTTGAAGAGGTCGGGTGGTGCATCATCATTCTCTCACATCATTACTGATTTTGGCCTTTTGGCTTTATATCTGTTTGAAATCTTTTGTGAAAGTGAGATTGCTCAAATTTTTTGTTTTGCTTATTGATTTTGGCTTTATATCTGTTTGAAATATGATTTTGGCTTTTTGGCTCTATATCCCTTTTGTAAAAGGGAGATTGCTCAAATTTTTTGTTTTGCTTACTGATTTTGGCTTTATATTTGTTTGAAATCTTTTGTAAAATTGCTCAAATTTCTTGTTGTATCTGTTTGAAATCTTTTGTAAAAGTCAGATTGCTCAAATTTCTTGCTTTTTGTTTTAGAAGGTTTATGAGAATTTATTTGTAGTGGGATATGATATTACTTTAGTTGATTTAGAGGTGGGATCTATGCTAATAGTTGATTTAGAATACTGTCAACATATATGGTGGAAGAAAGAAATCAAAGCTATTTTGAATTCCAGATCCACTAGAAACGGAAGAGAGCAAAGAAAGATATTGAAATGGGCATGGCTCAATCAAACCAAAAATATCAAATTAAACCACCATGGATTTTTTAAATTTGTCTGAGTGAACCAGGCCATGACTTCTACACCAAAATTTGTTGTTTTGTCAGCGCCTTTTGATTTGAATTTCAATACAAAAATATAGATAAGAAATTTGTAATTCATAAAAGGGATCAGTTATCAGAACCATCAAAGATACGATTGTACATCATATATAAAACCAATCTTTTCTAAATCGTTTCTTACATATTCAAATTGTTGAAAGTCGTTGAATGGACTTTTGAAAATTCAAACCAAAAGGTGGTGACGACCCATAAGAATCAGTAAAGCGGATCCAATAGAAATGAATCAAAACCGAGATCCAATAGAAAAAATGAAACAGAACCGAGATATTGGCATCGCTCAATCACACCAAGGGTTTAAATCTGTCTGAGTGAATCAGACAAGTATCATAGTTCAACCAACATGAATTTAGTACGGTTTAAATTTGTCTGAGTGAATCATCAGACCAATATCAAAGTTCTTGTTTCATTCGGAAAAAAAAACCTGGCATATATGATATCCAAATCTGATGGGGATCAAACAACCTCCTTAATGAAATGAAAAGGATTACGAAAAGGAAACAATAAACCGAGGGGGGAGAAGAGAGAGAGATTGAAAATAGAGAGGTGTGGGAATAGAACGGTTGAGAATGTTTTTTGGGATGATAGTTTGTTCAACAGCCTGACGGCATTTCATGGATAACAATTCTAACTAAATTTCTTGGTGGAGCAACATTGTTACCGATAATTTGATAGTTCCCTAACCCATGCTGTTGAACGAACTATCATTATCTTTTGGCAAATTTGGAAATCCAGAAATGCCTGGGTTTTTAATTGGGATTTTGTTGACACCAGTACCACTATTTCTCTAGCTTTTAAGGAATGGCAGGATTATTCTTGTGCCAATAGCTGCTTATTTTCTGAGCTGAAAGACTCTTGGGCGTCTTCTAGCTCGTTTGATGCTTGCCCTAGCAATGCCATCCCTGTTAATGTTTACTCTTTTCCTGATCAAATCTTCTTTTGGCAGACGGATACGGTTTGGAAAAGTTGTTCTGAACCTGCTGGTGGCAGGGTAGCAATTTTTGACAATAATTAGTTAATTACAATTTGGTCGAAGTTTGAGGACGCACCTTCAAGAGTTTTGATTCTGCTCTTCGTGCTGAGGCAGAAACCGTTCGGTGGGCTTTTTTGCAAGCTAAAGATAAGGGTTGGTGGTAAAATCTGACGGTCAAAACCTGGTAGATACGGTGTGCCGGCGCTGCAAGTCTCCATCTCTAGATGTTCGTCCCCTAATCAATGAGATCCAAACTTTGATGGAAGACTGAAATTTATGCCTTTTGTAGTGTATTAATTTAAACAGATCTCTGAACATTGTCAGTTATGGTGTTACTTCTTTTAGTAAGAAACTTGTTATCCTAGCCACTTGGTTGGTCGAGGTGTTTTCCCCTCATGGGTTATTGCCCTTAAGCATGAGGAGGATGTTGTTAGGTTGTAATCTCTGTCCCTGTTTCATGTTGTTGCTTTCTTCCTTCCGTTGTCTGAAAAAGAAATATATTTAGTTACCTAATATTTAATTATGATAACATTTTTTTAACAAATTACGATTACATCTTAATGAAATAAATAAATTGTGGTTAAACATTTACTTTTAGGAAACGTTGATTAAATAATTCTTAAATTAAAGTACTTTTTCAGAAAAGTTATATATACCCACACTCTTACTGTAGTGGTAAATAGATGTATTATTATATATTTTGATTGTAATAAAAAAAAAAAGAATTTAAAAGTTTATACATTAAACTAATTACGCTGAGAATCTCCTATCCGTCGGTTTTCTTCTATTTTTTCTTCTCTACTAGTAGGAAAACTCGTGCAATACACGGGATAATGTAAGATTTAAAAACGACAATGGAATATTTAGATGTATACAATGAATATACAAAATATGAGAATACTTTATTATATACTATAGCAATAAAATTTAAAGCATTCCAGTAATAATAAGTTTTAAGAGTAATACAACATTGGTAGTAATAAGCTTTAAGAGTAGTACAACATTGTTGCACCGCAACAAATATGATTTACCATTTTCCCTTCTTACAGTAGATCATAGTAATGTTGAATTGATTATAAGTGCGTGCAACATTGAAGAAACAATCATCCTTTAGATATACTGCAGCAATGAAGAATCAATCACCAAGCTTGTAAAGCTAGATACTTTAACTATTTACATAACCATAAAACCAAGTTTCTGAGTGATACAGTCAATGAAGACAAATGCCAAGCAAACATATATTTGATTGAAGTTAAGTCAGAAATAGGTTAGTCAACAATAAGTGTAATAACAATTGAAGAATAGGGATTTAATAAGGGTTTTCAGAACAACCAAATATGAAGAAAAACAAAAGGATAAAGAAAGAAGAATACTAGAAGAAATTTGATAAGGGTTTTCAAAACCGAACTGCATTTATTCATTGCATTCCTCACTCAAGTTCGAAAAAGACACAATATAAAGAAATCCCCAAAATGATTTTGCAAACAGAAAATAACGATACATTAAATCTAACAAACTGTGGACTCATTTATTTTCCTATCATTAATGCTAACGTATAACAATCATACTTCCCAAACGAAGCTAAAGCTGAAAGTAATCCATTATTTGTGCGTGAGAGGAAAAAACGATGAAGATTCATTACAATCTTATTTCTCAAACATAACCAATAAATTCACTAAAAAGTTATCTTACCAAAGAGAAACACATAAAAATACCATTTAGGATAAGGATAGCTAGAATGATTTAAAACATAAGGATAGCTAGCATATGATAAAAGTAACAAAAATGAACATACAACCACAATAATTAGCTTAACATCGTGAAAAGACTATCAATAATTAGGTTAACGTCGTGAAAGGATGCACACAATAATTACGTTAACAGTATCAAAAAATCCACAATAATAATTAGGTTGACGGTATGAAATTCGCCACACTGATGGACACTCTTACATAAACACACTTGAAACAACCCCATAGATCGATCCAAAACCATAAAATAAGTTAGAAACTGCCCCGAGCATACGGATCTTTCTCATTCGCCTGCAATGCAATCAACATCCATTACCATTTTCATATTAACATGCACTTTGGATAGACGCATCATATAAAATTAGTTGGAAAAACATGCAACTAATTTGTTCCATGATCTATGGGTCGCTTGAACCTGCTTGGATCACATCCAGACAAATAGAAGCGGTCGACGAGCAATGGCACGAAATGTACGTCGTGGTGGAAAAATATGGGTACGAATATTTCCGAGACAAACGATTTACAATAAGACCCGCAGAAACACGTATGGGTTCGGGTAAAGGATCGCCGAATATTGGGTAGCTGTTGTTAAACTAGGTCGAATACTTTATGAAATGAATGGAGTAACGGAAAATATAGCTAGACGAGCGATTTCAATAGCAATGTCCAAAATGCCTATACGAACTCAATTCATTATTTCGGGATAAAACTATAAAAAGAACAACTAACAAAAACTGTTCTTCATTATGAAAATTTTAAACTTGCCTAAAATTACCTATCGGCAGTAGGGTTATCGGATTTCATGATTGCTAAGAAATGATTCATTCCTTACACTACTTTCTTTGATTTGGTGCAGTCATTTGATTTAATAATAAAAAGAGAAATGTGTAGAAAATAATAGAATGACTTGGGTTGTAGCTTAAGTTCTTCTATTATTGTTTCCCAAAATACCCTGAATGGCTAGTTCAGTTCACTGCAACACACACACATAATTGAAAGAATCAATATATAGTCAATATGTATAGACTCAAGGTCGTTTGCACAAACCTACCTGCTAACTCCCTTCTCCTCCATTGTTTCCTTCATTTGTTTACCAATCCCTTTCATCACATTACTCACAATGGCATGAACCCCTATCATCACATTATTCATATTGGCCTGCACCGCACCCCACATTGAATGGTCAAGCTCAAGCCTGTCAAATTGTAAGGAAAGAAACAATTAACACATTCCCTCTTTCAATGAAAATGTAATTAGCCAACAGTTATACCATGCATAAGATCATAGTTACCATGCATTTATACAGATGCAGTTGCTCTACTATGATGCTAGAGAGTCCATGGAGCCAAGTGGTCCTCAAGGAACATACAAACAACATAGCATAACGTAGTTCCAATGGTAAAAATGACCGTCAAGCAATTGATTGAATCTACCTCTTATAGATGATGTAGATTTCTTATCCAATCCATGGAAAAATCCCACAGCCTAAAGCTAAAATCTGAAAATTTGAAGGCTAAAGTTTTCAAATTCATGTCTTATAAACCAAAAATCCGTCAAGAACGACATGATTGACAGAAATTGGAATGAATCAAAACCTACCCCAATCGCCGTTTCTTCTTCTTCGGCTTTTCCTCTGTCAAAAATCAAAACCTAAAAACCCTTCCACTACGCCACCCCTTCAACTCTACCTATCCATTAACCTTTACATGCAAACAGCTGGCCTCAAACCCCCCTCTCTCTTCAGAAAAAAACACGTATCCTATACTATTACTCAGCTGACTAAGTTTTTGACCCATAAAGGAATTAATAATAAACCAAAATTAAACAAAACAGGGGACGTGGAGCATTTTAAAGGTTTTTGGGTCTCTTCTTGTTAGATATAATCAACTTCCACGTGTCAAGCCCGCGGCTTGCCATGTGGCAGCCATGGAGTAAACCAAAATTAAACAAAAGAGGGGACGTCGAGCATTTTAAAGGTTTTTGGGTCTCTTCTTATTAGATATAGAAGATGTAAATAAAAAAAGATGTAAATAAAAAAAGTTATCATTATAGAAACAAATAAGGAAGTGAAGCTGTAAATTTGTTTATAGAAAAGTGAAGTTGCAAATTTGTTTGTAGAAAAGTGTAATGGTTAATGTGAGTTTAGATGTAGAAAGAATAGTAATCAGAGGGTGTAATGCGAGTTTAGGTGTAGAAAATTATAACAACAGTGGAGTGTTTGTAGTGCATATCAGATAAGTTGGGAATAGTAGGGATAGTGGATTGGTTAAATTATGGAGTGTAAAACTGTATTTATTTGAAACCTCTTTTTTTTGTTATTTATGGACGAAGGGAACGTGATTTATTTTTCTGAACGTGAGACTGTATATATTTAGTTAGGTTAAAGGTCGTAAAGGACTGTTTTTGATCTAAAATGAGAAAAAAGGACAAGAAAAAAAGATAGTGGTCGAGAGAAGACAAAAACGCGCGTATTCTTATTGTGTATTCTTAAACGTTCTTCAACAAAACAAAAGTGCTTACGTGTAGAATGTGCGCGTTTTTGTTCTTCTACCATTATTTTTTTTTCGTTTTTTCCCATTTTCATATCTTTTTGTCATTCTTCCACCTGAACCCTTTTAGTTATCTGAATGTGAATGATGTTTAACGTGGGTAGTTGTGGGCAGTTTTATTATTTTTTGTTGTATTTTTTTTTTTTTTAATAAACGTGGACAGGTGGGGTGTAATTTAATTTAATTTATTTTTTAATTTGCTGTTTTAACTCCTTTAATGAATATAACGTGGGCAGTTGTGGGCAGTTTTATTATATTTTGTTGTATTTCTTTTTTTGAATAAACGTGGACAGGTGGGGTGTAATTTAATTTATTTTTTTTAATCTGCTGTTTTAATGAATATTCTGATTTGGGTTGGGTCAATTGAAAAAATACATGTCAATTGACGGTTTTTTAGCGTGAAATATTAATATAAGATACGACTATACCGAAGACGAAGAATCCTTTTGTAACCACCTCAAACATCATCCGAGTAGAAAATCGGAAGGTACCGCCTGACCTTTTAAATTGCCTTTCGGAGCAAAAGATTTTCTCCGTTAAGCATGTGTTTTTCAATTTCCTTTTCTGTTTAGGATATGCTTTTTATTTCTCCGAAGATGGAAATCAATTTGTTTTTCTGAATCTCAGGTATGGATTATCCTGAAATCGATAGCACTCACTCTCAGTTTGCGTCAACAATGCTTAAATCCGGTATGCTTGCTAGTTTTACTGTTTCCAGTAGACTTAGCTATTTATTTTTTTCCCTCTGATTTTCATTCTGTTTTTAGAATTACCAAATTCCATAATTACTATGCCTGAAGATGACATGGACGTCCGTGAAACTGACAAGGACATGGTCGGCTCTGAAAGTTCCAGCGACGATGACGATCAGCTGGAAAACAACTTCCAAGATGGGGACGATGAACTGATTGGTAAGCATTTATCGATTTTAACACGACAAGTTCAATCTTGCTTAGGTTGATTTGATTTATTTTATTTGCTTTATTCCTATTTTCGATCAGCTAAGCTGCGTAGAGAAGGCCGAAAACATGACGCCAAAGACTTCCGCCGTGAATACAGCTACGGCAGTAGCATGGGTATACACTTGAATCCTTCTACTATGTCAATTTGAGCAATCTCAATTTTTTTCCTTTTTTTTTTTATGATTTATACTGATTTGTATTTCTTCTTACATGAAAGAGCAAAAAACTTTCGTCTGGCCCGGTGGTACTCATTCGTGGACGGGTAAGCCTTTCGTTGCTTTGATATTGTTCAGCAAACCAACCTAGTCTGTCACCATACGTGACACCATGCTTCAAATAGACATTCAACAAGACCTTTAAAGCTTGAATATATGCCCATATAATTGACTTTCAAAAAGTCCATTTCGAGCGGTGTTGGTGTCACAATAAGTTGTGTTTGACCTTATGATATCTTTTTCTGTACTTGCTTAGATATGAATGTATCTTGTGTATATATTGCTTGATAACAAAGGCCTTTTTTGAAAGACAGACAAAACATCCGGAATCACATGGGTTGGTGTGCATGGGAGCAACTCAATATGTGTGGTAACCAAATTTGGAGATCCGGTTCGTCACATATTTCTTTCTTTCTTAAGTAATGTTATATAACGAATCTGGCAGGGGATCGTTCCTCTCCTAATTTTTAGATTTCATAGGTTAATATCACTCCTATAATTCATAATATGGACAGGATGTGACACGTGTGCTCGGCTACTTAAAGTATCTTACTGATGAGAGACAGTTCTCCGCAAATTAAAAACGATAATCTCACAAATCGAAGGTATGTTGGATTCCTTTGCATTCTCTCGTGTTATTGTTGTAACAACTAAGTTTGAAGTGTGTCCAGTCATCTTCATCCACTATACTTCGTAGTTATTGTTGAGAAAAATATTCCCTCATTAATTACCGTGATTTGTTATTATTAAGGAGATTTGGTAGTTATTATTATTATTTTATCTTTAATGTAGCAGATTATAAGGCATCTGCTTTTATTCTCGTTTTTAAAATCTGTTTGGATTTAGGCACGTGGGATTAGGAGTCCTAGCCTACTAAGTCTCTCTTCTCTGATTGTATAAATTGATACCTCTGGAAATGAATAAAAAGAGAAGCCTCAATTAAAAAGGTTTCTCCTTTTTAACATGGTATCGGAGCTATTCCACACAAAAACGTTTTTCCGCACATAATTCCGATGAACTATCGGGCGAACTTTCACCGGAGAAAGGACCTCACAGCTCTGGGGCACCATCTCCGATGGATCATCAATCGAACAGATACACAATCGCTCTCCAGTGATGACCACTCCAAAAATTCGGTCCAATCCTACCGCCGCCGGAAAACTAGATGGCAAGAATTACCTCGAGTGGGCCTGATTATCACACTCACCATCGATGGAAGAGGAAAATTGGGATACTTGATCTGGGATGAGGCCAAACCACACGTAAACCGATCCAAAGTTCGAACTTGAAATCTCGAGGACTCAATGGTGAGGGCCTGGCTTATAAATCGTATGGAGTCGAACATTGCCAAACCACACATGTTCTTGAAATCACCAAGGATATACGGGATGCAAGAAAGAAATGTACTCAGATTTGGAGAATTCATCTCAAATATATGAGATCAAAACCAAACTATGGAGCTCAAGCAGGAGGGACAGGAATGTCACATCATACTATAATGACATTGTGTCCCCTGCGGCAAGAACTCGATTTGTGTCGCGAGGATAAATGGGAGTGCACACCGGCGGTGTGAAGTTTCACAAGAGAGAAGAAAATGAAAGGTATACTCATTCTTGGCGTGTCCGAATCCCGATCTGGATGAAGTCGGGGAGGATTCTTGGGAGGAACCCTCTACCATCTCTTAGAAACCTTCTACGAGGTTAGGAGAGAAGAATCAAGAAGGAAAGTTATGCACAGGTCAGGGCAAACTGAGATGGAAGGATCTGCAATGGTGGCAAGTAGATCAGATTCAACAAAGAGGATTGAAAAACAGAAACTTAAGTGTGAACATTGCAAGAAGCTGGGCACACTAAGGACATATGTTGGGGCATACATGGAAAGCCAACTTGGAGGAACAAAGGTGCCAACTTTGAGCAAGGAAGGCTAACAGGTGTCTTTCGATTACGGACCACAACCTGCAGGACTGCTACCTTTCACTCAGGACCAACTAGAGCAATTGAGTAAGCTCCTTAATTCACAACTCTCCATGTCAGCCAAACCAAATTGCTCACTTGCTGAGTCAGGTAACCATTTCTCTTTGTCTCTGTTAGGAGTCAGTCATAAAACCGAGTGGATAGTTGACTCTGGGGCAACTGACCACATGACTGGATCTTCTGACCTATTTTTAAGCTATTACCCATGTCCAGGAAACCAAAAAATCAGACTGGCAGATGGCTCTTTTTCCACTATTGCTGGGAAGGGATCCATCTATGTATCAAAAAATATAACCTTAAAAAATGTACTTCATGTTCCTAAATTGGCATGTAACTTACTATCTGTTGGAAAGTTAACTTCTGATCAGAACTGTGATACTGTTTTTTCTAAGGATGGTTGTCTGTTTCAGGACAAGGATTTGGGGAAGATGATTGGCAAGTGTAAGCTCGTTGGAGGGCTCTATGTGCTGGAATCTGGAATGGAATCACAGAAGGAGAGTCTTCTGAGAGGAAGCTACCACACAACTGTCCAGTCAGTCCAGAATAAAGTCCTAGTCCTACATAGGAGACTAGGACATCCTAGTTTTTATTATATGAAAAAACTTTTTCCTGAATATTTTGCTGGCAATAAAGATTTAAATTTTCATTGTGAAGTTTGTATTCTTGCTAAGCAAACAAGGCAACCATATCCGCCCAACCCTATATTCCTCAAAACCATTCACTATGATCCATAGTGATGTATGGGTCCATCTAGGTAAGCACCTTTAATGGTAAAAGATGGTTCATCACACTCATAGATGATCACACACGCTTAACTTGGGTTTATTTGATGAAAGAAAAATCGAAGTGGAAATAATCTTTAAACAGCTTTTATGAAATGGTGAATACTCGATCCCATACACAAATTGATTGTGAGAAGTGATAATGGAGCAGAGTACTTCAACGAAGATTTAGATGGATATCTAGTTGAAAAGGTATAATCCACCAAAGCTCTTGTGTCAAAACTCCACAACAAAACGGAGTTGCAGAGAGGAAAAATAGACACTTACTGGAGGTGGCCAGAGCACTTTTATTCACTTCAAAATGTCCAAAAACATTCTGGGGAGAAAGTGTTCGATCGCTACATACCTTATCAATGAGACTTCCATCTAGAACCTTAAATTTTCAAACTCCCGAGCCTGTTTCAAAGTATTTTTCGAAAGCAGACTACAGCAGCAAACTCCCTTTGAAAACTTTTGGGTGCACAGTGTATGTTCACACTTATAACCAAGGGAAATTAGATCCTAGGTCAAAAAAATGTTGTTTTCTGGGATACTCACCCACACAAAAAGGCTACAAATGTTTTGACACAAATACACAAAAATGTATAGTTACCATGGATGTCACCTTTGTTGAAGAAAACATGTTTTTGACAAGGCTCAATTTTGGGGAGACTAGGGTTACGAGTGTGTCGAAAATGGGTCGAAAATGATGTTTTTGAAGAATCCTATGATTTTTAGAAACTAAGGATATGTGGTGGACTCAAATTGCGGACAAATGGGCGGTTGTGAGGAAGATTGCCATCAAAAGGAGATCGAAATCACGATCCCCAGAACCTCTCAAGGAAAGACCTTTCCAAGGTAAAACCTATGTGAGGAAGTATCCGAGAAAGCGGTAAGTCCCACAAAAGTCTACACACGACTATCATCTCCGATCCAGTCATTGAAACAGACAACCAACTAGAAGAATCGAACACACAGATGCTACATCGAAAGTGACACGAATCACCTTCAAAACCTCAAACACGGCCCGGACTCTCCTAGAACTAAAGCGAGAAAAACTCCTTCTTGATGTTCCCATAGCAATTAGAAAACCAATGAAGTTGTACACAACACCCTATATCCAGATATTTGACCTATGCCGATCTGTCACCATCTTTCAAAGCCTTTACCACCAAATCATCATCCACCACCATACCTAAGGATGTTCATGAAGCTCTTATGGTACCCGAGTGGAAAGAAGCGATTCTTGAAGAGATGAGGCAATCGAAAAAGAATGGGACTCGGGAAGTCGTACCATTGCCGGAAGGAGAAAGACAGTTGGGGTGCAAATGGGTATTTGTGGTGAAATACAACACAGATGGCAAGATTGAGAGGCACAAGGCGGATTGGTAGCCAAGGGCTACTCACAAACTCGGGATTGACTACTCGAAACCTTCTCACTGTGGCTAAGCTCAACACAATCGTAATTCTACTATCTCGTGGCGCTTAACCTAGATTGGCCTCTCATGCATTTGGATGTAAAGAATGCATTTCTTCATGGAGAATTGAAGGAAGAGGTGTATATGGATCCTCCTCCAGGCTTTAGTGAAGAGTTTGACAACAAGGTATGCAGACTCACCAAGTCCTCAGATGGACTCAAACAAAGTCCAAGGGCATGGTTTGTGAGTTCATGAAATTCATGAAGAAGATAGGGTTTGTACAGGAAGATCGGACCATACCTTGTTTATAAAAGGTCGGAAAGTAAGTGATTGATTCGCCACGATTGTATATGTTGATGATATAATCCTAACAGAGGAATGATGAGGAAGAAATAACTTGGGGTAAAAAGGAGACTTGCAGCAGAATTTGAAATTAAAGATCTGGGGTCCCCGAGACACTTTCAGGAATGGAGTTAGCTAGGTCTTCCAAGGGTCTAAGATTAACTCAGAGGAACTACACCCCTAGATTTGCTAAAAGAAAGCAGGGTTGGAAGGTGCTAGATCAAACAGCACACACATGGAGTGCAATCTAAAGTTGGGAAGTGCAAAAGGTAATCCAGTGGACATGGGAAGCTACCAAAGGTTAGTTGGGAAGGCGATATACCTAGCACATACAAGACCGGATATATCCTATGCAGTAGAAGTACCTTGAGTCAATTTATACACTCACCAAATGAAGCCCACATGGAGGCAGCAAGAGGGTTGTTGAGGTATCTAAAGACTACACCAGGGAAAGGCCTATACTTCAAGAAGAGTGACAGCAGGGGTGTTGCTGTATACACTGATGCAGATTGGGGAACTTGCACCAAGGAGAGGAGGTCCATAACAGGCTATTGCACCTATGTATGGGGAAACCTAGTCACTTGGAGGAGCAAGAAGCAGACTGTTGTAGCAAGAAGCACTGCTGAAGCAGAATTTAGGGCCATGGCATTAGGGATGTGTGAAGGACTGTGGATCAAGCAGGTAATGGAGGATATTGGAGCAGAAATATCTGGACCTATGAAACTATACTGTGACAACAAGTCAGCAATTGACATTGCAAATGACCCTGTACAACATGATAGGACCAAGCATGTTGAGATAGACAGACACTTTATTAAGGAGAAATTGGATAATGGACTGTTCTGTGTGCCCTTTCTACCATCCACACAGCAGATTGCAGATGGCTTAACTAAAGCCCTGGGAAAGAAACAGTTTGAGTACTTTGTGGGCAAGTTGGGTCTGATAGACATCTTTGCCCCAACTTGAGGGGGAGTGTTGAGAAAAATATTCCCTCATTAATTACCGTGATTTGTTATTATTAAGGAGATTTGGTAGTTATTATTATTATTTTATCTTTAATGTAGCCAGATTATAAGGCATCTGTTTTTATTCTGTTTTTAAAATCTGTTTGGATTTAGGCACGTGGGATTAGGAGTCCTAGCCTACTAAGTCTCTCTTCTCTGATTGTATAAATTGATACCTCTGGAAATGAATAAAAAGAGAAGCCTCAATTAAAAAGGTTTCTCCTTTTTAACAGTTATTTTCTGTTAGTAAGGTTGGTTATTATGCCATTGTACGGGGATACACATGACATACCGTTTTCAATTTTGGGGTGGAGTGCGAGAAATTCTGTTGTTGACGTAGGTTGTTGCAACTGTACATAAAGGCCGAGGTCAAACTTAATGTGGAAAAAACAAGGATAACTGATAGTGGGGGAGGGGGGATAGATAATTCGGCTGGTAATTGTTATGATCTTTTTATATGGAAGGAGTTTATGAACAAAGAATTCAGCTGGCAATGAAAACATTAGGGTTATCAAACCACTTGTTTGTTTATGTGTATAACACATTTTTTTTGTAACGAAACATCACTTGATCATAATTCCTTTATTTCAGTTCTTATTCACATTCTTCACAAGTCCTTTTGGAACTCTAGATATGAGAATAACAATTGTATCTTTTCATTTTGTGTAATAAAACATTAATGATGTGTTTACGGTATTCCTATATACAATAAACTTTGTGTTCTTTGGAGATCTTACTAGCATTATAGATTAGTTCTCCGTTAAACTTTTGGTTAATAGTTAATGCTTTGTTCGAGCAGACCTTGCAAGCCCGTCTAGTAAATTAAGTAAAAGATTTGGCCAGAGCATCCCGAAGCTATTCGGTGTTGGTATGTTCCTGAGACCCTCTTACTTTGACACGTAACAATCTTCTATTCTTCTGCTCATTTTTGCTTTTTCTTCATGCAGTTTCCGTGATTCTTGGCACTGATAATGTTCATAAAGAAAGTGGTCACGAGGTACTCAGCTAGCATTCATCTTCTTTGATGCCTTCTTGCTATTTTTTTTTAATCTTATGCAAGTTATTTCATGTGTATATAGTTACATTGGATATGCTCTGCCTCTATTTCTTTCTTCTTGGAGAAAAAATTGGGAGCCCAATATCAGCATACTGTTATTCATTAGCACCCCCATTCATCCACCTCAAACACTCAAAAATAAATAAATTGTGTGCAGAAGTCAGAATCGTATTTTCCCCCTTGTCTGTGCTAGTTCTTTGAATATAGCGTGAGTAATAGAATCTTCTGTGAATTGTCATTAAGAATGAATCATTCAAATATTGTGTTTCCTATTTTCTGAGCGATTTTGAAAGGACATACTTAGCGACACCTTTCACGCCCGCGACCGCTAAAATGGGAAAGAAAAGTAGAAAAATCTCAAAAAACCAAAATCACCTGTCTGCTACAGGTTGGTTAAAACAGACACTCCGGCGGGATCCTATTGTGGTGTGCCAATATATTCTCTTTGTAGAGATACCGACCGTTGCTTCACTGAAGCGTGCCACGTGTTGAATGATACTTGCTTTCTCTGTTGACAGCCTTCGAAAAATTGAGCACTGTAATGATTGACTCAACGATTATTCTCTTCGTCTTACGGGGCTTTTGTATGTTTTTGTTTGTTTAGACATGATGCTCTGAGCTTATTGGTAACATTGACCATCTTAACAGGCCTCAAGTGATGAGTATGAAGAAGACAAGGTGATGAAGGTTTTACCGGAGGAAGTGGAAAGTAGTCAGGTAAACAGAATCAACATAACTCGGGAAATTTTGAATACTGTGAGCCATTTTTTTGTTTGTTTGTCTAGACATGGTGCTCTGAGTTCACTAGTAACGTTGACTCTCTTAACAGGTATCAAGTGATGAGTATGAAAGTAACGATGATGAGAGAGAGAGGATCATGAAGTTTTTACTTGAGGAAGAGACAAGTTCACAGGTGAACAATATCAACATAACTTGGAAAATTATGTATTTTCTGAGCTTTTTCAAGCACTGAAAGATTTTTTTGGTACAAACTTTTACTTATCGGCGAATGCAACCACTATTTAATGAGATAATTATGAATTTTGCTGTACGTAATACACTCAATAGCTTTAGTATTGAGAAAAGAGGAAAACAATTTCAATATATTGAATCTTGGACAGAGTATGTAGACTAGAACAATTAATGAATGGAAAACTATATAAATGAAGAACCTTGTTGAACATTGAACTAGTACCATCAAATAATGAATGGAAAACTATATAAATTGATTAAAAAAAACTAACAAAAATGAAGAGAACCACTGAAAACTGGTTTATTTTTGTATTTTAATATTTGTTATATTGTTTGGTCCTTATAGTTTTATTGCATGCAGTTTGATCATTAAACATAACATACTTACATATATGTCCTCCGTACCCATACCTTTATCCTACTTTTGGTGTGCCAATATATTCTCCTTTTAGATAGACCACTTTATCGCTGAAAGCATGCTACCTGTTGAATTTTGGCCTTCCAAAAATTAAGTAATTTCATGATCGGCTCAATGCTTACTTTCTTCGTGTTATGGCACTTTGTCCCCCCCTCCGCTTTTTTTTTTTTTGGGTATTTTTATTTGTTTGTTTTGACATGTTAATCCCATCACTGTCTGCAGGACTCTGACTCTGACTCTGTGCCGTCAATTGCTGGATATGATGAAGAAACGACCATAGAGTATTTACAGGAGAAAATGAAACGGGACGCAACTTTTACAATCAAAGAGACTATTCAGGTAAATGGAATTAATGTATCATGAGAATTCATGTATTTTGTGAGCTTGTTCAAGTACTGAAAGATTATTTTTAGCTTAAACTGTTTGCATCTTTCTTTACATTTCAAATATCCAGCATGAGTGGCATATCTGTTATGTGGCGCATGTTAGGAAAATTTTAATATTTTATAATACAACCGTTGCATGAAGGTTGTGTACCAAGTGGCATACATTACAACCGTTCATTTCTAACCTCTCACACACGATAAAAGTGTATTATGTGAGAGTGAGTAAAGATGAAAGGCTCTAATGTATGCCACTAGGTACAACCTTCCTACAACCGTTGCACCATTAAATCTCTCGTGCGTGTTAATCTACAATCAACGTATCGGTAAATGCAACAATATTATACTTAGAAAATACTGAATCTAGTTTATCTGGGGGGTGGATAATACACTTGTTGGCTTTAATACAGGGATGTCTTATTATTCAGGTAGCGCACGTTACCTTAAAATCAATACATCGGCAAATGCAACCATTTTTTACTTGGATGATTCTGAATCTAGCTTATACGGGGAGTGGATAGCACACTCGATAGGTTTAATATATAGAGAAAAGAGGAAAAAAGCATTTTCAATATATTTGAATCTTGGACAAAGCACATCATTTTATAGTAATAAACTAGAATGACTAAATAAGGTAACCTACAACGGCTGTAGAATTAAACTCAATAATTTCAATATCGCCATCCTCTGCTGGTTGTTTCAATTAGAAACACCGGCAAGATCCTATTTTTGGTGTGCCAATATATAGTCCTTGTAGATATAATACCATTGCTTCATGCAACCTATCGAATGATACGGGCTTGCTGCAGTTTAATGATTGGCTAAATGATTATACTCTTTATGTTATGGCACTTCTGTTTGTTTTTGTTTCCAGTGTTTTTGTTTGTTTAGACATGACACTTTGAGCTCACTGGTAATGTTGGCACTCCCAACAGGCGTCTACCATGGATGAGACAGAGGCCACCAATTTTTTACTGGAGAAAATGATGAAAGGGGAAGCTTCTACCATTGATGAAACCATAAAGGTGAAAGGAATCAACCCAGTTGGGTGATTATGTATTGTGTGGAAAGGTTACTTTAGCCTATATTGTCTTGCATCGTTCCCTAAATACCCAGTATCCCTCTAGCATGCTTTGCTTTTTGCTTGAATATCACAGAATGGAAAATGGCTAAGCCTGTTGTTTAATCATGAGCTAAAATGAACACAATAGCTGTGTATACTGAACCATGACGAAGTTCCAAGAATAAAAAAACGTAAACGGGCTACGCTTTGGTTTTTGCTTACTTTAGATGTTGGTTAGTGTCTTAGCTTTCAATAAAACTGCTATTTTGGTTAATGTCCTAATTATTGTTATAATTATTTTTGCAGACTGCAATTTCAGCTTTTCAGCTTTTGTTCCAAACGAAGTTCAAAGCCGATGAGATTGAGGTAAGTATTGGGAGCGACTCTGTTGATTCCACCTTTTTTTTTTCTCTTAAAAATCGTTTCATCTACCCAATGATAACCTTGCTTGGACCATACCACCCTTTTCTTCTGATATCCATTCGGGTACCGTATCAGTCACACTTTGGCTGATATTTTGCTACTACTACGGTTGCATATGATCGTAATGGAAAGCAAAAGCACAAGCCATTAATTACTGAGCAAAATATTAGGTTAATAAATAAGACAATTTTTTCAATGAGGTTATAAATTAAGTAGTCTTGAGAATTGGTGTACATGGGTGTGTATGATCATTCAGTTAATTATAGGGCTTTACTTGGTTCGATATTCAAATACTCTGTTTTTGCATTGCTTATAATCTATTACCTTACCAATATAGTCTAAACTTTCACTCTTTTTATCAGGTTTCTGTCATGGACCCAGATTATTTCGTTTCCGTTGATGAAAAAGATGAAAAAGATATATATGTAAAGCATTTGGAAATGAGTGACATCGAGGAGCATTTAGCTGCCATGAACGAGCCAGCCAGCCAGGTAGCAGAAGCTCTTCGAGCATAGGCTACATGGAGAAATTTTAATATCAACTGTTGTACCAACTAAGATGTTCCAGTTGGTAAAACCTTTCCAATAAGATGTTAGACAACTCATACCCAATGTCCCACATGCCATGACTGTACTAACTTTACATTAACGGAGATTGAAAAGTAACGGCTTTTTTTTTTTTCTTTTCTTCTTCCTGTTTTTTTTTTTCCAGGCATTATCATCTTTAACATGCCGATGCTTTCTTGCTTTCATGGTTTAATTTCTTTTTATTTGAAAACTACAGTAGAAACTCTATAAATTAATAATGTCGGGACCGGAGAAATTTATTAATTTAGAGAGTTATTAATTTATCGATAAATTAATAATTATTAATTTAAAGAGTTTTTAACCGATTCAACGTATAATTCATATTTTCGTATAAACTAAGTAATTATACATACCAAACAAAAAGCCAAATTAGTCTATGCCTCTTAGAAATTTGGATGAATCCACTTTTGATGAAGAAACTCAAGACCTCGAGACTATGATCAATCGATGTGGCTATCGTAATAAGATGGATATCGACAATCTAATGAACTACCCAGGTGAAAATGAAGCATGTTCGGAGGTTCAGAGTTTAGAAGATATTGTGGGTACTATCATTGAGAACAATGCAGAGGATGACGGCGAAGATGATACGGTGTCTTTGGAGCCTGTTACGCGAAAGGAAGCACTTATGGCGTCGAACACTCTTCACAACTTTATGATACAATACAAAAATACAACACCGAAATTTATTGGATCACGATAAGAAAAGTTAGAGATGAAACTCCAAATAGATTTGAACTTTAAAGGAAAGCAGAACTATTGAATCATATTTCAATAGAGTGTAATATATTTTTTTCAGTTTTTATGAATTATTAATTTATGATTTTCTTAGGACCGAAAATTATAAAGGGACCTCCCGAAAAATTACTATCTTATTATTTTATCAATTTTTTCAATTTTTTACATTGGCCCAAGTCGGGACCGGACAAATTTATTATTTTAGAGAGTTTATTAATTTACCGAGTATTAATTTTCTACTGTACATGGTTCAATTTCAAGTGTTTTTTTCTCAGAATTTTTTTCCCTCTTATTTCTCCCTCTTTATTTTACGAAGCATGTACAGAAGTTGGGTTCATGGCTTGCTTGCTTGCCATGGTTAATTAAAAAAAAAAAACCGATTCAACATCAGTTGAATATGGATTTTTTCAAATTTCATTTTGGCTTTATATCTCAAAAAAATTTGGCTTTTTATAATAAGAAAGGAAAAAGAGAAAAAATAGGTATGCCTTGTATATGTGACAAATTTGATAGCGTGTCATTATTTTTTTGTGTGCTTTGTTTCTCCTTATTTTACTTGTATGTATAAAGTCCTTGAGCTGTAGTTTCTCAATTAAAAGGAAGGAAAAAAAACGTCCTCGAGTTCTTTTTAACTAAGAAGTTACATTATCTGTAATGCATGCTTGGATATATACCAATGAATGGAGAGCTTATAATCCATACAATGCATATGAGGATTTGAGATAAGAAAGGGAAGTAAAAGATACATTGATACTTTGACTACATTTGAATTTGGGACGTGTTATGCAAAGGACAATTACACAAGTGATGACTCATGTAGTCATGTTCAAAAAAGGGATGACTCTCATGAATATGATATTCAAAAGAAAGAAAAATCAAACAAAACAACAGAGGTATTTGCTTATGCTATGTACGGAAAAAAGAAAAAAAAAAACCACAGGAGAAATGCCTGATGCAAAAAAGTGTATGTTTCATGGTATTGGGATCCGCCGCCCCCGAGGGATTTTTTTTCAATATACCACCCATTCTATGTGCTATTTGTCAATATACCACTTAAGTCAATTTTGGTTCGTAATTTTCGTTCATATCCGGGGATTTTTTTCATGAATGTGCACGATCTTAAGAGAGCGAATCACACTATTCTATTCCTTCCCAATTAGGGTTTAGAATGCTGTCGGAAACAATGGAAACGCGAAAAACGGAGTGGTATTTTGACAAATAGAATGGTAGTCCAACAATTACCACTTCTCAAAAGTGGTATATCGACAAGGGTCACGATTGCCGAAGTGTTTTTCGGAACAAGAAAATAGACATCTTAAGCTATTGAATATATGGGTCCTTAAATTGAAGAGGTTGTTGTAATGAAAATTGAATTCAAAGAAAGTGATGCTCGGCCATGACTTTCAACTGATGCTAGATTATTTTGCTTATCCATGTCCATGGCAGATGAATTGACTGCTCTGCTTCTTAGTAAAATAATAGAGCAAAAATATGCTCAACAGTAAAAGGTTTACAGAACCCAAATGTGAGAGATGATGATAGATTTTTTTTTTTTATTGATTCGATTGCCCTAAGCAGAATAAAGAAGAGAGATTCATTTTAAAAAAAAAAAAAACAGAGAAATAAAAAATGTGCGGCTTTTGCAAATTAGGGATTTGCACCTCCGTTTGTTTTCGTTATAGTTTTTTTCGGAGTTTTTTTATATCACTTCAGTCATCATATCTTACAATTCTCTGACCAATCATGTCTTCAACTACAAATAAAAATATATTAAATTATCTCTCATCATTTCACTTTATCAACTTTATAACATTTTTACCATTATTTTATTTATTATACTACTTTATTTCAGCAATAATTTCATAATCTACACAAATTAAAAAAAAAAAAAAACATCTTAACTTTCTAATCATTACTTCAATCACTTTATCTAAAACAATCCAAAAAACACTCCAAAAAAACCTTCAACCCAAAACAAACGGAGCCACGTTCTCCAATTTTAGTCTCCGTTAGAGCAAGAGTAGTGGGGATTGTAAAGCCAATATCTTTCCATCAAATGTTAGAATGGAGAGAAGAATATTCTAAAAGGTAAAATAGTAGTTTGAATTAGAGAATATTTTTTAGATATTATCGAGTTCATTCTCTAAAATTAGAGAAGCATATAGCCAATATTCTCTACAAAAAGTGACAAAAAGCAAACTTCACCCCTTCGGCCTTCCTTTGAACAAAGAAAAGCTGACTTCCTTTTCTAATTTAATATTTAGTAAACTTTACCTTTACCTCGTGGGTTTCCTATTAAACCTTTGCTTTTATGCTTTTAAAATATATACTTCACCCCCCTGTCGTTTTACTTAAAGGATCAATCATAAAATCCGGCCAAAAAAGAGAATATTCCGACGGAATATTCTTTTTTTAAATAAAACACCCGTTTTACCCCCTTGATTTATTATTATTTGTTTTTGACTTCTTTTTCTCCTTTATAATAATATTATTAAAAAATTCTTTCTTTTATCAATCCCAATTCGAAAAAAATAGCACAACAGGTCCAAATTTTCTCAGCTTTCCAAAGCGTGACTCCTTCTCCATCCAATTAGGGCTGCAAATTGGGTAGCCATTTCTTCAATTCTATTTCTCCAAAATTGATTAATCTTTTGATTGAAGTGGGTTTACCTCTCCTAATCGTTTGTTCGTTGCAAATTTTCTGGATTTCGTAGGTGTTCATCGCCGGGTTTCGTGGTGTTCATCGGAAAATTTCGTGGGTGTTCAGGCCGTTGATTTTTCGTGGGTGTTCATGCCGTTGATTTTCCGATTTGAAATGTATGTACTACCAGATCTTGAATTTAAAATTCCCGCAGTTCATCGGAAAAGCCCATATGATTTGATTTTTCCGATTTGATTTCTCCTATTGAAAGCCCACGAAGTTTGCTGTGTATTATGGAAAATTGAAAAATTGGAAATCAAATTTGGAAGCCCATCTGATTTTGTTAATGTTTTGCTCAGTAAACCAATCAAATTTGGAAGCCCATCTGATTTTATTATGGAAAATTGAAAAATTGGAAAAAGTACGTACCTTTCAAATCGGAAAATCGAATGGATTGAACACCCACGAAATCCGGCAATGAAGACCCACGAACTCCAGCAATTTGGTGATGAAGAAGGAGTCGGGCCTCCAATTTCTTGTCTTCCACTTCAATCAAACGAATACCCAATTCGGAGAAAGAAAACCGAGTAATCGTTGCCCTAATTCTCAGCAATTTGGTGATTATGAAGAAGTTGGATGAAGAGCTTCTTCTGCAGAGAAGATGAAGTTTGGTTCTTTTTTTTTAATCGTATATTGTATTGTTTATTTGGATAGGGATTACCGACAACTAGTTTATTAAAAAGGAAAGTCAGAAAGAAAAAAGAAGTCAAAAAGAAATAATAATAAATCAAGGGGTAAAATGGGTGTTTTATTTAAAAAAGGGAATATTCCGTCGGAATATTCTTTTTTTGGCCGGATTTTATGATTTATCCTTTAAGTAAAACGATAGGGGGGTGAAGTATATATTTTAAAAGCACAGGGGGGCAAAGGGTTTAATAGGTAAACCACAGGGGTTAAAAGGTGTTTACCCCTTAATATTATTTTAATAAATAGCCTAAATTTTTTTATTACCATTACAACATCTAATCACACACATCATTCTTACTATTCTTCTACATTTTCTCTCCAGTTATCTTCCTACACATCACCATGAAATCCACCAATCTCCTAATTACCACTACCCTTGCTCTAAAAAATGCTGTCAGTACATGTGGGAAAGAGATCTGAGGTGGCAACATCATATTGGAAATGTTTTACCAACTGGGACATCTTAGTTGGTACAACAGTTGCACATTAAAATTTCTCGCTTAGATATTGGGATGAAACATAAAAAACCTAGCTAGTGAACAAAACTGAGCCCCAGACACTTTTACTACATCCGTTCCAAACTATAAGTCGTTTTGGACTTTTCACACAGATTAAGAAAAATCATAAATGAGTTACTTTTTAATATTTCAAGACAAAACAATGTATTGGTTTTTTGGATTGATTTACAATATTGCATTGTTTAGTCTGAAAGTGAAAACAATGCATTAATGATTGCATTGAATGTGAGAACGAGTTATATTATGGGACAAAAGAAAATAGGGAAAATGACTTATAATTTGGGACGGAGGTATTATTATATATTTGTACTACCTCCGTTGCAAAAAATATGAAAGGCTTTTAGGGAAATGTTTTGAATTCAATCCAACAATTTCAAAGTGTAAAAAATGGTGAATGTCATAAAATCTCCAATCTCTCAGGTTTCAATAAATGTTTTGGAATTTATTAAAAAGTTTTGAAATGTGTCTAATATATTGGGTGCTTCCCTAACACACGCCAACGATTCTATCTGCATTCTACATCTTCACACACTCTATTTACATATTCCCTAACACATGCCAAGGGAACTAGTTTAAGGCCACTGGTAGAAGAGAAAACTATGAGTGACTATTTTCCAAATTAATTCAAATGATACAACTTTTACACAAGTGAACCATAAATCATCACAAAATAGGAAATCAGAACAATTTCAGGTGTTATACTTTGGATTATATCGCATGTTTAGTCGAAATTTTGGTCAATAGTGACTTCCCCGACCATCTGTTGCCCGAAAATCGGTTATCATTTGTGCTTGTTGGATCCTCCCATAAACAAAAGGGCATATATCAAATTGACCGGCATAAAGATAAGGGGATTTTGTACACAGCCTAGCCTATCATCTAGTAGTGTGGTGAATGAAGGGTTCAGTAATGATGCGATGTTTGAATATGAGGGAATGGAATCATTTGCCCGAACATCAGTCCATCCGTGGAGTGGAAGACTATTGTAGAGTGGAAGACAACCATAGATGGCTTTCGTAGAAGATGAATGTTTAGGAGGCAAAATTCAAGCTAGGATCATTTGGGAAGACTGTAGCACCTTTTTCACATTGTTGTGTAGGGAAATGAAGGTCTGACGATGTATTGGATTCATCTCATTGCACTTCCACGATTTCAATCTATACAAGGCTATACAAGGCATGGCCATTTGTCGGAGAGAAGACATTCATTTGTCCTCTACTTTGTCAAGAGGGTATCCCCGCCCTTAAAGTTTTAGTTTTTTTAGTGTACTGAGAGTGTTCAAAAGATTTGGTTTCATCTTGAACACATGAAGTTTTACGAAACTATTATTATTCGGCGCATTTGGTTTCATCTTGAACCCATCAACGTTTTAGGTAACTATTACTATTAGGTGTACTATTAGGCATGTGTTCATCATGATACAACTAATGCAGTAAAAGTTGTTTTTTTATTAGGAAAAAGTGATATGTTATCAAACAGTTTTTACTAGTAAAAGCCGTGTGATAACATGTCATTTTTCCTGTCACTTAATACAACATTTGCTACATTGGTTGTATCATGAAAAGTGTGAACACCGAACACCATGTGAGTGGAATGAGCTGATTCCAATAAATCATCATTCATTGAGACTTCCATTTCCGGGAAGTTCTTGGGTGCACCCGCCACACAAGAACTTTCCTCATTTCCTAACATGTTTGCTGAATGTGAAAAGGTGCTAAGGTCTCCCCAAATGATCCTAGCATGAATTTCGCCTCCTAAATATTCATCTTCTTCGAAAGCATGCCTTTCTTTGAAAGCATACGCAAGACAGTCTATACAGTAGTCTTCCCCTTTATTGATGAACAAAAACTTGGTAAAGTGATTCCATTCCTATATTGAAAGATCACATCTTTACCTGACCTTCATTCATGACACTACTTGATGATGGGCTGGCCACAAATCCCCTTATCTCTATCCCGATCAATTAGATATATACCTTTTGTTTCTTAGATGAAACCAACAAACATAAATGGTAACCGATTTTTGGGAGAGGTATGATCTAGATGGTCAATAGAACCTCGCTATTGAGCAAAGTTTCAACTATAAATGTAAGTATCGACCTTACGAAGAAGAAAATTCGGAAAATATTGTCGTAATTGTTGTCTTTTAACACTTGTAATGAGTCGAGTAGAACCGCTTCCAGCCGCAATAACGGTATCTCAGACTTCAAATCATCTTGTCATGTTCGTCGTTAAGCGTTTCCAATAAAACCTTTAATGACGAACGGGATAAGATGATTGAATCCGAGGTACCGTGATTCTGCCGAAAAGGTTCTACTCGATTCATTATAACGTGTTAAAAACAACATTTCTCGAGAATTTTATGCGTAAAGATGATACTTTGGATGATGTCGCATGTTTAATAGAAACTTTGGTCAATAGCGAGTTCTGTCTGACCATCGGTTGCGTGAAGATCGGTTATTATTTGTGCTGGTTGGGGTCATTTAAGAAACGAAAGGCATATATCTAATTGAATGGGACATAAAAAATAAGGGAACTTTGTAGCCGTTCCATCATTGAGTAGTGCGGTGAATGAAGGGTCAGGTAACGATGCGATGCTTGAATATCAGGAATGGAATCACTTGCCTGAACATTCATCCATCCGCGAACTTGAAGAATACTGTAGAGATCGCCATCGTGGAAGATATATATATATATATATATATATATATATATATATATAGGAGGCCAAATTCAAGTTAGGATCATTTGGGAAGACGATAGCAGCCTTTTCACATTTAGCAAATATGTTGCGGAGGAAAATGAAGGTTGGATGATGTATTGGTTTCACCTCATTGCACTCATATAATTTTAAGCTATTCAAGGCATGTCCATTTGTTGGAGAAAACGCCTTAAGTACTTTTTTAACCTTCACTTTCTCACAAGAATATCACCCGCTCTCTATTGAAATCAACTCTTGAACCCATCAACTTTTACGATACTATTACTATTAGGCGTGTGTTCATCATGATACAACTAATGTACTAAAAGTTGGATTAAATGACATCATTTAATTTCGTGTCACTTAATACAACATTTGCTACCTTGGTTATTCTACAGAGAGAATGCTTAATAGTAATAGTTATGTTAAATGGCCGATAGGTTCAATATGAAATTAAATCTTTCAAACACTCCCAAGGAATAAATTAAAATTAAGTTGATTTCAATACGGTGCTAAGGATTATTGCAAGTAAATAACAAAAGTATTGAATGCCTTTTCTCCGACAAAAGGTCATGCTTATAGCTTGAAATTGTGGGGTGCAATAAGTTGAATCCAATAGATCATCATTCATCAAGACGCTCATTTCCATACTAGTTTTATGAAGGTAAAAAGGGTGGTACAATCTCAATCCTAACATGAATTTCACCTACAGAACGTTCATCTTCTTCGAAAGCATGCCTTGCCTCGAAAGCATACTTAAGGCAGTCTCGACAGTAGTCTGCCACTTCACGGATAGACGAATATTCCGACAAGTGATACTATTCATGATATTCAAGGATCATGTGGTTATCTGAACCCACATCATCAAGTAGTGTAGTGAATGAAGGTTCAGTCTGAACCTTCATTCACTACACTACTTGATGATGTGGTGGCTACAAAATCCCCTATCTGAACCTTCATTCACCACAATACTTGATGATGTGGTGGCTGCAAAATTCCCTTCATCTTAAGTTATCCGAGTCAATCAGATATATGCATTTTGTTTCTTGGATGATCCCATCAAGCACAAATGGTGACCGTCTGACTGATGTTTGGTAAACGTATGATTCAGATCGATCGATGGTCTCTATTGACCAGAGTTTCGACTAAACATGCGACATCAATTAAAATATCAGCATTCTTCGGAAGAAAATTCTGAAAAATATTGTCAGAAATTTTGTCTTTTAACATGTGTAATGAGTCGAGTAGAACCAGAGGGGGACACACAATAATAACAACGGGTCCACGACCAGCTGAACCAAAAAAACAGTGAACATTACACCAGAAAAAAAATTATGGACTCGTTGAAAAAAATATTTGTGCACCTGCTGAATCTTTTTTTTCTGGATCCGCCACTGAGTAGAACCACATCCGGCCACAAACACGGTATTGCAGACTTCAATCATCTTGTCCTCTTGTCATTAGCTGGTTCAGTGGTGAATTTTGTCTGGTATAATTATTGTATGTGTATGTGTTTTTATAGGTGAGTAGTGTCTAAAAGTTGTTTCAAATACATTTAATAATTGATTATTGATTTGGATCTTTTTATTTTTATTTTTAGGGAGGAATGTTGGTTGATTTGGACTCGTAAGATCTTTATTTTTAAATGTATAAAAGAAAGTGTTTATCGGTATTCTTAGGTTATACTTTTTGTTGCACATGACTGGTTGAGATACATAAAACGGAGTTTTATCGGTATTGTTAGGTTATAGTTTTGGTTGGTAGATGATTTATCTTGACCGCGTTTTTGCCCTTTGTTTTAAGGTGGTAATAACAACATGATAAACTAAATCAGCCTATGCAGGCAGGCATGTGCTTCATCAGCGTCTATGTTAGCAATGTGCTTAGAAAGCTTTGTTATTTCGAGGACATTACAACAAAGTTTTCTAAGCACATTGCTAACATAGACATTGAGTGACTTACGTACCTTCGAGCAAGGTTATGAGTTTGAAATGAGAGGTTAGCGGTATAGGATGTTGAGACATTGGCCTACACTAGAGTGAAACTCTCTCCTTGAACTCAGAGCAAGTGTAAGCTTCCCCTCAGGCCGAGCATATCCTTTATCCATTTTATTCATAAATTGAACCAACGACTATTCATGATTCCCTAATTGAATCAATTCCATACTGGTTCCAAATTAGGTTCACTCCCTCCCCTGTGACCGGTATCCTTTCCTAGGCCTTTTTTCCCGGAGGTATGGGATTGCCTTTTCTATGGCGCGCACGATATATACGATGGTAATTTTTGTTAAGCCAAGACTTTTTTAGAATAGGAAGAGAGGGAGGTTGGAATGGGATCGGTTCTTTTCATGTCTCACCGTAGTGCCCAGTTTGTCTTGATTTCCGATTGATGGATGGACTGATACATGTACGCAGGCTCCCGAAGTCAGACACTGCCCCGCCCTAGGTATTTATTTAATGCTATAAGAGGTGTGTACGCCAGTCGAACGCACGTGAGAGGTACGTCAGTCGCTCGTCAGAGGTTATGTTTTAACACTTGTTAGAGGTGCGAAGCTACTCGACCATAGGGAGTGGGTAGGCGAGTGAGTGGTAGAGGCATAAAAGAAAAAAGCTTGCATATACACTGTGTAGCTATCAATAGTAAACGGGTAGCGGGAGATCCCGTTAAGCGCTGGTAGTGGAAGAGCTACATAGGTACTAGATACTCGTCAGAAGTGTTCTATGGTCGGTCTGTGACCCCTGGATGCCAAATGGGTGATCTCGTATTCCTATGGGAATACTGCCTCGCCCTAGGTATTTAAGTAATGATAGAAGATGTGCATACGCCACTCGAACGCACGTGAGAGGTACGTCAGTCGCTTGTCAGATGTTATGTTTTAACACTCGTTAGAGGTGCGAAGCTACTCGACTATAGGTACCAGATACTCGTCAGAAGTGTTCTATGGTCGGTCCGTGACCCTTGGATGCCGAAGGGGTGATCTCGTAGTTCCTATGGGAATACTGCCCCGCCCTAGGTATTTATTTAATGCTAGAAGAGGTGCGTACGCCACTCGAACGCATGTGAGAGGTACGTCAGTCGCTCGTCAGATGTTATGTTGTAACACTCGTTAGAGGTGCGAAGCTGCATAGGTACTAGATACTCGTCAGAAGTGTTCTATGGTCGGTCCGTGACCCCTGGATGCCGAAGGGGTGATCTCGTAGTTCCTACGGGAATAGCGACAAGAATACCGATAAAACTCACTTTTACTATCTCCAACAAGTCATCCGCAACCAAAACTATATAACCTATGAATACCGATAAACACTCGTTTTTATACATTTCAAAGTAAAGATCTTAAGAGTCCAAATCAACCAACACTCTTTTCTAAAAATAAAAATTAAAAGATCCAAATCAATAATCATTTGTTAAATTATTTTAAACAACTGGGTATATATATAAAAGCTTATACCAGACAAAATACCTAATGAAATAAAACAACAATCACACGAATATTCAGACGGCTTATTTCATTCTTCAACAATATCATATTCTCCTTTCAACTTATGGATTATTAACTTTGGGCAACCGCGGGTGCATCCACTGTCACAATATATAGCATGAATAGGTAATGCAAAAGTAACCGAGACATTAATGCTAAAAACTGTTTTGCTACCAATAATAACAACTCCTGTTTTTTTAATTTTTTTTATTATCGTAGAATAAAGAATCACACAGATTAAGAAAATAATTAATGTGTCTGAAATAGAATATAAAATAATAAAATTATCATTTATTCTTTGTGCATGAAAAATTGTACTAAAATATGGGTTATTGAAGTGAAGGGTAAATGAGTAAAAAAAAAATAAATGCTGTATTAATGGTAATGTAAAATGATAAATAAATAAAAACAAAATATTTCTGAAAAAATGAAAGTTAAAAAAAAAAGAGGGAGGCGTACTAAATATTATCCAATATCCATCCAAAACTGATGTGTTGTGTTTCTTGTGACCATTACTTAATCCAACAGTACAGGAAGAAGATTGGAATGGTTAAATTAGTATTGTTTTTCCTATTTTCTTAAAAGAAAATTTTATTTTATTAATAGAAAGCTTCAAATAAAATAACCAACTGTCTTTCAAGACATATCCTAGTGAATTACTATTAGTTTTAAACTCGACTCCCAATGAAGAGTCAGGGGTCAAACCCATTTTAGGCGTGTGTTATCCTTTTGTTTTGAAAAGAAAAATAAAAATAACCAACTCGCTACCATAAATTCTATCTAACCTCATCAATTATCTCCACCGCATTAAATCCTCTTAGTAGCAAAACCAATAAGAAAATCCACTAAGAGGAAAGAATACGGAGGCTCGGGGTTGAGTGACAAAAACCAAACGCAAACTATACAAAAAGTTAAAGCATATTGCGTTTCTTCCCGACAACAAACCCTTTCTTTTTCTTAATATCTTGCATCATTCCCGAAGAGGAGGGTATTCATCACTATTCTCACCACTAGGAGATACTAGGTGGACTTCCAATGCCAATGCCACTTTCATCGGTGTAGCCACCATATCCTTTGGAAGATGTCCTTGCACCTCCACCCTCTGAAATAAAGCGTTAATCCTGGGTTCAAGAACCCCGAATTCATCATCGATACCCCATTTGTAGAAAGAAATTCATCGTCCTCATCTTCTTCCGTGTCATCCTCTCGAGTCTTGTATTGTCTATAGAGGTTTATCAAAGCTAGCACCTATTCCATCAACGGACAGTGTTTGTGTCATAAAAGGCCGATTCACCACTGCTGCCACTCGAAATTCATCCATAGACTTCAGCCGTAAAGGGTTTCGACTTTTGATTATCCTGTGGGCCAATCATTTCTCCTACCTCCATAGGTTTCATAACCTGACCGTTTAGGGACATAAATAGTTAAATGCAATAAACTAGAATTTTTAATAGGTTTGTGGTGTGAAGAATGATTGTGTAGTGTGATGTAAAAAGAAAGAAAGATAATGATCAAATATAGTGTCCAAGCAAAAATGGTGTCGATACAAGTGATTTTTTATTTTATTTCTATGAAGAGTTGGAATAGAATTAAAGTTTGGGTAGAGATTAATGAATTAACTCATCTATGTTTATGTAAAATGTTGGACTAATATGTGTTCATGAAAATTTATTATGGCTTAAGTAACAATGGTGTCACGAGTAAAAAATAATAATATTGTGCCTTCCCTAAAATTTTAAGGTGTTTTGAGGAGAGATTTTATTTGCACCTGAATTTATGGGTGCACCACACCTACCGTGCGATGCACCACACCTGCCGTGCTCCACGTTGAACCAATAAAATTCGTTGAATCCATCCACCATTTTCATAAGTTAAAATATTGTTCTAGTTTTATAAATCATAAGAAAGGGAGACAAAATTATCACCACTTCGATTTTAGTGATATAATGAACTTACCAAACTTACCATATATCACATAGATTTTATTTTTTATTTTTTACGGACACCGAATTAATCCTTTCAAAACCGATTATCAAGTCAAAAATTAACTTTCCTCGAATATTGACTATGAGAATCAATTTTAAAAAAGAAAAAATTGACTTAAAATTGATTTTTCAAAAGCCGATTGATATACAGTTAAAAATAAAGACATTCAAAAGGAATTATACTAGATGGTGAATTGGTGATGGAGACACCAATGATGTCCCCCGAATTGTTTTAAGCTACACGCTTAGAATTAAAAAAGAGAAAAACATAAAATTCTGATCATAAATTACTCCCTTTGGGGATATGGTGTAGTACAAAATTTCGGTGAGTTAATCATTTTCCCTTGCACTAAATGAAACACTGACTTATATTAGAGGACGGATGCGGACTACTTAGATAATGAACTAGGATCCTCCGATGTATCTCTTTGGGGTTGTGATGAAGAAACACAAGTGTTTCATGTTTTTTTTTTCTTTCAAAACCCCTGCTGATGAATTACCTTTTTATCCTCCTCTTCGCTGTAATGCCTCATTACAGCAGAGGATCCACACTCCTTCGATAATGTCCCTTTCCAGAAGGAAAAAAAACATAAAAATTACAAAAAATGAGAAGAAGATAATGAACCAAATTAGTTAAGGGAAACTTTGAACTTGCCTTAAAATTTTGAAAAAAACACGTCTAAAAAGTAAAAAATTGAAAAATATGCTCCAAAGTTGCTTAAAGAATATCTACGAATTCGATGCTTTCTTTTTTAATTTTCTACACATTAGGGTTTGTTATATATAACAGGACCGTTAGGGATCCAAGAGGATTGCAATAATCAAGAATAAAAGAGAAAATATAAATCACATAAGAAACAATAACACAGGATGTAACGTGGTTTCCGGCAATATGCCGACTAGTCCACGAGCAGAAACGAGGAGATTATATTATCATTGGAGATTTTACGGACTCTAATCCGCTGCAAATATTCTAGGTTACAATAGATGAGTATTTATAGCCACAAAACCCTAGTCCTAGCCGCCATAACTAAATACAGGCTGATTGACTAAAAAATACCCCAGATGTGACTCAGCTCCGCTGACTCCACCAGATGTAACATGCTAACATTTTACCCTGCTGACATTGCCCTGCTGGCCTTGCCCTGCTGACATTGCTCAGCTGACTTGCTCAACTGACTTGCCTTGCTGAGAGGTCAAGTCACTTTTTCTAACAGGGTCCAAAATGCATTTATTAAATTCTATTGGCAAATATCGAGGATGACATGAGCCGAACCCCGTAATTTTTTTTATTTTATTTTAGGGGATCGAACTTCGTATTAGTCGGACAAGTTGGTTCCGGATATCGGACTTTATTAAAGAAAAAAAAAGGAAAAAAAAAAGGAAAAAAAAAAAAAAAAAAAAACCTATCGGCAGATACATAGGCTCCGTTTGTTTTCGTTAGAGTTTTTTTCGGAGTTTTTTTATATCACTTCACCCATCATATCTTACAATTCTCTTACCAATCATTTCTTCAACTACAAATAAAAAAATATTAAATTATCTCTCATCATTTCACTTTATCAACTTTATATCTTTTTTACCATTATTTTATTTATTATACTACTTTATTCACCAATCAAATCATAATCTACACAAATTTCAAAAAAATTATTAGCTTTCTAATCATCATTTCAATCACTTTATCTAAAACAACCCCTAAAAAACTTCAACCTAAAACAAACGTAGCCATAATGTCACCAACATAATATTGTTGGTTCCGGATATCGGACTTTATTAAAGAAAAAAAAAGAGGAAAAAGAAAAAAATCTATCGGCAGATACATAATGTCACCAACATAATATTGTGTGAGAGCGTGTGAGAATTAATCACACCTCTACATTTGGTATATACCTTACAAATCACTCCTTCACGGTAACTTTTGTCCATAAAATTGCGTATAAAGTTAGGGCCTGTTTGGATTGAAAGAAAAGAAAGGGCTTGAGCTGATTTTAATTGAGGTGTTTGGTATTGAGGTGTTTGGTATGTCAATAGGAGAAGGAAAGGAAAGACGATGGAGGGAGATCAAAGGAAACGATCCAATAGAAATTAGATTGCCTGCTTTCCGTCCATTTTCAGCAAGATTTGGAAGGAAGTGATATTTTTTTTTAAATATTTTATATAATTACCTCTTTAAAAAAAATATTTTATATAATTACTTAAATATCCTTAAAATTAATAATAATATCTCACTAATCTAATGTCTAAAATTGGAAAATCATATATAATCTTTCTTTTCCATTGACATTCCAAACACACTTTTAAACCCTCATTTCCTTTCCTTCTAGTTCTATCCAAACACTCAAAATAAACTTCTCAATCTCTTCTTCCCCTCTCCTTTCTTCTTCGTCACTATCTTTCCTTTTCTTTTCTATTTATTTCCTTCAATCCAAACGGGCCCTTAAAGTCTCTGGCGATGACAAATTATGTCACCTTAATGATTTGAGCCCTAATTTAATCTAGTGATGAACACACAAGAACCCTAATGCCAAAAGAGGAATGATGGGGGTGGATTTTTGTATGCTGGTGAGTCCAAGATCGTATCTTGGATTGCCTACGTATCTGATACATTCCAGAATCAAGCCTTACGTAGTTCCTGGATTCGGGGTATTTATAATGACAACACTTGCCTAAACCCTAAGGTTAAGTCGGCTTATGTTATTGTCATCTATACCCTTTAATGGGCCTTAAACCCTTGCCCAAGCTATCGCGTTAATGGGCTTGGTAGTGTGGTATGGACCCTATCCTCGAGTCGATACTTCCGACACGCGGTGATCGACTACAGATTCGTCGTCTGTCTGATCGCTAGGTGGTGGACTCTCGTCCCCATGGACTTGTCGTCTCACACCGCTTTCGGTAGTCGATAGTCGATCGGCGAGGTGGCGTTTATGAGATGGCTTTGGCCTCTAGCCTGGCGCCGACATGAATATGTTGCAGCTCATTCATAGTGTGATGACCAACCGATAGACGACACGTGGAGGGAGTGAAACCCTGTATCATCATAAGGCCCCCAGACTTGAGAGAGGCGACTTCCGTTGTCCGAGGTCAGGTCTGTCACTTGAATCGTCTTCGAGTTGGGTTTTTCTTTGGGCGGGAGAAAGCCCGCCTTTTCACAACCCTAACTGCCTTGTAGCCACGTGGCACGATATCTAGCATACGAAACGCTTCGAATCCCGCAAAGGACGCGTCACTGCCTTGATTGTCGCGATTTTCAGGGGTTATAACCCCCATTACCCACGTCTCCTCAAATCATTTGTAACTTCTTCACTAGCATATAAAAGGAGAGAGGATAGACGCCGCTGCAAACCTGCTTGCTATTTCTTATCACCATCTCCAAAATCCAAAACACCAAGTAAGACTCCTTCTTTCCTTAGCATTCATCTTTTCGTGATTTTGTTCATGTCTAGTAGTAGTAAGAATCGAATCGAGATAGGGGTAGTGAAACGCCCGTTCATAGCTCATCTCCGGCACCTGTTATTTCCGATCTTCCTCTCCGGGGAAACTCTGGTGGACCTGCTGCTTCCCCTCCTCCTGTCCCTAACCAGCCTAAAAAATTAGTAACTAGGATGGACGGAAAGGGTGCTAAGGGGTGTCTTAGTACGTTCTCCCCTGAAGAGGTCTCCAGACTGTGTCAAAGATACAACATCTCTATCCCTCCATTCGAGGCTCGGCTTCCATCCGGCCTTCATAAGTTTGCCGACGAGCCCCTGGAGGGTTTTGTGTTTGTCTACGAGAGTCAATTGGCGAGTGGATTAAGGTTTCCACTCTGTCCTGCCGTTCTTGCGATCCTCGAGCATTATGAGGTCAGTATTTCCCAGATAGCCCCGAATGGTGTTAGGACTCTGATGGGGTTCATAATAGCGTGTCGAGTAGCTCAGGTCTGCTTCTCAGTGCCCTTGTTCCGGTACTACTACAAGATAGCTGCTACGCCTGACAAGTTATGGTATTCGTTTCAAAGAAGAGCCAACCGACATGAGTTCATAACCAAGGGGCCTTCTTCTCACGGGGAGTGGAAGCCTCGATTTTTCTTTCTCCGTCATGGCCTGGATAACCCCTACATAGAGGCGGTGGAGGTCGAGAGACGGAAAACAGGACAAGCTTGGGAAAGATCCGGTTCTACACGAGGCTCGTCTCTGGGTGGACACAACCGAGGTGTGTACTCGAGACCGAGTCTCCGTATCACACTGGCCCATTTGGAGGAAGTCGGGCCGATGCCATACGTGGGTCTTAACGTCCTGCATCACGAGAACCGTAGGATGTTCCCTATTCGCCTGCTTTTACATACTTGTCATTTGTCGTGTTTGATGATTTGTTGCTTGTTTTATTTATCGATCACACTAACTTGTCTTCTTTGCTTTTTTGCAGTGGGGAGGTTTTCCAAGGTCACTGACCCCACCCGTATCCCCGAGTCGACGGTCATTGCCGCTTCCACCCCGGAGGTCGTGCTACTACTCGACTTGCCGATGCATTTGAGACCAGGGCGTATACCGCTTCGAGAGGGGTGCCTCCCACCTGAACCTACCGCCGCTATAGAATCGATCGCCGCGATGGATCGATCGACCCACCTCCGATCACCGGTAATTTGACATCCGATTTGGTTCTCTTCGAGATGAAGACGAGGGAGAGATTGTCGATTTAACCTCGAATGTCGAGGCTAATGTCGAGAGCCGGCGGCGCGAACAAAGAAAAGGCCAAATCGCCGAGGTGGTGAGGAGCAACTTCGAGAGGCGAAGAGGAAGAAGGTTCTTTGAGACCTCTACCGAGTCGAGGATCGGTGTGGATCGGGTTGCCGACGACATACCGGGCGTGGACGACAAGAACCTGTCCTTCGTGCTGCGAAAGTTAAATCGTCTTGTAAGTCGATCCTTCTTTTCCTATTAGCTTCTCTCGAGGCCTATGCCTTGTCCCTTTTTTAATACACTCTTTACGTTTTGTAGAATACCCTCGTTGGTCGGGAGGCCGCCCGATGGCTAGCCAAGACAGGGGAGTCGGCGGATGAGATCAAGAGGGAGAACGGCAGACTGCTTCAAGACAATGTCGCCAAAAGTGCTGCCCTTTCTGCTGTGGAGAAACAGTATAATGAGTTGAAGCACGAGTCGGTCGCCGAGCTCGAGAAGCTGCAAGATAGGTTGGTGGTCTCTTGAAGCAAAGTCGCCACTACCGGAAGCGAGCTGGACCGACCGCGAGATGAAAGGAAAGGTCGGGGTAGAGTCGCTCAAGGTGGCTCAAGACTATGAGAGGTCTTGAAGTGTCGTAAGGTCGCGGATGAAGAAGCTAGGAAGGCTCGCCAAGATCGAGATGCGCTACAGCTGAATTATATCGAAGCGCAGCGCAGGTCGAAGAGGCTAAGACCGAGGCCATCATGGAGTATCGCAAGTCATCCAATCTTGAAGATGATCTAGAAGTGATCATGCGGGCTTCGATGATGGGTGGATACACTCTGGCATGGATCAAATGAAGGAGGTCATTCCGAGTTTCGACATGTCGACTCTCCAGACGCCGATATTCTATAATCCCGACTCGGAGAAGATATACGACCAAGATATCGAAGAGTTCCAAAAGCGGAGAGTCCTTGGCCATAAAGTATGCTCCTTCGCGTCGCTCCTCGCTGCCGATCCGGCCGCCATCGATCCGACCTCCGCCAATACCGAGCCGAATTCAAACCAACCCCGATCATTATCGTTTAAATCTTTTGTTGATTTGTTATCTTGAACTTGGATCAGTAATAACATTTATTTTAACTTTGGTTGGTCTTTTCGACCTGGCCTTGTTTTGTAATGACTTTGCGTTGATTTTGATTTGATTTTGCTATCTTTTTGATGTGTTGTAGTCTTGACATGCTGTTGTAGCCTCTGGCTCTTTTCGCTACTCGCTGATATTGTATTGCGCTTGTTGATATAGTGTTGCCCCCCAAGTGTATTACGAACCTTTAGTTCTTATTGCACTTGAGATCGAGTTGCTTGCCTTAGTCTTTTGCCCCTTAGGCTTAGTTGACCTTTGGCTGAGTATTTTAATGTAAACTGTCCCTGATCTTTGGTCTTTTTTGCCACTTAAGCTCTTTCGACCATCGACTGGGACAGGTGGCCCAACTATGCGAACCGTCCTTTGTCTAGGCCTTTTTCGCCCTCTGGGCTCGTTTGGATTTCGACTTGGACAGGTGGCCCGACTATGCGAACCGTCCTTTGCTTTGGCCTTGTTTGCCTCTTGGGCTCGTTTGGCTTTTAGCTTGGACCTTTGGCCCGACCCTGCGAACCGTCTCTATGCCTTTGCATTCGTCGCCCATTAGGCTAACTTTGCTTTGGCTTGTCTAGATTTCCGACTTGCGGATTTCTCTACTCGTTGTTGATTATTTTGCCTTTAACTTTTCTCGTCACATTGGACTCAGATCGTTTTGGCTATAAATCCTAACAAACACGTAAAACATCTCTAAAAGATACAAATTTATTAGAATACTCATAAAATTGTCTCATGGACTTATTACAAGATTCGTAATTGAAAGGTAAACAGTTCATCAAAGAAAAGCTTATCTCAAATATAATACTTCTCTCATTGTTGGCGTGCCAATGTCGAGGAACCGTGGTTCCATCTGCGCCGCCAAGTTGATAAGACCTTTGGGGTGAACCTTCGTAATTTGATATGGGCCTTCCCAATTGGGGTCAACTTCCCGATCGCTTCGTCGACTTGCTTCATTTTTCCTTAGAACCAGATCGCCAACTTTGAAGTATCTCGTGTCTTACCCTCGAGTTGTAAATACCGAGAGATCTTCTGTTTGTACCTTGCCATTCTCGGGCCGAGGCTATCTCTCTTCGCTCTTCAACATTGTCCCTTTCTCGCCGGAGTTCGGGATCATTTGTCTCCACATTGTGTAGCCGTAACTCGGAGGGAAGGACCCCACTCTCGGGTATCACCGCTTCACATCCATACACTAAAGAAAAAGGGGTTTCTCCTGCCGATGAATTAGAGTCGCATCTGTATGACCACATGATGCTCGGAAGTCGAATCGCCCAATCTCGACCTTACGCCTCTAGTCTCTTCTTTAACCCCTGACTTGATCTCGCCGGTTAGTCATTCGACTTGACCGCTTGCCTGGGGTGAGCCACCGAGGTGAATCATTTGGTCGATTTGGTACTGGCCGCACCATTCTCTAACTTTTCGATCTTCAAACTAGGTACCGTTATCCGAGATCAAAGCCTTTGGAATTCGCACTCTACATAGAATGTCGACCCACAAGAACTTTTTAATGGTTGCAGCTCGGATGTCGGGCAAAGCCTTAGCTTCTACCCATTTTGTGAAGTAGTCCACCGCGACGACCACGAATCTGAGATTTCCCGGAGCTCGGGGCAAAGGTCCGACAATATCGACCCCCCACTGATCAAACGGCCATGCTGACGAGATGACGTTCATATCTTGTGCTTGTTGATGAGAGATATTATCATGGATCTGACAAGCGTTGCATTTCTGGACAAGATTATTCGCATCTCGCTGCATCGACGGCCAAAAATACCCAGCTAACTTGCATTTTCGAGCTAACATTCTAGCCCCCGCAGTTGATTTCCACATGCTCCCTATGAATTTCTCCAAGAGATATTCTTGATTCGCCAGAGACACATCTTAACCATGGACTTACAAAAGATTTTCGATAAAGGATGTCGTCGAAGAACGATATCGAGTGGATCTGAGTCGAACTTTTCTTGATTGCACCTTATCGATGGTAATATTCCGCCCTTAAGGTATAGAGCGATCGAGTCCATCCACGTGGCTCTGGCCGAGTAATCGGTCGGGCCTCCGTCTCGATGTAACTCCTATCGGTCAAGAACTCGACGTAACCTTCTTGCTTGACATGAAGTTTGATGCCAACTCGAGAGCGATCGGCTCTCTTGTTTCGACTTTCGGGACTTGCTCAAACTGAACTGTCTTGAATTTTGGTATGAGGCTTTGGACAACTGCTAAGTAATTCTTCATGGTTTCTTCCTTAGCCTCATACTCCCCTTTCACATGATTGACCACTAACTGTGAGTCACTGTAAACCGACAAATCTTCGACACCCAGCTTTAAGGCGAGCTTTAAACCAGTAATCATAGCCTCATACTCGGCTTCGTTGTTCGTTGCTTTAAAGTCGAATCGGCGGCGTAGGGAATTCCTCGCCTTTGGCTTACCGGAATGAGCCCCCGCTCCGCCCCTCCTTACTCGATGCTCCATCGACCTGAAGAGTCCATTTTTCCTCTGGGCTTTGCTTTTCCTGATCGAGTTGGACGGAGATCCCTTCAGCCAAAAAATCTGCCAAGGCCTGTGCTTTTATCGCAGTTCGAGGGACGAACTCGATGTAAATCGGGCCATTTCAATCACCCATTTTGCCAATCGACTGAGGTGTCGGGTTTTGCCAATATTTGCTTTAGTGGTTGGTCAGTGACTACCACAATGGGATGAGCTTGAAAATAGGGCCTCAACTTTCTCGAGGCATGAACAAGACATAATGCTAACTTCTCGGCGGGCGAGTATCGGACCTCGGGGCCATGCAAAGCCTTGTTGACAAAGTAGATTGGCACTTGGCCATGTACCCCTTCTCGAACCAGGACCGCACTCACTGCCTCCTCGCATACTGCCAAATAAACTAACAATCTTTCCCCGTCTCGAGGTGAAGTTAAGGTAGGTAACTCGATAAATAAGTCTTCAACCCTTCAAAGGGCTGTTTGACATTCATCATCCCAATGAAAAGGATCGACTTCCGGAGTATCTTGAAAAATGGTAGTGCACGCTGTGCTGATCTCGATAGAAATCTGTTGAGAGCTGCCATTCGACCCGTGAGCCTCTGCACTTCCTTTACATTTCGAGGTGCGGGCATATTCTTCAACGTGTCGATTTTATCCGGATTCGCCGAATCCCGCCCTTCAAATCATATAGCCCAAGAACTTACCCGACCTAACTCCAAAAGTGCACTTCTTCGGGTTTAATCTCATCTGCGTTTCTCTCAACACTTGAAAACCTCTCGAGCATCGACTGTATTGTCTTATAGATCGACTCTTGATAAGCAGGTCGTCTACATAAACTTCCATACATCTACCAATTTGTCTTGTAAATATCTTGTTGACTGCCCTCTGGTATGTTGCCCCAGCATTCTTTAAACCGAATGGCATGTTCACATAGCAGAAGGTGCCGAATTCTGTGATAAACGCTGTTTTTTCCACGTCTCGAGGATCCATTAAAATCTGATGATATCCTTTATATGCATCTAAGAAACCAAAAACTTCAAAATCAATGGTTGAATCTACTAACCTGTCGATTTTGGGCAGCGGATACGAGTCTTTCGGGCATGCTTTGTTAAGATCTGTAAAGTCCACACACATGCGCCAACTACCATCAGGCTTCTTGACTAAAACCGGGTTAGCTAGCCATTCTGGGTATAATACCTCTTTTACTATCTTGGCTGCTAGTAGCTTGCCGACCTCTAACTCGATAGCTTTAAGTTGATCTGACGCAAAACTTCTCTTCTTCTGTTTGACTGGCTTTTTAGCCTGGTCAATCTCGAGCTTATGAACCGCGATGTCGGTGATGCCCCGCATGTCGGTGGCTTTCCAGGCAAAGACGTCTCTGAACTCGATTAAAAGCTCGACCAATAGTCGTTTTTTCTTTTTCGGGATCCAAATCCCGACTTGCACACATTGATCGCCCTCTCCTTCCCTGAGTCGGACGTTTGATCGCATCCTTTGGAGACCCAACGCTTTCTTCTTCTTCCTCTCGGAATCAATTCCTCGACTAAGACTTGTTGAACCGCCATCTTCCCATTCATTACAACAGAGTTACAACTCCGAGCGACTTCAACGTCTCTTTTACTTCTGTGGGAACCGCTCCTGGTAGGAAATTTCATGCTATTGTGAAAAGTTGATATGATAGCACGCAAGTCGAAGAGCGCAGTCGCCCTAGGATAACATTGTACGCAGAGGAGCCTTGACCACTACATAGCTTAATTCAAGTGTCCTTCCTTTCGCCATCCCCAATCGTCGTGAGTAACTTTATCGAGCCCATGGGATGGATCGCTTGCCTCGTGAATCCAAACAGGGAAGACGACGCATGGGGCTAGATCCTTCTCTTTCAACTTCATCGCTTGAAACGCCGAGTGATATATGATGTTCATCGCACTCCCGTTATCGATCTGGACTCGATACACGGGCTCGACTAATAACCGCCTAAATAACTAACCCTTCGCTATGACTCCTCGACTTGGGGATGTCATCTCGAGGCCGTATCCGACTTTCGCCGTGAATCGAAGCCGCTTGCGCTCTCGAGCTACTAGTCGGCTCTTCACCGGTCTCGATCCTTATCACTTTCATCTGGACCAAAGATCGTATTGACATAGTTTATGTGTCGATTTTCTTCATATCTCGTCCCGACCAAAGTTATCTCTGTTGTTTCCTTCCCGACCTGGGATCGATTCCTCTGAGGTGACCGATCCTTTCGTCTCTGGGCATCTCGACCTCGGTTCTGTTTTGATCGGAGTTTTTCCTCTTAAATTCCCCACGCCTTTGGGCCCATCATGCCGAGATCCATCAACAACTTCGCCTAGCTTTCCTTCCCGAATGCGCACGCCGATATCTTTCTTCGGTCGATACAATCCTCTCGTTGTATGGCCTATGTCTTCGTGAAAATCACAAGATTTGCTTGCATTCCTCTTTCTCGAGGCTTCTTCAACGGTGGCGGTTTCTCGCCAAGTTTTTTGAAAGCATAATCGACAACACCTCGGATCGAGGTCGATTGAGTGGGATAAAGTCCTTATCACGTGAGGTCCCTTCTGCCCCCACGGTCCGAGGTGGAGCGACGTGTCGATACGGTCCCAAATCGATGGCTTACTTTCGACATCCCGCCTCTTGGATCGATTCTGCTTCGGACCTCGGGTGTCCTTCTTGGATTCCATCCGGCCGGATTGGGTGTGCCGCCGCGATCGCTTCTTCCCCGATGAATCTATGCACCACATTGACACATTCGCCCATGGTATGGGAACATCTCTGCGCCAACTTCATGTATAACTTAGTATTACGCAAATTTCTACGAATGATGTGATCGAGAATTCGGTCGTCAAGGCCCTTGACCTGCATGGCCTCGAGATTAAACCTCTTCAAATATTCCATTATCGTCTCATCTTTTGTCGCTTCACGCTCAGCGAGGTGCGTGGCACTCAGATGAAACTTCTTATTGACTATAAACGATCTCGGAACTTTCGAGCGAGCATGGCAAATCGAGATCGACCCGGTCGTAGCTTCGTGAACCATTCTCTTGCTCGACCTACGAGTAGCGCCTCGAATGTCCGACAGCGCATTGCATCGGGTGCCCCATCCAAAGCCTCATTTGAGATAGATAATTGGAGATGGTCCTCCGGTCGGTGGTGCCATCATAAGGTTCTATTTTCGGTATCTTAAACCCCTTGGGTTTAGTGGAAGCTCTCGATCTCTTTGTGAAGGAGACTCGAGCCACAACGAAAACTCGGTTCTTTCCCAAAATTGCATTCAACTCTTTCCTGGCGCTATCATCATCCCTCTCTCGGTGTTTTTGGTGGATCTCACGTCTCTTCCTTTCCACCGAGCTAGATGATGCGCTTATTTCGCCCCTGTGAGTCTGTTTAGGCTTGTCCACTACGTCTTTCTCGCCGCTTCCGCCATAGCTTCTTTTTGGGCGGCGCTCGCGCTTCGCTGGCAGAATCGCCTCGGCTATTATCCCGACATTACCTCCAAATTTGCCTCGCTAACCGACCGCAAGCGCCCGATATTCGGAGCAAGGGCTTGCTTTTTCGTTGGTGGGTCTCCGGATGCGAGATTCAAGGCCGATCTTTTTCCCCTGTTTTCGCGAGGATCGTCTTTGAATAAGATCCAAGCGGGATCTTCGCTCTCTTGCATATCAGGATCTTCGTCTCTCTTCGCCCAGAATCGCCTCGGCTATTATCCTGGACATTACCTCCAAATTTGCCCTCGCTAACCGACCGCAAGCGCCCGATATTCTCGGAGCAAGGGCTTGCTTTTTCGTTGGTGGGTCTCCGGAGACAGGATTCAAGGGTGGATCTTTTTCCCTGCTTCTGCCGAGGATCAGGCCGAATAAGATCCAAAGCGGGATCTTCATCTCCTTGCATATCGGGATCGATCGCTCGCTCATCCTGGGAGCCTTGATCGATCGCTGGATGCGATTTTCTTGGGAGGCATCGTGTTTTTGCGCATTCAATCAATAGAAGACCTCCTTCTAGCGCTAATGGCGATGACAAATTATGTCACCTTAATGATTTGAGCCCTAATTTAATCTAGTGATGAACACACAAGAACCCTAATGCCAAAAAGAGGAATGAGGGTGGATTTTATGTGCGGGCCGTGAGTCCAAGATCGTATCTTGGATTGCCTACGATCTCTGCTCGCTCCGGTGAATCAAGCCTTACGTAGTTCTGGATTGGGGTATTTATAATGACAACACTTGCCTAAACCCTAAGGTTAAGTCGGCTTATGTTATTGTCATCTATACCCTTTAATGGGCCTTAAACCCTTGCCCAAGCTATCGCTGTTAATGGGCTTGGGTAGCTGGTATGGACCCTATCCTCGAGTCGATACTTCCGACACGCGGTGATCGACTACAGATTCGTCGTCTCAGATCGCTAGTGGTGTGGACTCGCCCTTATGGACTTGTCGTCTCACACCGCTCGGTAGTCGATAGTCGATCGTCGTAGCCTGGCGTTTATGAGATGGCTTTGGCCTCTAGCCTGGGCGTCGACATGAATATGTTGCAGCTCATTCATAGTGTGATGACCAAACCGATAGACGACACGTGGAGGGAGTGAAACCCTGTATCATCAGTCTCCTATCGGACCTATCCTTCCACGTTTTCTTGTCGTTATCGCTCGATACCGAAGAATCCTTTTGTAACAATCGATCCTCAAACATCATCTGAGTAGGAGATCGGAAGGTACCTCCTGACATTTTATATTGTCTAGGCTCTAGAGCAAATATTTTCTCCGTTAAGCATGTGTTTTCAATTTCCCAGGATGCGTTATACTTTTCTGTTTAGGATGTGCTTTTAATTTCTCCTGTGAAGATGGAAATCAATTTGTTTTACTGAATGTCAGGTATGGAATATCCTGAAGTCGATAGCACTCAGGTTGCGTCAACAATGCTTAAATCCGGTATGCTTTGCTAGTTTTATGTTTCCATTAAACCTCATTAGACTTGGGCTACTTTATTTTTTGGGGGATTCTATTTGGACCCCCCTATTTACTACTTGCACCACATTAATGAATATTTTTTCGGTGAAAAAACGTCACTCACACCGGTAGTTGTTGTAGCACACCAACGCCGCTGTCACCGACGTTGGTATGCCACTAGAACACCAAAGTGAAAAGTCATGGATCGACGTTCTAAGAATTTACACTTTTTTATATAGGGAACGTCAGTGACACTGGTGTTCCTTGTGGAACACCAACGTCACTGTGACTGACGTTGGTGTTCCACAAGGAACACCAGTGTGACTGATGTTCCCTATATAAAAAATCATGTGGTGCAAGTAGTAATTTTTTGTGGTACAAGTAGTAAGTGGGTGCAAGTAGTAAATAGGGGGGTCCAGATAGAATCCCCCTATTTTTTTGGTCTCTAATTTTTATTCTGATTTTAGAATTACTAAATTCCGCAATTACTATGCCAGACGATGACATGGACCTCTGTACAACTGACGATGACAATGACAATGACATGATTGTCATGGACGTCCCTGATACTTACTGGTACGATGACTCGGACACCGATGGCTATAGTGTGGACTTCGATAGCGATATCAATAGCGAGGGCGAAGAACTGATTGGTAACCATTTATCTATTTTACCATGTGCCTCAAAGGTTGATTTGATTTCTTTCATTTGCTTCATTCCTTTTTTATTAATCAGCTACGCGCGTAGAGAAGGCTTTAAAAGTGAAGCCGATGACTTCCGCCGTGAATACATCTACGGGAGTAGCATGGGTAGACACTTATCGCTTTGCTATGTCAATTTGAGTAATCTTAATTTTTTTTTCTTTTTTGATTTATTCTGATTTGTATTTCTTACATGAAAGAGCAAAAACTATCATTTGCCCGGTGGTACTCATTCGTTGACGGGTAAGCCTTTTGTTGCTTTGATATTGTTCCACAAACCAACCTAGTTTGGCACCATATGTGACACCTTTCGAGCGTGTTGTCACACTAAGTTGCGTTTGACTTTATGATAACTTTATGTAGTTGCTTAGATATGTATGTATCTTGTGTGTATATTGTATGATAACAAGGTCTTTTTGAAAGACAGATAAATCATCTGGAATCGTATGGGTTGGTGTGCATGGGACGGACTCAATATGTGTGGTTACTAGGACCGGAGATCTGGTTCGTCACTTATTTCTTTCTTTCTTAAGTAATGTTATATAACTTTTCTCAGCGTGAGAGCGCCTCCCTAATTTTTAGATTTCATATGTTAAGTATCACCACTCTAATTCATAATATGAACAGGACGTGACACGTGTGCTCGGCTACTTAAAGTATCATACAGTAGGGTCAGTTCTCCGCAAATTCAGGAGAACAGTAATCTCTGAACTCGAAGGTGTGTTGGATTCCTTTCCATTCTCTCGTGTTATTGTTGTAACAAATAAGTTTGAAGTGAATCCAATCGTCTCTATCCACTATGCTTCATATTTATTAGGCCGAGCTCAAACTTAATGTGAAAAAAAGAAGAAGGATAACTGATAGTGGTGGAAGGGAGGGAGAGAGTTAAATTGGCTGGTAACTGTTATGACCTTTTTATTTGCAAGGAGTTTGTGAGCAAACAATTCAGCTGGAGTTGAAAACATTAGGGCTATCAAGCCACTTGTTTGGTTATTTGTATAACACATTTTTTGTAATGAAACATTACTTGATCATAATAATCCCTTTATTCCCTTTATTTCAGTTCTTATTCGCATTCCTCACAAGTCCTTTTGGAACTCTAGATATGAGAATAACAGTTGTTTCTTTTCATTTTTGTAATAAAACATTATTGATGTGCTTTCATTATTCCTTTGTACAATAAACTATGTTTTCTTTGGAGATGTTGCTCGCATTATAGATTAGTCCTTCGTTCAACTTTCGGTTAACGGTTGACGCTTTGTTCTAGCAGACCTTGCAAGCCCGTCTAGGAAACTACTACGTGAAAGGCTTGGCCAGCGCATCCGGAAGCCTTTCGGTGTTGGTATGTTCGTAAGAGCCTCTTCCTTTGAGGCTTTGACGCGTAACAATCTTCCACTCATTTTTGCTTTTCCTTCATGCAGTTTCTGTGATTCTCGGCACTGATAAGGTTCATAAAGAAAGTGGTCATGAGGTACTCATCTAGCATCCATCTTTTTAGATGCCTTATGTTGCTCTTTTTTATCTTGATAATAATTTTATGCAAGTTATTTCATGTGTATAGACTTACTTCTTGGGGAAAAAATTCAGAGCCCTATATCAGCATACTATTATTCTATAGCACCCATTCATCCACCCCAAACTCTTAAAAGTAACTAAAATTTTGCAGAAGTCCGTATTGCTCTTTTTTTTTATCCCCTTTCTTTGTGCTAGTTCTCTGAATATTGCGTGAGAAGTAGAAAATTCTATGAGATGTCCTAAAGAACGAATCATTCAAAATTTGGGTTTTTTCTGGGCAATTCTAAAAGGGCATATTTAGCAACACGTTTCACGCCCGCGATCGGCTGTCTACTATAGGTTGATTAAAACAGAAACGTTGGCTCGATCTTATTTGTGTGCCATTGTATTTTGTTTGTAGATAGACTGACCATTGCTTCTCTGAAGCATGCCACGTGTTGAATGATACTGGCTTGCTTTGCTGACGGCCTTTGAAAAATTGAGCACGTACTCTTTGTGTAACAGGGCTTATGTATGTTAATGTTTCTTGTAGTTTGTTTGTTTAGACATGATGCTCTGAGTTCAGTGGTAATGTTGACACTCTTTACAGGCCTCAAGTAATGAGTATGAGGAAGACAAGGTCATGAAGGTTATGCCGGAGAAAGTGGAGAAAGTGGAAAGTGGACTGGTAAACAGAAATCAACATAACTTGGGAATTTTTTTTATATTGTGAGCTTGTTCAAGTAGTGAACGGTTTTTCTGAGCGCTTTAATGATTGGCTCAATGATTATTCTCTTTGTGTTACACTGTTACGGGGCTTATGTCTGTTTTTGTTTTTGGTATCTTGTTTGTTTATTTAATCATGATGCTCTGAGTTCATCGGTAATGTTGACACTCTTAACAGATCTCAAGTGCTGAGATGAGAGACCAGGTCAGAAAGTTTTTACAGGAGGAAAATGAAAGTAGAATGGTAAGCAGAATCAACATAACATGGGAATTTATGTATATTGTGAGCTTGTTCTAGTACTGAAAGGTTATTTTAGCCTAAACTTCTGCTTTATGATTCATGATGTATATTCTTTGCATCTTTCTTTAAATTGCTAATATCTCTCTAGCATGCCTAGTGTCTTATTTTTTATGTAGAACATGTTGCCCTGAATCAACGTATCGGCGAATGCAACCACTGTTTAATGAGATAATTATGAATTTTGCTGTACATAATACACTCAATAGCTTTAGTATTGAGAAAAGAGGAAAATAATTTCAATATATGTGAATGTTGGACAGAGTACATAGACTAGAACGACTACCAAGGTTATATAAAGCCTATGATGCACTATCTGGTAGCGTGTTCCGCACCTGATACGTAGCAGACACACCTAATGGTGAATTTGTAGTTATGAAAGTTGGATACGGGAGTAGGATTATAATTTTATTACGTGCACTTTGATCATTAAAATTTAACAAACATATATGTCCTACGTACCCATCCTGGATCCCGTATTTTTCAAAAATCTTGCACCTGTGTATCCCTTATTCGTGGAGCTGTACCCGTGGAACCTAGCCTACAACGGCTAGAGAAATAATCAATCTCAGTAGATCCAAAATTCACCCATCCACTACAGGTTGGTTAATATTGAAACGATGGCAGGATCCTACTTTTGGTGTGCAAATATATTCTCCTTTTAGATAGACCACATTATCGCTGAAAGCATGCTACCTGTTGAATTATGGCCTTCTTAAAATCGAGTAATTTAATGATTGGGTCAATGATTACTCTCTTCGTGTTATTTTAATTTGTTTTCGTTTGTTTGTTTGTTTTGACACGGTAATGCTGGCACTCTCTGCAGCACTCTTGGACGACAATTGCTGGACATGATGAAAAAAATACCATTATGTATTTACAGGAGCAAATGAGAAGGGACGCAACTTTTACGATCAATGAGACTATTCAGGTAAATGGAATCAATGTAACTTAAGAAATCGTGGATTTTGTGAGCTTATTCATAATTTTAGCCTAAACCGTCGGATTTATGATTCATAATTTTTTATTCTTGCATCTCTTTTTAAATTTCAAATATTCCCCTTGCATGAGTGGCCAATACACTCGTTAGCTTCAATATAGGGATGTCTCATTATTTATGTAGCGCATGTTACCTCAAAATCAATACATCGGCAAATGCAACCATTTTTCACTTAGATAATTCTGAATCTAGCTTCACTGGGGAGTGTTGATAATACACTTGATACCTTTATAATATAATATAGAAAAAAAAAAGTAATTTCAATATATTTGAATCTTGGACAAAGCACATCATGTTATAGTAGTCTAGAACAACTAAATATGGTAACCTATATTGCTGTAGAATAGATCCCAATAAAGCCAGTATCCCTAATTCACTACTGGTTGGTTCAATTAGAAACCCTGGCGATATCCTATTTTTGGTGTGCCGATACACTCTCTTTGTAGATCTAGATTGACGACTATTTGAATGATACGAGATTGCTCTGATGGTGGCCTTATGGTGTTTTTGTTTGTTTGTTTGTTTGTTTGTTTGTTTGTTTGTTTGTTTTGACATGATGTTTTGAGCTCACCGGTGTTGTTGGCACTAATCAACAGGCATCAAGTGTTGAATATGATGAGACAATGGCCATCGAGTTTTTAGAGGAGAAACTGAAAAGCGACTCAGCTTTTACTGTCAATGGAACTATACAGGTAAATGGAATCAACCTAATTCGGAGATTATGTATTGTGTGAAAGGTTATTTTAGCACTTGAATTGTCTTGAAAGCTTGAATTTCACAGAATGGAAATGGTTAATACTATTGTGTGATCATGAGGTAAAAAGGACACAGTAGATGTTTGACCATTTTTGCCAGTTGGGTGATTTGAAGAGTATACTAAACAATGATGAAATTCCCATCATAAAAACATGAACGGATTATGCTTGATTTTTTGCTTACTTAAGTTGTTGGTTAATGTCTTGATTATTGGTATTTTGGCAGATTGCAATTTCTGCATTTCAGCATTTGTTCCAAAAGAAGTTCAAAGCTAACGAAATTGAGGTAAGTTTTGGGAGTGACTATGTTCATTGCACCTTTTTTTTTAAAAATCTGCATGAATCCATAATCATCGTATGGCACAAGCCATTACCGATGAGCAAATTAGGTTAATAAATAAGACGAATTTTCAATGAGTTTACAAATTAGGTAGTCTTTGAGAATTGGTGTACATGGATGTGTATATGATCATTATTCAATTAATTAGGGATTTACTTGGTTCGATATTCAAGTACTCTGTTTTTACATTGCCTATAATGTATTACCTTACTAATAGTCTAACTTCACTCTTTATCAGGTTTCTGTCATGGACCCAAATTATTTTGTTTCTGTTCAGGAAGCCGATTACAAAGATATATATGTAAAGCATTTGGAGATGAGTGATATCGAGGACCATTTAGCTGTCATTAATGAGCCAGTTATTGGAGGCTCGACAATCACCGTTGATAGTAGCGATTAAAATGATAACTATTATGGTGTGTCATCCTTGGGGCCTGGTTTTAATATAGTTTTATGAATTTAGTACCGGAACATAAGGGTAAGGTTTATATATCCTATCATAACATTTAATGTTTATATATTCATTTAATATTTCAAAAGAGCATTTAATTATTTGATAGAGGTATATATTTTCATCACTACTTACAATACAACACATTCATTATTTTCTTAATGTGTGTGCACCACAAAAAAAGAGACATTTTTTATGGGATGGATGTAGTATATCATTATTTATGCTCCACTTTCACATCGAGCAGGGAAATCGAAGCATAAATAATGATATCTTTATATCAAATGTCCGCATAATGTTTACATCGTGATTTTAGAGTTATACCAAACGTAAGAATGTGATTAGTTCAACTCACACCTACACACTACTAATGACAATGTGATAATTAATCACACCAAGTGGTATAACTCTAAAATTACTATTGCAGAGCTTTACGATGTGGTAAAAGCTATTGCCATTGCTCTAAGCCCTCAAGTCTATTGTTTTCTATGTAATGCTACGGTAACGACATCATGGAAACATTAAAGATAGGGGTGGCATAGGTCGAGACCGATCCAGTAAACCTCCTACGAAAACCTCGTTCGATAAAATTTAAGATTCAAATTTTCTTCCCGCACCCGATAAGTGTCGGGTCCCAACAATCAGGATCCCGTCGGGTCGGGACTGATTTAATGTCCCGAAACATTCATGTTAATATTAAAAAAAAAATGACAAAAATTATTTGATCAAAACAATAGTTCAAAAGGTGAGGGCAGAGAAATAAGTTAACGGCGACAAAGTCTACGGTTGGTGGAGGTGGGTGGCTTTTGTGAGGAACAACACTCGGGTATATTAGAGAGCAGAAAAGAGGTGCAGAGAAGTGAGAAACGACAGAAACAGAGAGTGTTGTTTATGTTTTTAGTATTTAGGATTGTAAGTATTTATATCAGGATGAAAAATATAATATATATAATCGGGTGGGGATCGGGAACCCGACGGGATAAAAGTTTTATACCCGATCATATTCCCGCATTTTACAGGCCATGAAAAATCCCGAAATTTTGGAATCGAAATTTTTCGGAACGAGATCAGGATGGGATTTGGGACGGGTCGAGATTATCAGGAAATTTGCCACCCCTAATAAAGGCACCTCAGAGTAAGCAGCAGGAAAGGTGAAATCCAAACTGAAAAAAAATTATGCAGTGTTTTAAACAGGCCTTTTAATTAATCAAAAGTATCACAAACCACCAAAAAATATAAAGTGCAAAATTACGAAAAATCATATACGTGCTATGATGAAATAAAAGAATTATAAGGAAAAATAGTTTAAGTCGTTTGGACTTTCTATAATGGAAAAAATGAAATTTGAAAACCATAACAATTAATTGAATTTTTGATATTTATAATTAAGAGATTAAGTAATGAATTATTTTGTTCAAATAATTTGGGATATGATTATTTTTTATTTTTTGGACGGTAAGGATATGATTATTATATCCCAAATTATTTGACGGTAAGGATATGATTATTATATGAACTAATTTTTAACACACAAACATAAAATTTCAAATTCAGTAGTCAGTTCCGCTATAAAAAAAAAAAAAATCAATAGTCAGACGGATAAACCGAAGGTAAACTGTCAAAATTGTGCCAATGAATCAGATGATATTCTAACATTTTAAATATATGGAAATGGTGAATAGTCAAATAAATGTTGTACTTCGTAATATAGAAATGTCTTGGCAGTACCAAAACTGACCCTGACGATATCATCATCCTATCATAAGGGCTGTTTCATTCATTGTGACACAACGAACGTCATATCGTGCCGTTCATCATAATGAATATAATAGTCTACATTATAAATCAACAGTGTAAATATACGTTGTATCATACTCGTTGTGTCCATATTATTACTCTTTCATATAAAAATGACATGTCGTACGTCTATACTTTCGCCGTCACAAACTATAAATCTGTTTGATTTTTTGACTGTCTCATAATACTACATCCGTCTCATAAAAAGTGTCTATTTTTTATGGTACAAACAGATTAAGAAAATAATTAATGTGTTTTATTTTAAGTAGTGATAGACATATATACCCCTAGTATATAATACATGTTTTTTTGGAATATAAAATGAATATAATATAAAATGAATATATAAACATTAAATGTAATAATAGTGGTATGCTTGAAAAAAATGCATTAAATGATGTATTAATTTTTTAATTGAACACTTTTTATGAAACAATTCATTTTTAAAAAATAGACATTTTTACAAGACGGAGGTAATATAAGTCTATTAAAAATATCAATAAAACATTTATTGTATTATTCTTCATTCTATCCCTAATTTATTGTGAATTCTTCAATCTTTCATTACTTTACGGTTATCATATTAATTGTAAACAAAAGGCATTTTAAACTTTTATCTATAAAATTAATAACACTCATTCACTCCTGTAAACTGTGTGTAAAGTCCAAAGAGACTTATATTTTAAAACAAATGAAAAGTCAAAACGGGTTTATATTTTGAAACAAATGAAATACATTTGATAATAATAATGTAAGATTCGTTGATCACACTTGTATATTTATCATAATATATTAATGGTGTAAAAGCATATCGTATCAGAAAGGCGGTAGGAGGTGGAGAAGAAGGTTTTCTCCTTCTTTCCAACAAACTCGAGTACGATCCCTTTCTCACACTTTCTTTTTTACCCCATGTAAAATTATAACCTCTGAAGTTATATACATATATATATTTCTTTAAATACCAACTTGTGCCAAATTAACACATCGTCGTCGAGGCTAAACAACCACTAAACAAATCAAGGCTTTATGGTCATTATAACAATGTTTAATCTTTTATGGGAAGGGGCTAAACCCACCTTAAACGTTTTTATTTTTTAAATCTAAATAAATATATGTAACTAAGTACAACATCTATTCAAAATTTCATGTTCTTTTAGACTGTTCGTACATTTTAAATACAAAAAAGGAATTATAAATATTTTGAAGAAAAAATCTAAAGTACCCTATGAATATCATTAACGCTATAATTTGAAATGATTATAAGGTGTTGGATTATAATACATTAAGAATGAAAAAAAGAATAATAAAAAATATATACTTCACTCGTATAAAAAAAAAAAAAAAAAAAACTTCACTAATATTGTAAAATAATTAATATTATGCTCCAAAAGCCAAAAACAAAAAAACTGAAACAAAAAACCTTATATTTTGAGATGAAGTCAGCCTACCAATTATTCAATCAGAGTCCATTAATTCATCCAAATATAAAATTATCACTGAATGGCCTTTAATTTTTTTTTTTTTTTTTTTTTGTTTCTTTTTTGACAAGAATGGGCTTTAAATTTTATAATTTAATATCATTGAAAAGCAAAAAAATCTGCTAATTTGTATTCTTTCGTTAAAAAAAAGAAAGAAAAAAAAGCCTTGTATTCTTTCATCAAAACGAAATTAATTAAATAAAAGTAAATAATCTTGCATCACAATTCACACATACAATAAATTTCCCAAAATCATTTCTTTTACAGTAGATTGTCAGAAAGTCATAGAATAACTTTTAAAAGGTCAAACAAAAAAGCCCAACATAAACCCTAGTTAATTAAGTTAAAAATTAGCAACACATGCAAAGGTGGATCAATATCAGAAAGAAAGAAATCAAACCTCTCTTGATCGAATTTCCTGTGAATAAGTAATTAAGCAGATGAGATCCAATAGAAATGAAACAGAACCGAGATATTGGCACGGCTCAATCAAACCAAAATCTCAAATCAAACTACCATCAACTCGCCGTCCGGTTTAAATTTGTCTGAGTGAACCAGGCCAATATCAAAGTTCTTGTTTCATGAGCGAAAAAAACACCTGCCCAGATATCCAAATCTGATGGGGATCAAACAACAACCTTAAAGAAATGAAAATGTTTGTTAAGTAAACAAGAAACCGAGGGGGAGAGAGAAGAGAAAGATGGTGGAAAGAGGTGTGGGAATTGAATGGAACGGTTGAGAATGTTTTGGGATGAAATTAAAGAAGGGGGAGAGGGGCGACGTTTTATGCAGGTAAAAGCATTTAAAGCCCACCCCCTACTATACTACCAAAACTGAAAAGCGGGTCAGCTGCATTTATTTCCGTTTTCACTATTCCTCCTCCCCTACCCTCCCCCACGGCCCCCCCTCCACCTCTTCAACTTCCAACCTAACAAACATACTGTACATGCATTGTAAAAATCGAAATTAAAGCAAATAGTTTAATTCATAATGGACTTAAGACCTACGGAAGTTACCGGTTCAATTTTTCTCATCTTAAAAATGTTTTTTTGGCTATGTCTTACTTGTGACTAAGAGTCACCGATTCGATTCTCCTCTGATGCGTCATGTTAAACGAGTTATTGGCTAGGTTCTATCTCTGAGTAAGGAGTCATGCTCTGAAAACACGGTCTAGACAGAACTCCGGATTAATCGACCCGAATCAAACTCCAAATTAGTCGATCAGTTGGTTTAGAATATCGAGAGCTTTAAGTAAAAAAATAAATTTAAAATAATAATAATAATAATAAATGGAAATGATACTTCTACTACAAATTTCACTTTAATGTTACTACACATTTTCATGGTCGATGATTCTGATGTGATTCATATAAATCAAGATTAGTAATATGGTCACAATGATCACTCCGATGTCTAATGATACGATATCGATTTAAATAGATGTCCCACTATCACTTTATAAATGATATCATTGACATATCATATTATTTCATTTGATGTGTTAGCTAGATTGGTCGTTAAGGACAGATGGAGAAAATGAGGTTGAGGTAAGTTGGTGGAATATATGAATTCGGATGACCGGGTATGTTGGACTATGATAACTTGATGGTTTAGGGTGCGTTATATAGAAAATATGAAACCTGGCGTAAAAAACTTGGTTATATAGGTTTCATTTATCTAAAAGTTCGGATATACTTGTGTGGTGAGGGATTTTAAGGTGAAGTGGCGAGTGAAACGATCGAACCACATGATATAAATCTGAGAATAAAGCTGTGTGGTTCATATTCAATCACACTGGTGTCTCACATGATGACAAGTATTTTCCAAAAGGAATCCAAGAGGCCCTTAGCCTACCATTTGGCCCCTTTAGGGTAAAAGTTTTATTTTTATTTTTATAAATGTTGAATTGTTATTCTAAAATTTCTTATATTTTGATTGTGCATAAATCATTTTCCGATAAAGAAACCCTTAAAATTAGATGAAAATGTAGCTTGTTATAAAGGGTTTATATGAAAGCAATCTAACAAAAATGTTTGAAGATGATTTGCTATACAAAATAAAAATTCAAATATAAAAACGGCCATGTGAAAGATTATTTAAGTTTCTTTAAAATAAAATAAAAGAAAAGGATTTATGTATATCTACAACATGGACCTATCATTAATCTCACCAGCATAATTGTCCTCATGCAATCGCTTTCTTTATATTCTTTGGTGGATACGGACCCCTTTTAAAGATTTTCTTGAGACATGGTCTATAATATTTACAGTTGCTTCTTTTAGGTTAGTCATTAAACACAAATATATTTAATGAATAAATTTAATTATTATATAATTGTATCACATTACATGTATTGTATCCACATATTTTTACAATCTATCAAATAGTAGTAAGATATATATACACTTCTGTCCCAAAATATAAGTCATCATACATTTCCTGATTTGTCTTACAATATAAGTAATTCTACATTACCAATGTAACATTTATTACCCATTTTGTCTAATTTACTCCTAATTAATTTATTATCAATTCAACAACTTTTCATTATTTAACAACTATTTCATTAATGATAGTCAATGAGGCATTTTAGACATTGTTGGAAATATAAGCCAAATCCCATGAAATGGCGGCTTGGATTATGTGTTGAAACAATCAACTTTAAGCGTAAATTTGGATATGCTCGGTGTGGTTCACCAAGAGTTTGTTATACCTAAAAATACTACTCACGGAGTAGATGATGTTTAGCTTTGGAATCACTCTATTCGCATATCGGGTGAACGAAAAATTAATGCGTAAAGTTGGTGTAAAACATGTGTGGGAGAGGAGTTGAAGGTGTGATCAACTCAAACTCTCCCACATTGGAAAAATGGGAGACGTGAGCTCCATACTTAAGAGTGTGTGACACTTATGGATGTGCCCCAAGAGGCAAAACACTTCTGTGCATGAGGGAGGACTTAGATAATTTCACACGCGCGCTCCGCTTTCCGTCTGAATCGGATCGGATGTTGCGATAAATTTTTTGGACAACATTTCTTTATGAAATTAACCGAAAATTAATTATTTACACGTGGCATGTGATTGAGTCATCAGACCAATCAGAATTCAAGATTTTGTGATTGAGTCATCCGACCAATCAGAATTCAGACTACATGTCATCCGACCAATCAAAATTAAGGGATGGGGTCGGCCACCAAGGTGTACACGCGAGAATGAATTTTCTTGAGGGAAAAGTCGGCCGACTTATGTCATCCGCCCAATAAAAATTGAGTATTGGCTTCTCCTCCCCACTATATAATGAACCCAATGGATGAATGTTTAAGCATCAATTTTCTCTTATTTTTTCTACCACAAAAAGTCTATCATATAGATCTAGTTCTTGAGTGGGAGAGAAGTCGGGGAACTCGATGAAGTTCGCCGGAGCTCGGATTTTTGAAGTGTCTCTAAATCCAAAGCGTGAAGCCGTTGTATGTTATTCAGATCTAGTTAATAAAACGAATCTTCTCTTCGTGTTATTTATTTTCTATTATTATTTTTCAATAAATATTCCGTTAATTACGGATCTGTTCCGTAAATCATTCCACACACGTTACATTTTTTCCAACAGAAATTGGCATTCAACCACTTTCTTAGTATGTATAAAAACCTATAGAGTGATTTATATTTTGGAACGGAGTATCAGGTAACATGCACAATATATTAGAATCAAGCGCTTACCATTGTACTAAAACCAAATTGTGCCCCCTCAAATGTGGGTCCCCTCAAGTGTGGGTCTATAAGAAGGGAGATAGGCAAAACTTGACTTGTTTTTCTTTTATTGTATGGGAAGTGTGGGGAGAGAGGCAACAATTGACTTGTTTTTTTTTTGTCTGGGAAGTGTGGGCCTACAAGAAAAGAGTGGCCCCAACACTTGGTTTTTTTTTTATTGTTTTTTTAATTGTGCTGGAAGCAGGGTTTGAACTCGGGATCTCTTGCTCTGATTGTTAGGAAATCAACGCGGGAACGCAGCGGAATTCAAAATTTTGATTTCCTTTTTCCCAAGATCGACTTCGTTTAAGCAACAAGCATAAAAAGAAGTAGACAAAAGAATACCTTGGTTGATCCAATTGGATTGACGCTTTGTCTACGGTTGTAGTTTCTGCACGAAGCCGCCAAAGTGTTCGGCCTCTACCGGTGATCCACACGTATAGCCCGCCGGAATCCCATTATGGATTGCTACTAGAGAAACTCGGTTGCTAGACCGATTTTTTTTTCTCTCTCTCTCTCAAAACTCTCTCTAAGAAGCTCTCTTTTTATCTCACTAAAATATTGCAAGAATATTGTGTTGTAAAAGAGTTGGCACAAGTCCCCTTTTATAGGGAGAAACACGCCATATTCGCATCCCAATTTGATTGGGAAAAACTTCTTAATGGATAGAGGAGAAAGAAAACCGATTTTCAATAAAATAAGGAAAATATCTTTTATTGAATTATCTCATTTAATTTAATATCATGTATTAAATATTTCTAAGATATTGTCAATATCTTATATTGACTATATTTATCTTGTTACCATAAATCTATTTTTTTTTCAAAATCAATTAATATCTAATATTAATATTATGGTAATCTAATTAATTAAATTGCACAATTCAAATGTATCTAATACAAAATAAAGTGGCGTCCCTTGGGAATTGAGATTTTTTTTAATTAATATAATACTATCATTAATTAATTCACAAAATACATGTATATCATATATATATATATATATATATATATATATATATATATATATATATATATATATATTTCAAATTATATGTATCAATATACATATTTAATTAATCAACATTATTAATATCTTATATTATATTTATTCATAATAAATAAATACCACCATATTAATTTACCACTATAACCTTATAGTCGTGAGAAAAATTCTTTGCTTATTTGGTCATCAACTATAACCGCATTTTAATCCGACTTGATGTTCATATGTGTGTGACCCGATAGGCTTCCGAATATGTTGGCCGTAGAGACAAGTGCAAATTACAAAAATGTCCTTCATGCCTAACGATCACGGGATAGCGTCTAGCAACACACCGTGGCCCCCAATCATCGGAATAGTCAAATGCAATGACTACTACCTTTCATGTGAAACAGTTACCGTGTAAATACAATCATATCGCTGTAATAATATCCATACGGTCGTTCGTCGAGTGTCAAATATCAATGACCGTATCTTATAATCTGGATATCATGCTCTCTCGAAGTAACTTATTTACTTCCACTTTGTAAAGATTCACGAGAGTAAGACATTCCTTATAAGAAGGCCCTTTCGGATATTCACCCCTATTTATCGGTGCACGCTATTCTGCAGACGACCAAACATGTATATACTCGCGTGCTTGAAGATCACACTCAATCACTACCGCATGATCGCCCCATGGCTAGGGGAAACCTCAATAGAGTCAAAGTATGACAATCCACACCGTGATGTCATGTAGACTCCGGTCCTAAGGATAATTACACAACTGCCACATATTGTAACACTTAACAGTGTAAGTGGGTCAGTCTAACATACGCATTCTCTAATACACGTCCACGTACAGTCCAAGTGTCTCTACACTTCGATAGACGAGATCTATCCCTGACCTTAAAGATAGAAGACATCTAATACGTGCTAATCTGTTTGTACTACCAATGCCCTGTTTAATAGTACATCAGCCTAGAGACATTTAAGTATCAAACTCATTAAAGTGATTAGAGATCTCATCAACCATAATCGCCTATCATGGTTTCTCTATCACAGTTTAATACTAAGGACGTTATCATATAACAATTCATAATTGGTTCATTAAAAGAACAAATATATTCATAAACATAAAGAAATAGTAGAAATGATCCGACCCGGTCGGATCCGGTCCAACCCGATTGGGTTTAGGACACCATTTCAACACTGATACCATATTAGGATCAAGTGCTTACCGTTGTACTAAAACAATTTGGTCTTATTAAATGTGCTACTATATTTCCTTATATCACAATATTCATATATTTTTAAGTGCATTGTGAAAAGAAAAAGAAAAAAATGTATGGAGAAAGAAACTCAGATAATCATAAACAGAGAATTTTTCATTAAATTAAGCATAATTGTGTTGTACTCATTACACATATTTATCAAACTTGATATCTAACTAACTAACAAACTGTGACACCTCACACCATTGATATAGTGACAAGTGTACATTCTCAATCTATCACATTTGTCTAATATTCTTTTCAGTCCCTCTCAAACTAAATGGTGCTTCTGTAACATTTAGTTTGTCCTTGAAAGCAGCAAATTGTGATGGTGGCAACGGTTTGGTTAGGCAATCTGCAATTTGAGATGATGAAGGAATGAAGTGTATGTTGAGTTGTTTCTACAGCACCAGGTTTCTGACAAAGTGTACATTCAGCTCTATATGTTTGGTCCTGAAGTGATATACTGGATTTTGAGCCAATGAAATTGCTCCTGTGTTGTCACACCAAATGGTGGGAACTTTAGGTAAAGCAACTCCCATCTCTATCAACAAGTGTTTAAGCCACTGAATTTCTGCTGTAAGATTAGCCAAAGTCCTTTACTCGGACTCTGTGCTAGATCTAGACACAACCCCTTGTTTTTTGAGGACCAAGATACAAGTGAATCTCCCAAGAACACAGCATATCCTGCTACAGATTTTCTGTCAAATGTACATCTTTCCCAATCTGCATCTGAGTAACCTGTGATAAAAGGAAAACAGCTAGGTTTAAAGTGAATTCCATGCCCCAGTGTTCCTTTCACATATCTGAAGAGCCTATTTACTCCCTGCCAATGTTCTGTGTAGGGGTTTTGCATAAATTGACTGAGATAGTTGACTGTATAAGTGATATCTGGCCTTGTAAATGTGAGATACTGTAGGGCTCCCAATGCACTTCTGTAAAGACTTGGGTTGGTCATAGGTTGTCCTTGTTCTGGAACATACTTCTTGCCAGTTACCATGGGTGTTGGACATGGTTTCAGATTGTCCAGATTGAGTCTTTGCAGAATTTGAGACGCATAATAGCTTTGAGTTAGATACAGTCTTGTGACATCTCCGTGGGCTTCCATGCCAAGGAAATGAGTCACCGATCCAAGATCTTTCGGACTAAACTTGGCATCCATAATCTTGATAAATTTCTCGATCAATGCTTCTGAATTTCCAGTACTTAGAATATCATCTACATATGCAAGTAGGTATAGAACAGTGTTACCTCTCTTGAATATGAACAAGGAAGAGTCTGCCATGGATTGCCTGAACCCCCAATGCTTCATCTGATCCCTGGGAGTATCAAACCATGCTCTTGGTGCCTGTTTTAAGCCATAGAAGGCTTTGTTGAGCCTGCAAACATGAGTAGGTTTAGTTTTGTCCTCAAAACCGGCTGTGGCATATAGACAACTTCATGCAAGGGTCCATTGAGGAAGGCATTATCGATGTCCTGTTGCTTGATGTCACAATTCTTTGCAACAGCCAATGCAAGAATCACTCTAATAGTGGAGGCCTTGGCCACTGGACTGAAAGTCTCAGTAAATACCACTCCATATGTCTGGTTGTAACCCTTGGCAACTAATCTTTCTTTGTGTTTGAGTATTGTACCATCTGGTTTAAGTTTTCTTCTGAATACCCATCTGTTTCCTACAAGTGTCTGTCTAGGATTGTAAGGTACCAGGTCACATGTTCTGTTTTTGCATAGGGCCTGATACTTCTCCTCCATGGCTGCCTTCCATTCAGGTTGGATCATGGCTTTCATTGCAGTTTGAGGTTCAGCAGAGTACTGATAAGAAATTCCCTTAGCTTCAGCACTGTAGGTTTTGGGTTTGAAGATCCCACTTTTGGATCTTGTTTGCATAGCCTTTGTGGGTTGTGCAGGCATGGTGATTTGTGGTGGTGAAGGTGATGGAGAAGATGATGTGTTTGTAGGTGAGACATGAGTAGTAGGATATGGTGTGTTTGTAGGTGAGTCATGAAAGTCAGGGGATTGTGTGTGTGTTTGTCGATATGTTTGGAGGTGAAACATGAGTATTAGTTCCCACCAGTGGGGAGGAGAACTCTTCTATTACAGCAGTTTTTTATGTGCCTTTGCTTCCATTGGAGTTAACATCATATGATGGAGAGCTTGGGGATTGCAAACACCTCTACTTCACTGGGATCCTTGTGGATCAGATTTGTTGTATCAACGACATGATGGTAGAAGGATGAGTAGGATAGGGTCTTTGGACTCTGCATGAACACTTTTGTGTGGACCATGAGTAAAACCCTCAGAAAAAGGAAACATTGACTAATTAAAAGTGACACTTCTGGAGATGTACAACCTGCCATTGGGATCCATACATTTGTATCCCTTATGGTCAGGACTGAGACCTAAGTACACACATTTGGTGGAGTGAAATTGGAATTTGGTGTTGTGGAATGGTCTGAGATCAGGATAACAGGCACAACCATAGACTCTAAATATGGTGTAATATGTGGATTTATTGAACAGAACCTCATGAGGTGACTTGTGCTGTAGGACTGGAGTAGGAAGAACATTAATAAGTGTGGCAGCTTCTATGAAACTGTCCCACCATAATCTTAGAGGTAAGGAGGCCTGAGCCATTAGAGTGAGGCCTAATTCCACTATGTGTCTGTGCTTTCTTTCTGCCCTTCTATGTTGGCCATGGGCATGAGGGCAGGGGTGCCTGGAAACAATACCACAGTCCTTTAAAACAGGTGCAAAAGTTCTGTATTCCCCACCCTAATCGGATTGAAAACACTTTATCTTAGTAGAAAACTGAGTTTCAACATATTGTTTAAAGTGAATAAAGGTTTGAAGTGCTTCATCTTTTGTTTTTAGTGATTAAATCCATGTGTATCTAGAAAATTCATCAATAAAGTGGATATAGTATACATAATTCCCGGTGGATTTTATTGGGCCAGGTCCCCATAGGTCTGTGTGGACAAGTTCAAAAGGGTTTGAGCATTAGAAGTGGATGTTGGATAAGTGAGAGCATACCCTTTACCATAAACACAGGCTTCACAAAAACTGACATTTTCATTAAAAGAAACATTACAACGATTTAGAACATGTTGCAGAATTGTCTTGGATGGATGGCCTAATCTCCTATGCCAAACATCTAGACTAGACACAGACTTAAACATAGCAACAATAGACACCTCATGAGAGGACATACTAGACATGACAGACTAATTTGATGGAGAGCTGACATGTAGAGAGAAGGCTGGCTTGGATTGAAGGAGGTCATTGTGGTTGGAAGAAGCTTATGATCCATCTTCAAGGATTCATGTGAGTAGTTGTGTCCCTAAGCTCTTGTCCTTCACATGACATAAAGATCCATAAAAACAACGAAGCAGGATTATCAAGAGTAAGTTTTGAAATGCTAATGAGATTTTTGAAATCTGTGGAACATGAAATACGTTTAAAGTGCGAGTGTGAGGTGTGGTGTGTGCAAAGTCTTTGTAACCTATGTCTTTGAATTTGTAATTTCTCACTATTACCAACAGGAAAACCTTTATTACCATTGTATATAGATCCCAGATGCATGTTGTTCAGATCTGAAGTGACATGATCACTAGCTCCACTGTCCATGTACCAGGATTGATCACTGACAGATTGTATAGTGGATACATATGCAGAAATCTATCTTGGAGGTGGTCCATTGGGTTGAGGAGGTGCTCCATGTAGTTGAAGTCATATATGTGGTAGCAGATACTAGCAGCATGCCCTGTTTCGCCACACAGTTGACATATCATCTTGTTTGCAATGTTGTTATTGTTAGAGTTGTTTCTGCCACCATTACCACCTCTACATCTTCCTCTATTGTTCCTTCCACCTCTACCTCTGTTGAATTTGGTTATTGTTGGGCCTATAGGGTGGCATGTTGCCTGGAGATTGAGTTGTGGCAAGATGTGCATGCAGATGGAGAACTTCTAGAGATGTCAGCCACATGATTGAACCGCATCAAGAGTCTTTCATGAGTGTTTAACTGAGATTGCACTTCTTGACATGAGAGGGATCCAATTCTTGAGGTGATATTTACAATCACTGAATCATAGTCTTTGTTCAATCCACCCAAAGTTTCAAGGATCGGTTCAGATTTACTGATGGGATAGCCAGCAGCAGCTAAGCTATCTGAATAACCCTTCATCTGTGCCAAGTAATCACCCATAGACTTAGAACCTTTTTTTGCTATACTTAGAGCTCCCTTGTACTCCAACATAAGTGCTTCAGACTGATTATTAAACAAAACTTCTAAGGTTTCCAAGATTTCAGCAGCAGTAGCACATCTTACCACTTCTTGGAGGGCCTGCTCAGTCATAGAATTGAGCAACCAGCCAACTAACAACTGATCAACAGATTGCCATTCTGCAAACGCATGATTAGGAATTGGAGTACCGTTTAGGCGTGGATAGGACAAACTCGGTGGGCAAGCATTTTTATCAAACAAATGACTATCCAATTTGTGACCACTGAATAACGAGGAAGAAGCGTGGTAGCGCCATTGCAAATAATTATCTCTATCAAGCTTCACATTACTGAGCTTGATTAATGTGACCATTAAAGGAGTAATGAGGCAGATCAAAAGATGAATTGGCTATGGGAGTAGTTAAACCAGGTTCTGTGCTGAAACCAGGAAATAAACCAGCACTTACCACCGGAGACGGCAAGCTGGTGAAAGGAAGACCAGTAAGTGGCACAGAGAGCGGTCCACGGGGAGAACCACCGGTTAATCCGAAGCGGGAGTACATTCCTAGTGACGGAATGGCACCGAACATTGTCTGAGATAAAGTTGGTGCCGCCGATTGAGTTCCATCTGCAGATCTTTGGTATCTACGATCACGGTTGGTGCGGTCACCAGTTCTCTTCCGATGCTGGTGATTATGGAAGCAGCAGTAGAAAGGCCAATTGACAGCCCGTCGAAACCTTGAGAGCTCATCGCGCCGGCAAGTTGGCTCTGATACCAAGAAAGAAACTCAAATAATCATAAAGAGAGAATTTTTTTATTAGATACATCATAATTGTGTTGTACTCATTACACATATTTATCAGACTTGATATCTAACAAACTAACAAACTGTGACACCTCACACCATTGATATATTGACAAGTGTACATTCTCAATCTATCACATTTGTCTAATATTCTTTTCATATGGTCACAATTCATTATATTGGATACGATGACTGTAACATGATAATTGGTGGTCGATGCTCTTAAAGTTATTTCTCCTGACTCCAGGTAAGCAAATAATATTGATTCCGGACCATCAAGTCATACTTGTGGCCAAATCACCATAAAATTTGTCTGGAACTAAATTGTTTATAATTAATTGACTTCATGATACTTTTCCTACTGGAATATTGACTTTATGATACTTTGAGTTACGATGATATTGTGAAATGTTATGTTTACAAAGTACTACCTCCGTCCCAAAATATAAGTCACTCTACCTCTTTTTTATTGTCTCAAATTATAAGTCATTCTACATTACCAATGAAGCATTTATTACTATTTTCTCTATCTTACCCTTAATTTATTAACAATCCAATTATTTTTCAATACTTTATAACCATTTCATTAATAATAGTCAAATTATATTTTAGTCATTTCTACATGAAATTTATGTCATTCAACCATTTTCTTAATATGTGTGAAAACAATCAAAACGATTTATATTTTGAGACGGATGTAGTAGTATATATAATGTCTTTCATTTAATCAATAAAACAATGTTAATTATATATGTTATTAAGGGCATGTTTGGATTGGAAGAAAGGAACAGGAAGAAAAAAAAGGGTTTGGATAGATTTCATTTGGAAGTGTTTGGCAAGTCAATATTAGAAGTAAAGGAAAGGGAATGAGGAGACCAAAGAAAATTATGTAATATAAATTGAATAGTGTGTTTTTACGGCCAACAAATTCGGAAGGAGATGGTTTTATTTTACTCCTTATTAAATATTTTATATAATTACTTTAATTAATAGCCTCAAATTTCACAATCTCTCACAAATATAAAGTCTAAAATTGGAAAATCATGTATAATCTTGTCATTTCATCTTTTAATTTGATATTCTAAACACACTTTTAAACATTTCTTTCATTTATATACAGTTATCCAAACACTCAAAATAAAAACACAATCCTCATTCATTCTCTCTTTCTCTTTTGTCACTATCTTTTTTTTTTTCCTATCTAATTCCTTCAATCCAAACAGGGCCTGAGAGATTTTTTTGTTAATTTTATTAAAATAATGTTAATTATATTAAGAGTTACACATATACTCTTATTATGACATCAGATTTGGCATGATAATCTTAAATAATATTGTATTTACTCGGTTTATATTCATTCGTTTGTTCAAAGAATATTTTTTTTTCTTTCACTTTAGACTAGTAGACAAAGTAGCTAGGGTGCAATTTATTTATTTCTCAAATCATCTTCTTTTATTAGGTGAGAAAGCATTTATGATATACAGGGATATCTTACTACTTTGGATATCCTTTTTTCTTACGTGCTGATATCATAACATAATAGACAAGTAAAAATGAAAGGGGTAGTACGACGGACTTACATGTAATATAGGGGGGGTCCAAACCCCGTTCCGTTCAACGTAACCGAAGAAAAGTAAATATTATTACATTAGAAAATAGATTTTTATTTAAGGGAAACTTTTATATACTGTACATAAATCAAAACGAATATACATTAAAAAAGGAATCATACAATATACAAAATTTTATCCGTGTGATTGAATAGTTGTTTCACTAAAAGCAATTTCAAGCGATTTAGTACGTGCTAAGATCACATTATTTAAAAAAAAAACAGATCAAAAAAATTAGTGCTCGGAAGAGTCTCTAAACTAGTCATAACAAATTTATTTCTCTAATACCAAGGGTAAGCGATACCTTCTCTAAAAATCCATTTCAATCTTGGTCCTCATCGTCAAGAATGTGATGAGAAAGATTAAAATCCACCCAATTGTCATTTCTTATGAAGCCAAAAAAATGGTGATGTAAATCAGCGTGGTGTGAAATAAGATTTGATTTATTTCTTCGCTTCTTGTATAGTTTTTGATTTGTTTCGTTTAGAACGGTTATCTACAATTTTATGTAATTAATATAAATATCAGGTTTAACCAAAAAATGGTGATGTCGTCTTGGGAGAATTTGACACCACACTTCCTTAATCAAGGACCAATCATGCAAGGCATGAAAATTAGATTTCATAGAGGAATGACAGATGACACATGTTACATCGACCTCCGGTATTCTATTGTGAATAAACAATTTCGTCTTAAAAATTCCATGTCAAGCCTCCCAAACCAAGAGGTTAATTAAGTCGTTGAGGGCACGTTAGAAAATAGTTTGTGCATCTCTTGTGGGAGAAAAAAAATTACTCAAAAAATAAAAAAATAAAAAATAATAATAATTGTACAATCATTGAAATGTTTAATGGATCCGTCAATTTATTATTTCATTTTGGTAGAAAAAGTGAATTAAAACTAGGTCTTCATATTTTTTAATTTTTTTTCTAAAAAAACAAATTTATTATTAATTTTTTAGCTAGAAACACACCCTCTCTGGCACCGCTTTATTTAGTTTAAAATTAGGACAACTGATTTTAGGGTAAAAGTAGTTGACCTAAGTGACGAGTTTGATGAATTGGTGAACGAATTTGAGATTAAACCAGAACAATTTGAAGGCAAAAACTACTTTGCTTCTTTATTTGTAGTTTATGTGATGGTTGGGAATCGAATACACGTACGGGTAGATGCATGTCATTGAACTTCCTTTGTGAGAACCGTTGCGTCTGTTCGAAAGTATTCATGATCGAGTTTAAGTTGAATAGTCATGTCAAACTCGTGTTCGGATTCGGGTTTGTAAAATTTAAAGTACACCTACGTTCGTTTAAATAACCTCAACGCTCGACTGGACTTGAATCGTTTATACCCCTAATTAGACCACACTGGTAGAACCATACTGGTGTAAAAAATAAAAATAAAAAATAAAAAATGGTCCCGAATGTAAGGTAATTGTTTAAAGCAGTCGGATTGCAATAAGAGACGAGTGGATTAAATAAAATGGTCCCAAATTAAATGCAATAAGGATTATCGTTTAAAGTTGTCCCATTGCAATAAGATATGAATATAGACGATTACCGCTCAGGGACGGAACGAAGAATTTTCAGTCGGGTGAGCTAACGGACTATATCTGTATGATCTGATGAACTGGATTAAGACAATTATATAAGGTTTTTGATATATCGAAAAAATAAAAACCTACCCCTTGTTCCGTTCCTCTAACGGGTAGTACATACATCTTACATACATAATTAAGGGGGAAATTTTTTGATTGAGGAACCCTGAGTTAGACTCAATCGTTAGATTTGTGTCAGTGTATATGCACATCCGATGCGGTTGAGTCTAATAGAGATACCTAATTAATAAACTAATGCATACGTAAAACTAGTTAAAAAGTGGAGCAAAATAAACAAAAGGGATGCATGCCATGCATAATGATGGGGATGGATACAGGTGAGGTGTGGGCATGAGAAGATGAGCAAATGAGGGCCTTTTGTAATAAATGAAAGGGAATCTCTCTTTATGTCCAATTTGCATATTATTACTACTACATACATACAGTACACTGCTGCTTTTGCTGTGTGAACCCAAAAAAAAAAAAAAAAAAAAAAAAAAAAAAAAAAAAAAGAAGAAGGATGGAAAATAGGTGTGAGTAATGGCAAGAGAAATTAATGCAAAACTAACCACCCCACAGTCCCACACCCCTCAGGGAATCAAACAGTCCCTTCTTCTGCTGCCCTGATCTGTCGTAAGTAAGTAAGTAAGTAAAAGAAAGAAAGAAAGAATCGTGATGCTCGTGAATTTTGAATCTGAACCCATTTAATGAGGGTAGTGAGATTCGGTACTCGGTTTGGTGGTGTGGGGTACCCTTTTTTCAGGAAAAACCAATTCAAAGAACCCTACTCTCTTTTTTATAATTGATGTTTGTGTTTTATTATTTACTATACTGTATATATATATGGATTCTATTAGGCAGTGCGTATGTGTTTAATTGTTTACTGAATATTGTCTCAAATATTAATACCATCACAAATGATATAATACATTTTTAATAATTAGGGGTGTTCAAGATTTGTTAAAACCGAACTGAACCAAACCAAAGGAATTGGTAGAAACTAAATCGATTTTTAGATGGTTTTATATTGGTTTTTTTTCTTTGTTTGAGAAAATGATCCACTTTGTTTTTTTCCTCTTTTTCCCGTTAAACTCTCCGATATCCGGGACCAATTGGTCCGGATCGTATCTGCAGAGTTTGACTCTTACTTAAAAGTAAAGTCTGGAGAAGAACTCTTTCAACATGAAGTTTCAGCGGGGACCTAAAATAAAAATAAAAAATCAACCACTAGAACAAACAAAAAACTATACACATTATCAAGGTTTCAAGTTGGTTTAAACTCTTGTTAGGAATTAGATATTTCTAATTGTACTTAGAGTGTGGGCCCCTTACCTCCTTGAGCCAAGAGGTATATAAGGGAAGTGTGTGTTGTATCATTGCTCATAATTTTGATATCAATAAAAGCTGCTATATTCCGCCTAATCTCTCTTTCTCTCTGTTTCTCCTCTTTCCTCTCATTTCTATCATTGAAAACCCTAGTTAGGATCCTAATCCTAACATCCAGTATCGAGCGACTTTCCTACACTGTAAAATGGCGCCAAATCGATCGATGAGCTCAGAGCATCGCATCAGAAGATGAACGAAGAGTTCAACGCGAAATTCGAGGAGCTAGATCACAAAATTGCAGCTCAAGGCGATTCTCTTCGACAAACGATGAAGGAACTTTTTGCTATGGTAGAGCAGAAGTTGGAATCCTCATTACCACCACCGATTCAAAGTAACGAGTGGAAGCGGCGGTGTTAGTTAGAGATCGATGGATTACGCCAACTCCGAGGCGAGAAGAACAGATTCGAGTGGAATCGGTGAAACTACTTGAAAAGTGAGAGAACAGAGCAAGTAAGTAAGATTCTAAGCTTGAATTCCTATTTTTCTCGGTGAAGCTCACATGGAGTGGCTTAGGAGGAAGCGGCGTTTTTCCAAATTCACAATACATCGAGAGAAAATCTCAAAGTAGGAATTGCGGAAATGCATTTGAGAGGAGGGCGATGTTTGGTTTGGAGGATTAATTTACAGTTCTGATATTTGTCATGGCCTAAATTTAGAGAAGAAGTGTTGAAGCGGTTTGGTTGTAAGTCAATGGAAATGGCGGTGGATGAGTTCCATCGGTTGAAACAGATAGGTTTTGTGGATGAATACTTAGCGAAGTCGAGGCGAAATGTATGGTTCAAATGCGATTGCCACAGAGCTTACGAGAATATCACTATGTTTCTGTTTTATTCGTGGCCTTAAGAATGAGATTAAGTCAATGGTTCGGATGTTCTGACTGAAACTATATACTAACTGCTGAGTGGAGGCCGCTAGATGTCGGGGAATGTGTTCTTTTATCCATAAATCACAGGCCTCTACCTAGAATCTCATACAATGGAGGACATATTAGACAAACACAGACCACACCCAAGGTGTTTGATAGAATACCTCAATCAGAACATAAACCAATATTACAAAGGGCTATCACACCAAAAGAGTTGCAGGATAAGAGGTCACAAGGCCTCTGTTTCAGGTGTGATGAAAAGTATACACCGGGGCATAAATGCAAACAGAAACATCTGCATTTTATTGTGGCGGAGGATGAAGAATTTGTGGAGGAAGAGGACTATACCAAAGCAGAATCTGAAAAAGCATCACAGCTATCTGTTTATACAATGTCGTAAGCGGGTAACCACAAACACATTTAAGCTCCATGGAATGCTCAAAAAGAAACCTATTGTCATTTTAATTGATAGTGGAGCTTCCATCTTTTCTCGGATTTGAAAGTTGCCAAGGAAATTTGGTTGTGAAATGGTGCCCGACCAACCCATGGTAATCAGCATTCTTTGATGGAAACACTCTTAAGAGTGAGTATAAGTGTTGAGATCTCAATTGGGTATGCAAGGAATCACTTTTAGTCATGAAATCAGGATGATTAGGCGAGAGAGGTGTGATATGGTCCTTGGGGTGGGTGGTTAGAAAGCACTGACCAGTGACCTTTAATTTCCATACCATGAGCACGCTTATTCACGTGAGACGGACTGACCAATGATGTTGAAGGATATACCAACTGAAGGTCAATTGAAGATAATCAGTGGTAAAAAGTTGATGAATAGCTTAAAGAAGGGTACATATGGTCTCATGGGATGCCTTAGCCAAATTCAGGGAGAGTCTCCCACTGATACTCCATCAGAATTGTTGCCCCTGTTGCAGGATTATCAGGATGTATTTGCCGCCCCTACTGGCCTACCTCCCAAAAGAGGCTATGAACATGCCATTTTGCTAAAAGAAGGAACAGATCCAATCAAGCTAAGACCTTATAGATATGCACATAATCAGAAGGATGATATTGAAAAACTAGTAGAGGATATGTTGAAACAAGGGATAGTCAGGCACAGCAGCAGTCCTTTTTCTTCTCCAATGCTGCTGGTTAAAAAGAAGGATGGCACTTGGAGGGGTTGTATTGATTATAGGAGGCTGAATGACATGACTATCAAGGATAGATATCCTATCCCAATAATAGATGACTTGTTGGATGAATTAGGAAGAGCAAGAGTCTTCAGTAAAATAGATCTGAGATCAGGATTCCATCAAATTTCGATGCAAGAAGGGATATCTTAAAAGCGCATTTGTCACCCACCATGGACACTTTGAATTCTTGGTCATGCCTTTTGGATTGACCAATGCCCCGGCCACATTTCAGAGAAATATGAATGAACTTCTGAGGCCATTTCTGAGGAAATCAGTGCTTGTGTTTTTTGATGATATATTGGTGTATAGTGCTACTATGGATGAACACAAATTACACTTAAAGGCTGTTCTGGATGTGCTGAGAACCAACAAGTTTTATGCTAAAATGACTAAGTGTTCTTTTGGACAAGATAGGGTGGAATATCTCGGGACATGTCATACATCATGGACAAGTCTATGCTGATCCATCAAAGATAGATGCTATGATTAATTGGCCTATCCCTCAGAATGTCACAGAGTTGAGAGGGTTTCTAGGCCTTACAGGGTTCTATAGGAGATTTGTGCCCTCTTATGGTGTTATATCTAGACCACTCAATGACCTTTTAAAGAAAGAAGGGTTTACTTGGAATCCCATGCTGGAAGCCTTTGAGCGATTGAAAAAGGCAATGAGTACACATCTGATTCGAGCATTGCAGATTTTAATCTTCCTTTACGCATTGAAACAGATGCTTGTGGGAAGGGATTGTGGGCTGTCTTACAACGAGAATAAGCGACCATGAGCCTATTTGGCGAGTCCTTCAATTCAAAAGAGATGGGAATGTCCATATATGAGAAGGAATTACTAGAGTTTTCATGGTCATCACTTAAATGGAAGCAGTATATTCAAAACAGACCTTTTGTGATTAAAACAGATCAACAAAGCCTCAAATTTTTGTTGGATCAAAGAGCTGTCACGACTTTGCAACAAAAGGGGGTCACCAAACTCATGGGGCTTGATTTCACCATTGAGTATAAAAGGGGGTGTGAGAATATAGTTGCTGATGCCCTTTCTAGACAGAATCATGGCCAGCTGTGTGCTATTAGTTCAGTGTCACCATCTTGGGTGGAAGAAATACATTCACTATAAGAATGATACTGTTGTGGAGGAAAAATTGAGAGCTGATGGTTGCAATGACTCGACCCTCGATATACTTTACATCGAGGCTTCTTTGAAATACAAAGGAGAATCTATGTTGGAATCACTTTGGTCCTTTAAGACGAAACTTTTGGAGCGGCTCACTCTAGCCAGCCCTATGGGGGCATTCAGGGGTTAGAGCACTGTTATAAGCGTAATTAAAAGGCTTTTCTCTTCGCCTAATTTGCAAAAAGATGTAAAAGAGATGATCGAAGTGTGTTATTTGTCAACAATGCAAGAGTATCCATGACAAACCCACAGGGCTGTTACAACCATTACTATTCACGAAAAGGCTTGGTCACAAATCAAGTATGGATTTCATTGAAGGTTTACCAAAATGAGGGAATGAAAGTGATCATGGTGATAGTAGATAGATTCACCAAGTTGGCACATTTCATAGCCATGGACAAGGGTATACAATTTGAATCAAGAGCTTCTTGTTTCTTTGCAGAGATATCTGATCGCATGGACTACCGAAAGCATAGTAAGTGATAGAGACAAGGTCTTTACTTGAGAATTTTGGAGCCATCTTATGAAATTAGGTGGGGTTAAGTTGTCTCTGATTACGCCTACCATCCTCAAACGGATGGGCAAGCAGAAAGAGTAAATCGGTGTATTGAAATGTATCTAAGGTGCATGACATTTGAGGCTAGGAAATGGAAGGGATGGTCGCCTTTAATTTGAATATTGGTACAATACTAACTATCATTACGCCATTAATATCACTCCTTTTGAAGCCCTATATGGATATGTTCCCAGATCCACTACCCTTGGGCGTTTTGCACAGGATCATTTCAATGGAGTAGAGGAATTTATGAGACAGAAACAACATGTTATCCAAGAGCTTATGGTCATCTAGAGGAAGCACAAGCCAGGATGAAATTCTATCTGATTTGAATAGGAAGGAGAAAGAGTTTGATTGGGGAAATGGTCTTTTGAAGCTTGACCATATAGGCAAAATTCTGTGGCATTAAGGAAGAATCTCAAACTTTCTGCCAAGTATTTTGGACCTTTTAAGATTGTGGCTAGGGTTAATGAAGTTGCTTATAAGCTGCAACTTCCTGCAGCATCTAAGATACATCCAGTGTTCCATGTGTCTATGCTTAAGAAATGTATTGGTCTTTGATATCCAACCTCTGTTTCTTACATTACTTAACTAACGACAAGGGAAATAGTGGTTTATCCAGAAAAAGTGCTTCAGATCAGATCGGTTAAGAGGTATAATAAGGCAGTGGTGCAGTGGAAAATCAAATGGCTAAATCTGGATGAGAATCAGGCTTCTTGGGAAGATGCAACATTTATTTTAGCTCAGTTTCCAGATTTTTCTCCCCTTCCTTGTGGACAAGTAAGGTCTCAAGGGGAGGGTGATGTTAGGAATTAGATATTTCTAATTGTACTTAGAGTGTGGGTCCCTTACCTCCTTGAGCCAAGAGGTATATAAGGGAAGTGTGTGTTGTATCATTGCTCATAATTTTGATATCAATAAAACTGCTATTCCCGCCTAATCTCTCTTTCTCTCTGTTTCTCCCTCTTTCCTCTCATTTCTATCACTGAAAACCCTAGTTAGGATCCTAATCCTAACAACTCTGTAGTTTCCCTTTTCATCTTTGAGATACAAACATCAATAGGTGGACGAACAACTTAGAATGGTGATGCATCCGATTGCGCGGTACCAAATACCACTTGATACTTCCCTGAAGATATAAAGCCAATACTCCCTTCTTTTATGTAGGAAGACTGAACCCAAGGCCAGCCAAAGGTAAGGTATGGCGAAGGCCCAACCGTCAGGAGAAACATATTTACTTGGATTGAGAAAAGGCCAAATTATAGGCGAAACACTTTCTATACAGTTGTTTCTTGATATTGGAAAGATGAAACAAGTACGCCTTCAACCTTCTATTGAAGTTGGGATCGTTGGTGTAATCACGCTTCCTTTTGGTCAAGAATGATGTTTAGTTCTACAGGCTCATCATGTAGTTGATAATAGAGAATAATCTGAGAAAATCTTTTTTTTTTCAGGATGAGAATATTGTATAGCGTAATTTTAGCAATCACATCATTCGCGTAATTCACCAGGACTTCCCACCATGGAAGTCAGACAAAAAGAAATTGAAATTCGATATAAAATCAAATAGACGTCGCCAGTCATTAAGTAAATTTATATCAACAATAGATAAGACAAGAGTTGTATGTTCCAGCACTGTTACTTTATTTAAGGCGGACCAAGCCAGGTTCAGACATCAAAATATGTAGGGGTAAACCAGTAGAGGGGAGGGAGGGGAGGGGGGGAGGAGAGGGGCGGGGAGGAACCTTACCCATATGTTCCAGTACTAAATCTCAAACTCCATACAAAAATAAAATCCCAAATCCATAATATACTTGTGTAATAGCCCCAAGGATGACACTATAACAATGATCATTTTAATCGCTACTCTCAACGGTGGTTGTCGAGCCTCCAATACCTGGCTCGTTAATGACAGCTAAATGGTCCTTGATGTCACTCATCTCCAAATGCTTTACATATATATCTTTGTAATCGGCTTCCTTAACAGAAACAAAATAATTTGGGTCCATGACAGAAACCTGATAAACGAGTGAAGTTAGACTATCGGTAGGTAAAAGATTATAGGCAATGCAAAACAGAGACTTTGAACATCGAACCAAGTAAAGGCCTAAATAATTGATTGAGTGGATCATACACATCCATGTACACAAAATCTCAAGACCACTTAATCTGTAATCTCATTGGAAATTGTCTTATTTATTAGCTGATGAATTGCTCGGTAAAGGCTTGTGCCATTTTTGCTTTTCCATTACGATGATTATTAATGCAACCAGAGTCGCAACAAAATGTCAGACAAAGTGTGACATATACCCCAATGAATAGTAAAATCCCATTTCATAGTAACAAAATAAGTGCTATCTTGATTAGAAGAAAAAAGTGGTAGGGTTTAAGCAAGGTTCTTACTGGGTGGATGAATGGATGTTTAGAAAAAAGAGTCACTCCCGAAACTTACCTCAATCTCCTCGGCTTTGAACTTCTTATTTTGGAACAAAATTTGAAAAGCAGAAATTGCAGTCTGCCAAAATAATAATAACAATTATCAGGACATTAACCAACATCTTAAGTAAGCAAAAAAGCAAAGGGTAATCCATTTAGGTTTTAATTCTAGGAACTTCGTCATGGTTCGGTAGACACAGCTATTGTGTTCATTTTAGCTCATCATTAAACAACAGTCTGAGCCATTTCCATTTTGTGATATTCAAGCTATATAATGTTATGGGATTCTAAAGGTATCGAGTGTATTAACCACTCCACAAATAAGCTAATTTCAGATATATCTATGGGAAAAAACAAAAACAAAAACAAAAACAAAAAAAACACCAAGCATAATGGAGAGAAAGACGCAAGAATGTCAATTATGAATCTTGAAGCTGACGAATTAGCCTAAAATAACCTTTCACACAAATACATACTCACCTTTACGGTTTCATCCACAGTAGAAGCCTCCATTTTCTCCATTAAAAACTTGGTGGCCTCTGTCACATCATACTTAGCACTTGACGCCTGTTGAGAGAGCCAACATTACCAGTAAAAGCTCAAAGCGTCATGTCAAAACAAACAAACAAACAGAAACACCAGAAACAAAAACAAACAGAAGTGCCATAACATGAAGATAATAAGCGTTAAACTGCAGCAAAGCTCGTATCATTCGATAGGTTGCACACTACAATTGAAGAAATGGTACATCTATAAGGAGAATATATTGGCACACCAAAAATAGGATCTTGCCGGTGTTTCTAATTTAAACAACCATTAGTGGATGGCAATATTGGCTTTATTGAGATTTATTCTACAGCCAATGCAGGTTACCTTATTTAGTTGTTCTAGTCTACTATAAAATGTAGTGCTCATTCCAAGATTCATATATATTGAAAATATTTTTCCCCCTTTTCTCTATATATTAAAGCTATAGATTGTATTATTGAAAAATGGTTGCATATGCCGATGTATTGATTTTGAGGTAGCATGCGCTACATAAATAATGAGATAACCCTATATTAAAGCTAACGGGAGTATTATCCACTCATACTAGAGGGATATTTGAAATTTAAAGAAAGATGCAACAATAAAAATTACGAATCATAATACTAGACGGTTTAGGCCAAAATAACCTTTCAATACTTGAAGAAGCTCACACAATACATAATTTCTCCAAGTTACATTGATTCCGTTTACCTTAATAGTCTCCCTTCCCATTTGCTCCTGTAAATACTTTGTGGTCTTTTTTTTAATCATATCCAGCAATAGTCGGCCGAGAGTGCTGCAGAGAGAGACAGCATTAACGTGTAAAAAAAAAAGCCACACAATTGCCATTACACGAGGAGAGTAATCAATTAGCCAATTATTAAATTACTAGATTTTAGGAAGGCCATAATTCAACAGGTAGCATGCTTTCAGTGATAAAATGTTCTATCTAAAAGGAGAATATATAGGCAAACCAAAAGTAGGATCCTGCCAGCATTTCAGTATTAACCAACCTGTAGTGGATGGGCGATTTTGGATCTACTGAGATTGATTATTTCTCTACCCGTTGTAGGCCAGGTTCCATGAGTACAGGTTCGCGAATAAACGATACATAGTTGCGGGATTTTGGAAAAATATAGGATCCAGGTATGGGTACGTAGGACATACATGTTTGTTATTTTTAATGACCAAACTGCACGTAATAAAAACACAAATAAAACAATTTTTCGTGGTTATCTTCGTTTTTGGTAGTTTTACCTCAATTTATACAGTTTTTCATTCAATATTTAGTGATATTTACTCAATTTTCAACACGGTTCTTCACTTCACATATCCGAGCTATGGATATACATATCTTGATATCCTACTCTCGTATCCAACTTTAAGAACTACAAATTCACTATTAGGTGTGTATCCTATGTATTTGATGCGAATCTGTGTCTGCTACGTATCAGGTGCGGAACACGCTACCAGACAGTGCATCATAGGCTTTAGATAACGTTGGTAGTCGTTCTAGTCTATGTACTCTGTCCAACATTCCCATATATTGAAATTATTTCCTCTTTTCTCAATACTAAAGCTATTGAGTGTATTATGTACAGCAGAATTCATAATTATCTCATTAAAAAGTGGTTGCATACGCCGATACGTTGATTTTAGGGTAACATGTGCTACATAAAAAATCAGACACTAGGCATGCTAGAGAGATATTAGAAATTTAAAGAAAATACATAAATTCCCATGTTATGTTGATTCTGCTTACCAGACTACTTTTCTCATCCTTCCATAAAAGCTTTCTGACCTGGTCTCTCATCTCAGCACTTGAGATCTGTTAAGAAAGTCAACGTTAAGCATCATCTCAAAACAAATAAAGAAACAAACAATATACCAAAAACAAAAATAGACATAAGCCCCGTAACACGAAGAGAATAATCATTGAGCCAATCATTAAAGCGCTCAAAATAACCGTTCACTACTTGAACAAGCTCACAATATAAAAAAATTCCCAAGTTATGTTGATTTCTGTTTACCAGTCCACTTTCCACTTTCCACTTTTTTTTTTGAGATTTTTTCTCCTTTTCTTTCCCTTTTTAACAGTCACGGGCGTGAAAGGTGTCGCTAAATATGTCCTTTCAAAATTGCTCAGGAAAAACCCAATCTTTGAACGTGTGATTCTTTATGACATCTCATGGAATTTTCTACTTCTCACGCTATATTCAAAGAACTAGCACAAAGAAAGGAAAAAAGAGCAATACTGACTTCTGCACAATTTTATTTACTTTTGAGAGTTTGGGGTGGATGAACGGGTGCTAATGAATAATAGTATGCATGAATAATAGTATGCTGCTATTGGGCTCCGATTTTTTTCCCCAAGAAGCAAGAAATAAATGCAACACATATCCAGTGTAACTCTATACACATGAAATAACTTGCATGATTATCAAGATAAAAAAGCGCAAAAGAAGGCATCCAAAGCTAGCTGAGTACCTTGTGTCCGCTTTCTTTATGAACCTTATCAGTGCCGAGAATCACGGAAACTGCATTTAGGAAAAGCAAAAATGAGCGGAAGATTGTTATGTGCCAAAGCCTCAAAGGAAGAGGGTCTTACGAACATACCAACACCGAAAGGCTTCGGGATGCTATGGTCAAAGCTTTCAAGTAGTTTACTATACGGGCTTGCAGGGTCTGCTCGAACAAAGCAATAAACAATTAACCGAAAGTTGAACGAAAGACTAATCTATAATGCGAGCAACATCTCCAAAGAAAACAAAGTTCATTATAGAAAGGAATAGGTACTGTAAGCACACCAATAATGTTTTTATTCTAGAAACTTCGTCATGCTTCAGTATACACAGCTACTGTGTTCATTTCAGCTCATAATTAAACAATAGTCTTAGCCATTTTCCATTCTGTGATATTCAAGATATATAATGTTATCGGATTCTAAAGCTATCGATCGAGTGGATTATCCACTCCACAAATAAGCTAATTTCATATTCATCTAAAAAATAAAATTGTTGCATTCGCCAGTACGTTGATTTTAGAGTAACATGTGCTGCATATATAAAAAATAAACCTAGCTCAGAAAGCTTAAAGACTGCATTTTGGTTAATTATTGTGCTCAGAAAGCTTAAAGGCTGCATTTTGGTTGATTTTTGTGCTTAGAAAGCTTAAAGAATGCAATTTTGGTGGCTCACAAAGCTTAAAGACTACAATTTTGGTTAAAATCTCCGCTCAAAAAGCTTAAACACTGCAATTTTCGGTTATTTCTTGTGCTTAACAAGCTTAACGACTGCAATTTGGTTAATTATTGTGGTCAGAAATCTTAAATCACTGCTTTTTGGTTGATTTTTGTGCTTAGAAAGCTTAAAGACTGCAATTTTGGTTGCTCAGAAAGCTTAAGGACTACAATATAGGTTATTTTTCACCTCTAAAAGCTTAACACTGCAATTTTCGGTTAATTCTTGTGCTTAACCAGCTTAAAGACCGCAATTTGGTTAATTCTTGTGCTCGGAAAGCTTAAATCGCTGCTTTTTGGTTAAATATTTCTGTTCAGAAAGCTTAAAGACTGCATTTTTGGTTTATTCTTGTGCTCAGAAATCTTAAATCACTGCTTTTCAGTTAAATATTTCTGTTCAGAAAGCTTAAAGATTGCATCTTGGTTTATTCTTGAGCTCTTAAATCACTGCTTTTTAATTAATTTTTTCTGCTCAGAGAGCTTAGAAACTGCATTTTTGTTTATTCTTGTGCTCGGACAGCTTAGCTGACTGCATTTTGGTTTAATGATTCTGTTCACTTAAAGACTGCACTTTGCTTTAATGACTCTGCTCAGAAACCTTAACACAATAAAATGTTAGAAGCCCTTAATGATATTACTACCTAAATTACCCTGACGTGAGACGACACGCAATCGGTTTTCACAAAGTCAATTATGAACCATAGAATCGGCTTTCAAGAGCTTGAACTTATTGAAAGTCGATTCTACTGTGGCGAAGTCTGGCTTGATGTCACTAACAACTCAACTACGTAAAATGTTTCATTGAAAGGAATTTCTATCTTTTTAGCTGATCAGTGAAAGTTCTTTAACATTGATAGATGCTTAGTGATGAATATTTATGATTTTCTTTTTTTTTGGTGTTGAATTTTCTTTTTTATATTTTTAGACTGTGGATGGGATTCCATGTCTTGTGCCAACAGATGGGAAAATAATCGAAGCTGTATGGAGGTTCATTTAGGAAATGCATGTGCAGCAATTAATGTAGGAAGCTTTATAAGAAACTCGTGCAATGGTCACCGGATAATCCTCATGAATGACGAATTCAGAGAGCTCAATTCGAGAATTCCATTCACGAAACAGAGAGAGCAAGATTCCTTTTCGAGATTGCGGTTACACAACCAGCATTGCAGAATTTAAAGTTGCTTTGGAAGGCTTATACCGATTTTGAGATATCAGTTGGAGAAATAGAACTTACAAGGGAACTTCATACCAAGATCTTGAGCAAGAAGAATCATCTGAATGTTTGTATAAGCTTTAGCCATGTTTGAGGCGTATGGGGTGCAAGAGATTTTGAAGAAACGTGGCCTTCACCGTGAAGAAGATGATAAAACCGTCGTCAAATCAAGATGCCTTGAGGAAGCTCGAAACTGTTTAATAAAGGCCTAAACAGCATTCTCACAAGTGAATAAGAAAAGAATAAGATTGTAGTGATGATTGTGAAGGAGTGGGTAGAGGTGGAAAGAAGGTTTGGGGAATTAAGAGATTGTTGTATGGCCTATAATAATTGATAAGCTACCATGGGGATTAAAATTGAGGCTTATTCAAGATGATGATGGTGATCATCATCTAATTATGGTTGAAGAATACACCAGCATGTGTACATGGAGGAGCCCTTTGCATTATACTTTGCTCATAATATATTGATTTTACAAAGCTGTGTTTTTCCATAGATGGCTTTTCTAAAACATGTATGTGTTGCCTGGAGTGTAAGACTTGGTATGTATATATTATTTGAGACACAAAAGTTCATAAAACAAAAACGGATCAAAAAGAGTATAAAGAACACGATAAAATTTTACCTTCTCGTCGGTTATTTTCGGGAACTTCAATAGTTGCTTGCAACTCTAAGTTTTCCATTCTTCTTAATATTGATTGATGATGACTAATGATGAAGATATATTGATGATGTGAAAAATAATAATAATAATAATAATAATAATAATAATAATAATAATAATAATAATAATAATAATAGTAATTTGGATGGAATTGGGATTGAAATCGGAATTGTTATGTAATATTATTATATTAAATTATTAGGATAGGATAAGTATATAAATATAATATAATATAATATAAATATAATAATTTAATAATATAGGATTATGATTAGAATACTCTTCTACCTTTTATAGGATTAGGATTAGAATAGTGTGTTGTACCGTATACAAAATATAATGTAATAATAATATTATACGTATAATAATAAGTGTGCCCTACCGTATATTATATAAGAGTGTGTTCTTCCAATAGCACGCATATTATTCGTCGCAGTCGGTAATCTCTTGAAAGCCGGAGGCAAGATTGTTGAACTTTCCAGCAGCAGCTCTGTGGAAGTTTCTGATTGCAGAAAGAAATCACAATAATAAGCATAAACGTTGGGGTTTTGGAGACAAGTGTTGAGATGAGAGACCATGATATTTCTGTGTCCCGGGAAAGGTGGGTCGGTGGAATTGATGAGATGGAGGAAGATGATTTTGATAAAACGAGGCAGTGTAGCAAGCATAAGTGCAAGGATAAGAGTAAGAGCAGTCATAGGGATGATAAAGATCATAAGAGTAGAGAGCGAGAGCGAGAAAAAACTAGCCATCATGCTTCAAAGGATAGAGATCAGAGTAAGGAAAAAGATGGTGACGGAGATTGGGAAATAGATCCAGACCGGGTTAGAGATAAGGATACGAGAAAAGATAAGACCAGGGACCCGAACCGGGAAAGGGAGATTGAAATTGACCATGACAGAAGCAGGAATGTCTGTGAGAAAGATAAGATTAAGGAAAGAAGTAGGGAGAAGGAATACAATTGTGACGATGATGATAAACTAAGGGAGAAAGATGTCCGCAGCCACAAACAACGAGATGAAAGCCATGAGAGGAGAAGGGACTCGAAACTGAATGATAAGTCCCGGAGGACGGCGGTTGGTGACACTGATCAGGATGTCACTAAGCAGGCAAGAGGGTCAAAGGATGCTGAAGATGAAAGTGAGGCTCATCAAACTCAGCATACCTCAAACGAGGAACGTGCTAGATCACACGGTTCTGCAAAAGAGTTGGAGGATCGCATTCAGAAGATGAAGGAAGAAAGGTTGAAGAAGAAGAAGAAGTCAAAAACTGCTTCTGAGGTTGAAGCATGGGTTAGTCGGAACCGCAAACTTGAGAAGGAGAGAGTTTTGGACCTCTCAAAAAAGTTCGAAGAGCAGGACAACGTGAACGAAGAAGATAATGATGATAATCCCACGCAGCATACAACTCATGACCTAAGCGGGGTGAAGGTTCTTCATGGGATCGATAAAGTGCTTGAGGGAGGTGCCGTTGTCTTGACACTCAAAGATCAAACCATTCTTGCTGCTGGTGGTGTTAACGACGAGCTTGAAAACATTGAAATTGGGGAGCAAAAGAAGCGGAATGAGGCCTACGAAGCTGCAAAGAAGAAGAAAGGAGTTTACGATGACAAGTTTCTTGATGAGCCTGGTTCTGAAAAAAACATGTTACCTCAGTATGATGATCCAATTGCTGACGAAGGGATAACTCTTGATGCAAGTGGACGTTTCACAGGTGAAGCTGAGAAGAAATTTGAAGAGCTTCGTAAGAGGATACAAGGGGTTCCAGCAAGTAGGAATTTTGAAGATCTCAATGCACCAGGGAGATTAAAAAAGCCCAAAAAGAAGAAATCACTAAGGAAAAAAGAGAAGCTGGATGTTGATGCCCTAGAAGCAGAGGCTGTTTTTTCTGGTCTGGGTGTTGGGGATCTTGGTTCTCGCAATGACAGTAAATTGCAAGCTCTTAAGGAACAACGGGAGAAGAGTGAAGCTGAGATTAGAAGCAGTGCATACCAGGCAGCTTTAGCCAAAGCTGATGAAGCATCTAAAACACTTCGTCTAGGCCAGATCCCTTATTAGCTGAATCTGAGGAAGTTGATGCTCCTGCAATTGGTGATGATGATGAGGAGATCTGAGAGATCTTTAGCAAGGGCGAGAAGAATAGCTTTGGCTAAGCAAGAGGAGGCTGTGAAATCTGGTCCACAGGCTCTTGCTCTGCTGGCATCTTCCACGACCAATGAATCTGCAAGAGCAGAGTCACAAGAGAGAAAGATTGTCTTTACTGAAATGGAAGGATTTTTCTTGGCTCTTCAGCAGGATGAAGCACGAGCTCCTGATGGTAAAGAAGATGTTTTCATGGAGGAGGAAGCAAAAGGAGAAGACGGTGTCTGGTCAGAGGTAAAAGAAAGCGTGAAAGTTGAACTTCCTGAAAAGAAGGAAGAAAAGGAGATAGCTCCAGATGAAACCATACATGAAGTTGCTGTTGGTAAAGGATTAGCCGGGGCATTAAAGCTTTTAAAGGACAGAGGAGCTCTCAAAGAGAGTGTTGAAAGGGGTGGCCGGAACATGGACAAGAAAAAGAGCAAGCTTGCTGGGATTTATGACAAGGGACCAAAGGAAATACACACAAAAGAAATACACATCGAAAGGACAGATGAATACGGACGAATTTTGACTCCAAAGGAATCCTTTCGGTTGCTTTCACATAAATTTCACGGCAAGCGCCCAGGTAAAATGAAGCAAGAGAAGCGTATGAGGCAGTACCAAGAGGAGCTGAAGGTAAAACAGATGCCAAATTCAGATACACCAACTCATTCTGTTGAGAGAATGAGGGAAGCTCAAGCTCAACAAAAATCACCATATCTCGTTCTTAGCGGGCATGTTAAACCCGGGCAAAATAGCGATCCAAGGAGTGGGTTTGCAACTGTTGAGAAAGACTTCCCTGGTAGCTTGACCCCTATACAGGTTGACTACTTCTTGGGTAAGCGCAAACCTGGGGCTGGTGATACAGGCTCTCAGAAGAAGCCTAAGACTTGAAGCGGGTTTATTGTATCATAATAGATTACTTATTCATTTCAGGGATCAGTTACGATAAAAAAATAAAAAAAATAAAAAGGGAATAAAGGGATTATTATGATAAAGTGATGTTTCATTACAAAAAAATTTTGTTATACACATAGCCAAACAAGTGGCTTGATAGCCCTAATGTTTTCAGCTCCAGCTGAATTGTTTGCACATAAACTCCTTGCAAATAAAAAGGCCATAACAGTTACCAGCCAATTTTACTGTCTCCCTCCCCTCCCCCACTATCAGCTATCCTTCGTTTTTTTCCATGTTAAGTTTGAGCTCGGCCTAATAAGCAACTTTACTAACAGAAAATAGCTATGAAGTATAGTGGATAGAGACGATTGGATTCACTTCAAACTTATCTGTGACAACAATAACACGAGAGAATGCAAAGGAATCAACACACCTTCGAGTTCAGAGATTACTGTTTTCCTGAATTCGGGGAGAACTGACTCTACTGTAAGATGCTTTGAGAAGCCGAGCGCACATGTCACGTCCTGTTCATATTATGGATTATAGGAGTGATACTTTACATATGAAATCTAAAAATTAGGAGAGGAGTGTTCTCCCACCAGAAGAGTTATATAACATTACATAAGAAAGAAGGAAAGAAATAGCTGACGAACCAGATCTCCGGTCCTAGTAACCACGCATATTGAGTCCTTGCCATGCACACCAACCTGATAAAAGAGTGAAGTTTAGACAGAAACCCGACAGGAACCTGATAAAAGGAGTTAAGTTTAGACTATATTGGTAAGGTAAAGATTATAAACAATGCCAAACCCAAGTAAAGCCGCCCTATAATCAATTGAATGATCATACACATCCATGTACACCAATTCTCAAGACTACTTAATATGGAACCTCATTGAAAATTGTCTTATTTATTAACCTCATAATTTGCTCTGTAATGACTTGTGCCGTTTTTGCTTTCCATTACAATTAATTATGCAACCGGAGTAGTAGTAAAATATCAGCCAAAGTGTGACCGATACTCCAATATATATCAGAAGAAAAGGGTGGTATGGTCCAAGCAAGGTTATTACTGGGTAGATGACATTATTCTGAAAAAATGGTGGAATCAATAATCACTCCCAATACTTACCTCAATCTCGTCGGCTTTGAACTTCTTTTGGAACAAAAGCTGAAAAGCGAAAATTTCAGTCTGCCAAAATAATTATAACAATAATCAGGCCATTGACCAACATCTTAAATAAGCAAAAAGCAAAGCGTGATCCGTATTTGTTTTTATTCTAGAAACTTCGTCATGCGTCAGTCACTACAAGAAATTTGCCAATTTAAGGCGTGCAAGACATGCCATAGATGGGAAATTACGGCGCACAAATGCAAGCCATTGATGGACACGCCGTAAATCTATGTTGAAACTAATAACATGCTTTTGTAAGCCATAAATGATCTGAAACGCATAACTTGAGAAGTGAATCTTGACTATCAAAAAATGCTATGTGCTAAAGTGTAACCTTAAAAGTAAAACAACCAAGTAAAAGCACTTTTAAAAGAGTAGACTAAAGATGATATGACAAGGAGTGGTTTAGAGTGACGATCCGATTGGTTAGGTGCAAATTATCAAAATCAACTTGGATAGTGAGCATTACAAACGAGTTCTTAACACATTCACGGTGCAAACCCTCGAATCACACCAATCAATCTCTTGCATTGGTATACTATAGTTAATACATTAATCCTATCGATTAAGACTCGAATAAACGATTAACTACGCATTAATTACTCCGGAATGCCCAAAACGAATTGGAAAACACACTCAAGAAACCAATCCTAGACTATAGGTGGTTTTACTAGGTGTTCATGGTATCTCCTCATCTAAGTTAATTTTTGCAACTATGCCTCAAATCAACCAAGTAGTTCATGTAGGCAATCAAAAATTACCAACAAATACTAAGAGCAAACATTATGACATGAATGAATCAAGAACTTGACAATAGAATCCTACTCAAATCCAAGCAATTAAGAAAACACACAACCAATTTTCACATCACCCAACCATAACTTACTTGGCTACTCATGATTAGTGCAATAGCCAAGCAATTCATATCATTTAAAGCCATCAAAACAACAAATCAAGCTAAAAACGAAATTGTCTCAATTAAGTGTAATACATGAAAAGAGCTCACATCCCATGAAGAATCACTAAGTAGAAGATGAATTCATCGTTGTAGAGTAAAGCCCATGCCTTAATTCAACTTAATAGCTACAGAAAATGAGGTTTGAAACCCTCATTCTTCGGCTAAAGAAAGCACAGGTAGCTCCCCTGTTTTCCGTCCCCGTCCCCGTCCCAGTATCTATCTCTAATCTAATATATTATAATTAATATTTTTGCTATTCTTCTTTCGTCCAAAATTGCCCATGATTTAATAATCGAAACCTGTAATAGAGTACAAACAAAGCAACACACGTATTTCCCTGGGGTACAAAGTATTCCGTATGTGTTATAAAAATTCATATTTCAACAATAAAATAAGATTTTCGATTAAGTGTGATGTGGAACCGAGAGTGATAAAAATAGCATCTAAATCATAGAATTATAACCCCAATATGCTATAAAATGGTGTGAAAAAAAGTGTGAAGTGCATATTAGGATTGATTTCTCGATCTCTCATCAACCACCTCTCATTTAGAAACTTTTTGGTGCGTCCCAGAAAGAAATGGCGATTTCGAAAAAGAGTCATCACTTATGCATTGAACACATACAATAACACATCATTTCTCGAACTATAAGTGAAAGATGGTCATAAACATGCGATGACACAAGTTTCTACCTAGGTATGGTAAAAGTGTGCGTGTGTGAATGGCTCTTTACCCTAACTCCCGGTTTGGATTATAGACGTATAAGATGTCGGAGCTAGACCATAGGCTTATACTTCTTAACAATCTCCACTAATCGGGGCTACCTATAGTTGGGCACAGTAGGGTAGGACTTGAAAGCTTGTAACGTTAATTTGGGGACGGGTAAATGAAGTGATAAAAGGATATCAAAGAAAAGAAGCGCGAGGAGAGCTTAACCATAGTATTGGACACGTAATATCACTCTCACCCAAATACCAATAGCAAACCAAAAGAATGGTGCAAAAACAATCGTCACCGATATGAATCTCTAGGATAATTCGCAAAAATTAGTCGCCAGAAACGAATATCACAAGAGACTAAAAAACACCAACCTCTCAATCAACTCTCCCCTAAACCAAACAATTACACTTATACACATTATTATACAAAAATATCATTCATAGCACTTCTTTGACTCTTATATTGTTTTTTTTTTTTTTCCTTTTCTCTTTTCAGTTTCTTTTTCAACATTTTTTCTTCTTTTCTTTTCAACATCTTTTTTCTGTTCTTTTTTTTATACATTTTTTACCATTAACTTTGGCTTTTTCTTATGATTATATGGTTGCCTCTTTCTTTTTTTCCCCCTTCACTTTTTTTCTTTTTTTTATACACAATGTAATTCAATATAACACAATACACATTATAACATAAGATGAAATACGAGGCTACATAAAAAGATAGCCAAAATAACACAACCACCAAAAGTAGTCATCCCTCCCCAATAGACTCACTTACCAAGCCGACACCCAAATAATGAGCCATACATCTCACTTATGTCCAAAGTATAAAAGTTAAGCTAACTCACGAGGGAGACCAAAGGAATCTAGACCACAAAATAAAGGATTTGGGGTTAGGTAAATGGGCTAAATTCCGAAAGGCTAACGTTTTCGGATTGGGGTTGTTAGGTGTGATGCCCGAAAGACAATTTTGGTAATTGTTTTATTTAATAAATGAAATGATATTATTATTCATATTTATTATTCTCATATTCACCGATGTGACAATAGTATTTACACTTCTGACGAAAACCCTAAAGTATATCGTTTATGTAATCACTTAACTCGGTGTATGGGATATACACGGGAGGATTGAGTTAGTGAAGATGTACTTAAAATACAATTAGCCCGTAGTGAAGTTAAACGAGAGTATCGGTCTCTCCTTTAACGTGCTATTAATGCGCCAGGAACACAATAGGTGTGATAGTCTATCCGGACTTTCGGTTAAGAGAACCTAATGGGGCATTTATATATGATAGATATATCATATAGAAATTTGGACCGATTTGATTAGAGTTCACGATATAATTCCGTAATCGAGAAGTCTTATCGAATCAATGGATGATCATATTTATGGATATATCTTAATCTCGAGGTGATCACGATCCAATCGCTTGAATCGATTATGATGTTTGACTTGGCGGTTAAGGATTACACCGAGTCGTGGTGCGAATTACCCCATCTTGGCATTGTCTTGGATTGAGTGAGTAGTACGTGTTATCACAGATACGAATCCATTCCTTCCATTTATGAAGTAGATAAACGATTCACTTATTTGTTAATCCTAAAGCGATCGATCGCGAGTTCATATTGCATCGATTAGCTACCGGTGAGTTGTATGAATTAATTGATCACTAGGGGTTAATGGTAAATAAGGATAAGAGGTTCTAAAAAGGGTTAACGGTAACTTCCCGATTTAGAATGAGCGATCTATGGAGGATTAATTAATCCATATGTAATGATTATATCAATGGACGCTTATTATTATTCTCGTGAGGAGATAAATATAATCTCATAATCGGAGGAGTGCGATCACGGGATTATGGTGGCATATTCCTGTGATTGATTTATCGAATATAATTATTCATTCATAAGATAATTATTTATTTGATTTATCGAGACGCATTATTATTAGTCGTGGTCCACGACGTCTTCTCACAATATAGCATAGCTATTCTCGGACGTCGAATCCTAATAATATTAATTTAGTTCTTGTTAGACTTTATTAAACGATATGTGAATTAATTGTTTAGTGGACTATTAAATTAGTTGGGCTAAATAATTAAATATGTGGAAAAAACATTTTCCATAATCTTGGCCCAATTATTGTGTAATGGAAAAATTAATATCGACTAGGTCAATGGTTGATGATTTTGCGCCCCATGACTTATTTTTGGAACAAGAAATTATTTTCTTGTGTATTAATAAGACGTGTGCATAAAATATTTATTGGATAAATATTTATGGAAAGAAATAAAGATAAATATTATTCAGATTTGTTCAGAATATTATGGAATTATGTTTTATTTAATGGGATTATTATAATTGATTTTGTATTAATTATTAAATCCTTGGAGAGTTAAGTTTTACTCTCCTATATAAAGAGAGTTCTCACATGCCCTCATAACACAACTAATAATTTCGACTTCTCCTCTAGAGAGAAGAAGTATAATTTCGCCCAAGGGAATAAAAGGGAAAATCTTGGAGATTTTTCCGGGAAGATATATCGGAAGGATTCGAGGCGAGGATTTCCTTCCACCGGGAGTTGCTTGGATCACACTTACGGAAGATCGTGGTGCTCTTCACACCTTCGTTCGTTCTTTCTATTGCGGTTCTCCAACTTGGATTTTGAGATCCAAGAGGTATGTTCTACAACCCCCTTGTAGAGTAGATCTAGTTATTTTATTACGTGTATTTCATAGATCTAGATCCTTAAATCGCTTCCGCTGCGGATGATATTACTAACAGGGGTCTCACCGTCCTAAGAAAGGCTAAGGCGGGGAGACTAGGGATAACATTCCGGGTTGGCTATTTGGCTCTAGCAGGTCAAAGAAGCGCCATGACCGTCATCCTATGCCTATCTCTAAGTAACCCTTCTATTTCGCCTCGAAATTTAATGATATAAGTTCTAGCTAGCCGGACCTTCTCTATAGCTACCATAATATTTCACTAAAAGCCGGGGTTCATGAGTCGGAACTATACGTGAAAAATCCTATTCCGTAGCTAAATCACAAACTCGTGCCAATGCATGTTAATGGTTATCTTTTAGTTACATTTCTCAAAATGATTCATCATTGTATCTACTCAATACACAAGTCACGAATATTTTTTAAAAATTTGCCAAAATTTGCTTAAAAAGAGCAATTGCTAAGGCACAACAAACCAAACATGCATAACAAACGAATCACACTCATAGCACACACAAAATGCAAAGCTAAGTCTACCACCCCCACTTAAGAGTTGACATTGTCCTCAATGTAAAACGAGTGAAAGAAGAAGGACTTAGCTTGCATTTTAGCGAAATAGAGAACCCGGCATAAGGCGTAAATGTGGCAAATGTGTCATAGTATCTCCATCCATGCATGAGTAAAAAGATCACTTGTGCTACAAAAAAATGAAACGTCCACGCAGGGCCGGCCCTCCCCTAAGGCCTTCGAGACCCGGGTCTTAGGCCCAGTTCTGTCGGGAGGCCCAACGGTACATGTTTCGCTAAAAAAAAAAATCGTGTAGATTTAATCCGATCCAACCTAAAAAAATATGTTAATTTTCTTTTTTGGTAGAGGCCCAAATTTTTTTTTTTATTCTAATTGATAAATGCCCTAATAAAAAAATTTACTTGACCCAAAAAAAATAGATATATACAAACAAGTTTTATTAATTTTTCTGCATATACGGATGTTAAAAATGCGATAAGTGTTGGAAAAAATGTAGTACTTAAGATTTGTGAGAGAATTAGAAACTCAAGTGCACGTTAATAACGTTGTCTTTTAAGAGATGTTTTGTCCAACACGATTTGTCACTAAGGGATCAAATGAAAATCTCTTTCAGGATACAATGGGGTGTTTGATTCAAACAGTGACTTGTTTGAATCAAACCCGAGAACACTCAAAGTTTTTCTAATGATGTTGTCAAATTTATGGATTTTAAATCTTCATACTTATGTCTTTTATAGGTTGTAAGTACCCCATAAACAAATGGATGTACTCCTTGCACCGGATGAAAGCATGCAACCCTTACACAAAATGGTAAGTACATATCAGTTCGAAAATGCATGTATCTGAAAATGCATATCCCTTCATGAACTGATGCAAGCATTGATTTAGGTTTGCGATAACATTAATTCGTACGGCAACTCGTAGCAAACGATAACCAAAATATTTATTTATGAAAAAATATCTAACAATAAGTATGTTTTAAAAAAAAAACAATTTCAACTAAAAGCGGTCGGGGGGAGCAGTGCTTAGGCGTCTGGCGAGGCGACCCTGCGTCCACAACAGGCTACAAGAAGAAGGCGTGACCCCAACTTGTAGCTTAGCACAATTAATATATCATAAAATCACCAAAATTTGCTCATCCAAAATAATAATGCTCCAAGGCACAGAGAAAGCCTCAATATGAACAATAAGTGCCGCTTAACAAAAGAAGTGTCAAAGATCCAAAGCGGTATGCGGGAATTGGGAATTCAACTTTTTATTTAAAAAAACTATATAAAAAATCAAGAAAGGAAAAGACGGGTTGCCTCCTGGAAGCGCTTTTTTAACGTCGTTAGCTCGACGTAATGACTTATACGGTGCCAACAAAGGTTATACGGTTGACACAAAGATGAAAATTATACGGTAGAAGTGGAGCTCAAAAGCAACCGCAAGGTGGAAGTTATACGGTAGACATATGGATTATACCGCTCCTTGCATCTCTATGATGCCCAACACTCTCACAAAACACAACTCTGATTATCATTTCTCATCTACAACCGGACTATTCCTCCATTACGCATTTTCAATCTCCTTTTTTAGCACATGCTGATCAGAGTGGTCTACAACCGGAGCACCCACCGAATCAATCCTAAAACAATCGTTGTGGTCATCATAAGGATGCTTGATGTGTTCATAGACCTTGAAGGTTTCTCTCTCTTCATTCACTCTCAAAGTGATTTCCCCTTTTTGAACATCTAGAAGAGTCCTCCCCGTGGCTAAAAATTGTCTTCCTAAAAGTAGGGGCATTTTCACGTCCTCTTCCATTTCAAGCACAACAAAATCAACCGGGAACTCAAATTTTCCTACATTTACCAAAACATCCTCAACCACTCCCATTGGGTACCTAAGAGATTTATCGGCCATTTGGAGCGTTATCTTAGTAGGCTTCACTTTCTTTAAACCAAGTTTCTTGTAGATGCTAAGAGGCATTACGTTCACGCTTAGCACTAAGGTCACATAGAGTTCTATCAAACTCAATAGGACCTATCTTGCAAGGAATAGAAAAGCTACCCGGATCTTTCAATTTTGGGGGTAACTTGTTTTGAAAAACCTCCGAACACTCCTCTTTCAAGAAAACAAGTTGATCCATTTTAGCCTTGTTGCTCAATATTCCCTTAAGAAATTCAACATAGGATGGCATGTTTGTCAATGCATCAACTGAGGGAATATTAATTTCAACTTTTCGGAGAATATCAAGAAACTTGTCTTGCTTTTTACTTAGAGGTTCCGATTTCTTCTTACCACTAAGAGGGAAGAGGATTTTACTCAAATCAAAAGAATTATAAGAGGCAAAATTAGAAAAATGGTCCTGTAACTTGGCCTACTAAGGATTTTAGTCTCGCCTGCTCTGTTTAGGTGAGGCGTGAGGAAAATGATCTCTAAGTTGTTTTTAATTTAAAAATGGTCATAATCGTCGGAAATAACCGACCAAGACCGAATTTTTAAAAACGCTTTACGTGGTTGCGCCACTGAAGCTCCACGTTGGATCTACACTGTGGTGTGGGTCCTATTTTCCTCCATTTACTTAAAACGCCTTACGTGGCCGCTTAGGCAAACTGGCGTTAGATCCTACACTTGTGGGTCCTATTTTCCTCCATTTACTTAAAAAAAATTATTGATGCAAGAGAGATTCGAACCCATGACCTTATAGTAAAAGTCCAAGCACCTTGCCATTTGAGCTAAAGCTTCAATCTATATATTTTAACACAAATATTTACTTATGCAACCTATTTCGATCCCATTGTATTATATTCAAAATCAAACATATCATACAAGCCTTTTAAACCAAAAATGACACTACTTGTATCTTTTGATCGGGAATATGGCAAGTGGTCACACAACACAAAGGAATGCATATATGGTACATAACATAACATGACGTGTGTGTATTCTTTCAAATGACATTCGCCTCTAATATAAATGTTTTAATGCGATTCACGAGTTTTCTGCACTTTTTCTCCATTAATATTACATACTACTATATATATGCTACTCCCAGTATTATTATTTTCACGAGTCACGAAAATATTAATACTACTATACTATAAAGATTCATGGTTCTTGATAAATTGAAATTAATATATTGTAGTATATTTATATATCTAATCATTTTCCGATGAAAGCTCCTCATGTATATCTTTTAAAATATATATCCACACACAACCCCATCCACCCCGAACTTTGTGTAGAAAACAACAATTTGATCTGTTCTTGACTCCAATCTCTTTTCTCTCTTCTCTTTCTTCTCTCTACTCTACACCTCTACACCAAAAGAGTGGCTTGTTTCAATGTATGAAACTTGAGTGGCTTGTTAAATAAAGCGAGACAAGCTTAGCTAATACTGGCTACTGTATCCGTTCCAATATATAAATCATTCTACACTATTATATATTATCAATGCAACATTTATTACTCTTTTCTCTCTCTTACCCCTAATTATTATCAATCAAACCACTTTTCATTACTTAACAACTATTACATTAATGATAGTCAATGAATATTTTAGACATTAACCATCAAATTTATGGCATTCAATCATTTTTTTAATCTATGTGAATACACAGAGAATGACTTATATTATGAAAAGGAGATAGGAATAATAAATAGCATGATGGTCGTAAAGAGATAGATATGTTTTCCACCATTATTAATGTTATTAAAGTTAGGAGGTGTTCACGGTATCGGATTGGTTCAAAACCATGGTAGATACAGAAAATTTGTTCAACGGAGTTCATAATATTTTAAGAATGATTTATTTTTTTTCAGCATGTCCATAAATACTATTTTTATAAGTAAAATTTAAATAATCTACCATTTTAGCGGTGTTTGTGCATCTCGTTTGGGGTCAGGTAGATCGCCGTTGTTCAAAACCAAACCAAACCAAATATTTCGGTTTAAGAAATATGAAACCTAAATCAATTATGTTAAATTCGATTTAATTCAGTTTGGTCTTTCATTTCTTTGATTTGGTTCGCTTGGATATGACGCTTTATACTAAAAGAAAACTATTACAAATCAAGCATACTAACTAAATTGATCTAATTATAGACAAATTTTAGTCTATTTAGTATTTTTGACTCCTTATATCATTGCATGCTAGGTAACATGTCATCAATCACATGAATAAAGAAACAAAAGCACCAGTCGAGAAATATACGGAAGAGAAATGATAGAGTCACAACAAAAAGACACAACAATATGCCACAATAATAATCTACACCATTGATTATTGTGGACATATATTGATTGACCTAGGTCCCACAATAATCAATGGTGTAGATCATTGTTGTAGCACATTGTTGTATGTTTTCGTTGTGACTCTATCACTCCTCTATATGGAACCAAGACTTCAAGAGCGATAAAACCTCCCAATATTGCTGTCATAACAAACAATAACCAACAATAGGGGAGCTTCTTAAATAAGCCAGACGGATTTCAGTATACTACGCCCTTGTTACATAAATAAGCACATACGTATATAATTCTGAAGTAGAATTGTCAAATATCATTATCATTATCATTAAACTAAACTATATTAAAAGAGCCAATGTGTTTCCCCTCAAAAATGTTTCCCCCTCGGGTGTTTCCCCTAAAAAGAATTTCTCTGTAACTAATTTATTCCAATAAATATAATATTTATTAATTAATTTAAAGGATATATATAATACCATTAACTACAATCTAAAAGTATAAAAATAAAAAAAATAGAAAACACGTTAAGGGAAAAAATCAATCAATCCACACAGCAATAATAATCACCATATCATGTAATTAGCCGAACATCAAACAGATTTTTTTTTTTTTTTTTTGACAAAGAACATCAAATAGATCTAATATACTAATATAATAATAATAACTAATAACGAAAAGGAAAAACAAATACATCAATAATAATCACTATCTGAAAAAAAAAAATACATCAATAATAATCACTATCCGAAAAAACAAATACATCAATAATAATCACTATCTCATCTCATTAGCCGTAACCGAGCATCTTTTCACACAGTAAATTATTTTGACTCAATTCAAATTAGAATTTTAATCATTTTTCATACCAATACCGGTCAAAAATACTTTCTAAGTAAAATTAAATTAAGAAAACATCCAGCATTCTGTCTGAAATTCGGTCAGAATCAACAAGCCCAAAGAAAAAAACATTACGTTTGACAATTCAATCAAGACTTTTACAGAATGCATATCATAAATACATGCATCGTGTTTTTTTACGAGAATACATGCATATATATCTTAACATTAGAAGTACTTATTATTTCTCAATAGTTGGACGACGGTTTTTGTCGTTTCTGTTTTTTTTCCTCCTTGAGCAATGAAACGACGTCGTTTCATGGAGTACACATGGCACTACCTCCTTTACGTGTACTGCTGTCCTTACCCTTTCCAGATGTCAGTAGTTAGTATTCTCCATTTGCCTACTGCTTTCGATCTCCACCACCGCTCCCCTGACCTCTAATCGCTCTTGCTTTCCACTCAAACTCAGATGAATTGGGGTGGTGTATATAGCGCCTCCGAACCGCCTTCGTCTTCAATTGTTGTCGTCGTTTGCAGTCTTTCCGCTCTCGCTTCCGGCAGGTAAGCCTTTGCTCTGTTGCTCTGCAATTGTTCTGCTTTTGATTATTTGCAGAAGATTAGTTGCTCTATGTTCTTCTTCTTGCATGTATTAGGAGTTATTGAGTTGATTCACAAGGGCATTAAGGAGAAGAAGGCCTGTGGTTTCTCTTGAGATTGAAAGTTCAAATCTTTTGGATTTCATTCTCCATTTTTCTGATTCATGAGGGAAAAATATAGGGTTCTTTGTAATGATGAGGGACAAGAGGGACATTAGGCCTGTGTTGTTTAAATTTGAGGTGGTTTTAGCTTTTTCTCTGGGAGGGATTGTTTTTAAAATTTTCAGGGCTAGAAGAATTAAGCCCTCTAAACCTTCCTCTCCTAAAGCAAAAGGTTGGTTTTTCTTTTTCTTGCTATAATTCTTTTTTTTTTTTTTCTTCTGTTTTTTTTTTAATTTTTTTGGATTTTGTAACTTCATAATCAGTTTTCATTTTTTTAATGGTTAGATGGTGGAAAAAATCAAGCTCATCATTGGGAGGCGAGAACAGGACTCAAGAATGTTGAGGATCACCTCCTACATAAAACATTCAATTCTTGCTGCTCTGCTTCCATTCAACCTGGTGAAGATGTAAGATCATTGGATATTTGTTTGAGTTTTCAATTTGTGACTTTGTTCTGTTTTTTTCTTGGTGATTTGTTTATATTTATGAGATGCGAACCGAAAATTTGAAAAAGAAGAGTGTTTTGTTATTAAGGGCTTAATGCATATGGTAGTGGCATGAGTCTTACCTATATTTGAATTTAGATCATGTTATCACCCAAAGAAATCTTGAACTCATTACATTCCTATTTTTACATTGATCTTGAGAATATTGTAATCAAGATGATACTCCATTAGTCTGAAAAAGTAATCTTATCACTATAAATTGTTTGTTTCTATTTTCCACAGTTTCCCTTAAGAGTTATTTACTTCATAAAATTGATTTATATGCTGTGGAAATCTTTGTTCTTCCACAAACAGGATCCTTACTGCAACTAAATTGATAATTTCATGTTCTTGGATGTTTGTACATTAGCTAACTTTGCTTACATTTTCCCCTTTAACTTGCAACTTGTCTTCCATCTGGATTCAGATTCTCTCATGTAGTAATCAAAATATGTTGTTTTACAGCAGTCTCCGCGGCTTTCAAGAAGCTCTATTGGTAACATTGGCCGTAACTTTTCTCCCAGAAGTATATCTACAGTTAATAAAAAAGCATACCTTTTGCCAAAGCCAGGTTTTTTATTCACCACTTGCTCAATTCTTCATGTTGTTAGTTCTTGGGAGAGAAGTCCACGAAAAATCGATGCTCAAACCTCTGCTCCTCCTCCGGTATCGGTGAGTTTTGTTTGCAGTGTACAATGGTTTTTTTTTCCTGCTTATTTTTACGGATTTTTTTGTTGTTTTGGTGTAATCTGTGGTAGCATCTTCTGCTTTGACAACTCACCGCTTTTCTCTTCCGTTGTTACTTCTGATTTCTGTCATCTCTCCTCATTGAATTAACTAGGTATTTCCTTTATTTTGCATATCTTTGTGTATTTCTACATCTGCTATCTATTACTTACTCTTGAATTGGAATTATCGGATCTGAATTCGTTCGATTTTGATTGCAGATCGGTGTAAGATTGAAGTTACAGGTTGGTTAGTGACTATTTTGATTTTCTATCAGTTTTTCCCCTTCTTCTGTTCTTCTGATTTGGTGTTGTGCACAGTAGGATCAAAGTCAGTGCCTTTATTGATGTTTTGTTCATAGACGTTGAACAAAACTTGCTTGTTGTGGTATCGTGTATTTGAATCTTTCCAGATTACTGTATCATCTGTAGTAGACTATTTGAAATTCTGTATAATGGGTGCTTGCAATTACATGTGTTGTTTGGATTTGAGTATTATGTGGATTGAGGGCTGTTGTTTATAGATGGTACTGCTTTTTGTCAAAATAAAAAACTTAAGATGGCTTTGTCCTTTAAAGTCAAAATTGACTGCTTTATGATATTTGGTATCTACTTTTCCAGTTTTTTCCCCTTTTTTGGTTGCTTTTTCCTGTTGTTAACTTGGTTTCAAAGTCAGTTTTCATCACTTATGATGTACATGGTTCCCCTGTAATAGATTATCTTGGATCTGTTTCTTGCTTTCTCTATCTTCTTGACTGTCGATGTTTTCATGATGTCTATGTAACTCAATATTAGCCCGTATTCTTTATTTTGCTAAGAGCATGTATACCTAGGTTTGCAAGTGCTCCTGTCTCTTGTGCTGTTTCTTTGTGTTTGGTTGTCCTACTACAAGGGAGTAATAAGTTATTGGTGACTTTTGAATTACAGCAATCTCGAAGCGGTAGCTTACTTAATTGATTTGCTCTATGAGGCTTTGATATTAAGTACTTGAAATAAACATAAGTGATCTACATTAGGTTTCATTTTACTCTTTCTACTTGCCAATAATACTTTATGTCCCTGTTTTTTTGGAAATAGATACTTGTTGTTTAAAAAGTACATGCTGTGTGTTGTTTAGGTCTATGTACCAATATTATTTATGCTATAGCTATAGATATAGTAGGTGCTTTTGTTTAAACTATGCTCTATTGTTTTCTGCCTCTGTTGTATTCAGATCTTGTTCCTTGTATTTGACTTTCAGTTTGACTGTATCTTTGTACAAATATAAAGTTTCGACCTTACAGCTCCACTTATTTTGCTGCTCTTTTCTACAGTTTCTGAAGAAGGTATTGTAGCTACTCGGCTTAGTAAACAAGGAAATTGCTTGAGGTAAGTGTAGTTAGAGGTGCTCTTTGCAAACCTCAATAGTTAGGGGATCTATTACAAACCCCGTAGTTACGAGATCTACAGAAAATCTCGCTTTCCTTGCACATGTACAATATATGCAGTACTTTGTCTTAGGTGTAGTGAATTCCTACGGTTGATAATGGGAATGTATTTGGACTTATAGCTTGCATTTGATCTCTTTAATCATGGAGTAGATGTCTATGGGTTCTGTTTTCCTGTTATTGTTCTGGAATGGTTTTCATCTTTTGATGATGATAAGATCTAAGCCTTGTTTCTCAAAACATTCGCAGTGGCCGCCTAAAGCTCTCGCCTTTCGCCGGGCTTGAGAGCTAATGCTGCTTATATCCTTCCTTGGATGTCTGAGACACTATTTCTCATGTAATCATAGCTTGCTTTTTTGTTAAACGTTCTTTGGGTGCTTGTTTACATGATACTAAAGGATAGTATTTGGCTGTTCTTCAAATATTCAAAAGCATGAATTGGATGCTTTATGAATTATTTTATGTGTTTTTCTTTCAGACCATCTCATTCTTTGTTGTTAAAATTGTTTCCTTTTATTGTTGTCTTAATATTGTTGATCATGACAAATCCTGCTGTTTCTCAAAACATTCGCAGTGGCCGACTAAGGGCTTTCGCCTTCACCAGGCTTATGCTGCTTTTATCCTTCCTTGGATGTCTGAAACTTCATTTACTGATTTCCCCTTTTTTTGTTTAGTAATTTTTGTCTCTTGATCACAATCAAAAGTCCATTAGATATCTTTCTTTATGTCTGGCATTTAGAACTGGGAATTCTTGCAAGTGTTTCATTAAAGATTTATTGTAACAGGGACATCCAATGCTCTACCTTAAGCAACAATTTTGGTTGCTCTAGGGTGATGGACATGGTCCCTTATAGTCAAGCTTAACCATAGCAAACAAACCCCACTCAAAACAACTCCGTTAAAAAAAAAGGTTTCAAATGACCACTATTATATGTAAAACCAGGACATACTGTGCATCGCACAGTATTACCACTAGTATATATATATATATATATATATATATATATATATATATATATATATATATATATATATATATATATATATTAATTTCTATCATTATCCACGATATAATATGTACAAATTTTATGCATCAATATTTTATGCATCTGTAAAGTAGTTTATATGGACAAAAATATAAATATTACATTACAACCAACAAAATAATAATAAAACATTATGCATATCGTCAACAAAATAATAATAAAAAATTATACATACCATCAACAAAATAATAATAAATATGTAATATTAAATATAAAATAATAATTAAATAGTTTATATAGTTTATGAATCAAGACTTATCTTAATTAAATATAATTACATCTGTAAAAATTGTTTATGCAGACATGAAGAGAAATATTACATTACAGACAACAAAATAATAATAAAATATTATATTTACAGTAAATTTTATGAGGTGTTTCCCAATATTAAAATATAGTTTAATTAATTTAGTTGATCAACTATGCAATGTTGTTTTCATACATTCAATACAACTACGTAACAAATATTCATTCATGATATATAACATAATACTTTTGTATAAATTACGATGCATTATTTGTTCACAAAATACAATTGTATTTCATGCTGTTTTCATACATTCAATACAACTACCGCACAAATATTCATAACCGAGTACTTCTGCATAAATTACAATGTATCACTTATTCACGAACTATAGTTGTATTTGAATTTGTGTTAGTAAATTCAATACAACAACCTGACATATATTCATAACATAGTGCTTCTACATCAAAAACTGCGAAGTACGAAGCACATTTGCATGAACAAGTACTACAAACATCTATAAGGCACTTGAAATTGCAAACATGATGGACTTTAATGGAAAACTTCATTCTCGGAATTCAAACACGCAATTGCTATGTCATACTTTTATCCTTATAACTAATACTGCCTTTGTTCCAAAATATAAGTCATCCTACACTTTTAGATTTATCCCACAATATAAGTCATTCTATATTACCAATGCAACATTTATTACTCTTTTCTCTATCTTTCCCCTAATTTATTATCAATCCAACTACTTTTCATTACTTAACTCCTATTGCATTAATTATAGTCAATGGGCATTTTAGACATTAATCTTCAAATTTATGACATACAACCACTTCCTTAATCTGTGTGAAAACCTTTAGGATGACTTATATTTTAGAACGGAAGCAGTATTTTAATCCATAAAACAATAATGAAGTGGAAGAAGGACTTAAGCTCATTGATTGATTCTTGATTTTGTCATACTCTTCTTTAGATATCTGAATTAACTTGAAGGTAATGTTCGGTTGAAAGAATGCTTGAGCATGAAATGAGAGAGTAACAATCTGCTCATTCGTCGTGTTAAATGACAACCCAATGCATAGATATCACAACACCGGCTCCACCGAAAGAGAATCCGGGCTAATTTGACTATGTAATGCTTGGAGGAAAGTTATGTTTTTGGTGCAACTTGATTAATTGATTTAATTTGAGGCACAACGTGTAAAGGTGGACACAAGAAGAAGGCATCTTCTTCTCCAACAGATCGATGAGATTTCTGTTGGGTAATTCGTTGGAGGAAAACGGCAACACCTTTACCCTAGACACCGTTTAGAAAATAAACGTTTATACTAAATTTTAAAAAACAGGAAACGTTGCAACCCCTAAACATTCCAGCACCACTATTGTCCGTACATTTAGAACAATTTTTATCAATTTTTTATGCAAATGGAAGGACGTGGCTGGCTGTGGCAATCTCACCAAACTCCTCTTACTAAGAGTAAGAAAAAAGTGAAACAAACATTACAAAAGACAAAAGATTAAGACATAATGAACTTCATAATCTCGTAAAATTGATTTTAACTCATCTTACCAGAAGCAAAAGAGGTCCATAACATTCCCATTTAACAGATATGACTAAATATTGATTACAAAGGAAATGGTAAAATCTCTTCTCCATGCCATTCCGGAAAAAACAAAAACAAAAAATAACTAACTCCCACAAACTAGTCCTTATACTAGACAAACTAACAATTTTTAAAACCAACAACAGGCCATGAATTCGTATACCTGAAGATAAATTTCTGTGAAAATAGACAAGATCCAGGATTCAGAGACCAGAAGTCCTCTTCCCATCCTCTTCTGCATCAGCAACCCAAGTCCTCTTCCCATCCTCTTCCTCCACTCCAACCCCTATAGTATTCGAATAACCTGGCATGTAAGAACAGAACCTGCACGCTCAGCTGCCTCTGCCTCTTTCATCCACGCTTCACGGTCAATCTCAACACCTTCTCTCTGTAAAGTCCTGATACCTCTTTCAATAATTTTTCAACCCCACGAAGTGTTTCCGTTGGCTTCCTCCAATTTAGCAGCAGTAATCCAAATGGCCTGCTCTTTAGGGAGCTTCTCCCTTGCCCTGTTGAGAACCTTCTTTGCATTTTCGTAAGTTTCTAGTCTAGCATATGCAATCCACAGCTCCACATGTAGCGGACAAAACTCGACAGCTCTTTGGAGCAATAGCCGAGCATCCTCTTCATTAGAAAGCTCCACGACAGCTTTCCATAATCTAACAGAATCAGAAATACTTTCAAGGCCTTTCATCAACACCCTCCTCTTAGTTGCATCAGCATGTTCAAGCTTGGCAGCCTCCAACCACAATGTTACCGATTTAGGGTTTTTCTTAATGCCCCTTAAAATAAAAGCTTTAGCCTCATTTGGGTTAACCAACCCGGAGGCCTCTAACCACACGTCTTCACTCGTAGGGCACTCCTCACATCCCTTTTCTATAAGCTGTCTGGCAGACTGAAGCTTACCAGCAATCACCTCCAACCTCGCCGCAGCAATCCAACCTCGTGGATCTTTAGGTCTGGAGTGTATGACCGAACTAAGCAACATCCTAAGTTTCTTGATATCAGATATCTCGGCATCACTAGTGATCTTCATGCTGCCTAAATCAGTCAAATAGCCCTTTGGATCAACTACAGTTTGCCCAGAAACGGAATCAGAAAGCCTATCTTGTTTCAAACTCAATACATTTCCTCTTCCCTCACCCATCACGTTCAAATCAGTGTGGGATGCTGGAGTCTCTGTTCCACCAACAGCCCTACTCTTAGGATCGACCGCAGCCATATGTTCCTTCTCCTGTCTATCTTTCTCTAAAAGAGTATCTGGAACTGGAACACAACTCTCAAACTTTGGCTTCTTGTTCCTGGAGTAATCCCCAATATCAGGAATGGCCTCCCAGTCCTTAAAGGACATAGTTGATAGTTTCCTCTTCAAAAGCTCTGTAATCTTAGGATTGGAAGCAGCGCCAATAGATCGATCAGGAAGATCAGGAGCAGCACGAGCAGGTCCAATATCAGAACGGGTAGTAAAGCCCGTAGCACCACGCCCTAATCCGGCAACATAATTAGGAGGAGGTTTTGTGTGCAGGAAATCGAGACGATTCTTCGGCGGAACAGGATCTTGCATACCGCCAAGTAGAGGAACGTGAAGAGTTAAGGTTGAATTGGAACAAACACCCAGAAGGGAGAGATGAACGTCGTTATTCTGTGGAGTCGATAAAAGTCGCGGCCACAGATAGAGGCGTTGGAGAGCTGCAGGAAGGTTGAGACGGAGCTCAATTTGGTGGATCAGGGAGCTAAGTGTGGTGGTTGTGGGGTTGACAGCTAGGGCTAGGGTTTTGTTTTCCGGTGACCGAACGAAAACCATGACGGAACACGATGACCTTACTCACAAGAGGAAAGACAGCGGATATGTTTCGATCTAAAATTGTTTGGGTCAAAAATAGAAAATATTTGTGTTAAATAATGGCTGAATGGCTGACTTCTTCTTCTTTTTTTTTTTTTTTTTTTTTTTTTTTTTTTATAATGAAAAGTTTTTTTTATTTTTTATTTATGTAACCACGCACACACACATGTAAAACCACGCGCACATACACATTGTCTTCACTGGGACTCTAACCCGAAATCTCAGGGTTAATGTTCCACATTGTCCTTACAGTTTTTTTATAATGAAAATTGAATGGCCGATTTTATGTTTATCAAAATACTTATTTGCTTGGAACGTATTTGGGGGTCCCTATCATACACGGTAGGCAGAAGGTCTTCTATTTTACGACGTTGGTTGACAAAATGAAGGGGAAACTTTCTAGCTGGAAAATGAAATCACTCTCAAAGGCAGGAAGGAACATTCAAATTAAGAGCTCTTTGTCCACTCAACCATTCTATACGATGCAAACCACCACGCTCACTAGTACGACTCTGTTCGCCATGGAACGTGTATGTAGAGGCTTTTTATGGGGAAATGACGGAGATTCAACAAAGCTTCATACTCTACACTGGAACACAATTTGCAAACCGAAAGAAGAGGGGGGCCTAGGCATCCGGAGATTACAAGAGATGAATTATGCAATGTTAGGCAAAATTGTATGGCAATTAATCAATGAGAAAGACACTTTGTAGGTCAATGTTCTCTTTACAAGAGATGAATTATGCGTATCGCGTCGAATTTCTTTTGTTTTTTTTCATGTCATGTACAACGTTCCACTTTTCTTTTCTTTTTTAATTATATTTTTTACGTACAGTCCCCCCACCCCAACCCCACCCCGTTTTCAAGTTCAGCGTGATAAGGGACCAAAAGTGTCAAAAACAATCTTCCAGAAAGATAAGGAACCAAAAGTCACTTCATAAATCATCAAGGTGGTCAATGCGTCGCGTATCGTGTCGTATATTTTTATTTTTTTCCCTTTCATGTACAGCGGTGCGTATCGCTTCAACTTTATTTTTTTTGACGTATCGCTGTACATAAGGGATCAAAAATGACATTGACTCAAGGTGGTCGATGCGTCACGTATCGCGTCGTATATTTATTTATTTTTTTCCTTTATTGTACAGCGTTCCGTATCGCGTCGTTATTATATTTTTTCTTTTTTCAAGTTCAGCGTCCCTCTATATTTATTTATTTTAATTTTTTTTCCTTCATGTACAACGTTTTTTTATGTCTATTAAATATTAGAACGTCCTTATAACTAAATAAGTTGATTGAGTGTCCTTCCTTCCCTATTAAGTTCAAAAACACGTTCTTATAACTAAATAAGTTTTTGTGATCTCTTTTTGTTCATTAAGTTCTAAAAAGTGTCATTATAACCAATAACCCCTTAATTCAAGATTAGTTGGCAGTTGAATGTGTTAGAAGTAATATCGTCGGATCAATCATAGATTGACCCGACACGCAAATGAAGCATCAGATCTATATCTAAGCGAAAACAAAGAACATAAATCAAAGATCTAAATCTCTGAGGGGTTTAGGAGCTCTACCTTTTTATGGTGCTTAACTCCAAGAACAAAAGGCTCCTTGAACACGTGATTGAGCGACCACCGTCTTCTTCAACGTGTCTCCCAAAGAACACCAAGTGGATGGTGTTTCCGCCACGGACCTCCTTGATATGCTACTAGGAATAATCCCAAGATTATTCCAACTCAAACCTCGAAGAAAATAGCCGCAAATTCCAAGCTATTTTCTCCAATAAATAGCGTGAATTGTTGTGTGTCAAAAGGCTTGGAAGAACTCTCTTTATAGGAGAGTAAAACTTAACCTCCAAGATTAAATAATTAAGAGATAATTATTACATTAATCCTTTTTCCAAATAAAAGATAAATAAAATAATTATCCCAAACAAATTAGGATAAATCATATTATTATCTAATATTCCATGAATTATCATTTAACAAATAAAAGATAAATCGCACGTCAAATAATTATCCAAAAAAACTAATTTCACTAATAATTAAATAATACAATAAAGATGCGCCACTTGCAAAACCCAAAATAAGGTCCATACGCATTTTACTATATTTGACCAATTTGGTCAAAAAGGTCAACACACCAATTCGATTAAGTAAGTCACTTAAAATGTCTTTTCAGTGTATTTAATTATTTAGTCCAACTAAATAATTAATCCACATATCAATTAAATAGTCCAATCCAACTATTTAATTATAATTGAGTGCAACGACGAGAAATCCAATTATGCTATTTGGGAGCCACGCGGGGCCAATGGGCCCATATTCAAGAAATTCTGATAAATTAGATAAAATTATTCGTCAGACGAATAATTATATCCAACCTATTAATTCGGGATTACACCACCATAAACCCGAAATTGAACTCTATCGAATATAGATAACTTACACTCAATTTATGAGTCGAAATCGTCCATTGATATAATCATTACATACGGATAAATCCTCCATAGATCGTTTCACCGATTCGGGATATTTCCGTAAACCCTTCTCGAAACATATTATCCTTATTTAACATTAACCCCTAGTGATCAATTAGTTCATAACCAATATAATATGGCGGGCCCATCGATCGATTTAGGGTCAACAAATAAAGAAGCGTCTATCTACTTTTAGGAAGGAATGGATTCCATATCTCGTGATAACACGGACCACTCACTCATTCCGAGAATAGAGCCAACGAAGTGTTGGACCACATCTGCTGAAGTGATCCTTACTAACACATCAAACTCTACCCTAGTCTAGCGGTTATGCGTGATCACCTCGAGATTGATTAATCCATATATGATCATCTTGTGATTCGATAAGACTTCTCGATCACGGAATTATATCGAGAACTCAAATCAAATCGGTCAAATTCTATATGATTATCATCATATATAAATGCCCCACTAGTATCTATTACCGACCGATCCGGATAAGATGTCACACCGTAAAGTGTTAGGCGCATTAATAGCAAATTAATCATGAGACCCATACTCGATTAATAAACGCTACGGACTAAGTTAATTTTAAGTACATCTCACTAACTCAATCCTCTTGTGTATAGCCATACACCGAAGTTATGTGATTACATAAACGGAGTACTTAGGGTTTTGTTGAGTGTCTTAATTATAAGCATACATGCATATAATAAGATGAATTACTAATTCCGCCCTAAAACAATTATATAAGCTGCTTTCTAAGACTATACCTTACAGAATGCACCTAGACAATTTGTATTTTGGCAATTGCCTCAATTAATTCGGTACAGAGGGAGTAACAAATAGTGCCGATTCGGGGAAAGTCCTCTTCTTTTTATTGAAATTTGAGAAGACTTGTAGGCTCAAGGCAGAGATACCGAGGTCTATAAACCCGAAGTTTCAGATTTGAGTCTCAATGTGTGCGTGTGAAAAGAAAAAAAAAACTAAAAAAACTTTAATAAAAAAAACAATACATTGTGGAGAACTATATAACTGCATGCATACAAACATTAAACAAAAGCAAGCAATCATTTAATTAGCAAAAATAAATAGAAAAATTCATCCATATTTATATATCTTCAATGCCTTTTCCTCCGGTGGCGTTTCCGGTGATCTTCTCCGTCGCTATCACCATCATCGTGTTAGCGTTTGGACGATGTAGCACCGTCAACAACAACATCGTCCTAGACACTAAAACGCTGAGTTCTTTTTGCAATGATCATCATCAGCCTTACGAATTTTCTTTTTTTTGCATAGCCTTGATCACTATTTATGTAATACATACTCGTCTCTAATCTTCTTAACGAATTTTCTTTTCTGCAATTTTTTCCGAGAAATTATTTATATATATATTTTTTTGTGTTTATGATATCTCTATCCAAGATAAAATGGATCAGATTCATTAATTTGGATATAAAAGAAAAGTTTACAAGAATAAAAAATAAAAAAATTAATAAATGCGATTGAAATAAATAATTTTTTCCCCTCAAAAAAAAAATTAAATCTTTTTGAGCTTAGAAAGAAAGATTAATTTGGATTGGGGTATTCATCATCTTCTTACCGCGGTTTCAGCGGATGTTTGATTATTGCAATGTATCTTTTTTTCAAAAAAAAATAAATAAATAAAGATTAAAGATGCCCCTAAAAATGAAAAAAAGATTATAAGTGTAATTATCTTTCTAATTGATCAATATTATTTCATTCGCCATTCGATCTGGCCGTCCTACCTAGGGATGAACAAAATTTCCCGAAACCGAACCAACCGACCAAACCAAACTGAACCAAACCAGAAAAACAAAAACCGTGGTTTTTTGGATGGTTTTATGGTGTTATAAAACCGAACCGTTTAAATTGGTTTGGTTTCAATTTCCGAAAAAAGAAACCGATAGAACCGAACCGAACCGTATTAATTTAATATATATATATATATATATATATATATATATATATCATTACTTATAAGGTAACTGTGTTTTTTTCAAGAAACTGGCCACGTCGATGGTATTTGCATTTAATTCGCGTTTGGGCTTTGCTTTTAATTAGCCCAATCAAAAAATTAAAGTCCAGCAAATATTAGCCCAGTAATGGGTTTAGTGGAAACAAAATCAGAAGATCAAGTTGTTAGGGTATTCATTCAAGAGGGAGTACGTATGGCTATCGGCGGCGATTTCTTCGTTCACCCCTCTCCCCGCGCCTCCAGGTCGTTTGACGTTTACCGCCGGCGTCGGCCGTTTCAAATGGCTTATCTATGCTGTCGTACACCTCTACGCGTCTGTGATGGGTTTGATTTGACAGAAAGACACTGGCTTTTGCTCTGGCCGAGGGTAAGGTGGTGGGTTCTTCCCGGCGGCTGCAGTTTCTTCGATCTTCTCCACACATCTAGATGGGTTTCACGTGCTGGTTGTAGCGTCGTACATCTGATGCTTCCGATTTGACAAAATACGTTGCTTTGGGTTAAAAGAGATGTCACTGAATCAATAAGGAGCAACTTACCAAGAAGTTCAAGCAAGATGTGTGGTCGAGGCCTGGTATGATTTTTTTTTTTTTTTGATATCCCGAAATTTAATTGTTGTCGTTTGTAATTTTGATGCGTTTCATATTTCTGTTTTGTTTTTTTAATTTTGTAAATATAATTTAGTTGAAACGAGAATGAATGAAAAAGAAATGAAAGCAGACTTTGAGTTGCGCAAAGGTTTAAATTCTCAGTTGTTGACTTTGTTTTGAGGTATCCGTTAATTTATTTCTATTCTCGCGGTAGTATATACTTTCTTAGGGTTTTAATATCCGTTATTTGCAGAACATGTATATGGTGGCTGCGGTGTCTTCCCTCTTTCTTCACCCCGTCTCTGTTGTTCAGTCGAGAGCTGCTCCAATCATTCCTTTTGATCCAAGAATTCAATGGCGGTTGTTGCTGAGGATGAAGAATGTGGAGGATATTACAACAATAGTTCCTTACATTCCAAAACGAGGTTAGGGCGAATCACCTTTTAGTTTGTCACAAAGTGTGTTTTATTTACAGAGCTGTTGTTTTTATTTCAATGATTCATTTGGACATTTCAGTTGTGTGTATCTTATTTCCAGTTTGCGTTGTTTATCATGTTTTGATGGTAAAATTGAGTCCGTAACATTTTTTTGTAGTGAAATTTTGAGCACTCCAGTTAGGCGTGTAGATGAAATACTATCTCAACTGTATTTTCTATCGTCGTTCTCTCTGGAAAATATATTGCCTCTATTTTTTGGGAGGGGTATACTGCCTCTTTTTAAATATGCTGATTTGTTGAATCTAGCTTCTCTTCCAGGTGCTTCCACTTTTTTTTTATCCAACAAGGATTGCTACAAGAAAGGTACTTATTACTAATCCCTTTCTTGTCTACGGATTTTTAGCTGTTTTTAGTATATTATTGCTCTCTTGCAATAGATATGGGTGATGTTTTTCTCTTTTTGAGAATTGGAAATGTTGTTTAGGATGTTTGTTTGTTAGTAAAGATGGGGCCTTCCGGACTTTTATGATGAGTGATGATGTTTTGAACTCTCTGGTCATTATATTTAGGTTCCAATCAAGACCCTTCTTATTGATGGAAATTACCGGGTGGAGGATCGAGGATTGAAGACTCATCATGGCATGTTAGTCTGTTTCTAACTTTCTATTCATTTTCTTGCTCTGCTCACTGTTTTGGGATCTTTGGTTTCACCCAAATGTTATGAATTTATTATTGTGTCTTTAAACAGCAGGATTTGTTGAATGTTGTTAGGATTAAAACGGGATATGAGGTTACTTATCGTGTGTATGTTAAGTGCTAGGGTTTGATTAATATGAATTCTCTCCATATGACCTGTTTAAGTAGGATAGATATGCAGTTTGATCCAGGTAATACTTGGCAAGCTTGCCAGTTAAGCTTATTTTGAACTGGTGCTAAGAATAGCATAGTTTCAGTTTTCGAGCTCTTATGATCTAATAGTTCACTGAAATTTGAACTTCTTGATGGAAGGACGTGGTGTAGCTTTTGTCTTAATTGTATATCACTGACGTCAATATGTTTTTATTATCTGAAGCTCTATACATGCTTTTTCCCTTTTTCTTCCATGTGTGTGTGTGCCTGAACGTTTCCAAGGTTTTAAGATGCGCTAGATGTCATTGATCTTTACTCAAGAGGAATTTACTTAGTCCACTGTATTTGTTTTTTATATTGTATGCACTACTTTGACAATTGGATCTTAATTATTGTGATTGGGTTTTTTTAACCATTGCAGATACGGTTTGAGGACTGGCTTTCATGCCAGAACTAGGAATTCTATCTGCGTCACATGATGGATATATTGGAAGTACCGTTTAATGAAGTTGGTTTAAAAGATTAATGTCACTTTATTACTAAATGGTTGAAAAGATTACTAAAGCATACACATCAGGTTCCTAATTGCTCCACATAAATATAGACAGGAAATTACTAAATGGAAGACATAATCCATATAGCAACCATTTAGGGGTTGAAATACAATCATGCGGCTACCCCTATACACTACACAACACTATATTACTAAATGGTTGAATAGATTAATGTCACTTTCAGTTTATATCTATTCAGTTTGATTAATAACTTTGGCTCGTTCATTTGCAGCAACAAACACTCTAAACAAGGGAAACTGTTTGGATAGCAATATTCACGAAACTGGCTCGTTGATTTGGGATTGCTGTTGGATGGACCACATGAGGCTGCAGCTACTGATGCTGCTCAATTATTCAGCCCCAACACCAAAAAATAGCTCACAGAGATTGAAGGCATAGTTGAAAGCAGCAAGGGTGAACAATCAACTCCACCAGCCAAAAGAACCCTCGACTTCATCTCCATGGCTGCTAAAGTTGAAAAAACAAGTGCTGATAGACTGGGTGGCAAAGAAACTGCTGATCTTAACACCAGTCCAGCTGAGCTTGAAATACCAACAGAGAGTCCGGTCAAGAAGGGTAAGGAAGACCAGAAATCAAACTAATATGTGCTGGAGCTCCAAAATAAAGATTACGACTTAATCGTATTCTGTAATATTAGCATAAGTACTTCTAAGACAGTAACTTTTTACTGCTATATGTATTGTACTAAAAGCATGCATGTACGCTGCTTTTGCATTTTGTAAACCATTGCATCTTTCTAAGATTGTAATGGTTTAACAATATGCCTTTTGCTTCCTTCATTTGTTTTGTTGGCCAAGACATATATTAGCTGGAATTGCACCCCAGTTAACTAACAACAACTTCTTATGTAACAAGACACTATTTTGGATCCTTAAGCCTTTATTATGTGTCATATTTAAAGGTATGCCTTTCTTTCTTCAAATATGTTTGTTGTCTTATACCTGGATACTTGATGTATGCCTTACTATCTTCTTCTACGCATCACTTCATTTTCATTTCAAAAGCATTTTACAACTACTTTTCCAGGGCCATATTGCCGTGCATTGCACGGCAACAGCCTCTAGTATATATATATAATTTTATACAATATTTTATTTTTGTCAACCCAACCCAAACCTTCCAATAGAAGCTTGATTTTTTTTTATTTTTAGAACAGCAATATTATTAAGAAATCATACTAGCAAGGAGCTAGTATGATGAAACAAGAGATTACAAAAGTATCCAAGAGGTCAATACAGAAGCAAAAAATAAGATCACTAAAAACAGTCATCAAAGCAGAATAAAAACCAATAAATCACTGCCTATATTTGAACAAAAAACCCCAGAACATCTGCAGCAAACCAACAGCAACATCAGCGTACAACATTCCAATTTGAACAGCAAACGCAGTTCAATCAAGAATTGCAATCATCCGGTACTTGTAACAAAAACAAAGCGCGCTAAAGCCGACCCCTTCAGAATCTTCGATGTAGCACCAAGTTGGTTAAGTCACAGCTTTCCATAATCTAACAGAATCAGAAATACTTTCAAGGCCTTTCATCAACACCCTCCTCTTAGTTGCATCAGCATGTTCAAGCTTGGCAGCCTCCAACCACAATGTTACCGATTTAGGGTTTTTCTTAATGCCCCTTAAAATAAAAGCTTTAGCCTCATTTGGGTTAACCAACCCGGAGGCCTCTAACCACACGTCTTCACTCGTAGGGCACTCCTCACATCCTTTTTCTATAAGCTGTCTGGCAGACTGAAGCTAAACACGAAAACAGGTCCAAACAAAACACGAAAACTAAACAAAACCCTAATTGGAACCTAAACACAAACCTATGAAAAATTAATACTCACTAGATAACACAAACTACCTACGAAAAACAAAACAGAACAACTTTAGAAAAAATTAATAAGAAACTAGACGACCGTACCGATTCCCCGGCAACGGCGCCAAAAACTTGTCACGGATTTATCTAACAAAGCAAACAAGTAATAAAATTTATAAATCCGGTATTCCCCAAGTGTAGGGATCGTAGTATAGCGATTAATACCGGAGTCGATCACAGGGAATCGGGGTATCTAGTTCATTAATTTTCCTAAGATTGTCACTACTATTTATTACTAAACCTAAACTAAAACGGAAAATAAACTGGACAGAGGATTGTCAGTCCAATACCAGGAAGACATCGTTGCGAACAAAAGTAAATAAAACTACGGGTGGTGGTCCTAAAGGACAACTTTACATCTTAAATGAAGAATAGGACAAAAAAAATAATATTTGGTTGAGAAGGACAAAAAAAAAAGAGATGTACAAAAATACCCTTAATGATAATATTTTTTTTTCTTTTCACATTAAAGTCGTCTTTGGTGTTACTACGTGTTGGTGTTACTACGAGTTACTACATTATGTCTTACTATGTTTGAGGGTGTTTCCATTGCTTTTATACCCTACTTGGGAAGGGAACCCGATAGGGGATTTGTGTACCTTAAGATCGTGCACATTCATAGAAAAATGCCAAAGCGTTACTCTTTCTATACCCTACTTGGAAGGGAACCCCGATAGGATTTGTGTATGCTTAAGATCGTGCATATTCATACAAAAATGTAGTAACATTACAAAAATGTAGTAACATTACAAAAAATGCATTGATAATTCCTCAAAAACAAACAATTCATAATTCTTCAACAACAATTCTTAAAGAACAATCTTAAAGAACAAAAATAAAGACAGTAGGATTCATACAACAACAATTGATCAAAACCGAAATGCAGCAAAACCTAACAATCCATTACAGGTTTAACAATCCCCAATGTAGTAACTTTTGAACATGTAGTAACTTTCGAACATCATGTCTAACACATTTACAGACATGTAGTAACTTTTACGCCTACTACAGCATTTACGCAGTACCAAAACACCCAATGTAACTTTCCATGGCAAGCCACCAAAAGACCAAACGCAGCCATTGAACCCGGGGACAAGAAGCCTCGCCACACGCCGGAGACCAAAAAATCCCTAAATCCATCAATTCCTCAAGACCCATCAAGCAATTCAACCTCTCTCTATGCAAAGTAACCTCCCAAAAGCCCTCCTCCACCACCACCATTTCCGCCGCCGTGAACAACCCAATTTCATCACAATCAATTACGGCAAGACCGCCTACTTGGCGCTTTTTACGCACACTAACGTAATTAATCGTCAAATTAACCCAAAATAGCCAATTGACTGCTCCATACCCGGATTTTCTATTAAAAAAAAACTCACCCGGCAGAAGAAATAAAAAGGAAAAAAGAACATTTTCTGGACATGGGTCACGTTCTCAAAACCGTCCGACCACGTTTGGAAACAATAACTTCCTCACAACCTCTTCTACCTTCTCCTCATTACAATCGCCTCGGCAACCTCTTCAAACCGTGAACATCCTTGAAGAGTCGCACCGGGAGAAATTGATGATCAATTTCACTCTTCTTTGCAATTAATTTAGGATAATTTGTCGCCGGAAATCTGTGTTAAGTTTGTAAGAAATGGCAAGGGGGCGGGGGCGGCGGCGGCTGTAGGTGGTAAAGAAATTAGGGTTTGGAGATGGAGCAGAAAGAAGGGACAAATATGCCTATATTTAAAAAAAAAACCGCATGAGATGCAACAAATTAAAAATAAAGGGTATTCTTGGATAGACACATTTTTTTGTCCTTTTCAACCATTGCTTTTATTTCTTGTCCTATTTACCTAAATAAGATCTAAATTCGTCCTTAACGACCTTTTCCTAATAAAACTATAACTAAGGAAAACAATAAAACTAACGAACATGATAATGACTGAAGCAAATCAACATAGAACAAACCATGATCCACCATCCCGCAACCCTTAATTTCCAGCCTAGATTATCTTATGAAGATTTAATCAAAGATGTGATTCACCTCTCAAAAGTATGAATTCCTACTCTCATAGATAATTCGCCTATCAATCTTTTATCTCTCGATATATAAGATTAACGTTTCCAAACCAAGGTGCAAGATTTATTAGATCTAACAATCTAGATATTCTAACCTATCAACTCTCGTATTTTTAGGTTAAAAGATCTATTCTTTCTATGGTGATCTAAGCGTTTACACCGACTCTCGTCATACGGTAAACATCAATAACAACAATCTCTCGATATACGTTGCATAACGAATAATCATATGAAAGAAACAAACTTTAATTAAAACTCACAAAATATCCAAAGGAAAGAAAATAAAAGCTGCTGGAAAAAGTTGCTCATGCCTGCTCCAAGTTCACAGCTTCAAGCCATCTTCATGCGAACAAGAAAAGAAGAAAAAGAAAAGGAAAATTCGCAACCCCAGCCACCCCAAGGGGGCTAGGGCCGCCTAGGGTTTTCTTCTTATGAGTATGTATCAATAAGAGTCAATAATGTATCTCTTAGGGTTGAAATACGCGCTGCTATTTATAGATTTTAAAGTCGGTTTCAGCATGGCGGTGCCTGGACGCCCGTCCAGACCTTCTGGACGCTCGTTCACTATTGTTGGACGCCCGTCCACTTCAGCGTCCAAACTCTCTGTATCAAAATCTCCTCCTGGACGCCAGTCCACTCTGGACGGGACTTGGACGCCAGTTCAGCTGGATCAAATTCTGATTTCTCCATCTTTATCCTTTCTCTTCTATCCAAATTCATCATTATCTCTTTTATCATCAATGTAATTCGACTCTTATCTCTTTTTTATCATCATTTAAGCATCAAACACATACCTACAACACATCAAAACATCGCAAAACGTAATATCGTCCAAATAATCATAAAATCACAATTAAAACACCAAAATTAGCCTATTTTGCGAATAACTCATTTAAAACCTCATTTACTCAATATTTCCATTAAACACTCGTTTCTTATGCAAATTATACAAATATGAGGGAAATTATCATAAAATATATCAATATAAATCGTATAAATTCACCCTTAACAACTCCCCCACACTTAGCTTTTGCTCATCCCGAGCAAAACAAAACAAGAACCAAGGCTCGAAACGAAAACAGACATCTCAGACAATATAGCATAGATCCAATAAATCAGAAGTTCACCACTGTGTGTGTGCAAAGCCATAGAAAACTTCCACTAAATCCAAACTTGAGTAACTCAAAGCAAAACTAGCTAATACCCCCTTTAAACTAGCGATAAATGATACTTATAAGATGTACCCTACAAACGTAAAATATCCCGAAAAGGATGATCGAATATATCTAGGGCCTTTCTGAAATACTCAGAGGATAATCCCTACAGCATATCTATCAGTTTCTACTGGGGATAAGATAGACGATAACTTAGTCTTCTATTCATTTCATACCATTTCTTTATAAGTTGATTTAATCACCTTCACTTTTAAACACACATCAGAACAAGCTCTTGCCCTGTCATAGCAGAATAGGATATTCGAGATATACCCTATCTTACTCCAATCATAAGGCAGCTTTTTCTGACTGTCGTGAGCTTTTGGTCATCATAGTGGTATAGGACATACGTGGTATACCCTATCACACTCAAATCATCGACTAGCTTCCGACACACCCAATAATTCTTCATATTTTTCAACTTTTTCATTTGACATTAAGTTACGTGTTACTTATCACATTCAAACCTTAGATATTCACAGTATAACATACTTCGGATCTAAATACAAACTATCATAAATCTCAAGATATATACGTAGCACTAAGCACATGACTTATAAGAAAATCAAAAATCACTAGTCCAAAGGGGTATAACTTTATAAATTAGCTCATCATTCACTATGGCTCGTGAAAAATAGATCTCAGGTGAAACAACTAACTTATCAAACATATGATATATAGCATAAATGACTATAAAATAACGAACACTGAATTGAATTGCCTACTCGGGACAAAACAAAAAACAAAATGTCGAAATTTTTTGAAAATTCTAGCTCATTTTGCATAGAATCATAATATAATTGAAAATTCTAGCTCATTTTGCATAGAATCATAATATAATTAAGCAAACGATATGTAGGTACACAAAACCATTCCCCTCCCCCACACTTAAATCACAACATGTCCTCATGGTGTGCAGAATTAAAGAAAAGATAAAAGAACTTAGCTGATTTGGTAATGATATGAAGATAGTGATGTGATTCCGGTTGGAATCAAATCCGATGTTTTGCCCAGGAAGTAACTAAGGGGAACAATGACGAGCCAATGATTCTAGACCTAGTAATCCAACTAAATCGTAGACAGAGAACGCCCAACAAATGCTCACAATGCTGGTAAATCCTCAAAGGGTTGAACTTTCTACGACAAAGAAAATTCTCACTCGCAAGTGATTTTCAAGCCTTATGACTTGGTTGAGTAAAACTCAATAATTTGATTTCTCATAAAATAATTGTCTAAAGAATGAATAGCTAGTGTTTGCCTTATATAGGCTTACAACCAAAAGAACTAGAAAGACAAAAGCAATGTGGGAGAAAATCTCACTAGAAAATGCGCCTACCTCCTATTGGCGTAAAGCGAAATGTTCTATTGGCTAATAAATAACAAATAAATAAAGTGTTGAAAATCCAATATAAAATAAAACCAACTCCTAATTAATTAAATAATATTCATAAATAGCACGAATGATGTATCCTCCGAGCATGAACTGGATCACATCATTCCCTCCCGGTTCGAAAGGATTCGTCCTCGAATCAATAGGACATCGTAAAATTGAGCTGCAACACACACCATTCTTGAACAACCCGCAAAAATCAGCAATGATATACCGGGATCAAATAACGTCGCGATTACACAACTTCAAATGAAGCGGCACGCGATATCCACGATCCATGCGTCACTAAAGCAATGTGAAAAGTGTACATCGGGTTGATATAAATGTCGATGGCGTTCGAGTGGGTGAAACATATTCATAACAACTCAATGTTGGATAATCATCAACACGCGCAGCAAAAGGATCATGAAAAGTGTGCTCTGGTTTGCCACTAATGTGATCACGATCAAGATAAATCAAAGGCGAGATACGGGCTGCATTGGATGTATCTAACAACCCGGTGTCCGCTTCATTTGGCGTATCATCATGTACTGCAAAGAAGATGCAACAAGGTGGAACAAGAATTGAGTAACACCGCAGACTTCTTGTGCCTCATTCAAAATCAACTCCTCGTGTTCTTTTTCAACAATAGACTCCTCAGACATCTCTACTTTCTCACCCACTAATTCAGGTTCATTCACCGCCACCACACTCTCACCTTCCTTCTTGTTCAACTCATCCTCACGAGTACTCACAACCTCCTCGGTTTCTCTTCAATCAATTCTTTGTCTTGTTCTCGATGCAAGTTTCAAGCGATCGTTTTCCTCCATTACATGCCCCGCAAAGTTTTTAGCGAACCGAACCTTATCTTTGTGAGCCTCGTTGAGGATAACGCAACGAGCGTAAGCTTTTACCCTTATGGCGCAAGGTGTAGTTATTTGCATACCCATCATAAGCAACTCTTCTATCAAACTTCCAAGGTCTTCCAAGTAATAGATGGTCGATGTGCATGGGGACTACATCACATAAAACTACACCATCGAGTTTACCAAGATTGAAGGAGATTAAGGCTGTTGGGTAACCCGCATTTCACCAACATCATTCAGCCATGTCAACGTATACGGTTGAGGATGGGGTATAGTAGGAATGGATAATTTACTAATCACATACGTTACTAACTAAGTTAGCACAACAATCAGGTTCAATAATCATAGAGCATAGCCTTTCACCAATCCAACAACGTGTACGAAAAAAATCGCTTTCAACATCACCTTGCACACTATTATCTCTTTCTGTCATTGTCTCAAAGAAAAGACCTCACAAACTCATGTGTTTGCACTCCCCTCTTTCTAGGTCGTATAAAACACCCTTGTCAAACGAACCGAGGAAAAGCAAGCTTAAAGTAAATGTGACAATCAAAACCGACTCTCTAGACGGTACACTAGGTTTTCAGACTGAGAATAGGTTGAAAGGTATGGGGATGAGTGGAATAATGGGTGAAAAGTTTCTAAATGCGATTATTAAAGACAAGAAAGGAAAGGACTCAAAAGACGGAATGAATTCGGATGACTGCAAAATTTGACGGGTGTGAAAATTTTCACACCCAGGTGTGGAACTCACGTATTTAATGACCAAACTAAGACGAATCTGCCAAAACTCAAAAGACAAAAGTTGTAGAACAGGGAGTTTTCTAAATGATGTCAAAATTTCAGATTTTTAGAAGGTCTAGAAGTGGCTCAAACAATCATTTTTCAGAAACTGGTGCAATCTGTCATAAATTTCCAGAATGATAGCAGTGATTTAAGGTGCCGATTGTGACCAAATTAAAACGAATTTGGGAAAACTCAAAAGACAAAAGTTGTAGATCGGAGAATTTACTATAAGATCACCAAGTTTTGGGTGATTCCGAATCGTATCGACCACAAAAATCGAATTCAAACGATGATTAACAGGTGCAGTTTTTCTGGGCAGATCGTGTGTATTGATCGGCAGTTTTAGACAAGCTATGTGTCGAATCTGGATTGGGTACAAAGACAAAAAGTGTACATCGAGATGTGTTGGAGATGTGGTAAAAATTTTAGAATTTTTGGAGGGTTTTTGGTTAGGGATCGAACTGATACAAAAACGGGTCTTAGGGTTCTTGGGATGAAGGTTTGAAGATTGCTTGTGTTCTTGGGGGGGCGACTGAAAAAAAAAAGAAGAACAAGAAGAACGAAATTTTTTTTTTTTTGGAATAAAGGAAGACAAAATAAAAGGGATATTTGCTCACCCGAAGTTCTTTGAGCTCTGCTATGCTCTAAATGATGTGATTCCGGTTGGAATCAAATCCGATGTTTTGCCCAGGAAGTAACTAAGGGGAACAATGACGAGCCAATGATTCTAGACCTAGTAATCCAACTAAATCGTAGAGGCGAGAACGCCCAACAAATGCTCACAATCTTTGGTAAATCCTCAAAGGGTTGAACTTTCTACGACAAAAAAATTCTCACTCATAAGTGATTTTCAAGCCTTATGACTTGGTTGAGTAAAACTCAATAATTTGATTTCTCATAAAATAATTGTGTAAAGAATGAATAGCTAGTGTTTGCCTTTATAGAGGCTACAACCAAAAGAACTAGAAAGACAAAAGCAATGTGGGAGAAAATCTCACTAGAAAATGCGCCACTCTCTATTGGTGAGAAGCGAAATGTTCTTATTGGCTAATAAATAACAAATAAATAAAGTCTTTGAAAATCCAATATAAAATAAAACCAACTCCTAATTAATTAAATAATATTCATAAATAGCACGAATGATGTATCCTCCGAGCATGAACTGGATCACATCAGATAGGCTGAAGAAGGATAGATAATCGATCCGCGTTTCCGAGGCACGAGATGTCATAGGTATTCCTCTCCAGATTCACTTCCAAGTTAGCTTAACAAAAACAACTAAAAATGTACCTGCACCACTTGAAAAACATGGCAGTATCTCGGGGAACACGGGGGAATATAACATATTGCGCAGAAAAGTTTGATATAAGCACAGGATATAATTGCTCAGATGGAAAAATTACCACACAGTTAAAACACAGGACATCTAAGCGTCAAATATAAAGCCACAGAAGCTCATAATACAAATAAGGTCAACATGTGCATACAGAAATAAGGATAGAGGACACTACAAAGTAGCGGAATTGTACACGTAAAACACATGGAAAAGAAATCAGAGAGATTTTTTCAGATTAAGCTCATGTAAAGATGAAACATATACATGGAACATTACAAAATAGCAGGGCTAGGTGCACTATACGAAAATATATTACAATGCAATCTACATGGTATGCAATTATAAAAAAAAATAAAAAGTTGACATGCTCAGGCTGAGCAAGTTGGGAAGGCAACTCTACAGTGACTACGGCCCGTGCAGAATCAGAAAATGAAGGACATAAAATAAAAGTGGTAGCTTACGGCAAGCCGACAGTAACTACCCTCAAGAAAAATAAAAGAAAAAATAGAAAAACAATGCAACTAGATGACATGCAACTAAATGATATGCAAAAATAAAAGAAAGAAAACTAGCCCACTCATTTGCAACATGACATGTATATCATAAACGTCACCAAATAATGATAGTTTACGATAAACGATGGTACTATTCATTATATGTAGTGTGTGAGCGCCTTGAGACTCATCAAAGGTGATAGCATTATGGAAAACCAACAGTTAGCTATACTAAACAGATATAACTCATAAGCCAAAGATAGTAGCAACGGAAAACCGACAGTAGCTACCCATATGAGTTACAAAAATAACAAGAAAACACATAAGTCTCAAAGCTCACAGGATTCATCACAACGATATGTAGCATACGGAAACCGACATTAGCTACTAAATAACAATAAGAACAGTTAAAGCATACGAGAACCGACATTAACTATAACATGCATAGATGAATCGTGACACCCTAGATAGACGACAACAGGAACATCATAAGTCATATTACAATCACGTCTAGCTAGGTGAATTACTCAACATGGATTACCATAGATGGAAAGAAAACCATAACGGTGAAAGAACATGACATCTACGCATATACAAAGGCCGCAGAGGCTCTCATTAAAACATCCATGTCAATTAGTGAAGCATGTATATAAAAATTAATCAATTATTTAACGTGGATCAGTAGATGGAAAGATGTAAACATGCAAGTTCAGAACATCTACGTAAGAATAATTAGCCACAGAAGCTCGTATGAAAATATCCACGTCAAATAAAGCATGTAACAAAAAAACAAATTCTATTCACTAGAAAGCGACACCTTTGGACGGCCGTTTAGACAATCCAGACGGACGTTTAAAGCATATTCGTATGGACGGACGTTCACTTACTATGGGCGCCCGTCGACTCAAAGCAGAAAGCCGCTGCAGCAGACTCGATTGATACCGTAAAACAAAGAAAGCAACCTAAAATCATAACCTAATACCATATCATTAAAACAGAAACCCTAGTGTTTATTAAAAACGAAAACAAAACTATGAAACCTAAATTCACATTTCATAAATTGAGTAAAAAACTTTTTGCACATTCTTACCCCAACGGTCATCGAAACACGGCAAAAATAAAAACTCTCAATTTATTTAACGCTACTTTTATTGAAAACTACCTAAAAATATACGGAAACAGAAACCTAAACCTAAACTACGAAAAATTTAAAACAGAAAAACAGAAAACACTAAAAAAAAAGAAAAAACGTGTTGAAATCTTCTGAGCCCAAAATGGAAGGGAAAACAGTGGATTTTGACGTCGAAAACGGCACTGAACGGCCGTAGGCGGTTCACCACGTCGTCGGCGTCGGAACGAGCTTTCCGAATTGGGGTCCTGCGTTCCAAACGGACACTCGAGCCGAAAGTTATGGCCAAAATACTAACAAGTGCTAAAACGATCCCTTTTATCCAAAAATTTGACCGCGAAAACGTGGAGTCAGTTGATTCAACCTCAGAACCCTACCTACGAAACCTACCTACGAAAAACAGAAACCCTAGTACATTTATTTAATAAGCAAAAGAAAGACAAACCAAGATATCTACCTAAAACAAATATAAAATAAAAAAAAAACTGGTGACAGACAGGCCAGACGGGCGTCCAAGTTACTGGACGGACGTCTGCCTGAAGAAAGAACAGGCCGGGCGTCCAAGTTACTGGACGCTCGTCTGCCTGGGCAAAACACAAATAGAGACGATCAGATTTGGACGGACGGGCGTCCAATAGCTCAGGACGCCCGTTTACGTTCAAATCAAGCACATAAACGCCGCTAAACACGAAAGCAGTCCAAACAAAACACGAAAACTAAACAAAACCCTAATTGGAACCTAAACACAAACCTATGAAAATTAATACTCACTAGATAACACAAACTACCTACGAAAAACAAAAGCAGAACAACTTTAGAAAAATTAATAAGAAACTAGACGACCGTACCGATTCCCCGACAACGGCGCCAAAAACTTGTCACGGATTTATCTAACAAAGCAAACAAGTAATAAAATTTATAAATCCGGTATTCCCCAAGTGTAGGGATCGTAGTATAGCGATTAATACCGGAGTCGATCACGAGGAATCGGGTATCTAGTTCATTAATTTTCCTAAGATTGTCACTACTATTTATTACTAAACCTAAACTAAAACGGAAAATAAACTGGACAGAGGATTGTCAGTCCAATGCCAGGAAGACATCGTTGCGAACAAAAGTAAATAAAACTATAACTAAGGAAAACAATAAAACTAACGAACATGATAATGACTGAAGCAAATCAACATAGAACAAACCATGATCCACCATCCCGCAACCCTTAATTTCCAGCCTAGATTATCTTATGAAGATTTAATCAAAGATGTGATTCACCTCTCAAAAGTATGAATTCCTACTCTCGTAGATAATTCGCCTATCAATCTTTTATCTCTCGATATATAAGATTAACGTTTCCAAACCAAGGTGCAAGATTTATTAGATCTAACAATCTAGATATTCTAACCTATCAACTCTCGTATTTTTAGGTTAAAAAGATCTATTCTTTCCTATGGTGATCTAGCGTTTACACCGACTCTCGTCATACGGTAAACATCAATAACAACAATCTCTCGATATACGTTGCATAACGAATAATCATATGAAAGAAACGAACTTTAATAAAAACTCACAAAATATCCAAAGGAAAGAAAATAAAAGCTGCTGGAAAAAGTTGCTCATGCCTGCTCCAAGTTCACAGCTTCAAGCCATCTTCATGCGAACAAGAAAAGAAGAAAAAGAAAAGGAAAATTCGCAACCCCAGCCACCCCAAGGGGGCTGGGGCCGCCTAGGGTTTTCTTCTTATGAGTATGTATCAATAAGAGTCAATAATGTATCTCTTAGGGTTGAAATACGCGCTGCTATTTATAGATTTTAAAGTCGGTTTGACATGGCGGTGCTCGGACGCCCGTCGAGACCTTACGGGACGCTCGTTTCACTATTGTTGGACGCCCGCCCACTTCAGCGCCCAAACTCTCAGATCAAAATCTCCTCGTGGACGCTTGATCCACTTATTTGGACTTGATCCACTGCGGACGGGACTTGGGCGCTTGATTCAATTTGGATCAAATTCTGATTTCTCCATCTTTATCCTTTCTCTTCTATCCAAATTCATCATTATCTCTTTTATCATCAATGTAATTCGACTCTTATCTCTTTTTGATCATCATTTAAGCATCAAACACATACCTACAACACATCAAAACATCGCAAAACGTAATATCGTCCAAATAATCATAAAATCACAATTAAAACACCAAAATTAGCCTATTTTGCGAATAACTCATTTAAAACCTCATTTACTCAATATTTCCATTAAACACTCGTTTCTTATGCAAATTATACAAATATGAGGGAAATTATCATAAAATATATCAATATAAATCGTATAAATTCACCCTTAACAGGAGCCCTTTGTCCTTCGCAAGACCAAACCGCTTTCTTGATTTCATCATCCTCAATTTTTCTTTCAAGCCAACCATTCTGCTCTTCAGACAATTTAGAGAACAAGTTGCTCGTGAGGGAGGGTCTCTCCCGATTCTTTTCTCTGTACATCTCCTTAAAAGACTCAAAGATGGCATGCTTAATGGCCTCCGGTTCTTCAATCCACTTCCCGTTAACCATTAAACCATCCATACTATCCTTCCGAGCTCTCCCTTTGACACATTTATGGAAAAAATTCGTATTTTTGTCACCCTCATTCAGCCACTTGATACGGGATTTTTGTCGGAGATTACTTTCCAAACGGTTGCCAAGCTCAAAAACCTTTTCAGACGCCTCAGCCCTTCTCTTCATTCAAAAGGGTACATTCTGCTTCTTTATCCAGCTCAGACAAAATTTTCTCTTCATCTCTAATCTGACAAGAGACATTACCAAATACCTCTTTGCCCCAAGATTTGAGCATATCTTTCAAATGTTTTAATTTTAACTTCAAACGTATTCTTGGGCTAATAGAGAACACTTCCTGTTGCCAACAAACTCTAACCAATTCTTCCAGTTTATCATCTTCAAGCCAGTGATCAAAGAATCTAAACGGAGTTGGACCAAAGTCCAGCTTTTTGGAAGCAAGCAAGAGAGGACAATGATCCGATAATCTTCTGTCGAGAGCAACCAACTTGGCATCTTCCCAAACTTTAAAGAACTCATCCGAAACCAAAAAACGGTCTAGTCTGCTCATCTTGGTCCCAGCCTTATTATACCACGTAAATTTCCTTCTACCCATCTTCAAATCAAATAACTTGGAGTTATTGATAAAATTATTAAAAAATGAAGCATCAGAAGAATTGAAGCAAGAACCCTTCCTTTCATTGGAAGAACGAACCGAGTTAAAATCGCCATGAACACAAATAATACCATTCTGGTTTGAAAGGAATTCCAAGAGCTCATTCCAAAGTGAAACTTTTGTCTGGCAACTTTGGGGTGCATAAACATTTACAAAGCAACCAAGTACCTTTTACCCCGATAAAGCAAGAGCCTTCAAATTTTTCAACCTCACTCAGTAAGTTGTTGTCCCAAATACAAAGCAAACCTCCCGAAAATCCATCTGCATTTTTGAAGTGGAAATCAACGTCCATATCTTTCCAAAAAGATTGAACCAACTTAAGATTAAGATAGTTCATCTTAGTTTCCTGAATCGAAAGAAATTGGACCTTATGTTCCAAAACAAGCCCTCTAATCCAACTTTTTTTACAACCCGCATTTAAACCCCTGATATTTAAGGATATCATCTTCATTGAGAACAAGCAAAACACAACCATCCAGAGCAAGAAAACAGAAAAATCACGAAAACAAGCCCTCTAATCCAATAGAAGCTTGATACGTCTGTTGTTTTTTTATGTGTTTGAATAAAGCTAAATGCATTAAGATATATAGACCTTTGTGTCCCTATAATTGGAGCAATTATGGACTCAATAATTTCAAGACTGTTGTGTACGTATCATGATCTTTAGGATTACAAAAATCTAGAAAAAAATCCATTCAGCTGTGAATAATAAATGATAGGTTTTGAGTTTTTTTTTGTACTCTTCTTGTTGTTCTAACTCTACATTATTCAATATACAACTATCTAAACTTTGAGTTCACTACGCAAGTAAGATTATATCAACTTAGTTATCATATTTGGTTTATAATTTTTTTTTGCAGTGTAAATCGATAAACCGAATCGAACCAACCGAATAAATGAAAGACCGAACCGAACCAAGCCGAATTTATATGGTTGGTTTGGGTATCCAAATATCCGAACCGAAATAAATGGTTTGGTTTTAAAAATCTGAAAAACCGACCCGAACCGAAGTATGTGCACCCCTAGTCCTACCGTTATCCACGACGACGCTGTCGCCTCTTGGCCGTCGCCGGAGTCGCCGCACTGCTGCATTACACAGCTCACACTCACGGCTGAAGACCCAAGCAATTGATTTCCGCCTCATCTTCATTCTTCAGGTAAATCGTTAGTTGGATTCTTTGTTTGTTCAATTTGAAAAATCTCTACAAATCGGTGCCGGTGCGAATTGACTGAGCCTAGAGCTGTTAGAATTGAATAAATATCTGCGAATAAATAACGTTTGTCTTAATCTCAGCACAAATGAATCCTTATGCCATTAGAATTTATCTTGGAATTTGTTGAACATGCCTCTGTTTATGTGTTCTATGGATTTAGGTTTTGTTGAAGCATCTCTTGAATTGATATCACATATGTTACTTGTAAAGCTTACTGTTCTTTAATTACTCTTCTGGAAATTTGTGAAGCTAATGAATTGAATGTTTTTTATAAGGCCATAAAAATAGTTTTAGCATGCTCAAGATTTGAACCCATTAGGTATGCTTTAAGCCAGTTTTTCCTATTATTGAACTTAGAATACGAATCGATTTTTCGTATTTGAAAAGGAGCATGTTTGTGTGCAGTTATTAGCTGCTGATTAGATGGACCTCGAAAGGCTTCTGGCGGAGTTGAAAGTTGAGGTGCTCAGGTGGTCACAAGAAGTTCTAAGACTTAATTCAGAGAACACCTCAAGATCAGATTTATGCTGCCATTGGAATAGTTGGTGCTCACTGTGTTCCTTTTCGCGATTTGTATGTCCCTTTAATACTCTTTTCTTTGTCTCCTACGTTATACTTTATGTTCTTTCTTTTGGATAAAAGTATACTTTCATTCTTATGTGAAGTACGTTTTCTACAATTATGTAGCTGTACGGTTAATAAACTACCCAATACACTCTGGTTATTTCTGATATATGTTGAACACAATTGATTTAGGAGATAGAAATTCATGTATTCAGTTGAAAGTTGAGAGCATGATGTAGTTGTTGGTTTTTTAAGTGTCATATAGTGGAATTATCGGGGTATGTTTGCTTTAGGGTACATTTCTTTAGGTTCTTGTCTATTTAATAGTGTGAACTTCCCAAATATAGTGAAGTTGTGTTGGTAGCTGCGAATATCTTGTTGTGCATACCTAAATGTATATGTATCATGTGATGTCGCATAATGTCCTTTTCTTCATCCCACCCTTTATTTATTAGTCATCCAACCACTTTTCATTACATTTTCAACTATCACATTCATTCCACTTTCCTAATTTGTGTGTAAACGTTTATAAAGAGCTATATTAAGAGACAGAGGTAGTATATTTTAGAGATCTGACGTTAAATCTGAGGCACAAACCTTCCTCTTTTACCAAGTATATAATGTTATAAAGATACTCATTTCATCTTTATATAGCCGTGCTAATTACTTTACCTGATACGTTATTATTATTGTTGTTGTTGTTATCCTTATTGAGATTACCTTTTCCTTCTACCAGCTTTGGGATGGCTCTATCCATCAAGGCACTGTTACTTCCATGGAACCCAATGCCGACACTTTTGTGCTGTTCTCTGAGAAGAGTAAGCTAAAGGCAGAACGTTTTGCTCTTATTACGCACGTGGTTTTATTGGATTGTGAAATACGGGTTTGAGTGATTGCAGAAAGGTAAAATAAAGCCGGTTCATGTTGTTGATGTTCCTGGGCATTCTCGGCTCCAATCCAAGCTGGACGAGTTCTTACCTGAAGCTTCTGCTGTTGTTTTCGTCATTGATGCTGTGGAATTTCTACCCTACTGCCGTGCTGCTTCAGAGTATAAATAAATTCTTGGAATCTTAATTCATTATGCTCGAGTATGAATATCAATTTCTCGATATTAATGCTGTGTATGGTTTTTTTTATGTGGCAAGGTACTTGTACGAGTTACTGACCAAGGCAAGTGTTGTGAAGAAGAAGATACCGGTACTTATACTCTGTAACAAGGTGGATAAAGTCACCGCGCACACAAAGGATTTTATAAAAAGACAGCTGGAGAAAGAAATGTAAGTGAAATTAAATTGCTGTCTCGGTTACTTTTTTTTTGTGCCTGTGTGCTTATTATTATTATGTGATGATACATAGTAACAAGCTTCGGGTATCAACAGTGGCGGAGGTAGGATCGTAGTCCAGGGGGGCAAAATTAAGAGTCGGAAAAATAATGCGTACATTAACATAAATAAGAATGTCTTTTTCTTTGAAACATAAATAAGAATGTTGATGTTACATTGATTTAAATAACATTTAAAAGAAAAAAATTGTATTATAATTCAAAAATATTTATAAGAGAAAATATACATTTGAAAAAAAATATTAAAGAAAGAAAAGTTCAAAAATTTTAATACAAAAGTTAAAAATGGGCATGAGTTAGGAAAATAAGCTGCAAATGGGCATAAGTTTTTAAAGTTTGGAAAAATAAATGACTTTGGAGCTCGGATTCAAACATGTGGTCCATACGTCAAAATTACAGCTACTAACCACTGTGCGGCTGCTCATATCTTTTTTAATTTGGACACACACTATATATAACATGATTTCTTTCTGGATATTATTATATGTTAGGGGTATTTAGGTCATTAAGAAAAACCGAGGGGGGGGGCGTGCCCCCCTTGTCCTCTGTAGCTCCGCCCCTGGGTATCAAGAAGTGCGGTATTGGACATGGATGTGACGAGCGAATTCACACTCGGGGTGGCTGGTGAACCGTTCACATTCTCTCAGTGTCGTAACATCGTCACCGTAGCTGAATCCTCTGGTTTGAACGGTGAGATTTCTGAATTGGAGGCGTTTATCCGGGAGCACCCTGAAATTCATATTTTACTTGACTCGGGCTTAGTTTGTGGTGGTGGTGGTGTAGTGTGTGTTTTACATCGTGGTATTAACGCATTGCTTTACAAATTTCGAACACCGGTGAACTTATTACCGAGTAAGAGTGTTGTCGTCTGCTTCAATCATTTTTTCGTGTCAATAGACGTTAAGGATCCGAGATGATAGTAAAGATTTGAATTCTTTTTACGTCCATGCAATTTTTTCAGATGATGTTGTTCGATTTCCATCTGTCATTGTTCAACCATTAAACGGAACGCTAAAATAATGCATTACGTAGAGAGTACATACAACAACAGTCGTCGTTAGACTACATACGACAACCGTCTTCTTCGTTCACACAATTAACCCGAAACAAAATGAACTCGTGCAGTCTTGGTTATAATCCGTGTAATAAGTATCGTTATAGCCTGTGGTCCATGTCTCGTTTTCATTATAATCAGCATGACACATACTGTCATACCCCGTATTTCATGTCTCGTTTTCATTATAATCGGTGTAACACGTATTGTCATACCCGTATTCCATGTGTAGTCGGCATTATAGCCAGTGTAACACATATCGCCAGAGCGCGTATTCCGATCAGCCTGCAAAACGAAAAAAAGTATGAAAAGATCTTAAACAAACAAAGAATCTCTATACATACTCACATACATAAACATTTTATATATTTCAACACGCCGCTCAAATGTGGCCTATTATAGAGAAGGTTCAACATAAATATTTTATATATTTCAGCACGCCACTCAAATGTGACCTATTATAAAGAAGGTCCAACAATTGACTTTTGTATGTATTGTGAGAAGACTGTACTTACAGCTGGGTTTGAACTTTTGACCACCTGCTCCGATACCAAATTAAACTACCATATCTTCCAAAAACTTAAACCGATGGAAAGATAATTAACATTTTTACATTGTTCAACACGTCCCGTCAAGTGTTTTATATATATATATATATATATATATATATATATATATATGTTCTTTTGGGAATACTGTACTTATAGCAGAGTTGGAACTCGAGACCTTATGCTCTGATACCATATTGAACTACCATCATTTCCAAGAGCTTAAACTTACATGGACGTAAATGATTAACATTTTATAAATTTGAAAGGAAAAAAACAAAAGGAAAAGGTAAGAAAAGAAAGCCGTTTCCGACGGTTGTTGAAGGGACGGGCTGATGCTGGCAACATGTTCTAGAAAGTTGAAAGCTTTTGAAAGAACGGGGAAGACAGAGAAAATATGTTAATGTTTCGGACAATCTGTTAGCCGATAAGAAAGTTATCTTGTAGTGTCATTAATAACCATTGTATTAGATCATTTTCATACACAAAAAGCAATGGTTGGTCACTATTCCATGGGACAACAAATGCATCGACTTAGTCTTATCATCCATTGCATAGTTTCTGTCGCATTGAAAGATTGTTTTTCATGATTCATTCTTTTTAGATTTTTAGATAACCTTGATCCGAATAAGCCGATTAGGGTAATAATTTCTTTTTTCGTTTTTTCTTGAAACGATTTCCCAAATGATGTTCCCAATGATGATGCTTGGCCTGTTGAAAACGACTCATCATTATTTGGTAGTTCGTCATTCGGAAATAATTTTGCTAATGATTTTCCAAGTGGGGATAGTTGTCTTGTTGGAAACGATTTTACGAATGATTTTCGTAATGAGGAGAGCATCCCCAACGTTCAGCGTGATTATACAGCCGAATTTACAACTGACCAGGTTAGTTATCGTTGTTGTTATTTTTCATATTCGTTACTTATATTCATTTTAGATAGAATAATATTGTTCTTATACTACGATTTTTCTATAGATATTTGAAAGTAGAGACGCCATGCTAGATTGGGCTAAGAGAGTTGGTAAAGAAAATGGTTTTGTGATTGTCATAGATAAATCGTGTAGTAAAAATGGAAATAAAATGCCAAGATGCATACTTATTTGTGGAAAAGGAGGATCGTATAAACCGCCACGCGAAGGGCATACAATGAGTAAGGATACTGGAACGTATAAATGTGATTGCCCATTTAAGCTTTGAGGTGCAGCACAACCACCACACGGTGTGAAGTGGGGTTTGAAGGTTGAAATTGGTTTTCATAACCATGAAGCAGCTGAAAGTTTAGAAGGATTTGAGTACCCTTCAAGATTGACCGCAACCCATAAACAATTAGTGCGTGACATGTGCAATAGCACTGCTCCTCGAGAAATTCTTAGTGTGTTGAAACAACAAGACCCATCAATTACTACAGGAATTAGGAGTATTTACAATGTCAAAGCATTGTATAAGAAAGAGCAGTTGGGGGGTTTATCTGAAGCTGGGTACGTTATAAGAGAACTAAATGATAAAAATACATGTATGACTATATTCAAAATGAACACACTGGTGAGATCACAAATATTCTTTGGGTTCATCCTAAAAGCCTAGAGTTGTATGTGAATTTTCTGTCGGTTTTAATTATTGTCTCCACGTACAAGATCAATGAGTATGACATGCCGCTCTTACAGATTGTGGGTATCACATCCACAATGCGAACTTACCATATTATGTTTGCATATTTGAGTCATGAGGCGCAGATCGATTTGTATGGGTATTGAATACGTTCAGTTCCTCCCTGACGCTATCATCATCCCCTCGCTGATGCTTCTGCTGGATCTCACGCCTCTTTTTCTCCACCGAACTAGAGGATGCACTGACTTCGTCTCTAAGAGCCTGTTTAGGTTTTTCTGTGGTATCTTTTAAACCGCCATCTACCGCGGCGTTTTTCTGACCGGCGGCAGCGGCTTTCTGGGCAGCGGCTGCATGTCTTTGTTCCGTGACTGCCTCTGCTATAATCCGGGACATTATCTCCAAGTCCGCCCCGGCCAACTGATCCGCAAGCGCTCGATATTCTGGAGCAAGACCTTGCTTTTCTGGTTGGGGGTTTTCTTGAGTAGGATCCAAGACTGGATTTTTACCTCCCTGATTCTGCTGAGGATCGTGCTGAACAAGATCCAAGGCCGGATCTTTCTCTCCTTGCATATCAGGGTCGACCGACTCCTGAAGCTGTGAGCTTTGATCTGCAGCTTTGGATGCAGTTTTCTTGGGCGGCATCGTTCTCTTGCGTATTCAATCAATAGAAGACCCTCCTTCTAGCGCCAATCACGATGACAAATTGAGTCACCTTAGATAATCCGGGCCCTAATATGAATCTAGTGATGAATACACAAAACCCTAATGCTAAAAAGGAGTGAGGTGGTGGATTTTTATGTTTATGGCTGAGTCTAAAACTGTATCTTAGATTGCCTACGTATCCTGTTAAATTCCAGGAATCAAGCCTTACGTAGTTCCTGGAATGGGGTATTTATAATGACAATACTTGCCTAAAACCCTAAGGTTAAGTCGGCTTATGTTATTGTCACCTTTACCCTTAAATGGGCCTTAACCCTTGCCCAAGCTACCACTGTTAATGGGCTTGGATAGCTGGTACGGACTCTGTCCTCGATGTCGATATTCCGACCTGCGGTAATCGACTCTAGGACCATTCGTCCTATACTGCTAGCTGGTGTGGACTGATCGTCATGCACTGCTCGATAGTCGACCGTCGTAGCCTGGAATCCACCAGATGGCCTTAGCCTCGAGCCTGGGCATCGACTTGAATACTTTGGTGGTTTATTCATAACGCTGTTTTAGGACCAATCAATAGACGACACGTGGAGGGGTGAAACCCTGTATCGTCATAAGCCCCCCAGACTTGAGAGAGGCGACTCTCGTTGTCCGAAGTCGAGTCTGTCACATGAATCGTCGTTGAGTTGGGCCTTCGTTTGGGCGGGCTTTTTCCCGCCTTTTCACAGCCCTAACTGCCTCATGGCCACGTGGAGCGATATCTAGCATACGAAACGCTTCGAATCCCACAAAAGACGCGTCACTGCCTTGATTATCGCGATTTCCAGGGGTTATAACCCCTATTACCCACGTCTCTTCACATCATTTGTAAATCTTTTGCTTTCATATATAAAGGGAGAGAGGATAGAAGCTGCTGCAAAACCTGTTTGCTATTTTCTTGTCACAATCTCCAAAATCCAAACGCCAAGTAAGACTCTTTCTTTTTCTTAGCGTTCATCTTTTCTGTGGTTTTATTCATGTCTAGTAGTAGTAGTGCAACAGAATCGGATAGGGGTAGTGTGACGCCTTCTCACAGCCAAGATCCGGCACTTGTCTCCTTTGGTCATCTTCTCCGGCCAGACTCCGGCGAGCCTATAGCTTCTTCCCCTCCTGTCCCCCACCAACCTAAGAGATTAGTGACTAGGATGGACGGGAAAGGTGCCAAGGGGTGTCTTAGTATACTTTCTTCTGAGGAAATTGACAGGTTGTGTACAAAGTATAACATTACTCCCCCACTCGAAGCTCGACTTCCGTCCGGCCTGCACCGATTCGCGGACGAGCCCCCAGAGGGGTTCTGTGCCATCTATGGGCACCAACTGGCGAGTGGGCTAAGGTTTCCACTCTGCCCCGCCGTTCTGGCAATTCTACATCATTATGAGATAAGCGTCTCCCAACTTGCCCCGAATGGCGTCAGAACCCTAATGGGGTTCCTAATAGCATGTCGAGTGGCTCAGGTCTGCTTCTCGGTGCCCGTGTTTCGATATTACTACAAGATTGATGCTACACCCGACAAGTTATGGTATTACTTTCAGAGGAGAACGAATCGACACGAGTTCATAACTAAGGGGCCTTCTTCTCACGGGGAGTGGAGGCCTCGATTTTTCTTTCTCCGTCATGGCCTGGATAACCCCTACATAGGACAATGGAGGTCGAGAGACGGGAAACAAGACAAGCTTGGGAAGGACCCAATTCCTCATGAGGCTCGACTCCTGGGTGGACATAGCTTCGAGGTGTGTACTCGAGACCTGAGTCTCCTGTATCACCTGGCCCACATGGAGGAAGCTGGACCAATGCCCTATGTGGGTCTTTGCGTCCCAGATCACGAGAATCGTAGGATGTTTGCTTGCTTTTACATACTTGTTATTCGTTGAGTTGATAATTTGTTGCTTGTAAAACTAACTTGTTTTCTTTTCATTTTGCAGTGGGTAGGTTCTCCAAGGTCACTGATCCCACACGTATCCCTGAATCGGCCGTCGTAGCTGCCCAACCTCTCGGAGGTCAGGCTGTTCCTGACTTGCCTTTGGCTGAGGTCAGGGCGCCTTCTTCTTCCCGAGAGGGGGGTGCACCTCTACCCGAAACGACTCCCGCTGCAGTCGAGTCATCTGTGCCGACTGAGTTTACTGACCTGCCGCCGTCTACTGGTGGCTTATCGGTCCGTTTTGGCTCTCTACGAGACGAGGACGAGGATGAGCTGGTCGATTTGACCTTGTCTGTCGAACATACCGCAGAAAGACAAGCACCGCCGACCAAGAGAAAGTCGACCGTTCCTGAACTGGTGAGGGAGCAACTTCGTCAATCGAAGAAGACTAAGGTTGTCGAGACCTCTACCTCCCATGGAGTCGATGTAGACTGGGTCGCCGATGACTATGCCAGTGCTGATGACAAGGCTCTGAGTGGCGTCCTGCGGAAATTGAATCGACTCGTAAGTCGATTGTGTAGTCCTTCTTTAAGTGCTAACTTCTCTCGAGATCTATGCCTTGTCCATTTTTTGACCTTTCTTTATTTTTTGCAGAGCACCATTGTCAACCGAGAAGCTGCCCGACGGCTAGCCAAAACGGAAGAGTCGGCGGACGAGATCAAAAAGGAGAATGGCAGACTGTTGCAAGATAATGTCGCAAAAAGTGCTGCCCTCTCCGCCGTGGAGGGACAATATGAGTCTTTGAGCGCGAGTCGGTCGCCGAGTGCGAAGTAGCGAGGATAAGTTCTTTGGCGGTGAAGCAAAGCCGATCACTCCGAGAAGAGGCGACCCAACTGCAGGATGAAAGGCAAAGTCAGGGTAGAGAGCTTCTTAAGCTGGCTCAAGACTACGAGATGTTGCAAAAGGGGCACAAAGCTGCAAACGAAAATGCTGCGAAGGCTCGGCATGATCAAGATGTGGTACAAGCTGAATTAGATCGAGTGCTCGCGCAGGTCGAAGAAGCTAAGACCTCAGCAATCATGGAGTATCGCAAGTCGTCCAACCTCGAAGATGATTTGGAAGTGATCATGCGTGCCTCGATGATGGGTGGATATACTCTGGCAGTAGATCAACTGAGGGCGGCCATTCCGGATTTCGACATGTCGATTCTCGAGACGCCGATGTTTTACAACCCTGACTCGGAGAAGATATATGATCGGTATATCGAGGAGTTTCAACAGGGAGAGTCTTTGGCCATCAAGTATGGTCCATACATACGCCCTGCTTTATCGATCCGACCGCCGCTGATCCGACCTCTGCCAATACTGAGCCGTCCCCTGAAACCAACCCTTGATCACTATCTTTGTTGTCTTATCTTTGAACTTGGAATTTTGTAATGATATTTATGATTCGACTTAGGCGGGTCTTTTTGACCTGGCCTTATTCTGTAATAACTTTGCTTCAAACTCTTATTTGATTTTGCAACTTGATTTCTCTTTTTTCTCTTATTACTTTGTTTGTGTTTTAGTCTTTCGCTTGTCGAGCCTCTGGCTCTGTTTGCTATTCACTATTCGTTGCTCGCTTTGCTCACTTTATTTGCTGCTCGATTTATTGATGTTATGTTGCCCTCCAAGTGTATTATGAACCTTTGGTTTTTAATGCACTTGAGATCGACTCGCTTGCCTTAGCTTTTTGCCCTTTAGGCTTATTTGATCTTAGGCTGAGCATTTTAATGTGAACTGTCCCTGGCCGCGGTCTTTTTTTGCCACTTAGGCTCTTTCAACCATCGACTGGGACAGGTGGCCCGACTATGCGAACCGTCCTTTGTCCAGGCCTTTTTCGCCTCTCGGGCTCATTCGGCTTTCGACTGGGACATTTGGCCCGACCATGCGAACCGTCCTTTGCTTTAGCCTCGTTCGCTTCTTGGGCTCGTTTGGTTTTTAGCTTGGACCTTTGGCCCGACCTTGCGAACCGTCTTTGTGCCTTTGCACTCGTTGCCCATTAGGCTAACTCTGCTTTTGGCTTTATCGAGATGTCCGACCTGCGGATCTCTCTATTCGTTGTCGATCATTTTGCCTTTAACTTTTATGTCACATTGGACTTGTATTGTTTTGGCTACATCCTAACAAACACAGAATACATCTCGAGAAAACAAAAGTTTATTAGAATACTTATAAAATTGTCACATGGACTTATTACAAGATTTGAAAACTGAAAAGTAAAAGAAAAGTTCATCAAAGTAAAGCTTATCTTAAACATAATACTTCCTCAGGTTGTTGGCGTGCCAATGTCGAGGAACCGTGGTTCCATCTGCTCGCCCATGTTGATAAGATCCTTTGGAGTGAACCTTCAGAATCTGATATGGGCCTTTCCAATTCGGGGTCAACTTTCCGACTGCTTCCTGTCGACTTGCTTCATTTTTCCTTAGAACCAGATCGCCGACTTTGAAGTATCTGTGTCGTACCCTCGAGTTGTAATACTGAGAGATTTTCTGTTTATACCTTGCCATTCTGGCTGAGGCTACCTCTCTTCGCTCCTCGACATTGTCCCTTTCCTGTCGGAGTTCGGGATCATTTGTCTCAACATTGTAAGCCAGAACTCGAGGAGAGGGAACTCCGATTTTGGCGGGTATCACCGCTTCACACCCATACACTAAAGAGAAGGGAGTTTCCCCTGTCGATGAATTAGGAGCTGTCCTATATGACCATAGGATGCTCGGAAGTTGGATTGCCCAATCTCGACCTTCTGCCTCCAGTCTCTTCTTTAACCCCTGCTTGATCTGTCGATTAGTTTGCTCAACTTGACCGTTTGCCTGCGGGTGAGCCACTGAGGTGAATCGCTGGTCGATATGATATTCGCTGCACCAATCTCTGACTTTCCGATCCTCGAACTGAGTTCCATTATCCGAGATCAGAGCCTTCGGAATTCCATACCTGCATAGAATGTCGACCCACATAAACTTCTTGATGGTTGCAGCTCGGATATCGGGCAAAGCCTTAGATTCTACCCACTTCGTAAAGTAGTCCACAGCAACGACCACGTATTTGAGATTCCCCGGGGCTCGGGGTAGAGGTCCGACAATATCGACTCCCCACTGATCAAATGGCCATGCTGACGAGATGAAGTTCATGTCTTGCGCTTGTTGATGAGAGATATTATCATGAATCTGACAAGCGTTGCATTTCTGGACAAGATTATTTGCATCTCGTTGCATCGATGGCCAAAAATACCCGGCTAACTTGCATTTTCGAGCTAACATTCTAGCCCCACAGTGATTCCCACAGGCTCCTCTATGAATTTCTTCTAAGAGATACTCGCCTTCAGCTTCAGAAACACATCTTAACCATGGACTCACGAAAGATTTTCGATAGAGGATGTCGTCGAAGAACGCATATCGAGCTGATTAGGGTCGAACCTTTCTGGACTGTACCTTGTCAGATGGTAGTATTCCGTCTTTGAGGTAAAGAGCGATCGAGTCCATCCACGTGGCCTGCTGAGTAATCGGTTGGGCCTCCGTCTCGATGTAACTCCTGTCGGTCAATAACTCGACTAGAACTTTCTTGCTCGACATGAAGTTTGATGCAAGCTTGGAGAGCGCATCGGCTCTTTTGTTCTGACTTCGGGGGACTTGCTCGAACTGAACTGTTTTGAATTTAGGTATGAGGCTTTGGACAACTGCTAAGTAATTCTTCATCGTTTCTTCCTTAGCCTCATACTCCCCTCTCACATGATTGACGACCAATTGCGAGTCGCTATACACCAACAGATCCTTGACACCCAGTTTCAGAGCAAGCTTCAACCCAGTTATCATGGCCTCATACTCGGCCTCGTTGTTCGTGGCTTTAAAGTCGAATCGAAGGGCGTATGGGAATTCCTCGCCTTTCGGGATAACCAGGAGGAGCCCTGCTCCTGCCCCTTCCTTACTCGATGCCCCATCGACTTGAAGAGTCCATCTTTCCTCGGGACTCTGCTTTTCTTGATCGAGTTGGACTGAGATCCCTTCAGCTAAAAAGTCTGCCAAGGCCTGTGCTTGTATCGCAGTTCGAGGGACGAACTCGATATCGTACTGGGCCATTTCTATCACCCATTTCGCCAATCGTCCTGAGGTGTCGGGCTTCACTAAAATCTGCTTTAATGGTTGGTCAGTGACTACCACAATAGGATGAGCTTGAAAATAAGGCCTCAACTTTCTCGAGGCGTGAACCAGGCATAATGCTAACTTCTCAGCTGGTGAGTACCGGATCTCGGGGCCATGCAAGGCTTTACTAACAAAGTATATAGGCACCTGGCCATGTACCCCTTCTCGCACTAGAACCGCGCTCACTGCTTCCTCGCACACTGCCAAATAAACCAACAACTTTTCTCCTTCTCGAGGTGAAGTGAGTGTAGGTAATTCCGATAAATATGTTTTCAACTCTTCAAAGGCTGTCTGACATTCATCGTCCCAATGAAAAGGACTGGCCTTTCGGAGTATCTTGAAAAATGGTAACGCCCGTTGTGCGGATCTCGATAGAAATCTGTTGAGAGCTGCCATTCGACCCGTGAGCCTTTGTACTTCCTTGACATTTCGTGGTGCGGGCATATTCTTCAACGTATCAATTTTATCCGGGTTTGCTCGAATCCCGTCTTTCGAAATCATATAGCCTAAGAACTTGCCCGACCTGACTCCGAAAGTGCACTTCTTCGGGTTTAATCTCATCTGTGTCTCTCTCAACACTTCAAAAACCTCTCGAGCGTCGACTAAATACTGTCTCATAGATCGACTCTTGATAAGCAGGTCATCTACATAGACCTCCATACATTTACCAATTTGCTTTGCAAATATTTTATTGACTGCCCTCTGGTATGTTGCCCCGGCATTCTTTAATCCGAATGGCATGGTCACATAGCAGAAGGTGCCGAATTCAGTGATAAAAGCTGTTTTATCCGCGTCTCGAGGATCCATTAGAATCTGATGGTATCCTTTGTACGCGTCTAAAAAACCAAAAACTTCAAAATCGATGGTCGAATCAACTAACCTGTCGATTTTTGGCAACGGATATGAGTCCTTCGGGCATGCTTTATTTAAGTCCGTGAAGTCCACACACATGCGCCAACTGCCGTCGGGCTTCTTGACTAATACCGGGTTAGCTAGCCACTCAGGATAGAATACCTCTTTCACTATCTTGGCTGCTAGTAGCTTGCCGACTTCCAACTCAATAGCCTCAAGTCGATCCAACGCAAAATTTCTCTTCTTCTGTTTGACTGGCTTCCTAGCCTGGTCAATCTCGAGCTTATGAACCGCAATGTCGGTAGATAGCCCCGGCATGTCAGTGGCTTTCCAGGCAAAGATGTCTCTGAACTCGATTAACAACTCGACCAATAACTGTTTTTCTTTCTCTGGGATCCAAATCCCGACTTGCACACATTGATCGTACTCTCCTTCCCAGAGTCGGACGTTTTCAACTGCATCACTGGAGACCCAACTCTTCTCCTCTTCTTCCTCTGGAATCAGTTCCTCGACTAAAACTTGTTGAACCGCCATCTTCCCATTCATGACGACAGAGTTGCAACTCCGAGCGACTTCAACATCTCCTTTTACCTCGTGGGAACCGTTCCTGGTAGGAAACTTCATGCTATTATGAAAAGTCGAGATGATGGCTCGAAGATCGAAGAGCGCTGGTCGTCCTAGGATAACATTATACGCGGATGGGGCTTTGACTACCACATAGCTCAGTTCAAGTGTCCTTCCCTTCTCGCCGTCCCCGACTGTCGTGAGTAACTTTATCGAGCCCATGGGATGGACTGCTTGTCCTGTGAATCCGAACAGGGGGGATGCTATTGGAGCCAAGTCTTTCTCTTTCAATTTCATTGCTTGAAACGCCGAGTGATATAAGATATTCACGGCGCTCCCGTTATCAATCTGGACTCGACACACGGGCTCGGCTAATAAGCGCCCGATAACTAACCTTCGCTATGATTCTAGACTTGGGGATATCATCTCGAGGGCGTATCCGACTTCCGTCGTGAATCTAAAAGCCGCTGCGCTCTCTCGAGCTCTTAGGCGGCTCTTCTTTGATGTCTGGTCTTTATCACTCTCACCAGGACCGAAGATCGTATTGACGTAGTTAACTGGTCGATTATCTTCATATCTGTCTCGACCAAAATTATCCCTGTTGTTTCCATCCCGACCTGGAGATCGATTCCTCTGAGGTGACCGATCTCTTCGTCTCTGGGCGTCTCGGCCTCGATTCCTATCTTGATCGGAGTTCTTTCTCTTGTACTCTCCACGCCCCTGGGCCCATCGTACCGAGACTTGTCAACAACTTCATCCAGCCTCCCTTCTTGGATGCAAGAGTCGATGTCTCTTTTCAGGTCGATACAATCCTCTGTCGTATGACCTATATCTTCATGAAAGTCACAGTATTTGCTTGCATTCCTCTTTTCTCGAGGTTTCTTCAACGGCGGAGGTTTCCTCGCCAAGTTCTTTGAGAGCATGATCGATAACACCTCTGCCCTAGATCGATTAAGCGGAATAAAATCCTTATCACGCGAGGGTCCCTTCTTGCCCCCACGGTCTGAAGCGGGTGTCTCGATTCGATCCCAGACGGACGTCTTGCTTTCAACATCCTGTCTTCTAGATTGACCCCGGTTCGGACCTCGATTTTCCTTCTTTGAATCCATCCAGTCGGATTGGGTGTGCCTTCAGACCGCTTGCCTCTTCCCGATGTGAATCGATGCACTATATTAACACACTCGTCCATGGTATGGGGAACATCTCTGCTCAACTTTGTGTACAACTTAGTATTACGCAGCCCCCCTACAAACGAGGTGATCAGAAGTCGGTCATCGGCGTCCTTGACTTGCAAAGCCTCGAGGTTAAACCTCTTCAAATATTCCATTACTGTTTCATCCTTTTGCTGCCTCACATTCATGAGGTGCGTGGCACTCAGATGAAACTTCTTGTTCGCTATAAACGCATCTCGGAATTTTCGAGCGAGCATGGTAAAACTGGAGATCGATCCTGGTCATAGCTTCATAAACCATTCTCATGCTCGACCTACGAGTAGTGTCTCGAACGCCCGACATCGCATCTCGTCGGGGGCTCCATCCAACCTCATCTGAGATAGATACCTGTGGAGATGGTCCTCCGGGTCGGTGGTGCCATCATAAGGTTCTATCTTCGGTATCTTAAACCCCTTGGGTTTAGGAAAGCTCTCGATCTCCTTAGTGAAGGGAGACTCGAGCCACAGCGAAACCTGGTTCTTCCCTAGAATAACGTTCAGTTCCTCCCTGACGCTATCATCATCCCCTCGCTGATGCTTCTGCTGGATCTCACGCCTCTTTTTCTCCACCGAACTAGAGGATGCACTGACTTCGTCTCTAAGAGCTTGTTTAGGTTTTTCTGTGGTATCTTTTAAACCGCCATCTACCGCGGCGTTTTTTTCGACCGAGGCGGCTTTCGCGGGCGTGGTGCTGTCTTTGTGCCGTGACTGCCTCTGCTATAATCCGGGACATTATATCCAAGTCCGCCCGGCCAAACCGATCATGGCGCTCGATATTCTGGAGCAAGACCTTGCTTTTCTGGTTGGGGGTTTTCTTGAGTAGGATCCAAGACTGGATTTTTGCCTCCCTGATTCTGCTGAGGATCGTGCTGAACAAGATCCAAGGCCGGATCTTTCTCTCCTTGCATATCAGGGTCGACCGACTCCTGAAGCTGTGAGCTTTGATCTGCAGCTTTGGATGCAGTTTTCTTGGGCGGCATCGTTCTCTTGCGTATTCAATCAATAGAAGGCCCTCCTTCTAGCGCCAATGACGATGACAAATTGAGTCACCTTAGATAATCCGGGCCCTAATATGAATCTAGTGATGAATACACAAAACCCTAATGCTAAAAAGGAGTGAGGTGGTGGATTTTTATGTTTATGGCTGAGTCTAAGACTGTATCTTAGATTGCCTACGTATCATGTTAAATTCCAGGAATCAAGCCTTACGTAGTTCCTGGAATGGGGTATTTATAATGACAATACTTGCCTAAAACCCTAAGGTTATGTCGGCTTATGTTATTGTCACTTTTACCCTTAAATGGGCCTTAACCCTTGCCCAAGCTACCGCTGTTAATGGGCTTGGATAGCTGGTACGGACTCTGTCCTCGATGTCGATATTCGACTGCGTGTCGACTCAGGACGCTGTCGTCTATATCTTGCTAGTGGTGTGGATCGATCGTCCCTGCCTTTGCTTTCGATAGTCGACCGTCGTAGCCTGGAATCCACCAGATGGCCTTAGCCTCGAGCCTGGGCATCGACATGAATACTTTGGTGGTTTATTCATAACGCTGTTTTAAGACCAATCAATAGACGACACGTGGAGGAGTGAAACCCTGTATCGTCAGTGGTGTGATGAAATAAATGAAAAACAATAGAAAAAACATGTCAATAGTAAAATTGTGGTGCCAATAGAACTCGTCATTTTTTGTCTCAAAATAAGTGTCATTAATTATCTAATTTAGTCAAATGTCATTCTCTCTCTACAATATTTACAATAACAAATGTGTAGAATTAAATGCTCCAACAACTACTTAAAGGGTATAAATGTAAAACTATTAGATCATTTAATGAGATTCAAAGCATTAAGTATACTTTTCTTAATCTGTGAGAAAAGTCAACGAGACTAATAAAATGAGACGGAAAGAATATTAAACGGACATCCAAATATACCATTATATTTCATAACACGCATTTATTTATCATATCTATGTCAAAGGTTTCATTCATCCTATCTATTAATGGGAAATTACGATCAGAGAGAGTCTCATTTGACTCAACCGCTTGTCGGATCACAATGGCGTGTATATAAGACAAAAAAACTCTGTTGGATGCATGCTTGGCGTGTATATAAGATAAACTGCTTGTTTTTATCTTATATACACGCGTGACACATGAATCGACTTGAGATTAATCAATTGGACTCCCTCATCAGAATTACCCCTATTAATAGCATACAAAGTAACGAGATTAGACTTCCTAATGTCTACATCTTTGTTTTTGCAGTTTTGATTTCTTTTTGATTATTTTATAACAATGTGCATATTAATATTGAGTAATGATAGAGGCATAACAAAAATTACACAACGGATACCACAAACATGATCATCCACCCTTGATTTTGATGAGTGTTAATTGATTGTGATGCAGACCCATCAAAATCAAGGGTGGATGATCATATTGTGACATCCGTTGTGTAATTTTTATTATGTCTCTATCATTACTCTATTAATATAAAACAATGAACTGCATCGTATCGAAGAAACCCAATATGTATTTATTAATTAACACGTATTCATTTCCCACTTCATATATATATATATATATAATCACCGTTTCGACTAGAAACCGCCGGGTCAACCATGATTGAGCATGTCACTTCATTTAACGGGTTGATGATTGAACCGGTCTGGTTCCATGACTGGGTTATCATGTTTGATGGTCGGACCACCGGGCTGGGTTTTATAACTATGGTTGGAAGATGTTACCAATAACATGCTTGTTTTGCGGTTTTATATGGGTTTTAAAACTATGAAAGCAACCGACCAAAAACCAAACCAAATTGATTTGAATTTGTCTGGTTTGGTTTTAAAAGGTAAGTCTGAAAACACCGAATCGACAATTATCATAACTAAACAATTGTTCAATTACATATACAAATACACACATACACACATATATATATATATAATTCTACTTCAGAATTATATACGTATGTGCTTATTTATCTAACAAGGGTGTAGTATATTGAAATTTGTCTAGCTTATTTAAGAAGCTCCCCTATTGTTGGTTATTGTTTTTGTTTGTTTGTTTGTTTTTTTTTTTTTTTTTTTTTTTTTTTTTTTTTTTTTCTGGAAACAAAAGAACTCACACACATACACATTGTGTGTTGAGCCTGGGCTTCCACCTGGGCCAGAGTTAGGCACAGTAGAATCCACTAGGATATGAACTTAAGCTCGGTTATTGTTTGTTATGATAGCAATATTGGGACGTTTTATCGCTCTTGAAGTCTTGGTTCCATATATTTCTCGACGGGTGCTTTTGTTTCTTTATTCATGTGATTGATGACATGTTACCTAGCATGCAATGATATAAGGAGTCAAAAATACTAAATAGACTAAAATTTGTCTATAATTAGATCAATTTAGTTAGTATGCTTTAGTAGTTTTCTCTTTTAGTATAAAGCGATATCCAAGCGAACCAAATCAAAGAAATGAAAGACCAAACTGAATTAATCAAATTTAATATAATTGATTTTGGTTTCATATTTCTTAAACCAAAATATTTGGATTGATTTGGTTTTTGAACAACGGCGATCTACCTGACCCCAAACGAGATGCACAAACACCGCTAAAATGGTAAATTACTTAAATTTTACCTATAAAAAATAGTATTTATAGACATGCTGAAAAAAATAAACCACTCTTAAAAAATTATGAACTCCGTCAAACAAATTTTTTGTATCTACCCTGCTTTTGAACCAATCCGATACCGTGAACACCTCCTATCTTTAATAACATTAATAATGGTTGAAAGCATATCTATCTCTTTACGACCATCGTGCTATTTATTATTCCTCCCTCCGTTTCAAAATATAAGTCATTCTCTGTGTTTTCACACAGATTAAGAAAATGATTGAATGTCATAAATTTGATGGTTAATGTCTAAAATGTCTTTTGACTATCATTACTGCAATAGTTGTTAAGTAATGAAAAGTGGTCTGATTGATAATAATTAGGGTAAGAGAGAGAAAAGAGTAATAAATGTTGCATTGATAATATATAATAACTTACATTGTGGGACAAAACTAAAAATGTAGAATGATTTATATTTTAAAACGGATGCAGTATTAGCTAAGCTTGTCTCACTTTATTTAAAAAGCCACTCAAGTTTCATACATTGAAACAAGCCACTCTGTTGGTGTACATGTGTAGAGTAGAGAGAAGAAAGAGTAGAGAGAAAAGAGAGAGTTGGAGAAGAAAATCCAACCTTTATAACAATTAAACCGTTGGATTTTTAGATCAATCACACTAAATCGATCCAGATGAAGAGGGCAACAAGATGATATAAGTTTTTCTTCTATCAAGTAAGGATCTTCAAAACCACTTTTAGATCTAGATCTATTTTCTAGATCTAAAACTTTTCATGATTTATTTCTTAGATTTGAGTTGTTTAAAAGTTGTTGTAACCTTAAATCGGGTGGTTCTTGTGTGGTGTCTCCACACCGTGTGGAGACACGTGTGGAGACACACACACCACATGTGATTCATTCGATTTTTAAGCTGTGTGAGTTTCGATCGTTTACCGTCACCAGCATCAAAATCCTCTTCACACAAGTATTTCCCCTTAAATCTATGTTTTTAGGTGAAAGAATTGAATAGGTATTTGAATCTTCAAGTGTTCTTGGAGTTTGTGAAGCTTGGCTTTAAATATCATATTTTCTTTAAGAAAATGAGTTAAAAGGGATGTTCAACCGGATCTTTTATTTATTAACTGAACTAAAATCCTATGCTTTGTGTTGTTTAATTTAAATATACAACTTGGCTACCAATACAATACATATAATGCATGTTGCTATGTTCAACTAATGGTAAATTGCATGGACCTGATTTGTAATAAAATATGAGTTCTCCAGCCACGTTGACTACTAAGGCCATTTAAAAAAAAATTAATGCAAGTGCAGTATGGCATCAACGCACGGTTGGGTTAATTTAATAAAAAAATGTTTATTTCTTTGTTGTTCTGTCGGTTAAGCGTGTATTATCGTGAAACTTTATATGTTGTAAAGTGAAATGCGTTTGTTCTGGCTCTGGCTCCGCACCGTGTTATGCGGGAGTATCGGAAAACATTCTATTTGGCCTTACGTAATCCCTTGTAATGTTCTTTTTTTTTTTTTGTTTTGTTTTGTTTATGCAAATTTTTTTGTACAATGTCCTTACTTGGCTTACATGTGCTTGTAATTAGAGAGAGACTTGCTGAATTGTGTGTGAATTGGAGCAGCACTGGTCTAAAGCAGCACATATGTTTAGTGAAGTCGATGTTGATTCTGGACAGAGGTATGTTAGATAAGAGCATCTGCTATGGCTCAAATGAAGCCCCTGCAAATACAGAGTGAACACTTTATTTTGAAGGTAGTGTTCACTATAGCTCAATTAACCACTCCAGGAAGTACCAAACGGTAGAAGTGAAGGCGGGTCTACCCCCTTTCATCTTCACCTTCAGTGCACGGGTTACAATACAAATATATCTCAAAAGGAGGAAGAAATTGTTTACTTTTCAAATTCTCTCTGCTGCATTATATCTTTTTTATGGCCCACAGTCTTTTTTAACTCTTTTTTTAACTCTTTTTCAACGTTGAAAAATGATGCTATTGTGTATTGAGTTGTGGTGTGTTATTAAAATATAGGGAGAATGAGGGAGAAGGACATAAATATTTTATCAATTGAGTAGATGGACAGTTTTTTGAAACTTTTACATAAAGAAAAACTATTTATTCATTTTGTCGAAATTCACTTGTGTTGAAATTCATTTCATTTAAATTCATTGACGAAATTCAATTGTCGAAATTCACTAATTTTCAAAATTCATCGTCGAAATTCACTAATTTTAAGGATTCATTTGTCGAAATTCACTTTTAAATTCATTTGATTTCGGGATTATTGGGAGATTCACCGATTTTAGGATTCATTTGTTTGTCATTCTCATTATAAAAATTATCTGATTGTCTTCTCCATATAAAAATATATGTAATTTGTCATATTCTTAAAAATATTTGATTGTGTCCTTATCCCTAATTTTCCATAAAATATAATAAAATGTGGCAGCTTTTTGAGAGGGGTTCCATTTTTACCCACTCTCCATAGTGGATGCTCTAAGAGTGGCTGTAGTAGCCTATTTTCCTACCTCATTTTGTGTCCCTGAAAAAAATAGATGGGCTTTTGTAATAAAAAAATTGGGTAATGACCTCTTTTTTCATGCCGTGAAAAAAAAAAAAAAGCCCCAACTTGTCCATCGAAAAGTAGATGAGTAAATAGATGAGATGAGTTTGTCTCTCTCCATCAACACCACAAATATCCAACAAATTTAACCACTACCTTACTACTTTATTAATAAATAAACAAATTCACCCCTTTCTTCAAAAAAACCATTACAAGATAAAAATAACTTACCATCTATTTGCTCCACTTATTTTCATTTCCCATCAGTTTTGTGGGGTACTAACCTATTTTGGATCCCATTATTGGCCAAGGCCATTACTATCACTCTAAGGTGTTGTTTTCAATTATTTTATCCTTCCACAAGGGGACTTTAATTCTAAGTGGGATGTTTTTCTATTCACTTGTCAGGGTAATTGATGATACATTCAGGCTATCAAAATGCGTCCGAATTGCCTGGCTGTACCTTGAGGTAGTAATGGTTTTTGTTCATTAGGTTATCTTTCAGTTTAAATGTGTTGGTGAATCTTAATTTGGTTTTCATCTCCTACATGTGTACGTGTGTATTGCTTAGTGATGAGCATCAGATCCCTCAAAGATGTTGTCTTATGAGCTTTATCAATTGAAGTAAATTCATAAAGATGGAAATGAAGATTAACTTAATTTGAGATTGAGATAACATATAATGATATCTGTGTTTGCAACCTTTGTTTCTTTCAAAAAAAAAAAAAAAAAAAAGTTTATTTCTTACATCCTAATTAATCTTCGTATATTCAGATAATTTTTATCAATAGGATGTGTTCTTGTTTGGTTTGACCAGTTGACTGCCTGTACCATTTAACTGTGGTTATGAGTAATGAAAAGGATAGATAGACAAACAAGAGGATACAAAAATGGCCGTGCCTAGTTGAGTGTACAGATCAATACTATACCTGTTTGGTGCTATATATATGAGGCTTTGGTTGATAGTTGAAACCAAGTATAACAAAACAGAAAATTAGTGAGTGCGTATTGAGGATTTTGCTGGATTACTTAAGTTATTGTCAAACTTATCGAAAAATGTCTTGATCAATAATTATAGATGCGAAAAGGGGGAGAGGGTTCCTTTGCTTTTGTATAATAGGAGTGGAGTAGTTTAATGATTGAATCGGTTGTGAAGTATGTTCTTAGTGAAGAAGATTTTCTGGGTTAGAAGCCTTATATATTTCAAAGGCCCAAATGTATAAGGCGGTATTAAAAGCGAAATAGATCGACTATCTGTTGCCTCTTTATTTGAGTCATCATCATCCTCCACATGTTAAACACTTGGCCATAATTCCCCTTTCCTATTCTTCTCGTTTTAGTTTATTCTTTCTATCCCATTGTCCCCTCTTCTCAACTACTCTTATATGGCTGTAAAGCAGTCTGAACCTCTTGTTCTATGATTGGTTTATTGTCTCCTTTAATTACAACTACTTATATGCGCTTTTTCGAACCCTTAAGATCATTGAGTCTGGAGACTATTATTCACTGTTGACGCTGTCGTAATTGTTTTCACAAAATCTCTAGTAATGTTGTGTCCATTGCATGCTTGGACTTGGGAATTTGTGATCTTTTTGTTGTATCAACTTTCTTGACTTTGGTGTTTACGTAATATAAGGGATCATGTCTCTCCTTGATCTGCTTCAAAAGCATTTTTGGGGGGCCATTGATGTGCTTTGTTTTCTCAGAATCTGATAACTATTGTTCTTGTTTGGGGGATACGGTGTGTATCTCGTTGCTGAGTGAAGTACATGTCTCACTAAGTCGAATCGAAGGAATATGTTTGATTGCTGCTGTAGTTTCTTTATAGTCTAAGTCCGCTTCATCTGTTGTTGTGACAATGTTTTGACATTAGATCTGCATGCATTCCGACGAAGTGATTTTTTATTTTTTATTTAAGCTATCCCCTATCCAAGTTGCAGGGTCTACTTGAGCGTATATTATGCATGCATTAAATAATTCTAACTGTGATCCCAGGATCGGTCTGTAATATTCATAAGTTAACCGTTTAGCTTTTCAATTTTCAAATGCAGGATGATGATGCTATTACTATGATTGTATGGTTATAAAAAGTTTGCTGGAAACATAAGTATATGTCTGAGATTCTGACAAATTAAATGGTCGTAGACTTAGAAAGAATAAATGACCCTCAGCTTAGCAGAATGATGCAATACGTTTCTTTAGACAAGATTAAAAAAACCATACAGTTGCCTCTTAGGACAGACATTTTCACAGGTTAATGAGGAATATTTCACTTTAAAAACCAAACATCTGTCGTATTTGCAAACCTAACATTGATAGAAAATAATTTCAGTTACTTTTTACAATCATTCACACCCGTACAAATGAGTCGTCAAAATGATTTTCATACAACCATCAGACCTTGAGGTAATATCTCTCTTTGTCTTCCTTGACCTCCTTACGGTAGGTAAAATATCACAATTTTTATGTTGCTTCTACTGCCTATGTCTTTTTTTGACGGTGATGTTATATTCAATACACCTAACACTGGGAGGCTGCCCATGAATCGATGAATTTTTTATATCGGATTCTTCTGTTCATACTCACCCATGCCAGTCTCACCCGACCCATTTATTAATATTCTTTTTAGTGGTTGATTAGCTAAAAACTGTTCAATTCCTCATCCATTGTAATCAGAAACTTGTCTTTTGATTTTCTTACGAAACCAACATATTTTTCTTCTTACAAACCAAATAAAGAAGGGTGTTGTTGATCAAATCAACTACTGTGTTTGCAAGAAGATCGATTATATTAGAATCCTTGCTGATACGACTCTGAGGAATTTCCTGTAAAAGCCGCGTTTTAACTTGTTTAAAATACCGGGAAATACCACACCCGGCAATAAATACCATGTGTCGCACCTCAATGAGTTTTATCATATGTGTCCGAAACATTCTCCCTTATCCCTTTATCTCGTTGACCTTCTTTGACAACCGGGACTGAACCGCAATGACGGCAAAAGTTGGTTCACATAGTGCTATTATAGAAGTCATCGAAGCACATCTCTTTTAGATTGATTCAACAAGCAAACCGCCAGCTAGAGTATGACATATACCCTAATGAATAGCGAAATTCTTTTCATATTACCAAATAAATGCTATTCATTAGGGTATCTATCATACTTTGACTGACAGTTTGCTTGTTGAATCAATCTAATAGGGATGTGTTTCGATGACTTCTAGAATAGCACAATGTGAACCAACTTTTGCCGTCATTGCAGTTGAGTTCTGGCCGTCAAAAAAGTTTTCAGACACATATGATAAAATTCATTGAGGTGTGACACATGATATTCATTGCCGGGTGTTATTTCGCGGTATTTTGAACAAGTTAAAATGCACCTTTTTAGGAAAATCCGTAGCGTCATATTAGCAAGGCTTCTAATATCAATCTTCTTGCAAACACCGTAGCTGATTTGATCAAAGACACCTTTTTTTTATTTGGATCGTAAGAAGAAGAAAAATATTTGTTTGTCCATCAAAAGGCAAGTTTCTGATTACAATGGATGAGGATTTGCAGCGGTTTTTAGTTAATCAACCACCGAAAAGGATATTAATGTATGAGTCGGGTGAGACTGACATGGGTGCGTATGAATAGAAGAATCGGATACCAAAAAATTATCTGATTCAAGTGCAGTCTCATACTGTGTTAGGTGTATTGAATATAACATCACAGTCAAGAAGGATGTAGGCAGTGGAGGCAACATAAAAGTTGTCCACATTTCAAGCGATTCGATATTTTACCTACCGTAATGAAGACAAAGAGAGATATTACCTCAAGGTCTGATGTATTATGTATGAAAATCATTTTGACGACTAATTTGTACGGGTGGTTGAATGATTGTAAAAAGTAACTGAAATCCTCTTTACTTTTATTTTCTATGAATGTTAGGTTTGCAAATACGACAGAGGTTTGGTTTCAATGTGAAATATTCCTCATGAACCTGTGAAAATATATGTCCTGAGAGACACCTGTCTGGTTCCTTTAATCTTGTCTAAAAAACGTATTGCATCATTCTGCTAAGGGCCCTTTATTCTTTCTAAGTCTACTTATGCTTCCAGCAATCATAGTAAAAGCAACGCAGATCAAATAATTGGACGTGACAGAAAGGTTTAAGTATCACACACGCTCGGTATCGAAAAGGCTCAAAAAAGAATGTTTTGGGTTACTTTTGCCATCATTCATGATACTTGTGACAGTTAGCTATAATTAAGCATCTATTGTTCCACATAACATGCAGATATAATAAAACTTGGCTAAAGATTCTAGAAGGGATATACTTCTCTAACTTATAGGGGCATGTTTGGTATTGAGAAAATAAAAGTCTTGTATTCTTTTCTCAACTTCTCAAGTTTTCTAAAAAATGCCTTCTTTTCTCAGATTTCTATTCTTTCCCCGCCCTTGAGAAAAGTTGTTTGAGAAAAGAAAAGATTTTTTTTAATTAAAAAATCCATTTATTCTTATATTTTTTAATCAATTCTTTTCTTTTTTTAACTTTTCTTTTCTCAGGTCTATTCTCACTGCTATTCTTTTCTTGGTTTTTCTGTATACCAAACATGCCCATATAATCCATGATTTAATGAAGCACTCAAATCATGAATTACAAAGAAACTGATTCATTTGATGATAGATATTGCCCAAAGTCAAACACATCTTAAGTCTTTAATTGATCCATATCATGTGATAAACACACCCATGTGTAGGGATTTGGTTGGTTTCATTAAAGTGATATAAGAAATATAATATAGTATACTTTCTTAAGCCAATGTTTATAGCTTTTAGGGAGGCGGTAAGCGCTTGAACTTTAACGTGGTATCGGGTAGGATGTCTCGAGTTCGAACTCGGCTATAAACATTATTATTTCCCCATTTATATTGTGCGCGTGATGATGTGTTGGCCTCTTTGTTATTGGAGCTAATTTGCTCCGGTGCTTAATGGCTTAAATTTGTTATAGGCCACACTGAGGGGAGTATTAAAGTGATATAAGAAATATAGTAGCGTCTTTCCTTAATCGCTATATAGCTTTTAGGAGGCGGTAAGTGACGATCTTTAACGTGGTATCGTAGCTGAGGTCTCGAGTTCGAACACTGGCTATAAACATTATTATTTCCCCATTTATATTGTGCACGTGATGCATGTGTTGGGCTCTTTGTTATTGGAGCCTACTTTGCTCCGCCGCTTTAGTTGGCTTAGCGCAATTATAAGCCACTTGGAGGAGTGTTAAAGTGATATAAGAAATATAGTGGGCGCTAGTGGCTTAGCGCTTGTTATAAGCCCACACTGACGAGGGAGTGTTAAAGTGATATAAGAAATATAGTAAGCGTCTTCCTTAATAAATATAGCTTTTAGGGGCTGGTAGTAACTTGAACTTTAACGTGGTATCGGGCCAGGATGTCTCGAGTTCGAACCTGGCTATAAACATTATTATTTCCCCATTTATATTGTGCGCATGATCGTGTGTTGGGCTCTTTGTTATTGGGCTGGTTTGCTCAATTTGCTTAATTGAGCAGCCTTGTTATAGAGCTTAGCATTGTTATAAGCGTGACTTGGGGAGTGTTAAAGTGATATAAGAAATATAGTAGTGGCTTTCTTAACAATTTATAGGCTTTTAGGAGAACTCAGTAGCGATTGATCTTTAATGAGTGCTCCTGACCAACATCTATTCCTCATGAAAGCATGTCCAAATACCTTAAAAAATCTTATCATCCCATGTAGCTAGGGACTGGTTGGTTCCCTGACCAACATCTATTCCTCAAGAAAGCTTGTCCAAATACCTTAAAAAAAGTCATGTTGAGGTGCACAATCAGTAAGAATTTAATCATCAAACCCGGAGTTTCGTTTTTTATATACAGTAATAGCTTTAAAATAGACTCAAAAAATATTGACTTCACCTAGGTGTGCATCTTGTCTCCACCTAGATGTGCATGTAGACTCCCATCTAATTTTATAAAAAAAAAAATTGATTGGTTGAAAAACTTTTTTATTACATAAAATTTAAATTTTACAGCTATTAATCAAATAATCAGCTAATTTTCTAGTATCTCATGAAGCATTTTTCGAAAGTTGTTACTTCAACAGTGATAAGCGAGATCGATAAAAAATAGTAGTGATAAACTGTTTTTTTTATTTATTTAATTTTACCAGAGCCATTACAACTTGTAACTTGAATTAATCTCATCATCCCATCTATTTCGTGGGCTCCACAATAAAATAGACTCCATAAAACTATATAACCATTACAAATGCTCTTAGGACCCGTCTCTTGAATGTCCTTGAAGCGGTATTCTATTTCGTCTCTTTCTTTGCCCTTTTTTTTGCAGCTTCAGTTTTCTCGATCGATCAGCAAGGAGGAGAGCAACTTGCTTATCAGGGTGATTCTTTAAATTAATGTTGTCTCGTGATAGCTCTTTCCTATCTGATCCTCTATATCTCAAATGACATGATTGTCATTTTCTACATATGTTTTCTTCCTCAGAAAAACCACTTTAGTCTAAGAGCAGCAAAATGAAAAGCATGCCCATGCTCATCAGGTTCAAAATTGAGAGCTTTCATGGGAAGGCAAAATTTGAAGAAACATACGTACATTGTTTGGCCATCGATGATCTCTTCTGTGTAACAAATATTTTTTCTAATTCTCGATGTCGTGCTAAAAGTCACACTTGTTTCATTCAATACTACGTCACTGTACGAATAAATTTCCCTGTTGAATTTTTTTCAAAGTCATTGATTAAATTAATGTCACTGTGTCAATTAATGTCACCGTACGAGTTATTGTCACTGAATGAATTTTTATGTTACGTCACTATATGAATTAATGAATGAATTTCACAGCTGAATTTTTATTCTAAGTCATTGTTTAAATTAATGTCATTGTAAAAGATTGTTCTCACTGCATGAATTTTTATGCTACACCACTATATGAATTAATGATAATGCATGAGTTTTTGTGTTATATATGTGTATGGATTGATGTCACTGCATCCATGTTACCGCATAGTGTCTTACATTGAATTCACTAATTCTAATGTTTTTTTTTTGGATTAAAAAATGAATGTTTTTTATTGTAATGTTGACAACAAATATTTGTAGGTTTATCTTGCGATATGATTTGATTCTGATAGATTTTTTTATCACACAATATTAGTAGGGTTAGTTTTCGATATGATTTGATTATGTTAGATTTTTTTTAGCATGTTGATAGATGTATTGTGTAATTGAAGCAATAAATGCGTATTGCATATAAATGTATTGAAAATATAATGCCGAGAACTGCTCATTTTTGCTGGAAGATACTTCATAACTCACTGCAAACAGCAATGGGGCTCATGTCTAGGGGTGTAGGGAATGATATCTGCCTGGTTTGTAGGAAAGCACAAGAAACGATACGACACTGCTACTTCGATTGTTTCATAGCTAAATCAGTCTGGCATTTATATCCAGACGGTCAATTTTGGAGGAATTTACCTTTCCACTCAAGTCTGGATCTCTTTGAGCTTTAGTGGAAAAAGGGCAGGAGAAGTCTGTAGCTAGGTTTATTAATACTCTTTGGTTGATTTGGAAAAGTAGATGTAGCTTGATCTATGAGCAACAAGAGCCAAATCCTGAAAAAATTGTAATGCAGTCAGAAATAGAAGCATCCAGCTACCTTTAAGCTCACTCAAGGAAATCGCCGAGGCCGAATTCATCAAAATCCAGGAAACCCTGGGAGCCACCATCGCAATAGTTGGTTAAATTTAATATGGATGCAGTGGTAAAAGGGTCCGAGGTAGCAATTGGAGGTTTGGTGAGGAATAGCTCGGGTGACATTCTCCGTAGCTTCTCCTCAAAATTACTTGGGTGCTATAATGTTACAACTGCTGAAGCCTTAGATATTCATCAAGCTATGGTCCTTGCTATTACATGGGGATACTTCAATATCATTGACGATGCTAAATAACGCACCTCCAGTGAATTGAGGCCACGTGTAATCTAAGGATGAGCTGTAAGAGATCGAGATGGATAAATATGAATAAAAGATGATGTTTTTGGTATGTTATGGCTGAGTCCAAGAATGTATCTTGGATTGCCTACGTATCTGTGTGAAAGTCCCAGGAATCAAGCCCTTACGTAGTTCCTGGAGCTATGTATTTATAGGCACATGTCCTTCTTCCGCCCTAAAATTAAAGGCGGTGGGTCTATTGACATAAATACCCTTAAATGGGCCCTTGCCTCCTTGTCCAGAAACTGTGGATGTGGGCCCGAGGTCTTGGGCCAAGGATCACGATATCGACTCGAGGTGGTCCGAGGGGAGCGTCCGAGTCCAAGTACTTGTGGAATCTTCCCTGGGCCACGATCTCGAGGTATGCCTCTTCTCCGACTCGAGGCGGATAATATATTTGGACTTTTCTACACGCCAGCTGGACCAATGGAATAATTCCACGTGGAGGAGCGAATCCCCGTATCATCATAAGCCCCCCAGATCGGAGTGAAGCTCATCTCGAGTGCTGAGATCGGATCTGAAAATTCAAATAACCCTCTCGACCGTGGTGGTCTTTTTGGCGGGAACACACGGTGTCTATCTACCCGATCTAGTCGTCGTAGGATGGCGTCATTACTGTACTAGCATTAATGGTTGCAGGAAACGAAGCGTTTTATGCGGTCCATTACCCTTGATTCTCGCGTTATGTATCCTATAACTGCCCACAATCTCCACCCCTTCAAATCATTTGCAAAAATTCACACGCATAAAAGGAGTCCAAGAGCTTGACGTCTTCCATTCGTCACTTTAATCTTGGTAATTTGGTTTCTAGCGAAAGTTCAAGTAAGCCCTAAACTCATTCAAATTCTCCTTCTTATTTTTATTTCTGCATCTTCTCCTTAAGTCCATGTCTAGCAGTGATAGTGACTCCCAAAATATAGAGTAGATTGTTGAAACTGAGGTAGAATCAACAGAAGAAACAATTTCTGAGAACCCAACTGTTTCCGGTGAAAGAGCTGCCGGAGAAGAAGGAGAGGAGGGAGAGCAGGAGGCATCTCCTCGACCCGTTGAATCATCTCGACCCGTTGCCAGACGCAAAACCAGGATGCAAGGCCAGGGACCATACGGATGTGTGTCAAACCTAACGCCAGAGAAAGCCAAGGCGATCTGTTTGAGATATGGAATCCCCTACTCGCCTAGCCACATTAAAGTGTCACACGATCGGCACCAGTTCGCATGCGACCCTCCCCTTGGGTTCTGTGCCATATATGAGGCACAATTGAGAGAGGGATTAAGGTTCCCCTTCGACCCGTGTCTGATTGCAGTTCTTCAACACTACAAGATCTGCATCACTCAGCTCGCTCCCAATGGGATCAGGAGCGTAATGGGTTTCGCGCTGGCGTGTCGAATCGCCAAGGTTGAATTCTCGGTTCGACTATTCCGCCAGTACTTTGCCTTGGCGAGTTTACAAGACGTGGGATGGTATACATTTGAAGCGTCCTCGGCATCGGAGTTCGTGAGGAAGGTGATCTCGTCCCGTGGCGATCTGAAACCCAACTTTTTTCTTTATTCGACATGGTGCGATTGACATCGACATACATACTTGGTTCCAGACCGCGAAAATGGCATGATCGGCTCAAATCGGATGTTCCCGGCCGAGTGTGCGATCATCGAGTGCGCTCATCCCGATGTTGCGACTCGGAACCTACATTCTCTTTATCCGTTTTCGACATCGAGGCGGCAGGCCCAGCGCTTATCCGAACTCGATGAGGATGTTCGAGTTTTGCGTAAGCGACTTATTCGTTCGTTGAATTGTTGTACTTGTATTTTCTAGATTTTTAATCTTTGTTTTAATGTCGATCTATCTCTTGTTGTGATGGAACACTTTGCAAGGCTAAGCGATTGGAAAGATGCCCGACTTAAAAAAGGTAGATCCCGCACAATCCAGGAAATAGGCGGTATCGGTCGAAGAAGCCTTCCTCGGGTACATCCGGCGGACAAAAAGTGCGACTCGTTCTTACTCCGGTCCCGGCAACCGAGATCTTGAGAGTCACTGGCGAGGCCAATGTGGTAGAGCGACCGAAGGTGACCGTCTCGAGCGCCATAAAACCTCCGAGGCGAGACATGGGGTCGGGAAGGAGACCCGTAACCTTGCTCCACCAAATTCTACCGAGGCGATCCCGGGATGGCGTAGCGAGATGGAGGGCATGACTCGGAGGAGCTACACGACCTCATCATGAAGAGCCAACGAGTTGTGAGTCTTATTTTATTTCCTTGTATTTTCGAGGTTTTGTCGACTTTGAAATTAACAATGTTCCTTTTTGCAGACTCGTCTGGTTTGCTAAAGTGGCGTTGAATAGAATCGAGTCTCTCGCGGCGACTTTGGAGGAAGCGAAGGAGGCGATCGCTAAGTCGACATCGGATCTCGAGAAGTGAAAGCTAAAGCCAATAAGTTGGACGATAGGCGTCGGCGGAATCGGATCTGTCTAAGACACGAGAAGACACATCTGTCTTTAGAGATGCCGGTGGCGGCGGTGAAGTCGGAGTTGGATCGGACGTAGCCGAAGTGGTGTTGCCTCTACCAAAGCTCGAGGCGATCTTGATTCGAGGTCGATAGCTTCACGACCACGCTTGGAAGCGGCTAAGAAGGATTTCTGACGTCGGCGAGTTTGATAACGACCTGGCGCTCACGATGAGTCAGGCCATGAAGGGGGTTCTCGAACGCCAGCGGGGGCGAAGTCAAGATGGTAATCCACGACCGAGGTCAAGAGCATCGGCAAAGCCTACTTATACGACCGAGTCCATCCACCGATATGGCCGATATATCACCGATTTCAAGGCGGCGTGTCTCTTTATAACAAGTACGTGGTCCCCACCCTGAGGAGCCGGTGAAGTTTAACGCCGAGTTAGAGAGCAGTCGATCCCAACCCTTCGACTTCCAATTGACCTTCTTCACGATGCTTTTTCTTGAACTTTTCTTATTCGATCTGGTTGTAATAACATTTACATTTTTATTTGTCTAAACTTGTATTTGGTCGTTTCGATCCCATAGGCTTGACATTTCAATTTGCATTTTGATCTTCGAATTTGAATCATCACTATGCTCTTCACTGAATATCTTTTGTTTCTTATTGATTGTTTGTTTAGGGTGTAGTCCTTTTGAACTTAATTCCCTTGAAAATGTTGCCTTATGGGGTGTAGTCCTTCGGACTTAATTCCCCTGCTGGCCCCTCGAAGTGTAGTAGGAGTTCATGACTCCTGGTACACTTGAGTATGAGTCGACCTAGCATTATCTTTGCCTTGTTGGCTTGACTTTGCTTTTGGGTCGGAGCTCGATTCGACTACTCGCTTTTGATCGGGCACATCGTGGTGCTTATGATCGAGCGAGTTAAGGATCCATCGTGGGATCCTCCATTTGCTTAGCATCGTGGCTTACTGGCATGTCGGAAGTGATATAAGCATTGTCAGTGACTTGGCTTTATTCACTATATTGTTTTAAATCCGCCGACTGCTTAGCATCGTGGCTTACTAGCATATCGGGAGTGATATAAGCATTGTCAGTGACTTGGCTTTATTCACTATATTGTTTTAAATCCGCCGACTGCTTAGCATCGTGGCTTACTAGCATATCGGGAGTGATATAAGCATTGTCAGTGACTTGGCTTTATTCACTATATCTTTCAGCTTAATCGTCTCGAGGTGACTTAAGCACTGTCAATGACTTGGCTTTTTTCACCATACATTGTCGAGTTGTTCGGGTCGGAAAATTGATGTCTTGGTCGATTACTGCGCTTTTTCATCTGCCCCCTTTTTTCTTTTTCATACGGTCTTGCATATGTAGCGTAATTAAAAAGGAAAAGAAAACATATTTTATAAAAGGAATCGCAACACCATGTCATATCGACCTATTACAACTGATGAAAGTAGAACTACAAAAGTCATGAAAAGTATAAAACAATTTAAACATAATATTTTCTGAGGTTGGTGGCATGCCAAGTTCGAGGGGCTGTGCTTCCATCCGACACCCAGCTGATATGACCCGCCAGGGTGCACCTTCAAGATTTTATACGGACCTTCCCAATTCGCTCGAGCTTGCCTATTGGGTCACGCTTGTCGGCTTCATTTTTCTCAATACGAGGTCTCCTACTTGGAAATATTTGTACTTCACCCTCGCGTTGTATATCGAGAAATCTTTCTTTTATAAGCGGCCATCCGATACGCCGCCATTTCCTCTTCTCTTCAACATTGTCTTTTTCTTCTCTTAGATCGGCGGCATTAGTTTCGACATTATAAGCTAAAACCGAGGCGATGCTAGTCCGATCTCTGCGGTATCACGGCTTCACATCCATAGGCCATGGCAAAAGGAGTTTCTTGGGTTCTTTGAGTTGGGTCCGATGCGATATGACCACAATATCTTTGGGTAATCGAAGTCGCCCAATCTCGGCCTTCATCTTCTAATCGCTTCTCAAACCCCCGAACTTGATCTCGCTGTTGATGCATTCGACACCGTCCATTGGGTGAGGTCGGACCAGCGACGTCGTTACGTGCTCGATCTGAATTCTTTCAACCAGTCGCACTCTATCATCAAGAAATTGAGTCCGTTGTCCGAGATTAGATACTTGAATTCGAACTGCACAAAATATTCTCCCATAGAAATTTTTGATGGTTTGGGCCACGATGTCGATAAGAGCTTTAGCCTCGACCCATTTAGTAAAATAATCAACCATAGCGACAGCGTATTTGAAATTTCCCGGGCTCGAGGTAGAGGTCCGACTATATCGACTCCCCATTCGTCGAGCGGCCATCTGGACTTCGATGGCATTCATTTCTCGTGCTTGGCGATGAGTTACCACATCGTGTACGACAAGCTCGCAACTCATTACCAATCGACTCGCATCTTTTTGCATCGACGGCGAAATATCATGCGCCGCTTTGCACTTTCTTGCCAACATTCGAGCTCCGCAATGATTACCACAGATCCTCGGTGTATCTCTTCAAGCGAGATAAGCCCCTCTTCTTCCGATGCACATCGTATCAAGGAGTTACAAATGATTTTCGATAAAGCACATAATCGAAAAAAGCGTACTGGAGGCTTGAAGTCGGATTTTCCTGGCTTGAGATTTATCGGCGGGAGCACTCCATCTTTTAAGAATAGTGCTATTGGGTCCATCCGGTCGATCCCTGAACCACGGGCTGCACGTCGACCTCGTTATAGCTCCGCTCCGCTAGCATCTCAACGAACTTTTCTCTTTGATTTGAAATTCGACGCGAGCTTAGACAACGCATCGGCTCGCTTGTTCTCACGCCGAGGTACTTGTTCGACTAAGATCGCCTTGAATTTCGACATTAACCCTTGAACAACCCTTAGATAGCTTTTCATTGATTCTTCTTTAGCTTCATACTCACCCGTCGTGATTTACCACAGTGAGAGTGTTGTATACCGGAAGATTCTCGACCCCAACCGATGCTAGCTTCAAACCTGTGATTAAGGCCTCGTATTCGGCCGTTGTTCGTAGCCTTGAATTGAATCGAAGTGCATCACGAAACTCTTCTCCTTTCGGGCTAACCAAAGAATAAACCGACTCGGCCCTCTCTTTACTCGAGGCACCATCGACGTGAAGTGTCCTTTCGCTCCTCGATGGTTGTTTTCCTTGCTCTCCAACCGAATCGACAACCCTCTGCTAAGAAATCAGCCAGGCTTGACCCTTGATGGTCATTCGAGGTAAAACTCTATATCGTATTCCGCTAGCTCGACAACCCACTTAGTTAATCGACCCGATGTCTCGGGCTTTGCCAAAATTTGTTTTAACGGTTGGTCGATAATCACAACAATAGGATGTGCTTGGAAGTATGGCTTCAACTTCCTCGACGCATGAACTAAACTCGGCGCTAACTTCTCTGCGCAGGGTATATCGATCTACGCACCATGTAGGGCTTTGCTGACAAAATAGACCGGGATTTGTCCCTGGTCTCCTTCTCGGACTAAGACAGCGCTTACCGCTTCTTCGCAGACTGCTAGATAGACCAGGAGCTTCTCTCCATCTCGAGGTGAGGACAGCGTTGGCAAATCAGATAAATATTCTTTCAAATCGTCAAGCGCCTTCCGGCGGTCCTCGCCCCATCGGAACGGACTAGCTTTTTCAAAATCTTGAAGAAAGGTAGAGCTCTTTGCGCCGATATCGGCGAAAACGGTTGAGAGCCGCCATCCGACTGTCAACCTTTGCACCTCTTTGACACTCCGAGGTGTGGGCATGCTTTTGAGGGCCTCGATTTTATCGGGTTAGCTCGATCCCATCTTTCGATATCATGTATCCTAGAAATTTCCCGATCGAACTCGAATGTGCATTTCTTTGGGTTGAGCTTCATTTTGCCGCTCGCAATACTTGAAAACTTCTCTCACATCGACAAGAAAGCGTCCCCAAGGACTTGCTCTTGATCAACAAATCATCCACATAAACCTCATATTCGACCTATCTGTCTCCACGAAAATTTTGTTGACGGCCCGTTGATAAGTAGCCCTGCATTCTTAAGCCCAAACGGCATCGTAACGAAGCAAAAGCGTGCCAAAATTACGTGATGAAAGCGGTTTTTCCGAGTCTTGTGGGTCCATAAAGATCGATAATAGCCTCTGTAAGCATCGAGGAACCCGAACACCTCGAAGCCCGGTGTCGAGTCGACTAGCTGGTCGATCTTTGGTAGCGGGTAAGAATCCTTGGGGCATGCCTTGTTAAGATCGATAAAGTCGACACACATTCGCGACTACGATCGGCTTCTTGACTAATCTTGGGTTGGCTAACCAATGCGGATAAAATACCTCTTTCACAATCCCCGCGTGCCGAGCAACTTGTCGACTTCCTTCTTCACCGCCTCTTTCTATCGGTGCAAGATTTCTCTTCTTTGCCGTATTGGCTTCTTTTTGGGATCGACGTTAAGTTGGTGGTGCAATTATATCCGCCCGATAGCCGGGCATATCATCGCCTTCCATGCAAAAGCGTCTCGAAACTCAGCGAGGAGGTCGACCAAGGCTTTCGTGTCGGGTGTGGCATCCACTTCCCGATCTGGACCCTTGACCGACCTTCTTCCTCCTTCCAAACTCGAACTTCCTCGGTCGGGTCGGCGAGAACCCGGCCGATCTTCCTCTTCTTCAGGATCAACTCCTCAACTAGCACTTGCCCAACCCTTTTCCTTTGATCGTAAGCAAACTACAATTCCGGGCTACTTCAACGTCTCCGCTTGACTTCATGGGTACCGTGCAGGTGGGAAACTTCATCATTTGTTGTTGTGGGCGTCGAGATAATAGCTACGAGATCATATAAAGCCGGTCTACCTAATATCGCGTTGTACCTGGAAGGGCCTTAACTACGACATAGGTCATTTCCATCGTCCGCCCCTTTTCTCCGTCTCCGACCGTCGTTAACAAATTGATCGACCCGGCGGGGTGGATAGCTTGCCCTGTGAATCCAAAAAAGAGGGTAGATAACGGAATGATATCTTCATCCTTCAACCTCGTGGCTCTAAACGCTGAATAATAAAGGATATTAACGGCGCTTCCATCGCCGACACAAACTCTTTTACTCGCCCCGCTTACATCGCCTCGATCACCAATCCTCGCTATGATGTGGGAACTCGGAACATCGTCCTTGGGTCCGTAACCTACTTCGTTGTCAACTTTGATCTTCTTCGAATCTCTCGTTTCTATCGGATGAGTGTCGACTTGATCGAGGTCGATCCGACTCGTGCTCGCTACGATGGTGTTAACGTCATATCCGCACGATTATCTCGATGGGGATCTCGGTTCGAATTTCTTGACGGTCATCTCGGCGGTTGTCTCGTGTGTTGGGTCGATGACCTTTCTCGCCGATTCCTATTATCTCGACGTGGAGACCGATCTTTCTTTCCGTTGTAGCTCTTTCTCTTGTACTCCCGGCGGCCCTTCGGCTCGTCTCTTTTCGACGACATCCAGCGACTTCATCTAATCGACCTCTTGGATCTGGCGTCGATATCCTTTTCAAATCAAAGCATTCTTCCGTGTCGCGTGCCCACATCTCTATGATAGTCACAATACTTGTGAGTATTTTTCCTTTTCTCCGGATCTTTAGACATCGGCTTAGGTGTCCTAGCGATGTTCTTCTTGATCATGATTGCCAATACCTCTCCCGAGATCGATTGAGGGGATAAAGTCTCGGTCTTTTAAATTTCCTTTCTTTCCCAACCGATCCGATATCGAGTCGATCGATCAAAGGCGTTGGACTTGTTTTCTTCGTTCCGACCCTCGTTGACCCCAGGTTGGCTTCGGGAGTCGTTCCTCGTCTTGAGGCCAAGTGAAATGGTGTGCGACGCGATCGCCTCTTCACCTTGGCGTAAACATGGACTATGTTCACACATTCATCCATATCATTCGGCATTTTCTTGGATAGTTTATCATACGACCATATTCCGCAGACCTCCCACAAAGGCATTGACTTGCGGCGCATCACGGCATTATGCACTTTCATGGCCGAGGTTGAAGCGCCTCGTAAGTCGATAGTAGATTCTCCCTTTTCTGCTTGATGTTCATAAGGTGGGTAGCACTAAGATGGAACTTCTTGTTCCCAATGAAAGCGTCTCGGAATTTTTGTCCCAATCAGAAAGCTTGAGATCGACCCGGGCGTAGCTTGTGAAACCACTCCCGAGCTCGACTGTGAGCAACGATCGAAAGCTCGACACTTCATGGCGTCATTGGCGTTTCTCAACCTCATCAAGGATATGTATCGATATAGATGGTCCTCTGGGTCCGTAGTACCGTCATAGGGCTCCATCTTTGGCGGCTTAAAGGATTCAGGCATTGTATATATTTCGATCTCGGGACTAAATGGTGACTCAAGCCATTCGGTGGGTTGATCTTTCCCCACAATGCGGTTGAACTCGTTTCGGATGCTATCCTCGACCTGCCGCTGAAACTTTTCTTGTTCAGGACGTTTGCGGGCGTTAGTCACACTGATTTCAATCGCTCCTTCCCCACACTCCTCTTCAACCCCAACAGGCCTTTTACCCCTAGCATTATCAATCTCCTTTCGACCTGAGGGTCTAAGCGTTGTTCAACGAGGGATTGCGATTCCTTACCTATGAATGCCGAGGCTACCACCTCTTCAAAGCGTCTTCATCCAAAGATGCTAAGTGGTCCGCCACGTCCTGCGGTTGTGGGGAAGCCGAGGCCTGGGAGGATCTCAGCTCGCGAGGTCAGATCCAGATGGGGACTTCTTGGACTGTGAGGAACCCTGCTGGATCTACATCCGCGTGCTCTTCGATCTGCACGTTTCTTTGTTCGTCGGTTTCTTCTTCTTTGGCGGCACCATTGCAATCTCTTTACCAACTCACCGGTAGAAAGGCCCTCCTTCTAGGCGCCAAATAACGATGCTAAATAACGCACCTCCGGTGAATTGAGGCCACGTGTAATCTAAGGATGGTCATTGTAAGAGATCGAGATGGATAAATATGAATAAAAGATGATGTTTTTGGTATGTTATGGTGAGTCCAAGAATGTATCTTGGATTGCCTACGATATCTGTGTGAAAGTCGGGAATCAAGCCTTACGTAGTTCCTGGAGCTATGTATTTATAGGCACATGTCTTCTTTTCCGCCTTTCTAAAATTAAGGCGGTGGGTCTATTGACATAAATACCCTTAAATGGGCCTTGCTCCTTGTCCAAGAAACTGTGGATGTGGGCCCGAGGTCTTGGGCCAAGGATCACGATATCGACTCGAGGTGGTCCGAGGAGCGCCCGAGTCAAGTACTTGTGGAATCTTTCCCTGGGCCACGATCTCGAGGTATGCCTCTTCTCCGACTCGAGGCGGATAATATATTTGGACTTTTCTACACGCCAGCTGGACCAATGGAATAATTCCACGTGGAGGAGCGAATCCCCGTATCATCAATCATATTTGAAGGAGATTTGCAAGTGGTCCACCAAAAGCTTTTATCGAATGAAGGAGATTTGTCTCAGCTGGGTTCAATTATCGACGATTGTAAAGTCCTTATTCCGGTATTTGTCAATCAGCGCTTCTCTTTTGTCAATCGAGAGGGCAACTTTCCAGCCCATATTCTAGCAAAAGAAGGTTTATCGCTAGTTGGTCTTAAACAATGGGGTACAAGGCCGCATTCCCATATACTATTGGCATGCTCTATTGATTTAATTGAATAAAAGTAACGCTTATCCTAAAAAATAAAAAATAAAAAACCATTCTTTTTACTACTCTCATGATGACATCAGTTTTGGCATGATAATCTTAAATAATATTGTATTTACTCCGTTTATGTTCATTCGTTTGTTCAAAAGAATATTTTTTTTTTCTTTTACTTTAGACTAGTAGACAAAGCAGCTAGGATGCAATTTATTTATATTTCAAATCAGAGTAGTGATACATTCCAATCAACACTATTCATTTTGCTGGGATCCATCAAAATAAATAATTCATCATTTTAATCCATATAAATAAACCATATAGTGGAAAATGCACTACACATTTATGTTAATAGCAATGTATATATAATATAATTGTATCCTAGGGTTTGTAATTATTGTATCTGCCTTTTATACCCCTAGCTTAGCCTATATAAACAAGTGTACATCATTCATTCTAAAGTGTGAATAAAATCATTTATTTTATAATCTTGTCATGGTAGCAGAGCTCTAAAAGATCCTAATTTTGGTTTACGGTGCCGCCACCTACACGGCCCAAACCCTAAATTTCTTCTCCTCCCAACCGGCGTCAATGGCCAACTTCCGACAGTCTCTCAACCTCGGCAGACTCCATGCGGCCTCACGGCCTCTCGGCGGCTATATGCGCGCGAGACTCGGCATCTCCGCCAAGAACACTCACCATCAGCTGCAACTCTCAGATTACTCGGCATCTTTGCGCGACTTCCACAAGATCTGGCGAGCTCCTCCTACAGCCGCTGCAATTATCAAGACAAAGAAGACCCGTCACTGCATCTCCGATACCGCTGTGGCTCCTCATCGCAAGAACGGCGGCGAATCGACATCAAATTATGAATCAGCATGCCCGGCTTTTGAACACAGCAGCAGCCGCTCGAATTGTACTTTTACACGCACTAATAGGGGTAAACGTTCTCGTCCTCGACGTCCCTATCTCGGTACATGCCAATTATGTTATGTGTCTGGACACTCGGCTCGTACTTGCACTCTATTTCAGGCTCAATCGGTTGGCCAAAGCTCGGCTCGTTCGGATAGGCCACAGGTTCATTCAGCCGCCCCACCTACCAACTCGGCTCAGCTCGATTCGTCTACATCCACATGGCTTCTTGGCGGTGGCGGGCCGCACCATGTGACCGGATATTCGGAATCTCTCGCCGCACTTCCGTGCCTGCATCGGACCCGATGATATTATCGTTGGTGATGGTAAAGGTATCTCTATTTCTCATCTTGGCGACTTCACACCCGTTTCCTCGCACAATCCCTTCCCTTGCGTTAACGTTTTGTGTGCCCCGAGCATGTCTCGTAACTTACTCTCTGTCTCTCAATTATGTCAAGCCCATAATCTTTCTGTTGAATTCCTTCCCACTTTGGATTTGTTGTAAAAGACCTAAAGCAGAATCAAACTACTACTCCGTGGGCCCGATTAAAAGCGGGCTCTATGAATGGCCGTCTCAACCTTTAGTTGCCTTTGCCTCCACAAAAGCCACCTCTCAGAATGGCATCATCGTTTGGGTCATCCCGCCACCCGATTTTATCTACCATTTTACGCAACTATAATTTAGACTCGATTTCTTCCTTTTCGCATTGTTCTGCTTGCTTAGAAAGTAAAAGCCATAAACTATCATTTGGCCAGTCTACCTTATGTTCCTCTCGACCTCTTGAAATCATTTTTAGTGATGTTTGGACATCTCCAGTGCTTTCTGTGAATGGTTTTAAATACTATGTGATTTTTGTTGATCATTTCACTCGCTATGTATGGTTTTACCCGTTGACTCGAAAATCTGAGGTTCACTCAACTTTTATTCGCTTCCGCTCCATCGTTGAAAAATTCTTTGATCACCCTATTAAAGTGCTATATTCCGATAATGGGGGCGAATTTATTTCCCTCCGTGACTATTTTTCGACACATGGAATCTCTTTTCTCACCACACCACCTCACACTCCGGAACATAATGGCATTTCTGAACGCAGGCATATGCACATTGTTGAAACAGGGCTTGCTCTCCTTACCCATTCCTCTATTCCAAACACATACTGGCCCTATGCTTTTTCCACTGCGGTTTACCTGATTAATCGCATGCCTACTCCCACTCTCAAAATGCACTCTCCTTATGAGTCTATCTTCCATGCGTCCCCAAACTATACCAAACTTCGTGTCTTTGGCTGTCTCTGTTATCCTTGGCTCCGCCCTTACACCGACCATAAGTTGCAACCTCGCTCCAAGCCGTGTGTTTTCCTTGGTTATGCTCTAGACCAACATGCCTACTACTGCTTAGACACGACCACATCTCGTATCTATGTCTCTCGTCATGTTAAATTTGTAGAGTCTATTTTTCCCTTTGCTAACCTCACTATCTCTCCTCCTCCTACTTTCACCACAACTACCTCGGATTGGATTCCTACTCCTCCTCCTGTTCACCTGCCCGCATCCTCCTCTCCACCTCCTCCCCCTCCGGATCCTTCCCCACCACCAACCCTGCCCACCTCCCCCTCGGCTTCACCGCCTCATTCTCCACCTCAGAATCCTCCTCCCACTCACCCTATGCGTACTCGGGCCCAAGACAATATTCGTAAACCCATTCAGAAACTCAACCTTCTTACTCAACTTTCCTCTCCTGACACTGAACCCACCACTGTCACTCAAGCCCTTAAAAATCCCAAGTGGAGAACTGCTATGCAAGAGGAATATGATGCTTTAATGCGTAATGACACCTGGGAACTAGTTCCCCCGCATCATCACTATCATATCATTGATTCCAAGTGGATCTTTCGTATTAAACGTAATCCGGATGGCTCTATTGATCGGTACAAGGCTCGTCTTGTGGCTAAGGGGTTCACTCAACGCCCTGGTGTTGATTACTTTGAGACATTCGATCCCCGTGGTTAAACCTACTCATCGTTCGCCTTGTGCTCACTTTGGCTCTTTTCGCAGGGGTGGTCTACGAGGCGACTTGATATTAATAATGCCTTTCTACAGGGTCATTTACAGGAAGATGTTTACTTAGCTCAGCCATCTGGATTTATTAATTCGGATCATCCTACTCATGTTTGCAAATTGCGTAAGGCAATTTATGGTTTGAAACAGGCACCTCGAGCTTGGTATGATGAGCTCAAGGGTTTCTTTTGGCAAGTCGGTTTGAATGCGGATCTTTGATTCATCCCTGTTTATTTATAACTCTGGTGGCATTATAATTTATCTATTGGTATATGTGGATGATCTTATTGTTACTGAGGAATAATTCCAAGGCACTTGAGACCTTCATAGCTTTATTGGGGTCGTCGCTTTGCTCTCAAGGACTTGGGTTCACTCTCTTATTTTTGGGAATTGAGGTAATTTACAATTCCGTTGGTTGTATCTGTCTCGAGAAAAGATATGCCTTTGAATTGTTGGCTAAATTTCGCATGGATCGTGCTAATTCGGTCACCACTCCTCCGCCGGTGATATTTCGGGCTCATCGCTAAGTCCGCACGCCTCTGCCGATCCTCTCGAGATCGCATGGTTATTGGCAACTTTCGATTTGATTTTTACTCGGCCGGATATTGCCTTTCTTTGTCAATAAGTTGTCTCGGTTTATGCATGCCCCTACGGATGTCCATTGGGATCATGCCAAGCGACGCCCGGTATTTGGTGGGACATTGGATCTTGGTCTTGACTATATATCGTGACTCTCCTATGGTTCTTCATGCATTTTCCGATGCAGGTGGGGTGGTAATAGAGATGATTATTAAATCTCACTGGAGCTTATATTGTTTATATCGGTCGCAACGCTATCTCGTGGAGCTCCGAGAAGCGACTACGATCGCCAGTCCTCTCATCGAGGTGTCGTAATATCGTTCGGTGGCCTCAACCATCTGCGGAGCTTAATTGGGTTACTTTTTCTCCTTCGTGATCTTGGTTTTCCTCCCAAGCAAGTTCCGGTCATCTATGTGACAACCTGGGCACCACGCAATTTTGTGCTAATCCCGTGTTTCACTCGTATGAAAACGCGTTGCGATAGACTATCATTTTATTCGTGATCGGTACAACGTGGCTTCTTGCGTGTTGCTCATGTTAATGCTCAAGATCGAAACTTGTCGATTGTTTGACCAAGTCTTTGCCTCGTCACGGTTTTTCAACAACAACGCGACAAGTTAGGTCTCCTCCTCGTCCAACTTGAGGGGTGGTAATAGCAATGTATATATAATATAATTGTATCCTAGGGTTTATAATTATTGTATCTGCCTTTTATACCCCTAGCTTAGCCTATATAAACAAGTGTACATCATTCATTCTAAAGTGTGAATAAAATCATTTATTTTATAATCTTGTCATATGTAGTGCACATATCATTTCCCTTCAAATTATCATCTCATCTCCTTTTATTATGTGAGAAAGCATTTATGATATGCAGGGATATCTTACTATTTTGGATAACATTTTTTTTTACGTGCTGATTGTTAGAGATAATGACAAGATTGAGTTAAGATTTGTTTAAATAATTATGTTTGATTTTGAATTATTTAGGATATATTATTTGGTTTAGATAAACTTCTATTTATCATTGATTAGGCTATAAATATTGTAATGTTCTATCAGTTTTATCAATGCTATACAATTACTTTTACCATTATTCTATCATCAATTACTTTTACCATTATTCTATCACCATTATTCTATCACTGATATCATAACATAATGGACAAGGGACTTACTATTTGTGATACGGGCACAATCATTGTAACACAACGAGTGCAATAACTATCTACATCGTTGATTCATAATATTAATTCATTGATCATTATCATATCCATCATGATTAATGATATAGATGCACGTTGTTGCACTCAGCTCGTTGTGTCACAGCGGTTTTGTCTATTCATTATTCAAAAAAGTAATTTGTGCATCTGGTGGAAAATGGTTGAAATGTTTTTCAGGATCCGTCAATTCATTATTTGTCATTTTGGTAGGAAAAAAAGGAATTAAAACATTCTTCGAATAAATTTTATTTTTTATAGCAAGAAACACGCCCTCTCGATCTCACCACTTATTTAGTTTATGACGAGGGTCGGACTAACTATCGCCACATGTCATCTTTATATTGGCTAACCATTGAAGGAAGACAGAGAGTTAATACATAATAAGGGCCAGGAGCCTTAAAGACATACCCAAGGGTAGGTCCTTAACCCCAGGTGGGAGATCAGCATAAACTCCTCCTCCAGCCGCCGCAGGCCGGCCAAGGCTTGGTGAAGAGGAGCTGCCAAGTTCGGCCATAGTGGCCTTGAAGGCTCGGCGCAGGACGTACAGAGCAGCCCCGGCGGATATCCACGTGCAGGATAACTAAAGATACATAAGGAAAGAATCCTAAGTCATAAATACCGTGATCTTGACATTTAAACATGTCCATAATTATCTTTAAATCATAGGGATTTACATGGAATAATTCTTAGGGAAATAATAATAATACGAATCCTTGTAGAACTAGGAAAGGGATAAATCGTCTCATATATAAACAACCCTAAGGAACTACGAAAGACTTGATTCCTGAAACATAACATGATACGTAGGCAACTTGGGAAGATACTCAAGCTCAGTTTAAAAATCACCTAAAAAAACATTCGTCGTTCATATTACCCTAGATTAAACGTCCGGATTTATTCATAGACGAGATCCAACATCGTCAGTAGTAAGACTTGATTTTGGGGTTAGATCGAGTAGTTGGCCTAATTAAGTGACGAGTTTGATGAATTGGTGAACGAATTTGAGCTTATATACTCCAGAACAATTTGAAGGTAAAAGCTACTTTCGCCTCTTTATTTGAAGTTTATGTTATGGTTGGTTAAGAATCGAAATACAGGCACATGTCATTACATTTCTTTTGTGAGATTCATTTATGTTCGGAGGTGTTCATGATTAAATTTAAATTGAATAGTCATGTCGAGCTTGTGTTCGGTTTCGGGTTCGCAAAATTTAAAAGTACGCTCTACTCAATAATCTCAAAACTCGATTGGACTTGAATCATTTATGCTCCTATTTTGCACCATACCGGTAAAACCGTACTGGTGTAAAAATAGTAAAAAAAAAATGGTCCCGAATCTAAAGTTTATTGTTTAAAGTAGTCGGATTGCAATAAGAGACGAGTGGATTAAATAAAATGGCCCCAAATGCAATAAGGATTGTCGTTTAAAGTTGTCCCATTGCAATAAGATGAATATACAGGCCATCATGCGCGGACACTCCATACGGTTAGTGTGTCGTGTGTCGGACACAACATCAGAATCAGATCGAATTGGAATTTTAAAAAAAAATTGAAAACGCGAGTCGGACACGGTATCTGGAAACATGGATATTTTTCCCAGAGTATGGATACTTTTACCAGATTCTAGACACTTTCCACCTAAAACGACGTAGTTTCGTTAAAAAAAAAAAATCTTTACTCACCCATGAAAGTCAGATCTGGTCTCATTTAGACCAAATGAAACACCACGTTGATTTCGTGCTTATAATTTTTGATAATTACATATTAATTTTTATGTTTTTAATATTTATATTTTGACCCCCGCACCCGTGTCCTAATTTTTCCAAAACTCTCGTATCCCCGTGCAGTGTCCCGTGTCCGCGTATTCGTGTCTGTGCAACCTAGTATACATGTAGTACATACACCTTACATGCATAATTAAGGGGAAAATTCTGATGAAGGAATTATCTATTAGACTCAACTGTCGGACGTGTTTCAAATGTATACACAACCGACGATCGAATCTAATAAAGTTATCCTAATTAATTAATTGATTAATGTTTATATGAAAGTAGTTAAAAGTGGAGCAAAATAAACAAAAAGGGGTGTGGGTATGCATCCCAATGCCATGCATGTTGATGGGGAATATTGCAGGTGTGGTGTGGCATCATAAGATGATAGGGCCTTTGTAATAAATGAAGGGGAATCTCTCTTTATGTCTAATTTGCGTATATTACTACTGCATGATGGAAAATAATAGATCTACTAGAATACTTGAATAGCGGAAAAAACCGACAGGATTGTTCTTACATCCGTTGTTATCCGACTCCATTAGTCATCTCGATCTAAGCCTTGAATAAGAGGAGAGAACCGAATCCATACGCACAATGGTGACGGCATGTGGTGCTTTTAGGTCTTCTGGTCTATGCCTATTTTTTGTATGATCACCAACCGATCGTACACATGCAGTCTATATATAAACAAGACAAGGAACCTAAAGCATTATGGAATATTTCGGAATGAAAAACTCTAACCATCATAGGATTTCCCATAATACCCTTAATTACTAATAAACCAATAATATATTTACCAATATAATATTTAAATAACTTAAAGAACACATATAATTATCTTTTTACTAAATAATAATAGGGAAATTGTTCGTATAGTATATTTTCCAAAGTTTCTTCTCTATATGGTACTCCACAAAGCGGAGTCCATAAAAAAATAATACAAAAAGATTATTAATTGAAAAAGACAAAAATACCCTTCAGTAAACTGTTACAATTTTGAAAATTCAAACACGGGGCTACAGGAAAAAAGAGGGAATAATTGCATACACTGTTGTTAGTGGGGACCACGTGTCGGCTACACAAGCAAAACCAGTAATATTATATGGTTTTGTGTGGCCAGAATGAGCCACGGGGCATTACATGAGTGGCTCACATCCAGGATTATATAAGTCCCTGAGGTCCTCAGCAAAACCATAGTAAGATCCAAGTTGAAAACCCAAAAATTTTCCCTCTCTACTTTCTCTCTCTTAAAAATATGCCTACAAACCCAAATAATTTCTTGAAGGTAAATTATTAACTTAAAATGACCCAAATAATTTCCTGAAGGTAAATTATTAACTTAAACTGGGTTAACCCAAATAAATAAAATATTAAATTTTATTGCTCCCGCCCACCTCTTTTTTAAATTAACAATTTAATTTAGTATTTTCATTAACGAAATGTTCTTCTGGAATTAATTCAGATATCATGGAACTATTTGAAAATATTCATTCATTAATTTAGAGTGTTGGATCTATGAATATGGTACACGTTTATGAGAACGAGATAAAAGGAAAACTTATTAGAATGGAGAGTGAAATCAGTGAATAACCCTCCTTAATACTCTGAATCTGCCTGCCAAATCCTCCTTAATCCCTGAAAAATGATCAACTGGATTTATGACAATATTTCCCATTAATGTTAATTTAACCCTGAATCTGTCTGTCATATCTTCCTTAATCTCTGAAAAATGACCAACTGGGTTTACGACAACATTTCTCATTAATGTTAATTTAACAAATGTTAACATCATGAACTAAGACTTGAATCTGAACCTGTAATCTGATTAATAACATTCAACAATACAGGAGAATGTAATTTGTTGAAGGGACATTTATACATGAATTTATTAAATATCTTTCCTAAAAAAATGGGTTTTTTTTTTTAACGATATGAGGCTATTTAGGGAATATTAATTTATTTTGAATAACGTTGTGTTCACGATACTAAATACACAAAAACTCTTGTAAAAATACTATTTAAACAAAAATCTTTTCGAAAAGTAGTAAATGAACAATTACCTCATAACGGTTCTTACACTACAGTGTACTACACTGCTCTTTTTGCTGTGTGGAAAAAGACAAAGAAAAGAGAGATGGAAAATAGGTGTGAGTAAGGGCAAGTCCAATGGTGGGTATCAAACCCATTCTTTGATACTATATAGAAGAGTATTAAGATCTCCGATGGTGAAAATATAATGATCAAAATTTGATTTTAGTGATTAGTGGAGGTATCAAATTTGAGACCATGCCTAGTACTACCTCAATCTCTCCACGCGCGAGAGTCATTCTTTGCCATAGCTAAAAAATACACTTTATTCACCTTTTTAGCTTTGTCAGTAGTTGTCCCTAGGTTGTCCGGCTCCAATTTGTGGCTGAAAATGCCTTGCCTATTTTTTTTATTTTTTTTTCTCCTTTTTTTTCTTCTTCTTGCGGCTCATTTTTGTTTCAAATTGAAATGTTTTTTTTTTTATTTATAGTTTGAGGTTATTATATTTATCATAATTTATTCTAGTTATTTAGTGTATTTGTGTGATGAAATAAATGTCGTTTGTATTTTGTTATGTTCTAGTTATGTAGTGTATTTGTGTGATGAAATAAATGTCGTTTTTATTTTGTTATGGTTCTAGTTATTAATTGGTTACCGATATTGTAATTGGAAAAACGATATGAAAAAAATAAAATAAAACACGCAACTATAAATTGGTAAAACAAAGACACTTCAACTAATACAATACGTTACATTAATTGAAAAGAAAAAACGCACAACTACTAAAATAAAACACTCAACCACTAAAATAAAACACAAACATGATTAAGTAAAAAAAATATGTTAATTAATACGACATTATTTTTTTTTGAGTAAAGACAATATTTTTTATATTATTGAAACATTCATAAATTTAATCAAAATGGATAAAAAAAAAAATGATACTACTAAGTTTTGATATTTTGGGTTGGAGATGTTGTTTGTAGGTATCAAACTCAAATTTTGATACTTTGGGTTGGAGATGAAAATTTGATACCTATCTTTACACTGTTCATAGGTATCAAATTTTAAAATTTGATACCTATGTCTTGGAGTTGCCCTAATGGCAATAGAAATTAATGCAAAATTAACCACCACCACCCCCCACCCCTCAGGGAATCAAACAGTCCCTTCTTCTGCTAGTCTCCTCCGAAAAATTATGATGCAGGTACTTATTAAATCGGACTGTCGACGGGGCTGTTATTAAATTCAATCGGCCCGAGACAAAATTTGAAGAGGACCAAGTTTTAATATTAGAAATTATTTTTTATACATAAATGACATAAGTCAAATCACACTCAAGAAATACTAAACTAGTATTTAACAACATATATATTACAAAAGTAAAAAACAATAAAATTATTGAATCGGTAGAAGAAAAATAACAGTAGCTGAAACGAAAACATCACAAACAAGTACAAAACAATATAATTGTAACCAACAACATCAAAAGATTGCGAAACACCGATCGACAACATAACTACAGTAAGAAGGAAAAAAAATTATGTGCGTGTCTAGATGAAAAATCTTCAGTTTTAGTATCATATTTAATATTGTCCAGCATATCATTCAGTTCATAGCAGATTTTTCATTAGTGTCATTACTTTACAAGAGCTTTATGGTAAATTCATATATCATAAATATAAATAAGGGGTAATAAGGGAGATAGACAAAAATATTTAATCAATCAAGGAGAATGACAACTTTTTAAAAATTTTGAATAAAGGACAAAACTATATATATATATATATATATATATATATATATATATATATATATATATAAAATTTTCTGGACGTATTTTAAATAATAAAAAATCAACACAATTTCTCTCTTATCCATATTTTTAAACACGCATATCTATCAATCTAGATTTCTAAATTTGAATATTCTTTCACCAATTTTTTATTTTATTTTTTCATTCTTTTTATTTTGAGACCACATTCAACATATTCCGACGTGATTTTAGAAAATCCGCTGTCGAAATCCACTATTGTTTGAAATTCACGATATTTACTAATTTTTGGGATTCACTAGGGAGTTTCACTGAGTGAAATCGACAGTGAATCTCACGAAAAATGACGTAATTATATCGAACCAAGTCTCAAAAGAAAGAGCATAAAAAATAAAAAAATTCAGTGAAATTTTTATCGCGTTTGGATCTTTAGATCAAAAGATATGAGTGTTTGAAAATGTTGGAAGAAAGAGAAAAAAAACTCCCAACAGCACAAGCGCACGATTTTTTTAAATCTTTTTTTGGCTTTGTCCTTTAGGCTGTAAAAAATCTAGAAGTTTTCATTCTCCCTATAAAAAAACATGTGGTTGTACTAGATTATTTTTCACTATTGTAAAAGATGTAATTTTGGCCCCTTATATCATGGGCCTCGCATGCCCTAGCGCCAGTCCTGACCGTCGGATTACTGTCATGCATATAAAAAGACAAAACTGTTTTGTTTATTATTGTATATGACAGTCATCTAATGATCCGTTATAGAATTAACGTTTGTACCCATGTCGGCCCTATGTCGTAAGTAAAAAAGAATAGTGAAGCTCATGAATTTCGAATCTGTACCCATTTAATTAGGGGAGAGAGATTGGGTACCCGGTTTGTGGTGTGGGGTACCTGTACAAAAACAAACACAACTTTTTATAATGTTTGTGTTTTGTTCTTTTTTTAGAAGCGACGAAAAGATTCATTAATAAAAATATTACCATACAGTCCATACCGGTGTATACACACGCCAAAATACACTACATCAGATTTGAAAGAGAAAGCGAATGAAGCTTACTGCTAACTCGTTGCTTTCTCTTTCAGAATACAAAACATGGCATGAGTCAAAACTGGAAATCATCAGCCTAATATCATCAAGAACAATCGCAGAATCAAAAGGGGGAGGTTGGCCAAGTTCACTACAGTTAGCTAATGACAGATTATCGGTAAAACAAACTAGGTTCTTAATTCCCATGGCATGACTTCTACGAAGACACCAACGTAAAGCTTGAGCCTCCCCTGCGAAGACGGAACTAGAAACCAATCTCGGGGACACCCAAGCCTCCAAAATCGTACCATCCTCCCGGAAAAGAGCTGCTCCATATCCATCAAGGCAAGAATCCGGCTTCTAGGCAGCATCGACATAGGCCCTAACCACATCTGGAGTTGGGTCTGTACGCTGCAAGACAGGAGAGGAGGAAATAATATTAGAATTTATCTTCTCTTCTTGATGTGCCTGCTCAAAGTCTAACCATGCCTCATTAGCATATTTTGCAGTATCATCCCGGACCAAAACAAAGATTTGAAATATCTGTTACAACGAGCCTTCAAAATGAACCATAAGATGAAACAAGAAAAAGTTATTCGGTCATTCAACTCCCCATGGGAGTGTCTAACCGATATCACATCCCACCAATGACTAACCGAGGCATTCGGTGCCAAAAAAAACATCCCAAGAAATACCTGCAAATTTCCAAACCATTTGCGCAAATTGACAAGTAATGAAAATGTGATCAATAGACTCCAAATTTTCTCCACATGCTGAACACATTAAATTATCAAAACCAAATCGTTTATGAAGCGCCTCCAAAATAGGTAGAATGTGTCTAAATAGCTTCCAAAGGAAATACTTTATTTTTGGAGGTAGTGATAAAGCCCAAATTCTCTTCCAGAATTTTTCATTAAATGCATTACCACACAGAGAACGATTGTAATGGGTAATCAATCTTTGTTGGAGACAAGCATCGTAAGCTGCTTTAGTAACAAAGTCTCCACATTTTGAAAAAACACAAACCCTCTTATTCGGAGTGTCTTTTAGACTTATTGGCATTTTAATTATTTGATTTACATCTACTTGCCAAAATGACTCCAATAACTTAGCCTTGTTTCAAGTGTTGTTAGATAAGTAGTCACGAACCAAAGCATCCCTATTATGAGAAGTAACATGAGAAATAGGCAAAAAAGAGGGATTTTGAATAATCCAAGGGTCCTTCCAAGCTTTTATAGACTTTCCATTACCGACTATAAAATAAGTATTATTTTTTAGGAAACTTTGAGCCGACATCAAGCTCTTCCAAAAGAACGATGAAGAAGAAGGGATTTTAAATTTAAAATGGAGGATTTGAAAATATATTTTCCTTTTAAGACTTTTGCTACCAAAAGGTTGGGGTGGCAATAGATTCTCCAAAGGGTCTTAGCTAATGCAACAGTATTAGCAATTTCCAAATTTTTAAATCCAAGACCACCTCTTCCTTTTGGAAGACAAAGCAACTCCCATTTAATCCAATGATGACCCGAGAAATCTTTATTAGAGTTACCCCACCAAAAATTAGCCATAAGAGAGTGGATTTTATTAATGACTCCTTTGGGAAGTTTGACAACGGACATAATTAAATTGGGAATGGAAAATAACGATGAGGATAACAAAATCCCTTTACCACCTTGACTTAGAGACTTGAACTTCCAGTTTTCTAGTTTATTTTTGCATCGTTCAACAAGACAGTTAAAAATCTGATTTTTAGCTGTACTAACTACCAACGGAAGGTCCAAGTATTTGGAATGACTTACCTCAGATAGCCCGTTAATAAAGCCAAAATACCTAGCTTATTGCATTGTGAAGTATTTTTACTAAAGAAGACCGCTGACTATATTAGTGGCTTGCCCCGAAACTTGCTCATATTTATTTAGAATATTGGCTAAACTCGCAGCACAATCAACATCCGCACGAGTAAAAATCAAAGAGTCGTCCGCAAAGAATAAGTGGTTGATACGTGGACTTTTTCTAGCCATTCTCAATCCCGGGACACTACCATCAGAATTCGCTTTTTTTTAATAAGTGGCTAAGGCCCTGTGCACATATGATGAATAGGTACGGGGAAAGAGGGTCCCATTGTCTAATACCCCTACTTGGTTTAACAAAACCAACACGCTCTCCATTAATAATGAATGAAAATGAGACTGTTGTGATGCACTGTTTGATAAGGGTAATCACCTCTTCACTAAAACCGAACTTCATTAACATGTGGAAAAGAAAGGACCATTCAACTCTATCAAACGCTTTGGAGACATCTAATTTTAAAGCCATATAGGAGTCTTTTCCTTTCCTTTTGTGCATCATATAATGAATTGATTCATGGGCTACAATGTAACTATCTAACATCTGACGACCCGGAACAAAGGCATTTTGACTCTCACCAATACAGAAAGTAAGCAAACTTTGATGCGGTTAGCCAAGATCTTCGAAAGGATTTTATAGACTACATTACAAAGGCTTATGGGCCTAAAATGAGCCGGTTCAGAAGGGTGCACAGTTTTTGGAATCAAAGCAATACAAGTATGATTTAGTTCTCTCGGGAATTTGCTTTCTCTTAGAAAATTATTGATTTCCCCCAACATGTCTTTTTTAATAATGTGGAAACAATTTTTAAAAAAGCTAGGGGACATACCATCTGGACCGGGAGCCGAGGACGAATGCATTTGGAAAATAGCCGCTTTGAGCTCATTTTCACCAACTTCTTTCAAAATATTAGCATTCATTTTCGGGGTGATACAAGCCTCCATATCCTCAAAATCCTGCAATAAATAGTCATTGATTCCCAAAGAAGAAAAAATTTTGTCATAAAATTGTTGAAATTCCGAGACAATTTCAGTAGGGGAAACAACTCCATGAATGGTCAGCCGCCAGGAAAATGCCAGGAATAAACTTCTTCCTCCTTTTACCATTCACAACCGAGTGGAAGAAATTGGTATTTTTATCACCTTCTTTAAGCCATTGTCACGGATTTTATCTAAGCAAAACAAACAAGTAATAAATTTATAATCCGGTTTACCCCAAGTGCAGGGATCGTAGTATAGAGGTTGATACCGGGTCGATCTTACGGGGAATCGGGTTTGTTTAAACTAGTTTTTATTATCTAACCTAACTATGTCACGATTACTACTAAAAAGATGTGAAATTAAAATAGGGAAGAACTAATACGAAGAGTGAAACTAACAATAAAAATAACTGGACAGAAGATCGGGATCTAAAGCCAGGAAATATGGTTGCGAACAAAATTAACTAAACTAAATCTATTCTAAGTTTATTATGAAGTAAAGATTGCAGTTTTACTAAGCAATTCGAATTCAAGTGGTTTAATCAATATTTTACGAACGAACAAGCAATTGATCCACCTATCCTACAACTATCAATTCCTATCTCAATTATCTCGTGAGTTTTAACCAAGTTGTGATTCACCTAGCCAAGGTATGAACTCCTAATTTCTTAGAAAAGTTCGTTTCTTAATCTTCTATCTCTCGATTTTAAAGATTAATACTTTCAAAACAAAGGTGTAAGATTTCTCAATCTAGTTATCTAGAAATTCAACCTAATTAACTCTCGTTATTTTATAGGTTAAAAATCTAATCTTTATTATATTGATTCTAGGGGTTCAATTATGATTTTCATCCAAATCAAACAAACAATCAATCATGCAATAATCTATCGATATAATTGCAATAAACAATGATAAACAATAATAAAGATACAACTTGAATAAAATACTCACAAGATAATCAAGAAACGAATCGAATTGTTGATCGGATGGCTTCACAATGCTTGTTCAAGGAGGTCTAGCCTCTCAACATCCTCTTTGAAACTCGAATTTGTTTGAATAAAAGTGCATAAAAAGTATTTGAATAAAACCGATTGTAAACTAAGGAAAACGCAATTTGAGCCGCCTACAGGTTTAGGGTTCGAATGTATGATGATAATTATGGGAGAAAGCGCAGCTATATATAGATTTTCAAGTCGGTTTTGCTTAGTCGGCGCTCGGACGCCCGTCCGCTATGCTGGACGCCCGTCCAGCCTTCAATGCAAACTTCGAATCGGTCTGAGTCATGATCAGACGCCCGTTCTTCTTTATTTTAGACGCTCGTCCATCGAAATTGGGAGAACTCTGAATCAAATATTCCATCCTGGACGCCCGTCCAAACTCTCAAACGCCCGTCTACTGGACGCTAGTTCTGAACGCTCGTTCAGAGTGACTTCAACTCCGATTTTCATCTCTATCTCTTTTTCTTCATACAAATTCGATCCTTGACATCTTTTAATCCTCTTTTGAGCCAATATCGTGCATCTACAAGATAATAAGAACATCGCAAAATGTAATATCATTCAAATAAACATAAAATCATCAATAAAACACATAAATTAACCAATTTTGCGATTAACCCGTTTAAAATCTCATTTGCTCAATAAGTCAATTAAACACTCAATTTCTATGCAAATTATACGAATATGGAGAGAATTGTGACAAAATATAACAATATAAATCATATAAAATCACCCTTAACAGCCATCGCACACGAGAAAGAGTTTTCCAATATTTTTCTTCTTCATTATAAGCTAGTAAAAGTTCATGTTTCAACTCTTTAAGTCTCGCAACAGAATTTGAGGACTGGATACCATCTTTTATTTGAACTTTAAGGGTCTTTATTTTAAGAGCTGAACTTGAAATATTAATTAACTCTTTTCCAACAATTAAGTCGCATTCGAACTTCTTTAATTTTAAAAAGGATTTTGTAAAAAGGAGTTCCTCTAACTTGAACATCCCACCCTTGCTTGACCGCATCAAGAAAACCCGGCTTACCAACCCATCTCTCATCAAAATAAAAATTCTTCTTAGTTGAAGCACCCCTACCAACACAACAAATATCTAGGAGGCAATGATCAGAGGAAGCCATATCAACATGAGAAACCGACGCATTTTTGAAAAGGTTAGACCTACATGCCGAAGCAAGGGCTCGGTCCAACCTCTCATAAATTGGCTCTTCCCCCTCCCAACAATGACTCCATGTCCAAAAGTGACCAATGAAGCCAAGATCTATAAGACCACTTGAGGGCAAGAAACTTCTAAAATCAGAAAAAGAAGAATCCACTCTATTTCTACCCCCTTATTTCTCCTCATTCTTACATATATTATTAAAGTCCCCAGCAATAAGAAAGCAGTCCCCCCCAAAGAGACATTCGGTTAAGCAAAAAACTCCATTGATTCTTTCTCATTGAAGGGATAGGACTAGCATAAATACCAATAAACCACCATAAAGAGTTAGGTTGTGTACCTTTAATACAAGCTTCAATGGTGCACGAAGTAGAAGTCACAGATATGATATTAGCATCATTTTTCCAAAATAAAGCCAAACCTCCCGAAAGCCCAATAGGGTCAACAGTATGTACTTTATCAAAACCAAATTTTTTACATAATTTAGATAGCAGATTAGACTGGTTTCTCATTTCCGACATGAAGAAAACGTCTGGGGAGTGGAGCCTACACATCTCCTCAGCCTGGGATATTGTCAAGGAGCTCCCTGCCCCTTGACAATTCCACACCATGATCCTCATTGTGGTGGTGGGAGCCACTTCGGGCTGGCTGCCTCCACCCCATCGTGATCAACATTAGATTTTGAGGTATTCATAATTTTCAACTTCTTAAGAAAAGGTTCAGATAAATCGAAATCTCCTTCATCATTTTCAGTTTCAATACATTCTGCTATATACTCCCTTGCACCAGAATCAACATCTTGCGGGTAAAAAATAAGAGGAGCTTCACTTGGGATGAATGTACGTTTTTTGCTACCTTCAATCAAGAGCCCAGTCTGTGCAATTTCAGCTTCAGCTAAGATATCAGTAACGTCTTCAATGGTTACTCTAGAATTTTGGGCAAAGTTATGCTTAACAGCTTCATCCGTGTACCATTCAAGCGTAAGGGTTTCCAGGATTGGGGGAGATAATTCTTCTTCCACAATCATAATACTAGGCTCTTCCTGTGAATGTGAAGATTCCCTATAGTACGTTACTTTGTTTCTTTCCCTTATCCATTTGCTCCTTCTCTTTTTTAGTTTGTTGGCTATCGTTAGCTACTGCTGGGTTCAAAGCAGTATTGGAATTTGAATCTGCCTCTGATACTCTTCTCCGTTAAAGCTTTTCGTCATCTGCATCATCATTTTCAAGGGACAAATTAGCCGAAGCAGGGCTCCTCATAGATGGCATTTAGGATTTACCAGGAACAAGAGGGGACTCAGTGACAGATTTGATTGGAATGCCATGAAGTTCAGGCCCGAAGGTCTCCTCTCTGTAAACTCCCGCATTCTGATCAATAACTTTAGCATAGCAACAAGAAGACCTATGCCCAATTATCCCACAATAAGCACAGTATTGAGAAACATGTTCATACTTGAAATTAACCCATTTCTCGATCCCATCTTGGCTCACCAACATACCTTGCAGAAGGGGCTGTGAAGTATCAATGACAACAAGACACCGTACGAACTTACCATATTTGCTCCCTCCCAAAACTACTTGCTTCTACAAGACAATACCTAATTGTTCACAAATTTCCTCCCCTACTGCTTTCGAAACCCACTCCAACAGCAAACCCCAAATCTGGACCCAAACTGGAGCAAGGTTGAAAGCTCCCTCCTCTTTCTCTATGCCTGGCCTCCATTTCTTAATAATCATCAGTTGAGAATCATGATACTAGGGGCAACCCATGAGCACTCTATCAGCATCTAGCTCTAAATCAAACTGAATCTGGTATAAGTTGATACTCAGGCCAATGATCGCATAGCTCTTTTTACACTTCTAGATGTTAGAGAGAGTTCCCATAAGAGCACCATATCCAAAAATTTTTTCAGATATGATTTTGACAACCAGACTGCGTTTACATTCTCCTTTGGATTTGGCCGTGACACTCGCCGGAAGCACAATTTTCAGCTTTTTCGATGAAGAAGCTGAGCCATCTTTCATTCCTTTCGCCATTTCTTCTTCCATATTCTTAGATCCGGCCAGAAAAAACAGATCTATGAACAAACCCAAATTAAAGGTGGATCAAGAAAACCCCGATTGATGGAACAATGGACAAGAACAGGCGGATTAAGAGGAGAAAAGGCGGATATTAGACAGAAAGAGCTTGATTTTTGAGTGAAAATGGAGATTCAGATCGAAAATCCGGTGAAACCCCACACAAGGAGGACTAGAAGGGACGAGAACTTTTTCTCACTCTTACTTCTCACAGCTCGAGAAACTCTAATTTGCGCGGTGTTTTGTTATGTATGCATATTGTGCGTATGTGTATAAATTTTTTTTTTTTTGCGGAAGTATGTGTATAATTGTTTAGTGAATATTGTCTGACGGAAATTTTATTATGGACCTGGACCAAGTATGACTTAGTGATCCAGGACCAATAGGAAAGCAACAAAACACACAAGGGCCCACCGTATAAAATATAAATGCCATTAATTTACATTTTTACCCTTATTATAAGGATTTTCATTGGTGGACAAGTGTGACATGGTGATCCTGGACCACCATAAAACCACTGATTGTCTGAATATTAATGCCACATCAAATCATATACTGAATTTTTACGAGGGGTGTTCAAGATTTGTTAAAACCCATGTCGCACAGACACGAACACGAATACGCCGTACGACACGACACGGACACAGCGATACGGCTAATTTCATTAAGGACATGACACACCATCGACACGTTATGTATAATATATATATATATATATATATATATCTATATATATATATTCGTAAAAATCTAAAAAAAAAAAATTAAGAAAATAAGATAGGTAATACGTAAAATCTATGAATATCTAAATAGATATTCGATCTTTGTACGGTGCCAAAAAAAATTTGTGATTGACCTTCAAAATACTATAAATTGTAAAAATGATTGTTTATCAACAAGAAACATATAAACTTAATACGGCGTACTATTTATTAAATTATTATAGAAATAAAAAGCGTGTATTTTAACGTTTCCATTAAAGAAAACTTAAATAAAAGATTTTTTTTTGGGACATAACTGGAGTCTTCTAGAAAGAAGAAAAGTAGAGTGAGAAACAGTCGTCGCTTACAGTCCCCGGTGGGGGTTCGCCGGAATTACTACCATCTCCGTCCTTAATCCCCTTCTTCTCTTCTTCCCTTCAGAGCTTTCTTCACCCCTGCTGCTTTGTTTGACTTCTTAAATCATCCTTTTCCTTTTCCTGTAAGCTCTGACCTCAAAACAATGGCAGACAATCACCATCGACTTCCAAAGGAACATCCGAATCCAAGACCAAACGCGCTGAAGGTGATCCTCCCGGCAAGTGCTACAGCAAAATCTAAGGAAGAATGCAAAAGGAGCTTGGTGGTCAAAATCATTTCTGAGAAGAATGTTGGCTACGGAGCTTTAATGGGTACGCTTTCTCACATCTGGAAATGCAGGGAGAGCTTCACGCTAATCGGCCTGGGTACAAACCTCTATCAGGTACAATTTGATTTAGAGCTTGATGCGGATAGGGTTCTTATGGGATGCCCTTGGTACCATGATTCTCAGTTGTTAATAATCAAGAAATGGCGTCCTGGTATAGATAAAGAAGAAGGTGCTTTCAACTTAGCACCAATCTGGGTGCAAATTTGGGGTCTACTGTTAGAATGGGTTACAGAGGCCGCTGGAGAGGCTATCTGTGAACACCTTGGAACGGTTCTGAAAAAACAAGTAGTATTTGGAGGCAGCAAGTATGGGAAGTTTGTGAGGTGTCTGGTGAACATAGATGTGTCTCAGCCTCTCCAGCAGGGGTTCTGGGTAAGTCAGGACGGCATTGATAAATGGGTAAGCTTCAAGTATGAATATGTTTCTCTGTATTGCGCTTACTGTGGGATCATAGGTCATAAGGCTTCTTGCTGCTACGCCAAGGTCATAGATCAGAATGCTGGCATTTATAAGGAGGAAACATATGGCCCTGAGCTCTCAGGGACTCATATAAAATCGGTATCTGAATCCCCCTTAATCCCGGGTAAAACCCAGCAGCCTCCTATGAATGATACTTCATCATCCCGCCAATTCCCAGAGAATAATGATCCTGGAATCAACAACTCCCAGCAGGGCCATATATCCCATGTCACTCCTTCTACACAAACTCCATTAAACCTGGGACCTGGACTTTCAATGCCACAACCGGACTCAGACAGGGAGCAGCCGGATAGGGGAAATCGCAGGATGACCTTCATAGGTGAATCTTCTCAAACTCAAAGTGGCCCAAATGAAATGATAGTAGAAGAGGAACTTTCCCCCCCAAATCTGGACACTCTCAGAATTGAATGGCATCCGGCTGACACAAATAAGCCTATTTCTGTCTTAAATGCGGGAATTTTCATTGAAGACATCACTGATATTCTGTCTGAAGAGGAAGATCCAAGCTCTGTATTCCCAGCTGAAGATGGTCAAAAACGTAAAATGGATGCTAGGGAAAGTCCTCTTCCACTTGACACGGAGGACATTAAATCAGAACCAGCTGAACTTATTAAGGGCTGTTATGAGCTGAACCCTTTTGTAAGAAGTTGAAGTTGATGACTGTATCCAATGCTAGCTCAGAACCGGATGGGGTGGAGGCAGCCAGCCCGGAGTGGCTCCCACCTCCACAATGAGGATGATGGTGTGGAATTGTCAAGGGGTGGGGAGCTCCTTGACAATATCCCAGGCCGAGGAGATTTGTAGGCTCCACTCCCCAGACATTTTGTTCCTATCAGAAACGAAAAATCAGCCCCCTCTCCTCTTAAAGCTTTGCAAAAAGCTTAATTTTGACTTTGTACATACTGTGGATCCTGAGGGGCTTTCAGGCGGACTAGCTTTATTTTGGAAGAAGGAAGCTAATGTTATAACAATATCGTCTACCTCATGTACAATTGAAGCACGAATTCAAGGTACTCTTCCTAATACTTTTTGGTGGTTTGTCGGTGTCTATGCTAGTCCTTACCCTAATGCTAGAAAAGCACAGTGGAATTTCTTAAAAAGTAGAATGTCTCTTTGGGACAATAATTTCATATTAGCTGGGGACTTTAATGAAATTTGTTCTACGGATGAAAAAATTGGAGGTCGAGAAAGAAGTGAATCTTCTTTTGTTGACTTTAAAAGTTTTGTTTCTGCTAATGGACTTATTGACTTGGGCTATATTGGACACTTTTGGACTTGGTGTCGAGTTTGGAATGGTGACAATCGCATTTTAGAAAGGTTAGACCGAGCCCTTGCTTCCCAAGAATGGTTTAATCTTTTAATAATGCTCTTGTCTCCCATGTTGACATGATTTCTTCGACCTTTGTCTTCTTGACATTGTCTCGCTGCTATAGTAGAAGCGTGCAAAAGGCCAAAAAAATTTTCTTTGATGATAGATGGATAAACAAACCAGGGTTCTTCAATGTGGTAAGAGAGGGATGGGATGTTCGAATAAAGGGAACAAAATTGTTTCAAGTGCTAAATAAAATTAAACAAGTCCGTATGAAACTTAATATACGGAGGAAAAATAGTATGCCCAATCTAGCTACCAAGATAAAAATTTTAAAACAAAAAATTAGCTCTGGTTTAGAAGCGAATATCTCTTCAACTCAGTTAAAAAAGAGTGAAATGGGAGCTTAAAGATGCCTATATAGAGGAGGAAAAATATTGGAAGAACATTTCTAGAGTTCGGTGGCTTAGAGAGGAGACAAAAATACTCGTTTTTTTCCACGATAAATGCAAATGGAAAAAAGCGAAAAGAGCAATCACTGGAATTTTTGTCAATCGGACTCTTCTTGGAAATGTTCACTGGAGACATCTGGCGGAGTTTCAGGCTTATTATAATAAACTTTTTCATCTCCCAATATTAATAATGAATTTTTGCAGGAATTTGATGATTTTGAAGCATGCGTTACTGAGAGATGAATGCTACCATTTTGAGAGAAGTAGAAGAACAAGAGCTAAAATCCGCTATTTTTTGGATGCATTCTAGCTCGGCTCCGGGACGATGGTATGTCTCTGGCTTTTTCAAGAGTTGTTTCCATATCATAAAGCATGATTTACTTAGAGCTATTAATGACTTACGGGTTAAAGCTAAGTTCCCAAAAGTGAACCACACTTGCATCGCTCTCATCCCTAAGAAAGACATCCTTCGTGAGCCTTCCCACTTTAGACCCATAAGCCTTTGCAATGTCCTCTATAAAATTATTTCCAAAGTTTTGGCCAATAGAATAAAAAATTGTGCACTTTGATTGTATTAGTGAAAATCAAAATGCTTTTGTTCCCAAGAGACAAATGTTGGATAGTTACATTATAGCACATGAAGCCCTACACTATATGACGAATAAAAGAAAAGGAAAAGACAGTTTATATGGCACTTAAACTAGATGTCTCTAAAGCTTTTGATCGGGTTGATTGGAATTTCCTTTTCTTTATATTGACTAAAATGGGTTTTTGTGAAAAGGTAGTCGACCTTATTAGGGAATGCATTACCTCGGTTACCTTCTCCTTTATCATTAATGGGAAAGAGTCGGTTTTGTCAAACCTAAGCGGGGCATCGAGACAAGGGATCCTCTTTCGCCATATCTATTTATTATTTGTGCTCAAGAGGTTAAGTCACTTGTTGTCTAAAAGTGAAAAAATGATAATCTTGTCCGGGAATACGATATCTAGGAAAAGCCACAGAATAAATCATTTATTTTTCTTTGATGACTCTCTTTTAATGACAAGAGCAGATACTCCTTTGTGTGTCTCACTTACTAATGTTCTCCTAAATATGAAAGGTTATCGGGCCAATCTATTAATTTAGAAAAGTCAATTTGTTTTCTTCAAGTAAAAACACATCCAATCAAAGATAAAGCGAGAAATCATGAACTTGCTAAATGGCCTAGTAGAAGTTAGTCACTCAAAATACCTAGGTCTTCCTCCGGTTATTGGTAGATCCAAAAATCAGATTTTTTTCTTACGTGTTCGAGAGGTGCAAAGCTAAGCTAGAGAGTTGGAAAAACAAATCACTTAGTCAGGTGGTAAGTCCATTCTTCTCTCATCGACTCTTTTGCTATCCCTAATCTAATCATCTGCATTTATAAAGCTCCCGAAAGGCATAATTAATAAAATTCACTCCCTTATGGCGAACTTTTGGTGGGGTAATTCTAATAAAGATTTCTCTCTGGATATCTTTGGGTGAAATGGTTATCTTTTGCATGCCTAAAGGTAGGGAGGGCTTGGGTTTAAAAACCTAGAAATAGCAAACATTGTAGCACTAGCAAAAACTTTATGGAGAATTTATTCCAACCACGAATCGCTTGTTACTAAAGTCTTAAAAGGAAAATATTTTTGTAAGTCCTCGGTCTTTGATTGTAAAATTTTGCCTAGCTCTTCGTTTGTTTGGAAAAGTCTTCGTCATCACGGAGCTTTAGAAGAATAATACATGCTATTTAATTGGAAAGCGGAGCATCAATAAAAGTTTGGAAAGACCCTTGGCTTCCAAATAACTATAATTTCCTACCCATTACCCCCAAGGCGGTAATTTGGATGACTTACAGTGCGATTTACTCATTAATAATAACTGGAATAGAGAAAGGCTTTTGGAATATTTCGGCGGTGGATATTAATCAAATTATAAATCTCGATCAAGACTCTGAGATAAACTAGATAGACGAGTGTGTATGTTTTCAAGTAATGGGATTTTGTTACTAAAGCCGCTTATGACTCTCGCTTACAAAGTGCCTTAAGGCATGATAATTGCTCGAGTTATCCTGATCATAATAATAGCCACAACAACAAATTTTGGAAGAGAATTTGGGCACTTCATTTGCCTCAGAAAATAAAATTTTTCATATGGAAGCTCTTAAGAAATATTATCCCGACCTCGGATGTGCTTTACAAAAGATTTGGTCTCTCAAAATCTCTATGTGTTTTTTGTGGAAGTGAAGTTGAAACACTAGATCATATTTTCCTAAAATGTTCCTTTGCTCAAGGAGTCTGGAAGAATTCGGGTTTGACTTGGAACATTTTCGAGAGGTCGGACAAGCCTTTATGGCATTGGTGGGGACGAGATTTGAAGGAAAAACCTCTGAGATAAATTTCTTGATAGAATTACTTTGTCTTGCTATATCCTTTGGTTTATTTGGAAAGCACGATGTAATTATTTCTATGGCAACTATTTTTGGTCCTTTGAAGAGACTGCGACTTTAGCTAAGGAGGCTTGGTTCGAGAACATACAGGCATATAATGAGGAGAGGACTAACACTAATCAATTTCCTTCCCTCTTCTGCTTGCTTTGCGGCGAGGACCCTCAACTTGTGGAGGTTAAAGCCTATGTCGATGCAGCCTGGAAATCGGATACTAGCCTTGCTGGATATGGAGCAGTTCTCATTCAAAATAATGGCGATGTTTTGGAAGCTTGGTCTTCACAGAAGTCGACATGCAATTCGGCTTTAGTCGCGGAAGCTCAAGCTTTGCGTTGGTGCTAAGCGGATGCTTATCTATGGGTTTGAAGTGCATGCTTTATATTTTGATCGCTTAGTTTTAGTAAATGTGTAATAATTTAAGCTCCCCCCTATCTCGGTTTTTGTAATTTTAGGCGATATTAGATATCTAGTTTGGTAAGTTTGATTTGTAGTATTTTGCATTCTAAGCGTGAAAGCAACAAGATGGCTCACGATCTTGTTGCTCTCTCGCTTAGATCGATGTAGGGTATATTGGCACAAATCTGCAGACTGTATATGCTATGTAATACCTAATTTTCAGCAATGAAAGCTTTCGTCTTCTGTGGAAAATAAATAAAAGATTTTTTTTTAAGAAATTGGGTTTAGGAATGTCTGTGCCGTGTCAGGGAGTGTCGGAGGCATGTCGGAGGCGTGTCGGATACATGTCGGAGCGTTTCGGTCGCGTGTCGTGTCGGAAATGTGTCGGACACGACGCACATCGCCTAGATTGAAGTGTCGGTGCATCATAGGTTAAAACCAAACCAAACCCAACGAATTGGTAGAAACTAAATCGATTAGAGGGTTTAATACTCCCTCCGTCCCGTAATATAAGGTCTTTTGGCTTTTTAATGGTGCCCCATAATATAAAAACTTCTCACAAAACAATACAATATTAAATGCATTGTTTTCACTTTCACACTAAACAATATAGTATTATTTGTCAGTATCAGAAAACAATACAATATTTTGCATTGAAATATTAAAAAGTAACTCATTTATTAGATTTTCTTAACTATGTGTGAAATTGCCAAAAGGCCTTATATTATGGGACGGAACGGAGGGAGTGTGAGTTTTATTTTTTGAGAAAATAATCCACTTTGTGTAACTCAAGAGCAAACAATGTTATCACGTCCTGGGAACATATGAAAAAACTTTCAGCCAATAGAACAAACCAAAAACTATAATACTATTATCAAGGTTTCAAGATAGTTCAAGTTCTGTAAAACCCCAGTTTTCTCACGAGGATCAACTCCTTAGCCCATGAGGAAAATGTGATTAACAATTGATGTCCTTTCTCTTTATTGAAAAGAGGCACCATAAAGCGCACGAAGGAAGACTACTACGGAGCTTGGGTGATCAGCAGCGAAAGCTATCAAAGAGGAAGTAAAAAAGGCTCGACACTCCAAATCTTCCGGCTACCTGTGATACCCGTGTATTCATGAAAGGATATTAGTGTCATTTCGAGGATTCATGGTGTATTATTATTCTTTCTAGTATTTTTGAGGAAATCCTAGTTAAATAATAAACGAGGGAAATGGGTTTTTGTGTAGCAAGGGTAAATATGGAAATTTGAACTACCCTAAAACTCCTCTTCTCTTGTTTTTTTTCTCATTCTCTTTGGGATATAAAAGATTACACACACTTTAAATATGTTCCTAACGGAGCTCAAACCCTAAAACTTGTTTCAGGATAATTTTGCTATAGGGAGTCCTATTACAACTTTTGGATTTGTGACACGTATACAACCAAACAAAACAGTTTTGTGTTTTTCTACACATATATAAGAATTTTCCTTGTTTCATTTATTTGCCTGCACTCCTAGAAAAAGGAAGAATGATTAGAGAGAAAAGAGAGAGTTGGAGAGGAAGATCCAACTTTTCTAGCCATCAAACTGTTGGATATTTAGATCAATCACACCAAATCGATCAAGACGAAGAGGGCAACGAGATGATATAAGTTTTGCTTCTATCAAGTAAGGATCTTCAAAACATGTTTTTAGATCTAGATCTATTTTCTAGAACTTTTCATGGTTTCTTTCTTAGATTTGAGTTGTTTAGAAGTTGTAGTAACATTAGATCTACGTTTTTAGGTGAAAGAATCGAATAGGTATTTGAATCTTCAAGTGTTTTTTTGTAGTTTGTGAAGATTGGCTTTGAATTTCATCTTTTGTAAAGAAATTTGAGGTAAATGGGTGTTCAACCGAGTTTTTTATTTATTAATTGAACTAAAATCCTATACTTTGTGTTGTTTAATTTAAATATACAATTTGATTACCCAATACAATACATATAATGCATGTTGCTACGTTGAACTAATCAGGGGCGGATCTAAAGCCTACTAAGGGTGGTCCACTTGACCCGCATTAAAAATAAAAATCTGATTTTACATTTATATAGAAAATATTTGGACCAGTGAAAAAAAATTATTTAGTGTGTTAAATATTTACGGACTCCGCTGAAAAAAAGTTCTGGGTCCGTCACTGGAACTAATGGTAAATTGCATGAGCCTTATTTGTAATAAAATATGAGGACTCAAAGTGAAATAATGTCTCTAGCCACGTTGATTAGTTAGTTGGGAGGAGTTACGTAATGTTCTCATTTTTTTGGATTATGCAATTTTTTTTATACAATGTCCTTACTTGCGTGGCTTACAGGTGCTTGTAATTATAGAGAAGCTTGTTGAATTGAATGAATTGGAGCAGCAGTGGTCTAATGCAGCACAGATGCTTTTAGACCTTGATTCTGAAATGAGGTATGTTCGATAAGTTGTTGTTTTCAATTGTGTTTTTTTCCACAAGGTGACTGTAATTCTAACCGGGATGTTTTTCTATCTACTTGTCAGGGTAATCGATGATACATTCAGGCTATCAAAACGCGTCCAAATTGCCTGGCTGTACCTTGAGGTAGTAATGGTTTTTGTTCATTATGTGTCGGTGAATCTTAATTTGGTTTTCATCTCCTAAGTACATGTGTACATATACTCTGTCTTTGAGGTGTGTATTGCTTAATGATGTGCATCAGATCCCTCAAAGATGTTGTCCTTTAACAATCTTCTCAGTTTCCAATATCACTCTAGCATGCATGGTGTTTTTATTTTTTTGATATGTAGCAAATGTTACCTTAAAATCGATATATCGACGAACACCGCCATTTTTTATTTAGATAATTCTGAAATGAGCTTATATGGGGATTGGATAACACACTTGATAGCATTAGAATAGTAGAACATTATAGGCTTTCTTAATTCAGACCTAGCTAAAGGTGTTTAGATAATTCACGTTCCTTTCCCTGTATATATCTCTATTTATTTATTTAAAGCTTGAATATCACAGAATGGAAATGGCTAATAATAGTGTTTAGTCATAAGCTAAAAAGGACACCAGCTGTTTGACCATTTGCCGGTTGAGTGATTAATTTGAAGGACATTAGTTGTTTGACCATTTTCCAGTTGAGTGATTTGAACATTATACTCAACCATGACGAAATTCCCATAGTAAAACAAAAACGGAATACCTTTTTTGCTTTTTGCTTACTTTAGTTGTTGGTGAACGGCCTGATTATTTTTTCTATTTGTTTATTTTATGATAAAGGATTTTCAATTTGCTTTAGAGGTATCTTCACACTTTGGCTGACAATTTGTTGTTAATCCGGTGAATTGTCCACCCGGCCATTAGCTTCAACAACATCAATAATAGCAATTTGGGAACAAGATTTTTGGGTGTTGGCAGTTGATTCATGCGCAACGAAGAAAAGAAAGGGTGTAGAGAATTCCGTTTACGACAGTCGTAAGACATTATATAAAGTGCGGGACACGGTTTATATGGAACTGGAACCAAGGTCAAACATATGACATGTTTTTGCTTAAAATGGACACGAGATCTGGACATTTTTTTCTAGTTCAACAACCACCGGACATGATACTGATGACAGGATCAGGGAGCAGGGGTTGAGTGACTATCAATAACAGAATCATATATCTGGTGTCGGGAGGTCCAAAACCGAAGCGGTCTCCTACTATTTTAGGTCCATTAAATATGTTATTGATGTCAAGAAGATGAAGGCAGCGGTGGAAACATCAATCCTGTGCTAATTTCGAGGAATTTATCTGATGGAGTTCGTCATTTTACCATGGAGTTCGTCATTTTACCAAGAATATTGACATATTGACAACGATGGCAAAGAGATTGTTCTATTACCTTGAGGAAGAGGAAGTTTGATATTCCTTTATTGCTGTGAGGTGAGCCATTATATAGGCAAGTGAAACACTGAACTTTTGACAAGATTAAATGTTTAGTTGTTTCACTTGCCCATATAATGACTCTCATAACAGTAAAGGAACATCAAATTTCCTCTTCCTCGAGGTAATAGGTCTCGACGTCATTGTCGACAATCTCTTTGCCATCGTTGTTAACATTCTTACGGAAGGTAAAGTGACGAACTCCACCAGGTAAATTCCTTGAAATTAGCACCGTATCATCCACCATTGGCTTCATTTTTTCGCGACATCGATAACATATTTGATGGTCCTGAAACAGTAGGAGACCGGTTTTAGATAGATTTCCGACACCAGATATATGATTCTGTTATTGATAGTCACTCAACCCCTGCGCCCTGATCCTGTCATCAATATCCTGTCCGGTGGTTGTTGAACTAGAAAAAAATGTCCAGATCTCGTGTCCATTTTAATAAAAAAACATGTCATATGTTTGACCTCGGTTCCGGTTAAGATAAACCCCGTATTTTCTTTATTTGCTAGAGTCTTCATATTAAAAGCACTTTGAATCAAAAAACCATGCATTGTACTCATCAAGCTGGGCTTTAACTCGTATAATAAGCTGCGAAAACCCACTCTCAGCCATATAAACTGTGTCACGCACTTTATATAATGTCTTACGACTGTCGTAAACTGAATTCTCTACACCCTTTCTTTTCTTCGTTGCCCATGAATCAACTGCCAACACCCAAAAATCTTGTTCCCAAAAATCTTCGGTTTTAGATAGATTTCCTGCACTCTTAGAACTTAGAAAAAGGAAAAGATTAGAGAGAGTTACCGGCAAAAAAAAAATGGTGTTGGAGAGGAAGATCCAAATTTTCTAACCATCAAACTGTTGGATTTTTAGATCAATCACACCAAATCGATCAAGACGAAGAGGGCAACGAGATGATATAAGCTTTGCTTCTATCAAGTAAGGATCTTCAAAACATGTTTTTAGATCTAGATCTATTTTCTACAACTTTTCATGGTTTCTTTCTTAGATTTGAGTTGTTTAGGAGTTGTAGTAACCTTAGATCTACGTTTTTAGGTGAAAGAATCGAATAGGTATTTGAATCTTCAAGTGTTTTTGTAGTTTGTGAATATTGGCTTTAAATATCATCTTTTCTCAAGAAATTTGAGGTAAATGGGTGTTCAACCGAGTTTTTTATTTGTTAATTGAACTAAAATCCTATACTTTGTGTTGTTTAATTTAAATATACAATTTGATTACCCAATACAATACATATAATGCATGTTGCTACGTTGAACTAATGGTAAATTGCATGAGCCTTATTTGTAATAAAATATGAGTACTCAAAGTGAAACAATGTCTCTAGCCACGTTGATTAGTTAGTTGGGAGGAGTTACGTAATGTTCTCTTTTTTTTTGGATTATGCAACTGTCCTTACTTGCGTGGCTTACAGTTCAATTGAATGAATTGGAGCAGCAGTGGTCTAATGCAGCACAGATGTTTTTAGTGGAATCGACCTTGATTCTGAAATGAGGTATGTTCGATAAGTTGTTGTTTTCAATTGTGTTTTTTTCCACAAAGTGACTGTAATTCTAACCGGGAAGTTTTTCTACCTACTTGTCAGGGTAATTGATGATACATTCAGGCTATCAAAACGAGGCCCAATTGCCCGGCTGTACCTTCAGGTAGGAATTGCGATCCTCTGCCGTATTGCCCTCTGCCGTGCTGTGCTGTGAGCCCGAAACGGCGTCGTTTCGGGCCGAAGCGATGCCGTTTTGATTGTTTTTTTTTTTTAAGGTCGGAACCGAACGGCGTCGTTTCGGGCCGAAACGACGCCGTTTTGCGTCACAGCACGGGCTGCTGTGCTCCTTTTACAGCAGAGGATCGGGGTCCCTTCAGGTAGTAATGGTTTTTGTTCATTAGGCTATCTTTCAGTTTAAATGTGTTGGTGAATCTTAATTTGGTTTTCATCTCCTACATGTGTACATAGCTCTGTCTTTGAAGTGTGTATTGGTTAATGATGTGCATCAGATCCCTCAAAGATGTCCTATGATGACCTTTATCAATCTTCTCAGTTTCATGTTTTTGTTTGTTCATACATGATGCCTTGAGCTCGCCGGTAATGTTGGCACTCTCGACAGGCATCAAGTGTTGAGCATGATGATAAAAAGGCCATCAAGGTTTTAGGAATCTGAAAAGTGGCTCAACTTTTTCTGCCAATGAAACCATACAGGTGAGAGGAATCTACCTTAATCGGATGATTATGTATTGTATGAAAGTTTATTTTTGCCTAAACAATCAGCTTCATAGTTTTTGCATCTTTCTCTAAATTTCCAATATCACTCTAGCATGGGAGCTCGATCCCCGCCGGTACAAATGGGGCTGTGCAAGTCGAGGTGCAGCGAAACGGTGTCGTTTCGACACGAAACGCCACCGTTTCAACTGTGTTTTTTTTTTTTTTTTTTTTAAATCATATCGAGACGGTGTCGTTTTAGATCAAAACGACACCGTTTTGATGCACTTGTTGGTGCACTTGTTGATGATGCACCGTTGGGGATCTTTTCCCCTCTAGCATGCTTGGTGTTTTTACTTTTTTGTTAAGTAGCACATGTTACTCTAAAATCGATATATCTGCGAACGCAGCCATTTTTTATTTTTTATATGTGTTACTATATGTTTGTCCTTCTCAACCATTTTAGATTAAAACCTGTCCTTTACAACCTTTAACCTTTTAGATATAATTCTGAAATGAGCTTATACGGGGATTGGATAACACACTTGATAGCATTAGAATAGTAGAACATTATAGGCTTTCTTCTACAGGGCTAGCCAAAGGTGTTAAGATAATTCACATATCTATTTATTTATTAAAAGCTTGAATATCACAGAATGGATTGGCTAATATAGTGTTTAGTCATAAGCTAAAACGGATACTATCTGTTTGGCCATTTGCCGGTTGAGTGATTTGAAGAACACTAGTTGTTTGACCATTTGACAGTTTAGTGATTTGAAGATTATACTGAACCAAGTCGAAGTTCACATAGTAAAAACAAAAATGGATTTGCTTTTTGCTTACTTTAGATGTTGGTTAACGACCTGATTATTGTTATTATTATTTTTGCAGACCGCAATTTCTCATGTGAAGCATTTGTTTCAAATGAAGTTCAAAGCTAACAAGATTGAGTTAAAAAATTTCCTGAATCATGTGTGTCTTTTTCGTAAGACTCAGAGAAATAAATCAAAGCTAACAAGATTGAGTTAAGTTCTTCTGATCAAAATAGCATTTATTTTTTATGTGAAAGGAATTTCACTATCTTTCACATTTATGGCTGACATTTTGTTGCTACATGTGTTGAATTCTCCTCGGCGATTCCACAACATCGATAATAGTTCTTTGGGAAGAAGCTTTCGGCGTAATCATGGTTGATTCACGGGTATCGATGGAAATAAATGGTGAAAGGAACTGTTTCAAAGTGCACGACATGGTTTTTATGGTTGGACATTTTTTCTTATCTTATTAAACGAGGTAAAAACCAACTCCTTAATGACGATTCACTACAATTGCTACTACTATTAAGTATATAGCAAATATGATTGCTTGTATGGCCACTGACACTCTTCTTAATATGCCTCGTAAGAAGAAAAAACATTCAAGATTCGTCTTACTTGAAGCAGTAAGAGATACACATGGCAAGTATTTGATCGGATGGGGAAGAAAGCTAAGCGTTTTTTTTACCTCCAACAGCCATCGGACAAGATATTAATGAGAGGATCAGGAAGAACTAGGATGCGTGAGTGTCAACAACAGAATCATATATCCGAGATTGGGAATCTTTCCAGAACCAAAGCGGTCTCCAACAGTTAGGACACCATTTTGGTTTTAGAAAGATTCCCGACCTCGGATATATGTTATTGTTGTTGATATTCGCACATCCGGTCCTTCCTGATCCTCTCATTAATATGTTGTCCGATAGCGGTTGAGGTAAAAATCGTTTAGCTTCCCTCCCTCATTCGATCAAATACTTTCCATGTGTATTTGCCACCGCTCCAACTAAGACAAATCTTGTATCTTTTTTCTTCTTATGAGGCACATTGAGGAGGGTGTCAGTGGCAATATAAGCAATCATATTTGTTAGATACTTGAACTATTGTAATAAACCTCTGTGAATCATTCCTAAGAAATTGATTTTTAACTCGTTTAATAAGATAAAGAAAAATCTGTCTCAACCATAAAAGACATGTCATGCACTTTGATTAATTTATTACGCCTGTCGGAAACATGTGAGGGGTTAAGTTGCAACAAAATGTGAATTGAAGGGCTGTGAAATGGTATTAGGGGTGGATTGGATGAAAAAGGACGGTCTTTGACTTCAACAAAACGGATTTGGTTTTCACTAACGAGGGTGAACCATTACGCTGAGAAGTTGAATAGAAGAAGCTCATTTGCATAAGCTTTTACTAAGAAATTGAGAAAGTGGACCAATATATGGACTCTTAGGGTGCCTCAATTTGATACATGAACATACTCTGAATCATTTGTCCAACGAACAGACTCATGTCCTAATAGAGTATCATGAGGTGTTTGCAAATTCCTATGGAGTGCAAATATGTCTATTGGTGTTATGAATAATACACTTATATTTTTTTTGTCATAATGCATTATAAATGCGACTGTTGGTGGTGCGAATAGAGAGGCTTAATGTTGAGTATTTTGTCACGAGTGACACAACATTTTTTTACGGTATTGATAGTGATATAGGACTAACTAATCATAAAAATCATCGATTATATTGTAGATCTATCGTAACTAGGGAATCCAAATAAAGGACAAAATATTTGTATGTTTTATTACTCATTGTCTCACCATTGTTAGCATCAGTTAAATGTTTAAGATGAAAAAAACGAAAACAATTCCATATCCATTTACCAATCCAAAGGTCCAATATGCACGTTAAACCTCTAAAATCCAAATATGATACTATGATACATTCGGTGTGATACAATTAAGAAAAGATTCAAGCACACTTGGCTTTGTAATATTCCACATCGGAAGTGGAGGATTAGAAAATAAAGGCATTGTCAATTCGGGTTAATCCTTTTAGACTAAACGAGGACAGCGGCCTAAGCAGTTGTCCGGGCCATTTATGATTTATTTAGCGCTACCAGGCCCGAAGTCTGGGGATGTTACAAAATGGTGTTCAGAGCCGACTATCAGACGGATTTAAGTACCACATGCCACCTCTAGATCCTCTGGTAGAGACAAACTGTGACAAGTCCATAGGGACAAGTTTTGTTGTCATGTAAGCGATGCCAAAGTCCTTATAACGAAAGCGTGACATGTCACGAGGGACAAGTAAAGTCTTGATCACCACCATATAAGTCCCTAATAATCTTTATTTTGGAACGACAAATGTCATCCCTAAATATACGGTCTCTAAAAACCTAATTTGTTGTAGTGTATATTATCCGATTGGCGAAGGAGTTGCCGTCAAAAAATGTCCCCAAGATGACACAGAACACTAGAGCGAACACATGCACCTAATGGGAATTTTTTTACGATACAACCATTTGTATGAAAGTTGTACCAAACGACAACATTACAACCTTTTATATCTAACCTTTCACACACGATAAAAATGTATAAACGTGCATTTTGTGAAAGAGTAAACATAAAAAGCTGTCACTTGATTCAACATTCCTACAACCGTTGCATCATAAAATCTCTCTAATCAGTGATTCCAAAACCTTAACGAATTGTAAAACTAATATTTAACACAATTATCCACTGAAATTAATTATTGTTGCAACGGTTGTAGAAGTTGTACCAAGTACATACATTAAGGCCTTTCATTTTTAAACTATTTCATATAACACATTTTTATCGTTGTGAATGATTAAAAATGAATAGTTGTAATGTATGTCACTCAGTACAACCTTACCTTCCTACGACAATTGTATTATATTATAAAATATGAAATTTGCCTAGAACTCATATCCCAATAACCTCTAGATATGACATAGAGAGTAATATATCAAACAGTTTTATGTCTACGCTTAACTATTATCAATACCACCCAAACTCCTTACAGACCAAAGAATAAAAACTGCCAGGGTACCACAAAAGGTAACGAATCTCCCAAACTATTACAGGTCAAGTGCACCACAAAGGGGGGGAGGGGGGGTGGGTAGGGGGAAACCAAGCTACTAAACAAGTTTCACCTAGAACCACGGGCATAGCCTCGGCGATCAGGGCTAGGGTAAGGAGAGTAGGACCTAGACCGACCCCTTCTTGATCTTCCCCCACCGTATGGTGACCTCCTACTCCTAGGAGGAGAATAATCTCGACCTCCATAATAAGGAGGGGAGCGCCTTGGAGACCTATGATATCCATAGTCCTCACGGTCTGAATAACCACCACGATACCTTCCACGGTCACGGTCACGGTCACCAACACCACCACCACGATAACCTCCTGAAACGTAACAAAACAAGACAGCTTTAAACTTAATTTGCGTAGTGAATAACATTAACATTAATAATCAGCAAACCCTAAAATTAACTAATAAAAATGATGCATGAACTCACCATCAGTCCTGCTGTTCTTCAGCCCAAGATAATGTCCAGGTGTTGGTGTTCGAGGGCGTTTCCTTCGAGACTGCAAAATAAACGCTATCATGATTTTCTCATCCATAACATCGTCTTAATACATTAATCAAAATACGTAAAATAAACACTCTACCAATCAACAAATTTGACAAACGATCACCTCCTCTGCACCACCAAAACCATCACCCAGACAGAAAGGGGAGGGGAATGAAAATACCCAAAACAAATAAACCTCTTGGCCAAGGGAAGGAGTAGAAAGATATCATAGTCAGGTAAACAACACTCATACTATAATGCTTAACCATCATATACTCTCGTTAAAATAAAAATAAAATAAGGGGATAAACTATAGATTCTAAATACCATAAAAGCCTGACTATGATCTCGTTGATAATGACCGTTGATTAGTTGAGAGTTGAAAGTATTTGCTGAGGTAGTATAGTGTTGTTGGAAAATAAAGTGGCCAACTTATGTTGATCAGAACCGTGTGAAAAATCTGTTTTAGCCTGCCATGGAACAAGCTTTTTGACTAAATTGTTGAGACACGTAAACATATCATCTTTGATTGCTGATGTAGCAACAGATGTGGAAATATTGATCAGTAATGTGAAAAGCTGTTTTAGCCGGCCATTGATCAAGCCGTTTGACTAAATCGTTGCAATGGATGAACTCAATCTTTGATTGCTGCAACATAGGCTGACGGAATGAATGTCTTCTGAACATGACCAGAAAACCTCCAAGTCAAGAAGATGCATTAGCAATCAAACATGCCATACTATGTAACTGCCATACATCTAAAGGCACATACCAACCATATATGTGTAGGTAGATAACTTACCCTCTCGACTGTGATGTATCTTCCCTCAAGAATAGACTGATTCAGATACTTGATGCAACGATTCGCATCTTCTAAGGTGTCCATTGTTATAAAAGCAAAGCCACGAGAAACACGGGAACGCGGTTCCACAACCAGGAAAACTGATTTCACCTGTAAAAATTGATAGTGACTGAAATTACTACTCATAGAACACATCCCATATGGATAAATATGCCGGAAGAAACATCAAAATGAAGAAATAACAATAGACGCAAACGGCTAACCTTTCCCTCTTTCGAGAAATGATCTTCAAGGTCTCTCTCAGTGACTCTTGTGGAAAGGCCAGTTACGTAAAGAGTATTCCCAGGATTAGCAACTTCAGGTGACCTGGAAGATTAAAAAACTAAATAACGTCAACAGAAAACCTCATGACAACAATCATCGCAATAACCAAGGCTAAACCAACCTGCCACGACTTATGGATCTGGACCTTGACCTGTCCCTTAATCTTGGAACCGATCTTGATCTAGATCTCGAACGCGATCTAGATCTTGATTTTTCTTCCCAAGGGGAAGGAGACCTCAAATACCTGAAACAAACATATCAAATTTTTCTAAGACAAGCAGAGGATTGAAAAGCTTAACTTATATGAACTCTTAACAAACCATAGTTTGGTACGCCAATCAAATTCTAGCATAACTATCGCAAGGGTGTCATCGCTGGCATATCATAAGACGAGCAGTCAAACCTTTCTAGAAAAATGGAGACGGAATGGGCAAGGGACGCTGCATCACCTAGAGAATAGGGAATTGGGATGTAGTGAAAAATAAGCAAGAGTTTCTAAGGTCCCATGCTAAGTACAAAGAAAGGAAATTGCAGGTATGGCGCATAGGTACCCTCACATACAAGGCAATGAGTATACCTACCAGGAAGAATGAGTATACAAGAAAGCCAAGATGTTGGAAAATATTGGCTTCATGTGTCTGAATTTGGGCTGTAAATTATGAGTATGAACAAAAAATGAGTGGTGGAAATAAGAACATTAGACAAAAGGCAAGGGTAATTTATATTGATGAGAAAACGGGAGTCATAATTGAGATTAAATGATCATGTGCATAGACGTTCTGTAGGTGCACATGTTAAGTACAGCAAGATACAACAGTACACACATGTAGACAGACCAAAGAAAACATGAAGGAAAACAATTAAAAAGGATATGATTTATGTGGGAATCAGGCTAGATATGGTTAGTGATAAAGCACAGTGGAGATCTGCGATCCGTATAGCCGACCACACCTAATAGAAATAAGGGTTGTGGGGTTGTTGCTGCATACTCAAATAAGTCTGTCTAATCGAGCCATATCAAACTAGGTGGCTTCAAGTTCAACTAAAGGAGGACAGATAATGTCTGCCCAACACTTGGTCAATCAACATGAATACAGGTCAAATGAGAAACTGTGCTAACGGAATGCTCTGCAATTTGCAAGTGCAACTTTTGAGAGATGGCCGCTGCATCTCCGGGGAACTCAAATGTGGTGTTAAATACGTTAGACGAGGGAAGCCCACACGTCCTAGAGAACTCTAACATAGTTAGAAATAAGCAAGACCTGTTAACTCCTACGTTATGCTAAGAGGGAGATTTCAAGATTAGATAGGTGTCATATGATAAAAAAATGGAAAGGGATAGAAGTAGTAAACAAGATATTACCAGAAAAGCAAACAACTTTCGCCTACAAGATACCATGGGTAGGCGACAACTAAGATGTTCAGGTTTCAAACTTTTTTTTAAACAAGAAATGAACTTAAGATTACCCTGAATGCTTATTTCAAGGGCGAAATCTTGACTAAACCAGAATCAAAAGCACTCAAATTGACTTTGATGAACGAAGCACGTTATATCAGCTAATACATGTTCCAAAAATGCCAAAACAAAGGGCCAAAATTTATCGAACAGACAAATGCACATAAGAAAAAGAAAGATTAACAATGATCGTGAGCAAAGAGCTCAAGCCGAATAACAAAGATAATCAAAATCAACATCGTAAAACAAATCGAACACAGCTCTATTACCTTCTTTGAGGAGAATGAGCCTGCAAAATTACAAATCGAAATTGACACAATTAATTTTCATCAATTTAATAAGCAAAAAAAGCAACAAAATATCAAATTTTTTAGGGAGAGACGAAGCCATACCATTTCAGACGACAGAATCGAGAAACCCTAATCGAAAAAGTTGGGAAAGAAGGTTTTGTGAGCTATAGGTCGACGCTTTTCAGGTACGAGGTTTATAAAAGGAGTCGCATAAGTTTATTGAAATTACTCTTTAGTCCTCGTACTCGTAGGAAGAAAATTAAGAAGTGAAAATCGTAGATAACCTTAAAGAAAGAAGAAGAAAAAAAACGTAGATAATTCTCGTCTTTTTCTACCGTTTTGTTTCATTATTAATTTATTAGTAAATTTTAATTTTTTTTTGAAAGTCATTATTAGTACTTTTGTTACGTGTGATTTACACAAAACTTCAAAAACTCGTAGATAATTCTTGTTTTTTCTTTTTTTTTTCCATCGGTTTGTTTAATCAATTATGTCTGGTACGTGCTTTGTGTAAAACTTGTATCACGTGAATACTATTTGATGTCTAACTCCTTTTTATTTTCGATTTGAAGTAACCCTTATTATTGAATGATCTGTATTGTTTATTAGGATCAAACTTGTTGATCATTTTCTTGAATTACTTTGCAAGAAGCATCCATCAACTCATCATATATTATAGACGAGTCGATCAGTTGCCTTGAAAACCACCAAAGTTGTTTGATTATTCTTTTTCAAATTTTCCTTGTTCTCGTGTTGGTCTCAACTCATGCGCAAGACGAGAACCTATCAGTTCCCTCCTTCTTTAGGACTTCTAAGTCTTTTGTTTAACGTATCGCAGTCACTTTTTGAATCCCATGATGATGATGATGATGATGGTAAACTTCCCGAGGGTCTTTGAAACTTTCTCCTCCTAGTTAGAAAAAGACTATCCAAAAGAGTTGGTAATTTCAGTAGTAATCCTCTGGTATATGTCACAAGTAGATTCATTTTAAACATACATTTCATATGAATGCATCCCGCATATTGATTTTAGATTCTATAACTCAGGTTTGCGTCTTCATGTTCCAATCAAATCTCTTTGACACTATTGCATGAAGACACAACATACCTCCTAGGCTTCATTTCTGTTAATTCTATTGAACAAAATAGGCATTGCAGAACAAGTTTCATCATAATACATATAACAAGTGAAATGTCTTTAAATATTCTTTTCTTTCACAAGTCGTTTAATACTCAGAATTTTCAATAAATTTCCTACATTTGAGAATATCAAATAAACACTAGTTTACACACCCACAATACAAACCCAACACACTTCATTCACAACACTTCCTACATTTTTTGAAAAGATAAACAAACACTAGTTTATACATATCCACAAACCAAACACTACTCACATAATCATACACCAACGGCTTGCTTAAATCCAGAGTCAAACTGTGAGTGCCCGTAAAGACGTTGAAACCATACCAAAAAATCTAACATTCGACATCATCTTAAGATAAGAGGAATCAGACCCTTGATCTCAGTGTCCTTACTTACCGTCTGAACTGGAAAAAAACATCAAGTTGTCAAAATGTCAGGTATTGCAGCAGAGAAAGTTCCAAGTATTTTACCACCAATATCTGGGAAATTCTCATATCCTGGTAAAGGACCTACATTCCCATCCGCGTCCACTTCTACTGGATATTTCATAAGATGCCCCTGCAATTCTGAGAATTCTTCAGCCGTGAAACGTTTCCAGTTATCTTCCGCCACCTCATTGACCCGCTTTACGCATTCCAGTTTATTTGGTTCGAGATAACGCTTTTCTAGTCCGCCAAGATGTTCTTCCCACAGCGACATTCTGTATCCATGAATCTGTACAAATACACAATGAACATCATGATGCTTTTAAATAAAAAAAACATGTACTCAAGCACATCAAGATACATTAGAGACATTTATCAATTCGTGAGACACTTGCATTTGAACCACACTATGCTCACCGGATAAAGATACCCAAGAATTTCGCAGTTTTACCTCTAATGTTCGACTTTACACTTCTACCCCTCATCTATGCATTTTCTTTTCAATTTTCCAACCAATAACAGCTTGACATGTGGCAAAATGGATTGAGAAGGTAACAAAATGCATGCATGAGGGATAATTCATAAAAGTGTAGATTTCAAACATTGAAGGTAAAGTCAGGACCAAAAGTGCTTTTATCTCTATTCTAACAGTAGATTTCAAACATAGACAGAAGAGCATTTTTGGGGGGATGACTATTTTCGTCCCTTTTGTTTCATGATTTTTGCACGGCTATCTCTACTGTTTCATCTCGACACTCTTACCGCTCATATATGCATTTTTTTAACATTTCCAGTTCAAAATAATCAACAATACACCATGTTCCTACCAATAAAAACTCGACACGTGGCAAACATGAACTCAAAATGTAAGAAAATGCATAGATGAGAGGTAAAAGTACCATGATGGAACATCGGGGGATAGGAATTCAAAATGGTAAAATAAACCAAAAATGTCTTTTCCTAGGTTTTTCTTTCTTTCTTTTTTGATATATCATATATACCTGGCCATAGGGATGTCGTTTTTTCTTTCCCCAGGTATAACGTGGTTGATATGCACCCATAGCTATCTCTGTGTCTTTTGAGCCAGCCATAGACCTCTGATTTATATTTGCAGACCCTATGATTACATACTCATCATCCACTATCATTCCTTTAGCATGAACATATATCATGAACCGTTGATACTTCATTGCTTCACAAACCTGATTACATATACAGAAGCAAATCCCATTATTTTTTTCATCTCTTTAATTGATGTTTTATGTAAAACAAGAAGCAAAAACTTACCAAATCGAAACAGCAAAAAAAACAAAAAACATAATTATCTACCATATTATGAGGAAACAGGACATGTTTAACTACCTTGTCTGTCTCTCCAGCAGGTTGACTATCCAAGTCGGGGATTGATTCACGTTTGCCAAGACAGTAGAAATTTAAGTAGTCTAGAGGATGAACATCTTCAGCTTTGGAGGACTTCAGCTCGTCTGCAATTATACGGTACATCATCTGCATTGTCCGACTCTGAAAAAGAACACCAAGATTCATAACATCGGCGTAAGTTCTGCAATTATGAATTACTGTCCTTTGTTATATTTGTTAGTCGGTGCATAAAATGACAGAAGATAACGAAAATCCAGCAGATAATGCAAACGAAAAAGCTAGTGTATCTTCGTAATAACATACTTAAAGAACTCAAGAAGGTTTAAAGACAAGGGCTTTCCCTTAAACGGCATGTCGTACACCAAATTTAGTGGAATCAAAAGTGACCATAATGTTTGAAGATTTATATATTTATATATAGAGAGGGAGGAACAGATAAAACAGATAGATTAAGATATACATATATCCGTGTGAGACTTTTACCCACTCTAGTAACTTTATTTTGTTTGGAACCTTTATTTCACTGCCAATTCCCAATTTAGAATACACCGAACAATTAAAAGCGAGTAATAATGTGAAGGCACATTATACCTGCCAAAACAAAATTTCTTGCACAGTGGCTGTTTTAGGATCACCTTCAGGCCACAATGGCACTATCACATACACTGCAAATCTCTCTTTGGCTCTAATTTTACTTGCGATCTTGAGAGCCAACTCTATCGGTATTTGATGATCCGCTCCTGGTCATTAAATTCAAGAGGAATGTTCAGTAAAAGAAGCAAAACAACAGAGATACAACTATCTGTAGTATAGGTCTAATAGAATAGTCAACATTCCACCCCGGAAAACATGGTTAACATACTCTCCATAAGATATAAAATTAAGTTGTTTCTAGAATGTGCTGTTAACATGGACATTCATGTGGAGAATCAAAGTCGACAAACTACAAGAAACAGTGATTTTACCTGCATCTTTGTTAGACGACCATGCAAAAGATGATCCCAGAAAGTATTGATTTTCAATGTATATAAAGTGCTGAGCAGATCTAATTGCCTGGACATATGCCGTCTGTATGCTTCTCTCTATCACCAGTTTTTTGGACCAAATGAGATTCTGCAGGTAATCAAAAGAAAATAATTAAGACAATTTATACATTACATAAGAGATAATGATACTTTTGGTCCTTTTGTTTCACGATTTTTGCACTTCTTTCCTCAATGTTTCATCTCAACACTTTTACCCCTCATGTATGCATTTTTTTGTTACATTTTCAGTCTCCAACAAATAAAAACTTGACATGTGGCAAAAAAAAAGGACGAAAAAGGTAAAACAACACATAGATAAGGGGTTAAAATGTCATGACAAAACATTAGGGATAGAAGTGAAAAAATCGTGAAACAATAGGGACCTAAAGTCTTCATCCCCAAGACATTTTCCGAGACGCAAAACCAATGTCCAGCCCGAGTTGAGCATAGGCAAAAGCTTTGGTCTAAAGAAGAAATGGTTTTTCATATCACCTGTGCCTCAGCACCATCATAATATTTGGGGAAACCCTTTAATGACCCTGAATCGATGGACCGGAAAATCTGTAAAATAAAAAGGCAATAAATAAATAAAAATAAATCTTTAAAGTATAAATAACTTCCATCAACCAATCACGTCAAACCAAACAAACTCCCACCTGCACATGCCAATTCTGTGGGTCATTGTCCTTGGTGACGTGTAACTTGGGATCATCCCCAGGAATTATTGTATGGCGTTCGAAATCTCGAGAGCTGGACTCAATATCCACGATATACGCTCCAATTTTATCATGGCATCATCATGCCAACGAGAAATCTTTTTCTTTACAAAAGCAAATTCTCTCCACTTTGTAGCCTTCCTCCATCGCTGTGCAAAATTTATGAGGACGTCGTATGCAGCTGGCCCTTCAATTCTGCTATGTAAGTCGTGCCATGGTTGCCTCGGGGCCTTTATTCCGGGCTAATAAGGATGATAAAATCAAGTATATTAGCAAATATTACATAAAGAAATACATTCACAAAAAGCTAGAAATAAAATTTTCCTAAGCTTTTCTAGTTTGAACTTTGAAACACAAGAGAAAGCGAAATTCTAGGAAAACATTGTGCTGGTAATTTGAAGCGTTTATTCCCTTCATTCACATTCGAATGAATATGGAATTTTGGATACTGTTCAACAGCTTTGACAACAATTGCTAGAATAGTTAAGTGTTATACAGTATTTAGCAAGTTCACAGAGTACACTGATTAAAAGTTTTTGCACACAGCTTTTCAAGCTTTCGCAATATACAATCAGATGCAGTCTATCACGTATACTTGGTTGGAAACTGATATAGAGAAAAGAATAACTCACAGGATATGTAGGCTGATGGAAATCATCTTTAAATACAGTATCAATATCACGAAATAATCGATGCTCTGGTGTGTCATACCGACCATCACAGAGATCCAGACCTCCCACACGAATGCTGTAACTTTCCGGTTGTTACCATATGCCTGTGTATCTACCAGCACACATTTCTGATGGTGTGTAAAGACATTTCCAACAACCTGAGAAAATAAAAGGAACCATCAACCAACCGGGTCGTGAAAAAACAATCGGACAGACTATTGTTCCTCCAGCAAGTCATCAAGAAGTAAACATTTCGGCTCCTACATGGATAGTAGACATGAAAGTGGACAAAACTGCATTTTTTCTGCACAACCCTGCAGGGGGGATTTCCTGCAGGGTGAAGCCCACAGGTGAAGGCACATGTTAAAATTGCACCTAGCGTGTTGGCAAGCTCACATGTGGGGCAGGAGCTATTTGGAGAGATGATAATTCAACATGTATAAATTGCACTTCTCCTTACAAAATTATTCTTTAGATGAGTTGATAATTGGACTGGAAAACTAGGCCAGTTCTACCATTGTTAAATGAATATTTTCTAACGAGAGAACACTCTCAGTCAAAATTTATGTATGCATCGAGAACCGGGTAGGAAATAGATAACAGCAATGTTGTAAACAAGAATGAAGAACCTGAAATATGTCCGGACAGGATACAGTTATAAGAATGGAACTTAAGATGTGAAACCTACGGGTTCTGAGGAAAGAACAATTAGATGCTTCAATTATTCATAGACCCTTCAGTATATACTCTGCCTTCCTACATAAATTGACTAGAAATTTCAACCTTGAGCACATAGAATCAAAGAAATTAGACATTAAGGTAACACGTACATATGTGACACACTTTGATAGATGAAACAAATATCACCACAAGAAAAATTAGTAAGAAACTAAAACAATACTACCTGCTGTTTTAAGATGCCAAGTTTACCGCTGGCATAACGTGGGGCTAGAACACATATGACTGATGAATGCTTGAAAAACTTTCGAGTCTCCTCATCATGGGTTTGCATAACACCTGCCTGCATTCATTAATACATCAATGTTACTACCACAAGCAATATGTTCCAAGACTTTTAAAGATGACGCTTAGGGTGCAACATATAATATGAAGACCATTCATTAATTAAGGGAGGAATGTAATTGATCATCTTTCTTCCCGTGAAAGGACAATCAGTTGAACGTTATAAAAACTTTTGTTAGTTGTGCTTATCCTTGTCTAAATAAAATAGCAGGCGTGAATGAGAGTTGGCAGGAACATCTTGCAGGATTCCGTGTCCAGGTATCCATCCACACACGCAACAAAAAAAAAAAAAAAAAAAAAAAAAAAAAAAAAAAGAGTGAAAGTAAATTGTTACACAATTTGCTTTAGAAACTGTACACGGTACACGGAGTATGTGATTGTTGACAACAAGGCACTATCTTTCACTGCAGTGCTAGTCAAAGTACAAGAGGTGATGAAAGGTATATTGGGATCTTTAGAACAACCAGTACACAGGATGGTACAAAATAGGGAATCACGCCTTGTCATACAGCAAGAAGGAGCTTGCAAATGTGAGCCAGATCAGTACTAACATGGCAAGCCTAGTTGATCAGGGAGAGCTCATAAGCTATTGCTATTGGGGGCTTGGGGTTCGTGTGCATGATTAGTATCACAATTGGTGTTTTATCTTTGATGTGCTGATGTAATGTGATTGTACTATTATTAGTATAATGATAGTCTTTGTTAACTAAAAAAAAGCTGCTCATTTGCAGCAGAAATATCATATTTCAAACAAATATTCCCGCATGGAAAAACTCTCTTTGCTCCCAGCAAGTTACAAGCATTAAACGTAAGCAAGTTACAAGCATTGAACATATGTTACGTGCCAGATCTGATTCTCTTTTACCAAGCTACTTCATGATTTGCAGAAACTTCTAGTGTACTCCAGTGTGATACTTAAACTTAAAAATCAGAGCTACAGTGTGATGCTCTTAACGTGATTCCTTTACATTGATAGTTAAATCATGTTCACCAAGTAACTAGACGAATGTGAAATAATGCATTAACATAGTGCAGATTTATGACAAGTTACGGATACAAACTAGGAACTTCCCTTAGAATCTAATACACCAAGTAACTGGACAATGTAGTGATGAATCCCCTACTAAAGAATATTCACAATAAACCTAAAAAAGAATGGCCCGACATTTTGAGGCAATGTCGTATTCCCAGGAAAATGAGGTTAAACAGGTCAAGTCAAAAGCAAATCATGGGCCTCTAACCGAATAAAATTGTATTAAGATAGGATAGCAGACAGCAATTAAACTGCAACATCCAGCAGTTTATCCTTATGTTTCGTGCTATGAAGAGAAACCATATTCAAGGACCGTTAAATGGATTTTATCTTTGCCTTGTAAGATTTCTTAGCAAATCTTTGTTGGTAATCAAGGCATTAAAATAGCCACTAGACGCTAACTACATAATTATTAAGTACAAACCAAAAGGCTTCACCTAATATAAAAATCCTATTGACTAAAACAAGTCAAACAAGAAATAAGGATCATCTTTGGGGACATCCGATAAAATTGGAACGATACTGAGAGAAGATTAGCATGTCCCTCGCGCAAGGATGACACGCACAAATCGAGAAATAAGGATCATCTTTGGCCTTCTACAGTGACAGCAATGTGTCAAAATAAAGAATCCAACAAAGTAATATTCAATAAAAGAATAGAAGAAAAGGTACCATCTTGAAGAAGAACTTATCATGCGAAGTCTTATCATCCCAAACTAACAACAGAACTCTCACCCCTTCTTCTGATTTATACTTCAACAATTCACCTAGAGTCAAATCTCCACCTCGCGGCAACGGCTTTGTTGGCTCCCTAATAAGCTTAATCTTATGAAAAACAGACCATCCTGCAATGTACACCAAATGGTGAGCCTCAACTATAGCATGACATAAATCTTCCCAACAATTCTGTCGCTCAAAACCATTCCATCATCCAATTCAAATTTAGGAACCTTCCCATCATGTTTTCCGTGTGCATCTTGATAAAGGGTCACTAAATTCCCAATTCTTATGGGAAAATAAGTTTTTTGTACTCCCTTTTCTTCAGGATCGTCTGGAATGCCGTGCTTATAAGCAGGATTATCATCGAACGGTATGAATTTCAGCTCGAGCTTCAGAGCTGAATCTGGCTTAGGCGATTTCCCATTTGGTCCAATAATCGGAAACCACCCAGAGATTTGTTTCCCGGTAGCCACATTTTCCGCCGGAATTCTCACAGTACCAATCAATTGGGCACCCAATAGATCATTATCCTTGACCCGGAACTCCAAAACATCAGCAGGGTGAGCTAAATTCAAGCAAAACCTCTCGTCCCACTTGGGATTTGCGGAATTCGAAACCACACGAGTACGGGCTAGCGTACAATGCGGTGCTTCCACAGTGACATAAGGATCACTCGTAATACCTTTATGGTGGCTATCGATCTTCATATCCCGGTCTTTATGGCTCCTAGCACTTCCTTCAGACTCAATAGGCTCGCCATCCAATGTCGGTGGAGCTGTACTGCAATCACATACAGCGAAGCAACGGCGTAGACGCTCGGTAGTTAAATCCATATTAGGCAAATGACGGGCCTGAATAATATGCAATTCCAAGTCGCCATACAAGTTAATGGTTTTGTCTGGTGAATCTCCAGCCATTGTTTTGTACAACACTCAAAAACCCAAGAAGAAGAAGAAAAAAAAAAACAAAAACTCAGCTCAGCTAGAGGAAATTGAGAAGGGAAAGAGAGAATAGGAGAGATGGGTATGCGGTGGAAGACATTAAAGATGGGTTTTTTCTTTAAATGGGGAAGAAAGATTAGAAGAAGGCGAAGGTGTTTGTTGAGGAGGAGGAGGTTAGGGATCGTGGGGACGTTTTGGAAATAGTGCTGGCGTAGGTGGAACGTAATGGAGAGATATGAAAACGGAGGGAGATATGCAGCTGCTATGTTTTGAGGTGACATGTGAGCTGGATATGGATATGAGCGGTTTCTTGATTTGCCTTCACTCAACCACGTTCCATGATAAAATAACATTAAAATAAATAAATAATAATTTTACGTGTAACACAATTTACACGTAGAATCCCTATTGTATCAGGTAAATTGATATTTCCGCATATTTTTGTCAATTTCCCATGAATTATTAGAACATTTGCCGTGGATACCGTAAATTATTTTAAAACTTTATTGTAGATATTTCATCACGAAAAATAATACTGCAGCAGATACTCTATTTTTAACTGTAAACTACAAATTATGTAAAATTTCATTTACATCTCCACATTCATCCAGATCTTGCATTATGTAAAATAAAAAGTCGATCGATTTAATCTCAAATAAAGATTTTGTAAACTGAAAAACGTGTATTTAAAATTGTATAATAGGCGTTAAAAGATCTAATCGCGAGTCTTTCTTAAGAAGAAAAAAAGCGCTTGAATAATACACTGTAAAGATTTCATTGAATAAGAAAAAGCAATTGGTTTAGGATACATTTTCTGGAAAAATATGCAAGGCTTAAGAGAATCTCCGGTGATAAGCCTTGTTAAAAGTTTATTATTGTGTCGCATCATATATGTATAAACATTTTTCCTACAACAATAAGTCTTTTATGAAGGCTTTTATAGCGTGAACCACTATACATCAATTTTTTCTCTACCACACACAAATTTTTAAATTTAAGAAAAAATAAACAAAACTTTTCACATCTTCAACCGGTTCATTCTCACCAAGATTTTGTTTAGATTAAAGCTTGGCCAATTCATCACTCCCCAATAGTCAAAAGCTTTTCATAAAGCTTTGGAAAAAAAAATTTTAACCTCCCATTGAGATCCCTAAGAGCAGTCGAGGGTTATATTGAGGAGGAAGGGGTATGAGACGATTTTTTTTTTTCATAGAAAAAATTAGAGATTATTAAACAAGTGATTAGGTTGATAAAATGAAGAAGCGTGGAATCCTAATGAGCGTAATGTTCTCGCACAACTTTTCATCTCAATTGACGGGAAATTGATGAAAATGTGATAAGTGAAAAAGAAAAAAAAAAATGAGGCGATGTAAGTGATAAAAGCGTCGATACAAAAGATGAGCGATGATCCGGAAATCGTCTCGTGTTGTGATTCAAGTATTTGGACCTCATGAGGATAACCCAACTATTTAACTAGTGGATTTGTTGACAATTAATAGCTGAACCAGTGTAATTGACTGCTTACGTACTCTGAAATTTTGGGATCAAACTAATAAAGTAGTTATGATTTGTAAGGATGATCATTTTATAGGCTTCCTTCATGAGTGATGGGTATAAATGATTCCACCACCTCAACAGTAAGAGACAACCCACTGCGGCCACCCTCCGGCATGACAAGAGAGATCGCAAAAGGGGTGGCCACCGTCTCACCTCGCCGCGACCAAAGCATTTGCGGTCCCAAGCAAATGCAATAGATCCTGTGAAACTCATCCAGACAAGTCAAGAAGGGTCGCCAAGGGGGCGAGGCCGGAAAAGGCTTGCTCCTTGCGACCTCAGAGAGGTGGCCGCCGCCTGATCCAGATCTTTTCCCCACTTGTATCTTAGATATTTCGTCTTGCTTAGTATCTAAGTTAAACCTAGCTATTAGTAAAATATCTAATAAGATTACTTATTCCCTAAGTTACCCACCTCTATAAAAGGGGGGGGTCATTGTAAACTAGGGAGAGGATATATAATAAAAGAGACACGATACCTGCAAAAAAAGGCTCTGTACACTCTCATTCCTCCGAGCCACCACCCTCCGGAATAACACCACACCAAAAATACAGCCAGATATCCACCGTCCATACACCGCAAGGACACCCGTGACGATTTAAACATCTTCAGTTGGCTCCGTTACCGGGAAAGAAAGTTTCACCAGTTCATAAAAACTACACACAATCCGAAAACGGCGGTCCCTCTGACCGGCTCCATCATATAGAGGATCACATCAGGTTGCCAGGGAGTCCGACCCAAGGCGAAATCTAAGCACAAATAGTCAACCTATGGCGGGAAGCAAAGGACAACTGGACCCCCAAACTCCTGCGAGAGGCGTTGTACAAACGCATTTGCAAGCTGATGTCGCGATGGAGACACAAGAAATTGCTCAGCGGGGGAAGGATCACAAAGGGAGTTTTGGCCCTAGCGATGCCCGAAATTTGATAAATCGAAGGCCAAGTCAAGAGAGGTTAAATGACATTAGATGGGAAAATCGAGGAGGAGCATCTCGATCGCGGCAAAGCCAGAGATCAACCCCAGGAAGGGGCGGATCTTCAAGAAGATCCGGAGATTGCGAAATAAGGGAATACGCGAGATATCGCGGAAACTATGTACTAGCCAACTCCGTCACGGTAGCAAAGGCCAAGCTCCAATGCCGATCGACCCGAATCCCCAGAGATGAAATCGCTATCGCGCGCGGCGAATAAGGGTCGGGCAGAGTCGGACTCACGGGTCGAGATAGAAGAAAGTGTACGCTCCTCGGGCCGTAAAGGACCGGGAAAAGCGTTGTGCGGACTTCCGGTTCTCCCGGATCGTGATCACCCGGAGGAAAGATCACATGAAAAAGGCTCGGCTTTCAAAGGTTGGGTGAGAAGGACAAGGCCTCGGCCCCAAGTCGTCTCGGCCTTTCCGAGGAGGATTACTCCCCGACGAGACAAGGGCGCACCGGACGCCCGCCTAATTATCCGTGAAAAGAGATCACCGAGGAGTCGGAGGCTGCGGGAGTCGAACGCAGCCGAGAGGCTAATACACAAAGCGTTATTACGACCCGATTTCGACCCGATCTGGCGAAACAGATGGAGATAATGAAAAATGAGCTCGCCGATTTGAAAAAGTCAAGGCCGGCCGAAGAACCGCCCCAATCTCGGGAATCGGCGTGCTCGCCAAGAGAATTACGTGAAACATTGCCTACCGGTCGCGAAAAGGTTAGCTATCCCGGCTATAATTACTACAGCGGAAATTCTTGCCCAAACGGTGGCTCATCGCTTTCCAAGGTCGCATCACCCTGGCGACACAAAATAAATCTGCCTGGTGCATCGCCTTAGTCGGAAGCATGCAGGATAGGGCCGCATCTTGGATACGTGGACTCCCCCGCGGCTCAGTAAAAGGTTAGGAGGATCTCTCCGAGAAATTCGTCAGAGAGTTTGAATCGGCGAGTAGACCAAAGAAAACTATAGAGGACCTATATGAAATTCGCATGGGAGGACATGAGTCCGGAAAAGAATATTATGAACGTTTCATCAGAATATACGATCAGACAAGGAACATTCCGGATGATGCAGTTGTCACATGTTTCCTCACAGGGATCGCCAAGGGACCAATGAAAACCGAATTCAACCTACGACCCCCTAAAGCGGGTCTCAGAGAAATGTTGGAAAGGGCTCGAATGATGGGAGTCAGTGAAGCGCCGTCCTGGGGCAGGGCAAAGACAAAAGCAGAGCAGCCTCCACAAAAGAGCGCGCGAGGAGAAAAAAGAAGGAAAAAGAGGCGAGAGGCTAATCACGGCGCGAGGTAAAAAGCCTTATAAATTCGGCGAGACAATTTTACCCCGCTTTCAATACCAAAGCGTCTCAAATATTGTTCGAAATCCGCGAGCACTTTGACAAGCCCAAACCTATGAGAGGCGATCCCGACGACGCGACAAGTCCAAATCTTGTGACTATCACAAGGATCATGGTCACATCACGGATGAATGCTTCACATTAAGGCGAGAAATAGAAAGGTTAATCCGCGAGGCCGGCGACTAAGTATAAGCGAGATGGGAATCACGGCACCGATCCAAGTCGCCCCAGCGTCTATCGAAAGAGGTCCAAGTTATCCATGGGGATATCCCCAAAGAACGATCGGTGAAATCTCGGATACACGAGATCAATGCACGCGGCTTTGAAAAGCGAGGTGGTATTGGGGAAAGCGAGAAGGAATCATGTTCACTAAAAGCGAATTGGCCTGGCGAGGCCCAGTGGAGGTACCCCTTGTTCTCAAAATCGGAATAAGCGACAAACATGGAGTCAAAGAGAGCGATGATCGAAACACGTAGTGGTCGCGGCGTCATCTATTTATTTGTTTAAAAGCGATCGGATTTGGAGAAGCTAAGTTGAAGCCTTACCTCGGGGTGCTCGAGGGCTTTACCAACGCGACACCGTCGCGGGTCAAGGGGCAGTCGACCTCAGCGTCACTTTGGGCGACTATGAGCCATGCGAATCGAGATAATTACGTTTTAGTTATTGATCTTCCTCATACTACAACATTATCTTGGGGATCCCGGCCATGAAAAAATTTCAAATGGTGGCATCCGTCCCCACCAACGGGTCAAATTTCACGTAGGGGAAGAAGTTGGGGTCGCCATCGGCCGACTGGAGCTTTCCTCGACTACATGACCAAAAAGCGAGTCGATTCTAAGCGACCCGACCCGGATGGTTTTAACACGGCCACGGATCGATCGCTATGATGAAAGAAATCCGGAAAAGCGGTAGAAGTGGAAACATTGCAAGTTCGAGGCGAGCCCGACTTCTTTGCCGAGGGCGAGTTGATCGAGGTCATAATAAGCGACAAATATCCCGATCAAAAGATAAAAATAGGATCGAGGACCACCGAGGAAGAGAGGAAGAGTTGATCGGGCTTCTAAAAGACAACTTGAGCGCCTTTGCATGGGAAATATGAGACATGAGAGGCGTTGGGTCGAGGTCGCTTGCACTATATCGAATGCCGACCCCAACTTGACTAATCTGACAAAGAGCACGCTTGATTCTCTCTAGAAAAGAGATCGCAATAAAAGCGAAATCAAAAACTTTAGCGGCGAGGCATTATCAAGGAGCTCCAATATCCCACATGGCTGGCAAACGTAGTAATGGTGAAGAAACACAACGGCAAGTGGCGGATGTGTGTCGACTTCACAGACTTGAACAAAGCTTGCCCCAAAGACCCTTATGCGCTGCCCCGGATTGACAAAATGGTCGACGGGATCGCAGGATTCGAGACATCGAGTTTTACGGGACGCATATTCCGGTTATCACCAAGTCAAAATGGCGAGATGAAGACAAGGAAATAGCGGCCTTGAGCCTTGGTGGACTCTATTACTATGAGATGATGCCTTTCGGCCTAAAAACGCGAGTTCGACATATCGAGAGAATGGTAAACCGAGTTTTAAACACACAAATAAGCGGGAACATGGAAGCCTATATTGATGATATGGTCGTAAAGTCAAGTCGCCAGAAGTCACTGGTGGACCTTCGCGAAACCTTCGCCAATGTAAGGGCCACTCAATGAAACTAAACCTACGAAATGTACTTTCGGGGTCAGCGAGAAAAATTTACGGGCTTTATGGTAAGTCAAAGGGGATCGAGGCAAATCCGAGAAAATCGAGGCCCTGGTCAACATGAGCGAGCCCACCGGTATTAAAGAAATCTGGCTTAACGGCGGGATCACAGCTCAGGCGAGTTTGTCTCGAAATTTGCGAGAAAGAAATCCGCCTTTCTTCAAAATTACGAAGAAAGTGGTACCTTCTCTTGGGCGGTGGAATGCTCCAGGCATTTAAAGACCTCAAAGAATACTTGTCAAGACCGCCGTTGTTAACTTGACCCGAGGCTCGGGGATACTTTGTTTTTGTATTTGGCAGCCTCAGATAGGGCCGTAGCTGCAGCACTTGTAAAAGAGGAGGAAGGCTCGCAGAAGCCAGTTTTTTATGTTTCCAAAGCTCTAAGCCCCGTTGAAAGTCGTTATTTTAATATAGAAAAGTTGGCTTATTGTGTTGTTATAGCTGCCCGCAAATTAAGGGCTTACTTTTCATCGCACACCATCGTAGTCTTATCAAATGCATCGCTAAGACAGGTTCTTCACAAACCAGACCTATCCGGTCGACTGCTCCGATGGGCCATCGAGCTTACTGAGTTCGATATCCGATATGAGCCTCGGAAGGCTATAAAGGCCCAGGCTCTCCCAGATTTCATAAGCGAAACAAGCTTCAACGAAGAAGTGAAAAAGCGAGTCCGCTCCGAATCGACCAGGATAAGGTCACCACGGAGGGCGAGCCTATCAGGCCAAGTCACTTTGTTGGCGGCTCTACGTCGATGGCGCCGCTAATCACAAAAGGTGCGGCGCGGGAATAATCTGTTAGAGCCAGGCACCTCAAAAGAAATTGAGCGAGCTCACGAGATTCGATTTCACCGCCTCTAATAACGAGGCGAGAATCACGAGGCCGTCATTCTTTGAGTTGAAACTCGCCAAAGCCATGAAAGTCGAAAATATACAAGTATTTTGCGACTCACGGTTGAGTGGTGAATCAAATCAATGGGTCTTTGGCATTCATTGCGAAATTTTACAGAGGTATATTAACCTCGTCAAAAGACTGAAAGCGACTTCGCATATTGTCAATTCAAAAACATCCTCGAGAGGACAATCATATAGGCGGACTACTTATCCAAATTAACGTGAAGGCGGCGTCGTGCGATCAGCGTCATGGTCGAACACTATCGGAGCCCGCCATCTCCCAAGTCGAGATCATGGATTTCCAACCCGGTAACACTTGTTGGGTCGACATCATGAAGTCTTATATTGAGTTAGGGAGCTTCCGGCGATCCTTGCAAAGCTAAGGCCTTAGTAAAAGGGCCGCAAGATATATGATTATGGGCGATGTGCTTTACCGTCATTCATTCTCGAAACCCTACCTGCGGTGCGTGCGACTGAGGAGGTAGCGGGAATTCTAACAGAGCTACATGAGGAATGTGCGGCGGCCATCCCTCAATCGAACACTAACCTTAAGAAGGTACTTTAGCGGATATTATTGGCGAAATTAGCGAAGACGCCAAATCTCATACCCAAGCATGTGATACTTGCCAGGAGGTTCGCAAATATCCCCAGGCTACCCTCGGTCGAACAAAGCATAGTGGTATTTGCTGGCCGCCGACATGTGGGCGATCGACCTCATCGGACCTTTGAAGAAGGTCGCTTTCAGTTGCGAATACGTGGTCGTCGCGGTGGATTATTTTACTAAATGGGTGAGGCTAAGGCCTTGGTAAAAACCAATACCGGGGACATAACATACTTTTTGCTCGATCAAATATGGACAAGATTTGGTGTTCGAGAGTGATGATTTCCGATCACGGACCTCAATTGAGAGAGCGAATTCGACAGATTTTGTGAAGAGAACAATGTTAAACATTGGCAATCATCCGTGTGCTACCCGCAAGAAATGGGCAAGCCGAAAATGCCAACAAGCAGGTCCTAAGTGTGTTAAAGAAGAGCCTAGGTGAAAGAAAGGCCATCGGCGGATCACCTTCCAGCGACTCTATGGGCACTCGGGGCGTCGCGAAAAATCACAATGAGGAAACTCCTTTTGCTTTAACATATGGATGCGAGGCTATGGCGCTGTGGAAATGGCCCTACCAAGCCCAGTGGTCGTTTTTACAAATGAGGTCAATAATACGGCGTCGCGTAAACTCGAGCTTGATCTAGTAGAGGAAGCGGCGCATCCAGGCATCTGATCGTCTAGTCAACTATAAGCAGCGGCAAAGCGTCATCACGATAAGCGTATTCGCAATCATCACTTCGCCGTCGGGATTACGTTCTACAAAAAAGACAAGCCGCCGCCACGGAAGAAAAAAGGAAAGCTATCGGAAAAGCGGGAGGCCCCTCACGGAGTTTCGCGAGTTATCAAAAGGGACGTACATGCTAAGTGACAAGGAGGGCGCATGAGTATAATAGGCCATGGCATGCAGACAATCTAAAAAATACTATATGTAACAAGCCAATTCAAATAAATTTGTTCTTCCAATTTGTATTTACATTCTTGTCTTTTTCGTCATCGTCAAAAAAAAAAAAAAAAATAAAATAAAATAAAATTTTTCAAGCATATCGATGAAGATGTTTTTCAAACGGGCGGGATGGTTATGTTTTTTCAATCAAGATCAAGCCTGGACAAACTTCCATCAACGGCGGGATGGTTATCTTCCTCCGATCACATGTGTGGAGGTCCAAAAGCGACACCACGCTTGCAGGGGCTCCACCGGATAAGTTTTTCAAGCATATCGGTCGAGAGTATGGAAGGAACCTGGCGCCCATCTGCATAATTTGGTTATCGGCGACGAAAGGCATCGCGGCGACGAGTACCTCGGCGATCTTGCCCCACCGAGCACGCATATATCTTAGTGCCTCGCGATGGATCAACACTCCCAGTCTATATCCACTCGATGGTCGCGAATGGCGTGCGAAGAGCGCGCCGCTCTCACTAACAACATCGGCATCGGCAAAGATAAGAGCGCGGGAATTTATAAACTTCTTCCACTCACGGTCGCTGCGAGAGAGGTCGGACTTGATCCTCTCAAAGACCAAACTGCGGATGCTCGGGAACGGCTTCGCACATTGCAATACACAGACGAATCGCCTATTTTCCTCATCTGCGAGGTCAGGAGATCTCATAATGGGAGGAGGGATTTATAAGCGGGTATGTTAAAAGCTTGATTAATTCTCTCCGGAGTAAAGATAACGGGGACCCGGAGAGAAATACTACTCACTGTCCCGCCGGAGGCTACCTCAGACAACACGGAGTAAAATTCCCGTATCATGGTAACATTATCCGCTGCCCGAGGCTTAGCAATAAATTCCCACCACCCAGGAAAGCGAGCAGCGCGGCATGGAGCCATCTTCTATTTGTTGTTCATTTAAGCCCCTCTCCCTCATAGTATCACGCCACTTAAAATAATCCCGAAATAATCCTTGGCTATGGGGGGCGGTGGTGAAAAAGGAGAAACATCCCGGATAGGACGGGCTTTCCATATCCGAACACTGTTTGCTTTCCCTGGATGAGACATGAAGTCGGGGATAAGCGGTAAAGAGGATGATGAGCGATTGAGGAGGAAAGAAAGCAAATTCGATATGAGGCAAGAGGTAGAGTGAGTCCCAAAGTAACCCCTTTTATACGGAAAAAAGGACATAATCAACGGTTGGGATTAGCTGGATCCTAGGGCGGATATGCAAAGCGCCCGAAAACCAAGGCAACGAGGCGCGGACCATGAAGAGACCCGAAATTTATAGCTCTGATTACAAGCGGCGCTAGTCATTAGGGTCATAATCGCTTTAATGATGATCAAAGGCTGCTCGAGAAGCTCTGTTCTCTGGCAAAGCACTTCGCTCATTAGGGCGCTGGAACTTTGAAAAATTAACGTCGCATAGCGACTATGGTTAGAATGAGGCTCGCAGCGCCGCCAAATTATTGAACAACCTCGCACGAATCAAGAGGACATCGCACAGAAAATAAAATAACCTGTCATAGCCTCGCGAAAGGCGCTTGAGATCAATCGGGGACAGGAAAAACTAAGTTTTATAAATTGAAAAATGCAGAAAGTAAATTGTCAAGATATTACAACTCAAGATTCGGTCAAATCACAAATAAATAGTCAAAGTTACAAATCAAATTTTCAAGGAGCTCATGAGAAAAAACCAAGAAATCTAGAGAGCATGAGGGGTAGGCGGGGTCTTTGATAAACTCGTCGCCGCTTGCTCGGAGAGGCGGCGGCTTCTTCAACGTCTCAAAGTTTACGAGGATTAACAGGAGCGGGATCCCAAGCAGGCTCGCCACGACTAAGCTGTTGCATGCAGAATCGAGGTAATAAGCTCACGGCATAAAGGATTTCCGGGTGAAAGACCCACTAGATCGAGGATGACCTTGGTGCGTGTTCACCCACCGCGACATATCTTCCAGGAGTAATGTGCTCCCCGCCTCGATCGGCCCCAGATCTGCCGAGCTAGGTGACTAAAGCCCTGGTCAAAGCTATGCTCCATAAGGTCGAAGAAGTCTTCCGAATTCTTGTAGGCGGCGGCGGCCCCAGACTTGGCCTCTCGGCGACCCTCGGCCGTTTTCTTCGCAGCTTCCTCAATAGCTTTCTCGCGACCTCTTTGGCGGCCGTCTCGCCTCAGCCAAGCTTAACCCTCAGCGTGGCGATCTCTCCTGCGCCCCTCATAATCCTTTGTCAAAGATGCAACTTTCTCATTAATCTCAAGCATCCAATTTAGCGTGCTCTCCATGATTGCTTTCATCTTCTCCATCTCTCCGACCCGCATGCTTAGCTTTCTTTTCGGCGATAACCCTCGCGCTTTATCGGTCGCTCCCAATTTGCGCCGTCACTTTCCCTCACCTCGCCTCGCGCCTCTCGGTGACCTCGAGCACCTATTCAAGCGGCGCTTGGTGGGAAAGCAAGGGCGGTTAGGCAAAAAAAAAAAAAAAAAAAAAAAAAAAAAAAGTTCTTACGGAGAGAAGCTGCAATCCAAAGCGGCGCTCAAATCTCGATTTGGCAATCTCATCTTGAGGCGGAGAGTTGTCTTGAGCGCAAGCGGGCTAATATGCCCGGCCAATCTCCACTTGAACATGATCGGGATAGCCGAAAGGATCGGCCCAAGAGGAATCACATCGGCAATTGCTTCACCAACCCGGCGAGCTTTGGATAGGTCAAGATCTGGGTAAAGCTCGGATCCAACCATAGGGCCTCTTTCCCGAGAATAACCTCGAGGCAAAGTTTTTTTGTGGCGGCGTCTCGGGTAGGTGCGCTCTTCTCCACCGGAGTTTCAACCTCTTCAAGATCGCCCGGATGGGGAGCGGACCGTTTGGGTGGGCGATCATCCTTCGCCTTATGCGGTTGAGGTCGCTTCATTCCGTGCGACTCTTTAGTAGAGGGGATGAGTCTTTGTTGAGGCACCGGCGACCGGGGCTCGCAACAACAGAGCGAGAGGAAGTCGCAACAAGCGGCGGAAGAGGTCGCGACTTCCGGGTTATGTGCCTCTTCGACAATCGAGGCGTCTACGATTCGGGCACCATCCCACAGAGCTTTCTTCAAAGCCTCACGGCGAGCATTGGGCGCCTTATGCGCCTCCGCATTAAGCTTGTTTGGCGAGCCTGCGAGCATTTGGATCCATACCTACAAAAAAAAGCGGTTTAGAACCCGGAAAACAAAATGAGCATTTACAAATAAATACAAGTGGACAAAGAAAGTTACAAAGCGGCCTAAGTATAGGATCGCCCCACATTCGGACACTCGGAGGGAAACATTTGTTGATATGACAACCCCAATCCGATCCGGATCGCAGCTCGAGACCCATTCGTACCAAGGGCGGCATTCCCCCCTGCCAGCTAGGCCCGCCATACACACAAAAGGCTCGGCGAGATCAAGTTCAACCCAAGAAACATTTCTCCGAGATGGCGCCGCCCGTCCGGCCAGATTGCGTCATCGGCCCGCTTTACGTAGCGCGCTCACTCACAGGGGGTCAAGGATTAAAAGCGTGGATTTGCCTCCGGATCGGCTTGCGCCTAGGAAAGGCCAACCTACCTTGACTCGACTTTCGATACCCGCGCCCCACTTATGAAACTTATTGAGAAGCGGGAATAGTAGGCGGGAGTCTTCGCCCTCAGGAGACTTGTCCGGGAATTGGCGTCCACGAAAGAATAAAATTGCCCGATAAAGTTAACGTCGGCTCGACCTTGAATCCGCACATAACGGTGAAGGCCATCAAGCTGGATAATAGCCCCGACGGCAAAATCGAGAGGGAAGCGCTCCAACTCCTTGCAGATCTTCACAAAGAAAGGATCGAAAAGCGGTCTCGGACTCCGCACACAAATGATGGAAGTGGAGGATAAGGGTGTCCTCGGGCGACGCGCGCACTTACATAATCCTTATGGTCCCGGGTTTAAATTTATCGGACTCCTTCTTATAATCGAAAAAAGAAAACCGATACACTGCTTTGGTGTCGATTCGAATATGCTATTAATGGTCTTGTTGAGATCGTTGCTCTTGCACGATCGGGACCATTTCTTATCAAATCCTTCTCATACGCCGCCATGATCGCAAACTCTCGCGATAGCTTCAGGATTGTTAGGGCGAGAGCTCTTGGTGAGTATCGCCGCGGCGGCCTCACCAAGCTGTCATGGTTTGGCTCGCAATTTTCCTCTTCTTACGCTTCTTTGCAGGCCTCGAGATATCCTTCCGGCGATTCAGCATTTTCATCCTCACTGGACCCCATTAGCTCATGAAGCTGCGGCGTCACGAACATAAGCTTCGCGTGGTGGGGCGCCGCTAGTACTCGGGACATGATTTGTCCTTCGGCCAGGGCGCGATCTTTCCGGCCTCGTGAGCAGTTGGAGACTTTTGAGCCGCGCTTTCTCCTTGAGAGGCTCACTCTGCGGCGGATTTCAGCGGCGACAAAGGCCTCCAACTCGAAAGAAGGTCGGCATCCGTAGTAGCGACCTCATCCGCGGTAATCTCGCCAATATCTCTGCGAGCACTTTCCACTTCAACCTCGTCCGGTAGATCGCCAAGCGAGGCCGCGAGATAATATGGGGTCATCCTCGGCATAATCGTAAATCTCCTTCTCCTCGAATCATCGCGAGAATGATCATTCCTCGACATCCTGCAAAAACAAAGGAGGAAAAAGGTGGAGCTTTCGGACTGGTATAATAATGAATTAGCTGGGAAGGTGATCG